>JAMWFC010000056.1:0-600000 GCA_027475525.1 Macrolepiota albuminosa | reverse complement strand
CATCCTCTTGAATCACTTCCTGATCTGGGAGTGGCGTCACGTCCTTTACGGTGTTTCATTGCGTTGGCGAGCATCCAATGCCGTCTTCAATGTACCATCTTTCTTCGGAATGCACAATAGCAGAGCAGCTTGGGATGCCGGTTGGGCCTCCCACCAGTGGGCTCTCAGGTACCAATTGATCTTGTCTCGGAGCTGCTGCTGCAGCGCCATTGGACATTGCGGCAAATGATACTTATACATCTTATTCTCATCAATAAGGTTGATTTCATGGTTGACCTCACGCCAAGGAGGTAACTCCTTCTTGGTTCCATTCAGAATATCCCCAAATTCCTGCTGCCACTGCAATCGTAGGTCCGGAATGTCCTCCTTCATAAAACTACTGGTTTTACCTTTGCCCTTCCGGTCCACATCCTTGCGTGGATGCCCAGACAGCTTTGCTTATACAGCTGGGCAGCCATACTTCTCTCTGAGGGCAGTAATCCTCAGCTCACTGTCATTCGGCGTGTGCAGTCGCACAGTCACTTCCTTCTTGCTTCTCTGCAACGTCACAGACAGTCTGTCAAAGAATACCTCACTCGGTGGCAATATCTTGTCATCACTAGCCTGACAATATGACTCCTCCTTCGACGTCCATCGTAGTCCATTCCACGCATACATCAATGCCACTAGCTCATTCCACTCAGCAGGCATTCATGGATCAAATGCCCATTCAAATGTGGGATGAGGTACCAGTTGATCCCAGATTGACCGATTCATATGTGTGGAGGATGCCTTGTCCTCCATCAGTCCTTGTTTGTCATCCGTTACTAAGTCCTTGACCTTCACTTGCAACGACGTCGGTTGGCACTCTGTGCTTGCCGCGTGCTGAGGCCACTTGTCCTCAGGCTTACTCTGCTTTTCACACTTCACCTTGGGGCTCTCCCCCTCTTCAGAGTACGTTCGTACTCTACAGCTTTGCTTTCCAGCATCAACACTGCTGGACTATCTGTTGGCAAGCCCCCCTCTTCAGAGTACGTTCGTACTCTACAGCTTTGCTTTCCAGCATCAACACTGCTGGACTATCTGTTGGCAAGCTCACACGAGCTTGCTCCTCATCCTCTCCATCCTCCACTGTAGGCAATTTCTTGCCTCCGTCTAGTCAGTGTTGCCTGACTAGCACCTTCTTCTCCGTGGTGCGGTGTCAATGGAGACGTCCATGCCATTATCTATGGTCACTCGCACTGCAGGAATGGTGGTGCCATCCACCACTATCTCATTCTTCTTGAAGTCAAGCAGCCATTATCTATGGTCACTCGCACTGCAGGAATGGTGGTGCCATCCACCACTATCTCATTCTTCTTGAAGTCAAGCAGAACCTTGTGCTTTCTCATATACGGTGTGCCTATAATCATGTCGTAACGATCAAAATTTGCCACATCAAGGTACTCTTTCATCCTTGATTTTGCACAGGCAATACTCGCCTGCATGCCAAACTGTACTGCAGCTCGGCTGCCCACAGTACCCAATTGAAGGAGTAGTGGCTCCTTCAACTCACTCACAGAAATATCATGCACTTGGCAAAACTGAGGTGTCACCCCAGTAGTCGTACTACCTGAATCCCACAATGTCCACGCCTTGTAGCCATTCACCTCAATGTACAACGCCAGGCACTCTTTGTCCTCGCACTTCAACACCGGTCTCACCAGCTTCTCTGGAGCCTTGCAAAGGTGTACCTTATACACCTTCACATTGGCTGCTCCAACTGGTTGGTCTAATGCACTGGCTGAGTAGTCCGTCAGAGCTCCCATGAATTCTGAGTCTGACTCCTGGGCGTAATAGTCGTTGTCGTATACGTCAACCTCAACATATTTGTCATCTGACAACTCTTCTACTACAGAGGCGTTTTCATCCTCTGGTGCATCAGGACTGAGGTTTTCCACATCATTGTCTTCCACATCAGGTTCATTTCCTGAGTCTATCCCTTCAGCATCTGGGATAGCAGTGTGGGCTGCCCGTACATATGCACGTGGCTTAACCATAGGCCGTCCACCACCCACTGGACATGCATTCGCAAAATGCCCAGGCTGGCCACATTTGAAGCACTTATTCGCCACGAAAAGGCGAGCTGCTTCAAACTTCAGTGGCCCAGTTGGTGTCGGCACTTTAGCCTCACCAGCAGCCTGATGTGGCCGAGCACCCTCTCGGTGTGGACCCCTCTGAATGTCCTGCGCCGGTGCATCCCTACGGTCTCCTGGCTGGTCGCTCTGGAAGCGTTGTTCCTGCCGAGGTGCTGCTCTTATCACAAACCTCAGGTTTGTATTGCCCACCATCTCTTTTTGACGGGCCCAGAAGATGCCTACCTTCCGAGGCTCGGTCTTGTTCATTAATCAAATCTTTGAGCTATGTAGCCCAAAGTGTCGTGCTATTTTGTGGGCTTGCTTGTAGCGCAACGCATGCGCTACGAACTCCTCAACAGTATTCACTTTGGGCAATAGCCCGTCATCACAAATGAGAGACTCTCTCATTGCATCGGGTATCCCACGCAGGAAGGTATCGATCATTACCCAATTGTCTGGGTAAATAGACATATTCTGTGCGTGGTCGATCAAGGTGTCATAGAAACCTTGAACATCAATTGTTTGGTGTAGGAAGTTGCAATGAACGCCTCCTGAGCATCCTGCATGGTGGATGCACTCACAAACCGGTTATCAATTGTTTGGTGTAGGAAGTTGCAATGAACGCCTCCTGAGCATCCTGCATGGTGGATGCACTCACAAACCGGTTATATAATTCAAGGATTACATTCTTGAACGTCCATTGCTGTCGTGCACAATTGTAGTGCAAGACATGATGTCGAAACCAGGCCTTGGCCGGTCCGTCTAGGAACTCTGGGAGAATGAATACACGTTCTTGATCAAGACGATCCCCCCCATACTGGCAGGCTGCCAGATGGTTGCACACATCCATCATCCAGTTTTCCAAGTCACTAAACTTGGACTCCCCTCTGTACAGGCAGATGTGTTTTGACTCGCCTTACACAGTTTGATACCTTGGGAAGGCGCAATGCTATGCCTACCGCATCATCAATTATACTACTGAGGCGCTGGTGCATATTCTCAGTATACACCTGGGAAGGCGCAATGCTATGCCTACCGCATCATCAATTATACTACTGAGGCGCTGGTGCATATTCTCAGTATACACCTTTGTCGCCTCAGTTATTCCAGGCGTTTTATTCCTACCTTCAGCAGGAGGTACCACAGAGAATGCGCATACAGGTCAGTGACCTGTATAGTGCACTTTCCTGTGTCATTCCAATGCAGTGGGCTCTCCTGTCCCCCTAGCTCTTCTGTCACCTGTCTTCCAGGAAATGACTCAGATCCGCTGTGGGCAGGTCCCCTCTCCTAGTGTCAGGCTGTCATGTCTGTTGGACATATTGCCTTCACATTGACTCAGATCCGCTGTGGGCAGGTCCCCTCTCCTAGTGTCAGGCTGTCATGTCTGTTGGACATATTGCCTTCACATTTCGTCCATGGGCGTTATCCCATTGAATAAGATCCCCTGGTCATCTATCCAGGAGTGTCCCTGGCGCTTCAGGTCTTGGTTCTGCATGCACTGATAAGCTACCCTCTCCGCAAACTTATCCGCCAACAGTACTCGATTTGTCAGTGGAATATTCTCCACTGATTCCTGTTTTGCGTGAGGGTGCATTGACTCCCCCGCCTCGGGTAGGTTGCTGTCTACCACTGGTATGGTAGACACCGATTCAGCCATAGACAGAGGTCTCCTTTGTTGACCTCTGTATACATTTTGCCTCTGTGCTGCAGTGAACCTTGCAGCAAACTGCTCATCAGACTCTCCTGCTTGCTGGGGCGCATATATATTGCTCATTGCCTCTTCCAGATGGGGAGACAACTCTGGCTTTGCCAAAGGGGGTATATTCGGAATCAAATTTGCTCCCTCTGGGGTCAAGGCAGCTGATCCTCGATTAGCCTTGTGGTACATATATGCTTGGGCTTCTAGCTCAAGAATCTGAACATACAACGTAATGTATTCAACGGTATTCAACTGAGGTACATTATCACCTCTAGCTTGTATCAACCGTATGTGTTTCAGTATATACAGTCCTAGTCGAGCATGTGTGGTATCCTTTGTAATGCTAGGGTATCTTTTCCATAGCATAGCACACTAAACCTGAAGGGTGGACTCACTCTGTCCACTCTCTTCATCATCGGAAGTTTTGTCTTCCCAATGTACTGCCAGTGTTCTTTGCTCAGGAATTGTCATCTCCTACAGCACTCCAACTCCCTGCTGATGTTGCGTCAGTGGAGTGGATTCAGTTGGCACTCTCCAACTGCCCGCTTCTGGCCTTGGCATCTTCCCCAGGAAGTACGACAAAGGTCTACGACCTTCAGTAGGTCTCTGAGCACTACTCCTGCTCTGGAACTGTCGCCCTGACCTCCCAGTCTGCATGGGAAATTTGTGACTCCTGCCAGATTGCTGGTCCAGGTCTTCCACAACTGCCCCTGGTCTCGCTGCACCGCTTGGCGCAGCTGTCAGCCACACTTCACTCTATTGCGTCCCTCCTGGCATTCCCTGAGGCTGCCAGGAAGGCTCGGCCTCAGTATATTCTGACCTGAGACGACCTGGGTCAGTCACCGCAGATTGAGGATATGCCAACGACTGGTCAATGGTCTCACCATCGCGTGTTGGTTCAGCAGATTGATTGGTCTCCATCCAATCAGGTGTTGCTACATCTCTTTTAATCTGGAAGCGTGCGTCAAAGAAGTTGATGCACTGTTCAATGCAATCACAGTCTAGGCTATCAGTCTAGACACGTAGTCTTCGTCCGTAGTATCAGAATTGAACCCGAAAGGTTCAATGCAATCACAGTCTAGGCTATCAGTCTAGACATGTAGTCTTCGTCCGTAGTATCAGAATTGAACCCGAAAGGTTCAAAAAAGTGAAACAAAGTCAAGTAGTTGCTTAGCCTTACGGTCACACCACAGAACCAGATCGGTATTCGATTCTAGTACTACGAGTATGACAGTAAACTTGGCTGCCTCATGTAAGGCAGCCAGCTGGTATGTAAAGTAATAATAAATAATTAATATAATGGTATATTAATTATTTGACTATACTACAATATGTTACAGGTATTTCCTGCCAGATGCCTTTTTAAGCATGCCAGTTATGCCTGATAGCTATTATTTTACTACAATTTGATCCCTTGGAGTTCATCCTACTTCTCATACTAAGGTTCCAACCTATCTGCTACTAATATGGTTTCAAATTCTAAACTCTTCTACTTTTAGCAATGCTTATCATCATTCGCCAGCTTCCCATGTTTTTCACCATGCCAAGAGATCTAGCATGATCTCATAACTCTAGATCTTCATCACATCTAAATGATATTTCAATTTTTAGGAAGTGCAACCCCCTTCAGACAACAGTACCAGTAAGTAAGCAGCTAACCTATTTTGACCAAGGTGGTACTAGGGGAGGCCAGATCTCCTGATATAGTCTGATGAGCTATGTAGTTTCTTAGTAGCTTGCTACACCTATATTTACTCCTCTACTTTTTTTCCACTTTTCTTTCACCTTACTGCTTCTATTCTTTCAAGTCTATCTATTAGTACTACTTTTAGCCTCTGAGAGGTGCTCTAGTTCTCTAGTTATTGTTCATACAATCTGCCAATGTTGAGCAAGCGACTTAATCAATTGACAGCTCAATATCCAGGATCATGATTATCATTTGTTTATTTTTCTTATTGCACTTACCTCTTTCAGTGGTGTAAGCCACATTACACAAACAATTGGTATTTACCAGTCTTTGTTTTCTCTTTCTCTTTTTTCATAGACACAAACAATCAGCCCTCAGTCAACTACATCTTTGTGAGTGACTGAGGGTGAGTCACCTATATTCTACTTACAAAATATTTACTCATATGACCTGTAGAATAACTGTACTGTTCTACAGGTAAATCAATATATCAGTCAACTACATCTTTGTGAGTGACTGAGGAATAACCATACTGTTCTACAGCCAACTGTAAGACTGAGCTATAGTCTCCAGAAGTCACCTTTACAACATTTGTCAAAACTATAGGAAAAATGTTTTGACTGAACTTAAAAGAATAAGAGAACAAATTGCTACAGAAGGCTTGCTCTGGTTTTTAGGTTCAAGATAGTTCTCTCCAGTGTCTTTGAGAGCATTAGACCAAGTACCATTCAAAGCTTGATTATAATATAAAATTTTGAAATCAATTGCATTGTTTTTACTGTGTTTCTACATTGTTTTGCTCAAGAACATTGTTCCTTGCACTCATGATAATCAATCTGTTGCACTTTGTAAGGGCCACCACAAACATTCATTGACAAGCTACCCTTGCTTTGTACTCATAACTGGTGCCCTCGGTTGATTGTACAAGACTGAGAGTGAGTACTTACAACTACTTATGAATACACAACAATTTACTTGCTATCTGTGTAGATTAAATTGATATTTGATCTACTTATCTGCTCGGTCTTGGTCTGATTTCTAACAGTATTGAATTATACCTGACAAGTTTAGTAAGTAAAGATAAGCTACATTGCCATGTCAGTTTAATCTATGAATACATAAGTAACTCACCCTCAGTTCAATATATAATAAACTAAGGGTGCCATAGAATGTAGTGAAACAATGTATAGAAATTAATGTCAGGATCAAAAAAGAAAGTAACAGATAAAGAACTGATTGGGAACAGTGTGCATTGTTGAGGTCAATACTGACAGTTCAAAATATGACAGGATTTGACTGAAACTGACTCAAGGGTTAAAGTGAGGGTCATTCACAAATCTTCTCACAGTATATTCTCTCTTTCTAAATCAATTGCTTTGAACTTGTTCACAGCTTACTTCACACGCTCAGACAATATGTAATAAGTTCTTGTTTCTGCAAGTATATTTTACATCTGACTATTGACACTCAACAGAAATCTATACTCTGCCTGCGAAAAGCCGAGACTTGTGCCAAGCCAGAACCAGGCCGACTTCGGGGAATATTGGTCTCACCTTAGGGTTGGTCTGAGCCAGAGTTGCCTCAATATGATACCCTGCTGGTTGTATTCCCGCACATCACAGCTCCAGCTATGTGAGCACACAAACACGCTTTGGTACTTAAACACTTTCCAAGCGGGTCTCATTAATCATATACAGTCAAAGATATCCCGCGGATGAGTGCCACTGTCAATGCAGGATACATGAACTGAAGGGAATTAACCATCTGTAAAACAGGGAGCGAGGGTGTTACATACCGAAACCGAGAAAAATGTATAATCAAATGCCTGACGAGCCAAGTCCGCAGCCTCTTGATCAGAAGCTATCAGGAAATGCATCAGAATGAAGATGAACTTCAGGTTGAACGGTTAGCTATTCCTCGGATTAATAGGAAGACATTGAGCCCACCTGCAAAACAGCATATAAAATTCCTGACTCAACCACAAGTAATATAGCACGCCATAGTGGAGATGTATGACACTCTGTTAGCCTCATGTCTCTGCACAAAAACTGCTTGTGTCGCCTGTCAATGGGGTAAGTGCAGCTACGTCAGGTTATCCAAAGTGGAGCGCACAAGAATGTCCAGCCAGTAAAAAAGGTTGCAACAAGATTGTTTATGAAGGAAAAAATAACTATTGCAATGCTCAATTGAAAGAAATTTCCAATACGGTCTGGAACGTGTTCTCGGGGAAAATCAAAATTTCGCGAAATTAGGAGACATACAATTGTGACGACTGCAAATGAATGTCAGACAGCATAAAGCATCACACACAAGCACAACATGCCTGCATTAGACATGGAGAGTCCTATCGAAAGAACTTGTGCCCATCGTCGTTTATTAATTATAACCCATGCGCGCCATAGTATGAAAGCGTCATTCACATGCAACTATGCGTTATCATGAGCGAAAGCAATCAAGCAGCTGTACTAGAATAGAAAGCAGACAGGTATGTATTGCAGCCAGTTTTGTCCAGTAGCCAACTTGATAACCAGGGAATCAATCTGCTTTGCTCGTTCACAGAAGGGCACGCCATCGTTTTCAAAGAATGTAGATCCAGCAATTGCTACTCCAATCTGCATCGCAAGAAACGCAGTGAAAGCGACAATACCGATGAAGGTCATTGCCGATTGTAGTAAGGAACAATGATTCCTATCCGGAAGGCTTATAGAGGATATAAATTGACATTTGTGTATACATGATTTAGAAAGACCTCACCGTAGGAAATTGTAGGTGACAATACTTGCAATTGGTATAAGTAAAGCTAAGGAATTATCTCAGCATGGACCAACAACGTTTCATGGTAAGACCACAAACAATAACACAGAGACACGCTTGCTGGTATCGTAATCCAATTGGTGAGCAGATCCAGCCCTACCTTTCGGAGAAGTCTTCGCTCGTGAGGTGTCATGAGGGGCACCGATGCTAGGCGGCACAAAGTAGGGCGAGACGGCTATGAGTTTGTAACGACCAGACTGGTAGTCGATGCTCCTCGGATAGAGAGAACTTGATTCCAATTGAGCGAAGGGGGCTGAAATATGCATTCGTCTTCACAGCAGTTACTTCAACAATCGGGCCAATTGCACAACGACGGGAAGCCTGTGGAGACTGCAACGGGACTTGCACATATGAGGAGACGTCACTGCAGATACTATACTATACTCACACGGAAAGACCACTTCAGATGCTGTGGGCGGTTAATCTTGGTTATTCACAGCATAGTCTTGATTGGCGATTATATTTTGATTCAAATGTGTCATCATACCTGGTCGTCCAAATTGGAAAGAATTCATGTAATAGCTGTACTTGGTCGCAGCTTGAGCGACTCCATAAGAAATAGGTTGCAGAAGAAAGCACGATTACCTAAAGTCCGAGAGATACTGGGTCACAGCTTTTGGAATATTTTTAACTTAATGAGCCATGTATCAATTGTACAGAATGATATATCCTTGTGGGTCGATGATTCTGTATGAGATTCTGTATGAGTCAAGATGGTTTGTATTTGAGAGACCAGCGTTTATAATATTAATGACTCGGAACGAGTTGCGTCACAATTGTCACACACAAAAAAAGGTACACAGCAAAATTATTTTTGTCCACCAAGAATTCACCGATGTCGCTACCTCTGAGCTTGCATCTCCGGAAGTAACTTCAAGTCTGTTGACGTGCACATTGCTTGTAATGCTTGCTGTACTAGAATGTCTCCAGCTCAAAAATACGACGGGTCTCCTCTCAAGTCTTGCTCAAATGTCACTAAATTTGCAGTTCAGAATCGTCGACGATCTATTCTTTCGCGATGGCATTGTCACAATTCTCCTCTGTTGCAAGAAATTAGTTCCTTTTTACCCTGAAGTAAGCAAAGGTGGTTCACTGGAATTACAGGGTGCCAGCAACAGGGTGATTCCTCTCGTCTTTGGAAAGTTAATTTTCAAAGAGTCCTGGTCTCAATGTAGTCATCGATCTTACACTGGCTTTGAAGCATTTCAAATTCAAACTGCCCAATATTGCCAGAGCTAAGTTCTCCATAGTAACGCTAAAATAGTCTCCTTTTGCGTTGTTGCAGCCACCTGCCTTCAATATGCAGTTGCTGTAAACTATTTGGCGAATGCACCACCTTCACCATAATCGCCGAGATAAAGAAATCGGAAACATGTAACTATTTGAAGATTGTTCCTTCACTAATGCCTACTGCTTTTCGACGACGGCATTCTCAAATGTCTTACGGCGACTGCGTTCCGAGGATAGCAGGAGTTCGCTTCCGTTGCCTAAAGTCAACAAAGACGTCAATTTTCTTGGGCCTTCAAATTAAGTGTCAATTCGTCCTTCCCCGACGAGCCTATTCTTTACCTTCGACAAGTTGGGCTATTCCATTCATTCTCCTTCATTTCGTCCAAATTCACACGGCGATTACGGAAAGCAGCAAAACAACCTGCTTGCGAAGCGTCGAGTGAGATTTTCGTGTATGGTTGACGGATCTTGTTTTTGGAGCTCCCCGTGACGGAAATAAGCACTGGCTTTAAGTTTGAGTTGTTGAATTATCAGAGAAACGGAAGAATAGAACCATCTTCAGGAATTCGTTGGGACGATCGCGAAGCAGACCACCGTGTCTTTGAGCATTTTTCTTGAATTTGAATCTTGAATTTCAAAACGTTACGGTAACGCTAGTGTGGAGAGATGCAAAGGCGCCGGGCGACGTTGGGGTTTCAACCTGTGGAGGTCTTGAATCAACGTCAGTTTTCCTGCCCATAGCTCGTGCTTCAGAATTGCTACCATCTACACCTCAAGAATTTACAATCGTCATTAGTTATAACAAACGTACAGTTACAAGATCCAGTATAATGAAAATCAACAATAATTACAATGATGCGATGATTTGAACTCAATATTCCGCCAATGTTATAACTTTGCCTAGGAGAACTCAGTATCACCTTCAGAAACAGAACCCGCATATACGTACCAACATCCGATCGCTCCCTCTTCCTCTGTCCCCATAATTCTAAATCACCACTATCAAAGAACGAATATCCGGCTACAACAATCACACGCGGATATCAGCTCAAATCTCACCAAATCCAACAAGAAAAGCAACGCTCACGCATAGCATATTCCTCCGTATCGTCGTCAGCCTTCATTGTATTTCCATTAATGGGTCTGCCCGTCTTTGAGTCGCGCAGTACACCAAGGTGATCGACGAAGGGCGCGGGCCGCTCGTTGGCCGAGAGATGGAGCTGGATGAGAAGCCGTTGGACGTCGAGCAGGTACGCTTGTAATGTGTCAAGGAATCGGCGAGTCTGTAAGTGCTTCGAGGACGCGCAGCTACACACCAACGGCCACATTAGCGCTACAGATTCTCAACATACGAGTGAGACGAAAGAAAAAACATACACCGATAACATATCTTCCTTGATAATGTACCCAATCCCATACCCATCCGCCGCAACCGGTCCGAACCCGAACAGCCTCAACGCGGGGTTCCCACAATTTGAAGTGGAGAGAATACTCGTCCCGAGGGTCGCCCATCCAGGGTCTGTGAAGATCTTGGGCATCTGGCTCTTTATAGGTCCAGGAGCGGGATCGTTTGGCGATGGGTGGAGGTTGCCTGCGAGTTGTCGTTGGAGAAGGCAGTATAATGCGTAGAGGTGGCTGGAGGTATAGGTCTGATGAGAAAGGGATAGAAACGAGAGGTGAAGGACGCACCGATCTTGCCCGTAGCCTTGGCTGCATTCTTTGGTCAGCTTGACGTGCCTATCGCATGCTTTGCGGAGTGCTGCGGCTTTCTGAGAAGCAGTAGCTTCAGAATCATAGAAAGTCTAACCGAGCGGTTGATCAGGCTCTCAAACACCTTCATGATCTATTCAAGTACCTTGGTGAAATTCACACTCTCAGGCTGCACTGTCCTTATCGCCTCCGTCCTCCCATGCAAGAAACTCTTCGTCATCGCAGGCTCATACGTACATTCCGTCCGTCCTTCATCGTTCCATCAGCACATCACCGCCAGCAACGCCCGAAGCCAGAAAACTCACCATACAGCCCGAAATACGCCGCCTGAAACGCCATCTGTACAAATGCATCTGGACTGAACCCATGACTCGTGATAAAATTCTTCCCATAGCCTCTAAACTCCAGCGCCTCGCACTCGTTCTGGCAAATCAAGGCGCTGATCCTCGTCTCTGCGAACCTCACGCCCACGCGCAGCTCAGGCGTCATCTTCCATTCGAGTTTCTTGGGCGTGGTGTCGATCCTATGGCCGTTAGTCAGCGGTGGAGGGGAGTTGGAGTTGGATTTGGATTTGAGTCTGGATTTATCGACGTAGCCTCTTGCGTAGGGTGAAAGGGACGCGTGGAAGAGGGTTGGCGCGGAGGGATTTATGGAGCGTGCGAGGAGCATAAGACCTTCAGTGTATATGTCTGCGGCAAATCTGGGGTATCGTCATGAGAACGGGAGAGGATTGTTGAATCGGGGTGGTACTTGCCGTAGGACAGTGTGTCCATCTACACCTGTATGCTCAAAGTTAATACCTGCGGAGCCATCCGCACAGATGATGATTTGAAGCTAAGACTGCTTAGTCAAGAGAGAACTTTGGAAGGAAGTTCGTATATCCACCTTGTCGTACCATCGGTTGATACACGTCCCAACTTGTTCACCGTTCTCCAACGCATACGTCCCACACAGATAATTACTGCACGTATCCGCAAGGTTCACCGGAGTCGCATCGTCGAGACAGACCACGAACAGCGCGTCGTCGACGATCTCAAGGCAGGACGCGTTATGGCGGTCGGCCGCGAGCTTCGAGCGAAGTTTCGACCAGTTCTTTCTGTTCTCTGTCGAAAGGACACCGATTGCCCCGCGGGCAATCTCTGATCTGCTCACTTGGTCTGCGTCGGCGACAATAGCCTGGAGGTTCCGCAGGACTTCGCGTTCTGTCAAGACAGGTCGGTTTTCGTCATCTAGGACCTCGAACCAATCTTTTGGAGATAAGATTTAGATGAGAAAGAAGCCTTGACGATGTATTCAGTACAAGGACAAACGCACAGAACTGTCCACGACGTAAAACTACGACATGATTCGCATTCTCCTTTGTATCCATGACACACCCTCTCTGGTTGATGTTAACAGATACGCAGATATCTAGCTAAAAATAACACACCTCGGTTGGTATCCTTGAGGTTCCAAAGAGCCGTTTATACTGGTCCATGTCAAGAGGAGTCCCGCGCACGGTGTCTGGTTGGAGTAGACCTGCTCGAAGATCGTGCACAAATCCAAGAGACGAGACGATCAGTGTGGCGGCTCGAGGAAGTTGGGAACCACGATCCGGTGTGGGATCGTTCCTAGAAACCTTGATTAGCCTCGAGAGCAAATTGATACTCAAGCAAGACACACTCGAGCACGAAAAAGGGATTCAGAGCCAACACGACTGGATCTGTGTGCGAGAGGTATGATTCATACCTAAGCATTGTACACAACACGATTAGCCTGAGCTCGTAATCTATATGAAGCGACTCACCAGAAATCCTCGATATAGCTAAGTCTGAGGTCACCATACTTCAACCTGACTGAGAAACGCTTGATCGCACCTATCCTTCTGTGCCGCCCACTCCCTCAACTTCTCCTGTATCTTTGGGCCGTCTTTATCGAGAAAATCACGCACTGCCTCTTGAGTTCTCAAATGCTCCTGTTCATCCTGCAAACCCTCCAATGCACACAAGTATCTTCGGCATGTATCCTCGAGCTCGGAATCGGCAGCTTCGGCAGCTTGTGCTGTTGCGCAAATGTCGAGTTCGCAGGCGGACTAGAGGCGAATCTCGTGACCGGAGGTGGCATTTGAAGAGATGGTGCTGTTGCGCAAATGTCGAGTTCGCAGGCGGACTAGAGGCGAATCTCGTGACCGGAGGTGGCATTTGAAGAGATGGTGTGAAAATGGAATGAACGTTAAGGAAAGAAAGGAGGAAAGGGTACAAGTCAGTTTTGGGTTAGAATGGGTATATGTCAGAAAGGCTCACTCGGGCATTTATGATCAAAATATGGGCGATTGCGCTAGATGTGAGAGAATAGGGCGATCCTGCTGCCTAGGCGAATAGTCTGTATTTATACTAACCCATTAGAACACACTGCTTGATCTAGGGACTCCATTGGGTGTCCATTTACTAAACATGCGGAGCTTGAGCGTGCCGACCCGGACAAGCAGCGCCTTGCCGGCACTTACCTCTCTCGGAGTAAATCTTTCACGCAGGGGTGTCCTTTTCTGCAAAAGAAGGGAGAGGTAGAACGTTTGCCCGATTCCGCGTGGCCAGTGTAGCGACACTGTCTTCCCTCTGGAAATTTTTCGCTTCATCATGTCTTGAATACAATTTCGCTTGTTCATGGGAAACCAGAGAGTGGGAGTACTTACTGCCACCCGTAACCAGGATCATCATCACCATCAGTACGAACCTCCGAATTCCACGGATTCGCTATACAATCTCTCATGTATACGTTTCTTCTTCTCGCACTCGGCTGGGATACGTTCCTTTGACAAGTCCAACAAGCCCTTTCCCTTCCACGACAACTCACAACTCACAACTACTGAACGGAATAATCATTTATTCAAGGCTGGCATAAACTGCACTCGCATTCTCCGAATGAAAGGCTGCGCGCGAAGTTTCTGTCTCTAACTTTCAAGTTGTATCAATAGGAAACTGGATAACACCCTTGGTAGCAATGTGGTGCATCGCGAAGTTTCTGTCTCTAACTTTCAAGTTGTATCAATAGGAAACTGGATAACACCCTTGGTAGCAATGTGGTGCATACCATGGTGCAATACACTGAGCTCAGCGGCACGAAGGTACGACACTTGTCGCCCTCCAAAGCGAGTGTGTGCTAGGATCGCTAGGACTACGGGGAAATCACAAGAAATTTTGCTGTGTGAAATCATTCTGACGGTAGATACCCGGAAGAATCCACTCAGGGTAATGATTAAGAAATGTTATAGCGATTCTACATTATCAAAAGACTGGCAAGAATTCCTCAGAAGGGAAAATCCATTGAGAGCAGAAACTTTTTCCACAGTGAAATATGGCAATGCATCATGTGCATGAGGCCTTGTGTGTACCTGCGGCACAATTCTGATTTCCGCGATACTTGTTATCATATGACTAGAGATGGTTTGCAGATACAGGTTGTGACAAGTTCTTCGTTGTTATGTGTCCCATACGGAAGGAGATTCTGGCCACAAGTGGTCCCTCAGGAAGTAAGACCAAAAAAGACCTCAAGTTACCAAAATAACCATGTGGAGTTTTGGGTAGTAAAAGTTGTACTGGATTGCCCCCAACGCAGTTCCTTCACGCTTCCAGAAACAAGCCAATAGGGTTCGTGGAAAACTTATGATTTAGACTGCCTAGACCTGCACAAGAGTCCTGAGATATTTTGAGTTATACAAACAAAAAAGCAGAACGGCTATGCCTATGCATATAGAACCCTCTCAGGAAGATGTATGGACTGTAAAGATGTAAGCTCTAGCTGCAGTCATCCAAAGGTAAGTTCTAGGCTACAATTGTAATTTTAGCTTGAATCAGTGAAGGAGTCGACCTATGACGTGTTGTTTCCAATAAGCGACAAATGTAACGACGATAAGGTCAGCGACACTATGTCCTGCAGGCGTTATTTCGATAAAGGATTTCCGAGATCGGGAGACAATGCCCAGCTTTGCCCGGCGGTAGCGAGCAAGAAGAGTATTCGAGTTATCATTCAAAATGCACTATGCAGCAGTGAAGATGAACGACCAAAACTGTGCATGTGGGGGACGTACTACTGGGTACCGAACGAATAACTGCCACTTGTACGGCCTATTATCTGGGCCTAGGAATGTCCATGAACTTTTAGTGAATCATCGACTGTCGTCAGGGATTCCTGGTGATGTCAACGAGAGATAGCTGCGTACTTATCCAAGTCTGTCCCAGTTATAGGATGTAAAGTAAGTTCAGAGCCAACATCACAAAGCTGCAGCCTCAGGTCGCGTGTAGGACACAGCTCTAAATGGCCAATGAGTGTATCGGCACGCCCAATGCTGGTTATACTCTCAACCCGCACAACGGTCGTTGGTCTATCCGTCGGGGTGGTCACCTTGAACTGGACACCACTGTTGGACGCCAAATAAGTATTCATAGGGTCATTGTGGACAATGACCAAATCCATACGGCAGCTTGGAGGCCGAGTGTGGGGCTCTGACGACACATTTTGAATAAGACTTATGTACCAGGTGACTCTGTAGACCTGAGTTTGGCTGCGGCTTTGCACATATGATCCGAGTTAAAGGTTAACACTTAGGAGGCCACTCTAGACCCTCATGAGTCTGGACCCTTCCTTGGTACCGTAAAGGCCGCGCAGAAAGGAAACGTTCTAGAAAGTGGTGACCCACAACCAGAAAACTACTTAAAGGTAATCACGTGACACATCACATCTCGAACGTCGACGCCTCCTTTGCCCATCCACACTAACATTTATTTGGCTGCGCCACAGCTCATGTATCATGTTCCAAGCACTTCCTACTGCTCTGTACACTCTTATTGTCTCGCTACTCTGGTCCAGAGAGGACAGCACTCAGGAATCCCATAGGTTTCACCTTCGACATGAGCACGCGCTCACCAGGGACTCCCGCAATGTCTTCACAGACATTCCTCTATCATTTGTAGCAGATACTTATGATATACCAATCACTAACGTTAAATCGACGCATGCGGACTCATTTAATGCTTTCATGGCCGCCCGCAGTCAATCCATGAGGCAACTGCAAAGTGTGCCACTAGAATGGAAAGACGAGGACGTTCCTGGTCCAGATGTCACGAAGCGCAAGACGCTTCTGCAACTCGCGAAGATGACGTACAACTCGTACGCTACGTCTGGTCAGGGTGATTGGTATGACCTGGGGTCTGGGTGGAACCAGGTGCGTTCCATGTAGCTCAAGTTCATCTGATTCGTATCGACCCTTCGTAGAGCTATCCGTTTGGTTGGGAACCCGATGCAGACGGCTTCAGAGGCCATGTCTTCGTATCAGATGACAATTCGACGGTCGTAATCTCTGTTAAAGGGACCTCAGCACCTTGGCTGGCCGGGGGTGGCGGCCCAACTGTTCGAAAGGACAAGTTAAACGACAACCTTCTCTTTTCTTGCTGTTGTGCCCGTGTTGGACCGACGTGGTCACCTGTCTGCGATTGCTATTCTGGTGGTTACAGATGCGACCAGACGTGTATAGAACGTTCTCTTATTGAAGATAGTCTTTTTTATCCTACTGGCATTGTAAGTAGCGTTCTTCGACATGCTGGATGTTCATTATCAACCAATTCCAGAATCTCTTCAATAATGTATCATATATGTATCCTGAAGCTAACATTTGGGTCGTTGGTATGATCTATTTCCTCCGTCACCGGGAGATTATCTTACTTACTTCGCGCAGGACACTCACTAGGTGGGGCCCTTGCATCGCTTATCGGCGTGACCTTCGGCGCCCCTGTAGTCGCCTTTGAAGCCCCGGGAGAAAGACTTGCTGCAAAGCGACTGCATCTCCCTTCTCCTGTGAGTCTTCCTTTTCCGTCTATCAGTATCAGACCACCGAACAAAACTCTTCGACAGCCTTCTACTCAACACATAACGCACGTATATCACACCGGAGATGTAAATGCCTTTCCGTCCTGTACTGAGGGTGACATGCTTACTATTACCAGCCAATCCCCTTGGGCGCCTGTACAGGCGTCACTTCTGCCTGCGCTATTGGAGGATATGCAATGGAAACAGGGTAACGTTACCCCATGTTCCACATTGGGCCGACTTAAAACTTACCAATCGTCGTCTTAGCTGTCATCTTGGGAAGATTATACGCTATGATACTGTCACCAAGCGGAATTGGGGCGTTAGTGTCTCAACCCATCCCATTAAGTTTATCATTGAGAAGCTACTTAACGAAGATTGGGAGCCCGAGAAAGGCCTGGAAGTTCCGGTTGTGGAGACGGAGAAGGATTGTGTGGTAGGCATACATACCTTCCTTGATGTTTTCTGTTGGAGACTCCTAATTCCCGTTTACGTGTAGGACTGCTATAGTTGGGAGTATGGTGATTTCAAGAATACTACACGACGTCGCTGGACTCGCTCTGTTGAGTCTAACTCATAGAAGTCATCGGAGATCCGTATATGTATACAATTTCCCATCCGAATACATAGAGTTCGTTCATCCAAGTTCCAGCCTCATAGATACGTTGACACACTTGCCGCTGATCCAGCCACGATCCTGCTTTGTTGCAAGTTTTTTTAGCGACCTGTGGTTGTCGCCTTGCTCTCATCGTCACCATCATCTCCAGAATTGGAATCATCTTGCACTGTAAGGTGACTCTCCACTGGCGGACCTTGGTCCAAGTCTGCATCTGGGATCTGTACAGTGAAATGTACAACTTGACTTGACCTCTTCAAGGAAAGGTATACTCACGGGTAAACGACATAGAAATGCCATCAAAGACGCGAACACGGCCAGAGTGAAAACCGATTTCAAGCTGACAGCGTACGCATCCCGCGCTGTCCTTTGCAATTCAGGCGGAAGCTGACCAATAAGACGCGCAGAGTGTTTGATGTGCTTGATGGTCTACAATCGCAATGGAAGTGAGTAACCTTATAATTGTGCTCAGTCTAGTGGCACACCTCTTCAGCGTCGGGCGCATGGATCCGTGCTCGAAGCTCAGTGTCGAGTTTTGACTGGAAGACGGCTGACGCAGCGGCAAGGCCACCCACCTGCCCTATATATTCCATTAGCAAGCCGCAAGTCACAATCCATAGTCTGAGAAGATTACTCGCCAAGTCCCCGAACGAGCTGGGCAAAACCTGTGCCAATGGCAAGCTGGCTTGGCGGCAGGCTTGCCACAAGTGCGACTGTAGAACGTGCTGAGAACCTTGCACGTGACCTTATACAGAGAATGAACCGTACTATACATAGTTTGAAGCACCACGGCATTCCCTAAACCTGAAGGCACCTGTTCGGTGCGTCTCAGCTCAATGCAGTATACCCGAGGCATAAGAAGAGGGACGTGCTATACTCAGCCATAGATATGCTTGCGCAGAGTCTTCCCGCATCTGTCTGATTAGGATTGCACCGACCAAGGGAAGAACTCCGAAGACTAGGTTTAAGATTTTATACTGTCCCGTTCGTCGCATCATACACCTTGATTCACACCAATATTTGGAAATGTCAAAGAGAAAGATTCGGAATCGACATACCCTGCAAACACAGACCCTGTTGAGATACAAATACTGTTGGGCAGTAAGTGTAATCCTGAAAAAGAAAAATGAGTGCAAATAATGAGATGAGAAGTGAAAGGAAATATACCGGCCGTCGATGTTGAAGACAGCATGACTGTCTGGAACCAGAGCGGGAAAAAGTATGTAATTGAGAGATTGCATACCGAGACACAGGCGTTACTGCAACCAATAAGGAAAGGGACTTTGCGTCTCAGGATGCGTAATGGCAGGACAGGTTCAGATGCAATATATGATTCGACTACCAAGAAGAAAACGAGAAAGGCGATGGCGAGAACGAACGAAACCCAGACAGTTCGCTCAGACCACTTGATTAAACACGTTCAGGATATGACAACAGGAAGTTCGGGCTTGGACTACGTACTTCGAGACCTTCATTATAGCGGGCGCTCAAGAAATACAACATTGACCCCACCTATTAGAATGTTAGTTCACTTGGTAATTATATTTGAATAACAGAGGACTTACGGATACAAGTAGGGATGCACTACCACCGTAATCAATCTTTTTCAAGATCTCAAGAGCGGATCTTCCATTTCCCTGGATGTACGAACATTGAGAACTGCTAAGCATGAGACATATCCTGTTAAGACTCACAGACATTACATAATGCAGATTGAAGAAGGTCAACCCAAGAGACAACGCGAATAGTGGTAACTGCATCAAAAAAGCCCATCTCCAACCGAACCTAGATTTGTCAATAAATACCAGACCTTGTGCAAGGGTGGGGTGGTTCGAAACAACAGACCAGTCTGTCACCAATCCACCGATGGGTCCACCAAGGCCCATCCCAAGCTGTGGAAAAAATCGGTCAATTTTTACAGACAAATTTAACGGAAGGCACGAACACCGTAGAATACTCCACCGATGCTTTGCAAAAAACTGCGATCCTAGAGTAATGTCAGACAGTCGATAGGAACTGGACTCATTTGCAAGGCCTACACGAAGATTGTACATGTCACTCGTGATAATTCTACACGATGTGAGCAGTCAAGCACATATTTAGGCCCCTTAAATGCAGCCACGTACCCAGAGACGGTGAATATACCCCCGCCGCCAATACCAGAGATCTAAAAGGAGTGGCATGAGATCTGTTGCACGGAAATGAGGCTCAACGGCTCGTACAAATCGAGAGATCATTAACATTTCCATGCTGAGAGAACAGCCACACGCAAGGATACCGCCAGCTGCGAATACGACAGCGGCATGGTTCGCGCCACGTCGACCCATTGCATCACTCAATCGTCCATATAACGGAGTAAAGGTAGCGGTGGCGAGCAAATACCTGTTCGATATCTTGTCAGAAAAGTTGCAAATGGATCCGTGACAGCCGATGAGAACTCACGAAGTGCCCACCCAACTGGCTTGGTTGGACTTCTGAAATTCGGACGATATTGATGGTAACACTGGTTACATGACAGTCGTTAAGCAGAACGTAGAATATTGGGCAGCTGAACATACTTGTCGGAACTAATGTCACTATGATATGCTACATTGTCAATTCCATTCAGATACCTTGTGAAGTTAACGTTTTACGAACAATTCAAAGCCTGTTTCACTGAGTTCTCTGAATATAATTTGGTTCAAAAGTACGTACCGATAGAAATTGCGCCAGCCAGATAGCAAGAAGAATCCGCTTTCTTCCACCTGCTGGTACTTCAAGTGGACCATGAACTTTTGGTTGGACATGATAACAATCCTTGAGAAGAGGATCACGTTCAGTGAAAGTCATGGCACCAAAGCTCCAAAGACGGGGGCTATTTGCGTTGGAAAGCGGGAACTATTGGGCCCTTCATATCGTATTCTTAAATTTCTATGGCTGTCAGTCCTCCATGGAGCCGAAGTGGCTGCCAAGACATAACTTCAGCAGCCCTTATACTATAACTGATAGACTAGATGCTGATGAATGATCGTTACGACAGACGCCGAGTCGAGAAAGCTCTCCAAAGACACTTCGACAATGCCTGCACATGGCGGCCAGGTGATCGAAGTAAGCGAATCCCATCAATTGCGATCGAGTTGAAGCCTAACGTTTGGATAATTGCAAGAGTGAACATCTAATTTGGATCGGAGCTCGAGAGGCATATGCAAGACTTGGTGTAACACGTTTCTTGGCCATCGTGGTAGAAGCCGTAGGCATCTGAATAGCCAAAGGTATAGCAGATATCGGTGCAAAGTTCGAAAGTCAGCCTTAAAAACTGACATTCCATGTTGTGGACAAGAATTTGCCCAGAAGTCTCGTCAGGGAAAAAGATCTTTTCGGTGAGTAAAAGAGTCATCCATCATTTTAGATTGCTTCCATGAATTTATGATAGTACCTATACATACAACCCATACTTGCGAGTAAAAGAGTCATCCATCATTTTAGATTGCTTCCATGAATTTATGATAGTACCTATACATACAACCCATACTTGCGCAATAACATCGAGCACCGTGTTCCTTTTCCTCGCGAATTTCCTTGTTATGTAGAAAGGCTAAGAGTATTTCTTGAACAACGTGTTCCCTCTGCCTCTATGATTTTAAAAGACGTAGGACAAGCCTTGCCGATTATGCCAAGACCTTGGCGATGGAACTTGGCTATGGGTTGAAGGACCAAAAGTCAAAAAGACTTCTAACTCCACCCCAGCCGAGTAAAAATTCTTGGCATGATTGCCGTTAATTCCGAAGGCACGCCGACCTGCTTCCTCCCACTTGATGATTTGGTTATTCTTATGTATACTTCTAGCTGTAAGTTTTCCTTTCCTTTCCTTGATTTACTCGCACCCTCACAAAACCAAGTGTTCACGTTCAAGCTCTGCTTGAGATCTTTGATCTTAGTCTTAGTTAATGGTATTCTGCTCCCGCTACACGGTTAGGTCCGCGGCTGGAGACCTTGTACACCCCCGTTATCCGGAAGAAGCGATGCAGCTTTGTATTGCAGCTTGTCAGGCGTTGAACAGAAGTCATTAAAACCCTGTTCCATAACCTTGACACCAGTATTGGCCATGTGTCCGGGGATCTTTACCGCCCATAATACCCTTGACCTTCTTTTCACCCTTGTCATTCTCGTTTGTATCGACAAAAGATAAGCGGAATACGAGTACTAATAGCTAGCTTCTACCGGGATAATGATAAAGTGAAGAGGAAGACGGAAAGATCGTGTTCGAGATAAGGACTCAGATCAGCGGAAAATGCCGACATATGCACATTGTTTCAACATGTGTAAGGAGTCTATCCTGGCCCATATCGACGTGGATATGCAGACTTTAAACTCAGCAACGCCAACGTCAAAACAATCTCGCGCCTTGTCTTTAACTCAAGAGCGGAAGCTGGTCGATTACCTTGATGAACAGTTCCTTCAATTGATGCGCGGGTACAAAAAGCGGTTGGTTAACTTAAGACCTCTACGCTTACACACAGTAACCTTTCCTTATCCTCCATTCCTATTGCAAATTTTTCTAGCTCAGAACCAACAACGCATTTGCCAACACTCCACGACTATCTTGACGCGAGTCGTCGATTACTTTCTTTAATCTTACAGATACCACCCATTGATCCCTCGACATCTCTCCGAACTGCTTATCTCTTACGATTGACTAATGATACTTTGAGCTCCATTGTGGGTTATCCTCCAGACTCTGGCTCATTACCTGAAGCACTGGACTGGCTGGATGACCTTGATCAAGCGTGGCTTACTGTCCTCGAGGCACAGGTCTGGGACCCATCGACCGGAAATGGTGTCGACTTGTATATTGATGCGGCCGATGCTAGTAAAGGAGTTAAGACATCACCCATGTCTCAGACAGAACGCACGCGACTCAGAAGTCTACTTGTGGGTAGTGTTGCAAGCCTGGAGGAGTGGCTAGAAGAAAGGACAGAGGGTCCAGAGGAACAAGATGTGGAGAGCATGTTGGACAAGCTTGGACTACAGGCTGAATTCGATGATCTATTCTCCAGGACTCTGAATCATCTTGGAGGTTTGAGTGGCATTGTTGTAGATCATGCCTAAGGTGTCTCTGTACATCAGAAGCTTCTGGGTACTTCGTGAAGTACACCCTCCACGCACATAAACATTTGTTGCTCCCCTCCGTCAAATCCCTCATATTATTGCCCGCTGTAGCTCTACGTAATTACTTGGTTGTAGCTGAACTTCATGTGACATAGAGGCATACGATATTGGTGAGATGCATGGTTTCCATAGAGCTAGACCACTCACGAAGCACAATTTTATCAAGGTTTAACTTTTTAACCATTCCCCTCTATGTGGGAATGCTCTGATGTTCATGTTTCGCATACTAACTATGCGCCTCGTATTTTACCTGCTCTTATATCTCCACCAGCCCACGAAGCGAAGCGTTAATTCTATCACCCCCTTGAATGTACAGTCATTTTGTCCATTTGATGCTACATTCACATCTATTTTGCGGCTCCGGCTCCTCTTTTTTGACATGTGTCGTCTGGGTTGGAAAACAGACGACGATGTTAATATTAATCCTAACGTTGTCGAGACACTCGAGTGGATCGTGGATTCCTTCCGACCAAATATTGTCTTCCAATACTTCTCGTCGTGGGCTGGTTGACATGCGCTCTCGGGCACCCGTTTCGAGGTACAAGAACATTGCTTGCTACAGCTATGCAAAAATACTTGTATGATCATAAACATACGTTAAGGTTCTGGGTCACGATCTGATGACACTGAAATACTGATAGGATAAGAAAGGTTAACAGCAATTGGTACATTGCACTTGACACCACCACCTCTCACTGCCCTCTCTTTAACAAATACTCAAAACTACACCGCGTCACCGTAGATCCTGGATCACGATGAATGAATACCTGAAACTATTTACACTACAAACCATTTGATGTGACGACTTGAGGGATGATCGCCTTAATCTTATCCAAAACTCCAACATCAATTGGGATATGGATCTCAAGCCGTTGAAAAGGCCCAATCAAACCCTGATGTCTTGCTTCAGCAAGTGCCAACACACTCTTCGACCGGTCTGGATCTAATGCTGCGTCTTCCCCACCAGATGGCGTAGATGTAGGCCGGGAGTTATTTCCAGGAGCCAAAACCATCGGAGCAGCATAAGGGCTCGGAGCCTGTTTATTAGGACCGATGCGGAGGGTGTGAAAGCTAAAACGGTTCAAGAAGTCAAGAAGGAACGGCAAGGGGAGGAATGACAAGATGGGCTTGTTGATCTCCAAAGTCGTGAAGAGGGTAAGATCGAGGATCGTTGAAAGTCCCGCAAGGTAGGCCGACGGGGTAAGTCCGTTTTCGACCCTGAGACGAGCGCTCCCTGGGGACGTATACGTTTCTAAATCAGGTCGGAGGAATTTGATGTTGTCGCACTGTGTGACTATACGGGTGTTTTCCAAGTCATGGGGGGTGAGTCGACTTGTTGCGAAATCCAATATCACAAGAGCGCTCGGTGGGATGGAGAGTAGAGGGAGAATGCCATAAATCACAGATTCTTTTTCCTCAAGGTAGAAGATGCGGAGCTTAGGCAGTGAGACAGGAGGAAGAGAAGAAACTTTGTCGAGATCATATGTGTGGACCTTATCCAATGAAAGATGCTCGAGACGTGGGGAAGACACGAGTAGCTGGCGTAGAAGTGTTGCCGTAGGTGAACACTTGTAGCCTACTCCCCTCAGTTCTAACATTGTCATGTCTGTGAGCTTTGGAACCCAATCTACAGAGACGCCACGGAGCTCCAACTTCTCAATACGAGGAGAAAACGGCGCTTTGGAAACCACAGGATCATCTCCCACCCGAGCTGAACGATAAAGATAATCGATATGATTGAGCGATACACTCGAAAGGTTAGGAAAATCGTCTCCGATTCTGCTAAACAAATTTCCCAGCTCGTACTCACGCCGGAAAGAGATATCGAACGACCGAATGCGCGTCGAATGTGGCTGCAGATCCGTGCCGCGAACTTTGACCATCCGAGTGTCGGGTGCACAGACGATATCCAGGAATGCACCGTCAGATCGTGAGATTAGTTCTTTGGCCATCTTGGGGCTGCCGACTTCAATCCGGCCCCATATCCAAGGGTTGCTGAGCGTGATTTCGCGCCACTGTCGACAGACCTGGGAGATCGCTAGTCTGTTGGGCCGCTCACCTCGTGTGAGAGGCAGGGCAGCGCAAATTTGGAAGATCTCTTCAAGGACTTCGGGAGGGATGTAAACGATGAGCGACGGTCCCTCTGGAAATCGGATCTTGGACATGGCTTCAGCCAGAGCGGCTTCCGCAGAATTGCTTCCTTGTGTCGACATGGAGGTGGGATGGCAAAAGGCTCTAGATATCTGGATCGGAATTGCTCCTTT
This sequence comes from Macrolepiota albuminosa, assembly GCA_027475525.1. Lineage (NCBI taxonomy): Eukaryota > Fungi > Basidiomycota > Agaricomycetes > Agaricales > Agaricaceae > Macrolepiota > Macrolepiota albuminosa. The sequence goes on along the minus strand of JAMWFC010000056.1, from coordinate 574,895 downwards.
TTGAGAGATGCATAAAAGGACTTACATTTGTGTTCTGCAAGGGGACCTTCAAAAATGGCAGCTAAAGAGATGAGTGGTTTTCATGATTTCAACTGAAATTTGGCTCGGCTCCTGGTTGTCCAGGGCAAGGGTCCAGGCACAGCCTATTTCAGGAAACAAGCAAGGGCTCATGAGGTTGAATGAATGAATGAATGGTTTCTATTTATGCTGCCGGCAAGCCGCTATACAGGGCTAAGAGGCGGGGGTAGTGTCTAACTCTCGCACTACGCCAAGTAATTAACTGATAGGCTGTCTATCCGCTGGCGTTTTTTGTAGCTTTTTGCAGTAGAACTCTCTTCGTATGGTTTTTCGGTAGCGTGTGGTGTGACTCCTCCCATCGAAAAAGTGTGTCTGGGGTCTGGTCGAGTTACCTTGGATTGTGGTGGGGCCTTTTGGGCCCTAGCGTAGTTCCTATTCCTCTGGTGTGTCCGCGTACACGGGGTGCCGTGAAATCTGGAGAAATGTAGAGATCCTCATATACCGATCAATTGTATGGAGAAATTAGGGTATCAGAGAGCGGATGGTGCTATGTAATAAACGCTGTGTGTCTACAACTTCGATGGATTAGGACAAACTTTGACGGATTAGGACAGCCTTGATATTGATGACACTGAGCAGACGATGTATTGGAGAACACTAACGACAGTCGCAAGTTCAACAGGAAAAGGTCGCATCCACAACCCGATATGTTAGATATTATTTATCTCACTTCAATGTTCGAGATAGGATTACATACTATACATCTTGTTGCGCATTATACGAACGAGAAAAGTAATTAAAGGTACGTCCAGGTACGTGAAAAACTTGAAATGGAAGCTAGCCATCCTCAATGCGCCAGGCTGGATAAATGAAGGGTTTTGTAGGTATAATGCAAACGGTGATGGTATAGTAAATGGTAGGTATGGAACATGTTGAGCTGATAACGGTTGGAGAATCGAGACTCTGAGGTGGAGGAGAAGCGTGGATGAAGAAGGACCGTCGAATGTCCATTTTCGCACAAGCTTCATACTTCCGAAGCGAATAGTGCGCCACGCTTCTGGTGCCGAGCCTCCGCTACTTCTTGAGGTTCTTCCTCCCCAGGGTACGAATGCAATTGGGGAGCAGCCGCTTCTCTCCTCTCGTGTTCACGTCGGCGCTGGATTGCCTGGAAGCGCTCAGCGCGCTCGACAAAGGTGGTTTCTGTGGGAATAATGGCTCTTGGAAGCGCGGGCGGAGAACTGACGGCGGCGTGTCGCAGATACGTGCGTCCAAGAAGGCTGCGCGGGTCAGGAGTCGGTACGCTGTGTTCAAAAGTGGTTGGCAGGGCACTGGCGCACGACAAAAAGGCGAAAAAAAGCGCAGCGAGGAATGTGAAGAGTGTAGTGGTGTGCATGACGGATTGAAGTTGGTTGAAAGAATGGGTTTCTTATAAAGGGTATGAAGTTTCGTGGTTTCCTGCCGCGAATAGGTGTTGTGAACGTTTATGGATGGGTGTGAGGGAAAGGAATAAGAACAAGATAACAGACAACGCCTGCTGTTGTTTTCTTAAAATACAAGAGTCCGGCTACTGGCGGTGATGGGTAAGTGTCAATTTGACTGATTTTAGTAACCCTGAGTGTACCGAATTTAGTCTGTAAAGTTCCATGTCGGAGATTCCCGTTCGTGAATTGCACGAAGAAAGCAACGACATGTCATCTCACTGCAGTCCCACATGTGTGCGACCAGACTATTGAAGTGATTATATGGTATGCATGCGTACGATACATTACTGTGTACATAACGTCGATAGATAAGAATCATGAAAAACTCAGGCAAGCTCACATCCACGCCCTCCATCTTTATCAAGTGAAAATTTTCCTTCATGATCAACGCTTGGAATGAAGAAAGTAGTTATTATAAACCAATTTGCTCTTTTTCTGACGATTTTCCTCAAGATATTGCTCCCAATCTACTCCTGGCTTCGACTTGGTTATCGCATGCAGAGCCCAATCCAACGCCCTCTCCAATCGTTCCTTCAGCTGAGCAACTTCTTCATGACAGTTCCAGGACATTGGTCGACGGAAAGACGCCCACACGTAAAGCACCGTTGCCTTATGTAGTGACTCGAGTTGTCTCATCATCAGAGGAGTCACACCTTTCGAATTCTCTTCAGCCTTTAGACGCTCGACTGCTTCCAGGCACTCTTTTAACGGCGAATCATTGACGCATTTCCAGAGATCAACAGACATCGTTTCCTGGTATTCCTTGAAAAACTTGCTAACGATATCAAGCGCTTCTTGGTCGAGAACCGGGGTGGGGGAGAGGAGCAGCAGCATATTATCGCTGGCGGACAATCGACTCAAATGCGTTTCCATGATTTTGCACACACGGTCAAGTTTCTTCTGATCCATATCCTCCTGGCGTAAGTAAACAGGGATACGTGAGACGTAATATGCCGCCTCGAGGATGGTCTTCGTCGAAGAGTTGGGCGGAAGTGCGAGGGAGAAGGCTTGGTAACTCGAAGCGTCGATACCGATACGAGCGGCTTGGAGTGGTTGAGGAAGGGCGTTCATAGCTTTTCTTATGTGCGCTATGTTTTGCGGTAAGAGGGAAGTGACGTAGCCGCCAGGAGGATCATTCCCATGAAGCCCATATCGGCCTGCGCGACCGGCAATTTGCTTCGTTTGAGAGATGGAAAGTGGTTCTTCCCGCACACCCTGATATTTTTTTGTATCCTCAAAAATGATGCGCCTAATCTTACTTTGACAAAAATGAGATGGAAAGTAAAAGGTCAAGATGAATAACATACAGATTAAGCCCCATCCCAATGGCGTCGCTGCCTATTAATATGTCATACCCGCTGTTAGGGTCGTTAAAAAGCTCCGCTTGCTCGCTTCGAATTTCAGGCGGAAGACGTCCATACACCAGGGCACAACGAAAGGGGGTCAACTGCTCGATCTTTCGTTTTAAACTGAATATGTTGCTCCGTGAGAAGGTAACGATGCAGTCCCCTTTCTGCACTTTACTCCAATCTCCGTTGAGGCTGTCCTCTTGCAAAATCAACGGTGAAAGTCGCTCGTATCGGTTAACGATGATTTCATCACCAGTGTCCTTCAGCAGAGCCTGAACGACAGGGACAGCCGTCTCCTCGCCGCAAAGATGCACTTCTTTCGCACAAATACCCAACAGCGCTACCGTCCATGAACTTCCACGTTCGGGATCGCCAATCATCTGAATTTCATCGATGACAGCAACATCGTATATTTTCCTCAGACTCAGCATCTCCACGGTGCACGATTGAAGCGGAGCTGAATCATCAACGACCCGAAGTTCTTCCCCCGTGCGCATGTTGCACGGCCTGGCGTACTTCGGATTTCCTTGGTCGTGAGTCGAGTCGGTGTCTGCCGACTTCGCTTCCTCTGTCTCCTCGACACCAGCTGGAACGATCATACCACGATTAAGACGATCCCAAATTTCGTGAGCGAGTAACCGCAACGGTCCGGCGTACACACCCGTGTTCGCAGCGGCGAGTGCTCTCAACGCGTTATGGGTCTTCCCACTGTTCGTCGGTCCAACGTGCATGATAATTTTTCGGTGGAATTTCCTGGCCTCGGGATAGTCTTCAGCGGGGAACCAACGGTCACCTGCTTGAGCGAGACTTTGAATTCTGTGAATGGTGCTTTCGGAAAGGCCCGCAGAGGTAAGACGTTCGACTTGTTCGAGCTCGGAAGCCCAAGTGAAAAGGATGGTGTTATATATAACGTCGATAGAGTGTAGTCGGTTCTTGTCGTCTAGGTGGCGTACGAAACGGTCGAGGACATATTTACGGTGCCCCTCGGGAGTTGACAGTTCGCCCGCCGCTACCGCGCGGACGAAGGCCTTGAGCAGAGGTGAGATTTCGCTCGGCGGGATACCGAAGGACGTGAGACGCTGAGGGAGCCATTGGAGAAGAGACCACTCCTTTACTTTCGCCTCGAAGAAGGCGGGTATATTCTTTGGATCAACTCGTTCTACATAATAAGAAGGACCGAACTGTTCATCTGCACGATTAAATGCTTCAGGATTGGCTTGTTTCCAGCTGCCTTTCTGGCTGCTAGGCCGTGCCTTTGGTTTCGAGTGACGGGTGGTACGGTGTCGTCGGAATGAGAGGCTCGCCAAAGTCGTCCATGACTCTGTGGAAGCTCTAATGAGTGTGTGCCGGCATTGGAAACAGGATGAGAGCGACAGCAGACGCATGCCGCATAATTGTTAGTGCGTCCAGTTGAATTCAAAATTTCAATGCATGTTTACATGTGTTTCAAGTTCACGGCTTCGCCATCATTTTTCCGAACAGTTACTTGGTCGTCGTGACCGACAACGACGAGGAAGCTTGCCTTCTACAATGGCGGCTTTACCTTCACAACTAAAGGCGCTCACACGCTTGCGCTGCGCCATTTTTCAAACATCATATAACCCGACCAGCGCGAGGACTGGCGCCAAATACCTCCGTGCACGTCTTCGCGGACCGTCTATGCTCAATTACTACCCACCAGAAATCAATTTTGCGCAGTTGGCAAGGAAGTATCCTGAACTTGAGCTTGTGGATGAAGATGAGGAGCAGAGGTTGCAGGATATTGAAGATAGGAAGAAGAGAGGGAAGGGTGCGCCGAAGAAGGCGAAATCGAAGGGTGCGTTAATCCTTTTATTCAGCTTGCGATGTGATTCTGATTTTTAAAAACTTTCCAGCTGACAGTAGGAGAAACCAGAGAAAACGGTAGTCTGGTTTCCAGCAAAATTACTGTATATATTCATCAACCTAATTGCCCCGAGATGTTTACTCTGTCGTCATGTGTGACTTCCGTTCTGTTTTAAAACCTGGAAATGCCTTCGTTCATCATACGGGCTCTAGCTGTTAGGCCAACTTGCACTGACCAGCCCGCTGCAGCCTAACTACGAAATACAAGATGTGGCGCTTCCGAGAATAAGAACATTCACCCCTCATCTGTTCCAGTTAGCAGCTTTATTTCGCCCGACACTATTAACCACGTACGGATATGAACTCAGCCATTCCAGAGGCGAGAACTACTTACAGCTCATGTGCCGAGATTGATCCTAATACAAGGACTATGAGTCTGCTGCGCACTGATGTCACTTTGTTTTCCCCAATCAAACCTGTGGAGACTAAGTACAGGATACTATAAGAGCTGTGGATCCCAATGCTGAAATAGACGCGGACGGCTGTTGACTTGGTACACGAGCCTGGGTATATGCGGGGGACGAGCAGCGACTCCAGAGTATCGCGATGTCCATCTTACTCTTCCCTCTCCACACTTGATAGTCCTTATCTAATTTACCCGCTGCATCATTTTTTCTTCTTTGAGTGGGAATGGCGCTTCTGGACTCATGTGGTATTCACATCCATCAGTAGCTGCTTCCGCTTTTCCAATTGCCTGAAAATTATGTGAGAGAATCTTCCTTCGAGGGCCAAAATAGGATCACCTTTCTCTGTATCAAATGCCTGGATTTCAGTGTCTCAATTCTGCTAAAATTAGAGGCGTTACAGTGATATATCAAGTTTTCTGCATTGCATTATAGCTCTCACGGGAAACAATTTTTTGTTAATCTTGGGAACTCGTTTGTATATATAAGGTCATGAGCAATTCATTCGTCGAGCTGTCACAAAGTTTCTACACATTATGGACATAATCATCAAATGCGTACTCTCATTTTCCTTCGCCGTCATACTCGTCTTGCGAGTAGGTCAATCACTTACTTATAGCCATCTTCGCCGTGACAATCACATCCTACCTCCTCCCGTCACCTCAATTCGCGAGGCAGGCGCCCCCCCACGCACAGAAGGAGAACGCGTGAGGAGGCGACTGCTTCGCGGATCTCCATTTCCGCTCTCCTTACCAAGCCGTTCTTCAATGACGGCTTTCGCTCGGGCATTTGCACGAGCTATAATCCATGCAGGATTTCTGACTGCCATACATGAAATAGGCAGTAATCAGCCCGACACGATCATCCCGCCAGTGGCTAAATGGACGCTTACGATAGTGTACATTCTCATCTTAACGACTCTGCTCGCAGGCCCGAGCCACGAATCTATTACTGTGCCTATCATCTCAGACGACGACGCGGCATCGACTATAGATCCTCCTGAGTTGACAATCAGCACTGATATCGAATCCCAATTGCCGGACTTACAGCCACCGCAACCTGCCCACCTTCCGCCTCCACGTCTCAACGCTCACTCGAGTGACAACTTCCCTTCTTTGCAAAGCCTGCGCTTGCCACAGAAGCGCCGTCAGACGGCACCCACATGAAGCAATAATCATATCTGACCTTGTTTGTCACTTAACTACCTTCGATCCAACCCACCCTGACCCCGATTCGAACTTTATCGTTGACTTCGACCAAGAACGGAAATAGTTTTCAAGAAGAGGTAAAGAAGAGATTATTCCCCCACCCTTTAAGCGTCTAAGTATTTGTACAATCTGAATTGTATTTGCCAAGTGCAATTGAGCGCTTTGTGGTTACTGCGGCTGGGTTCCATCTCCCATACCTGATAACAATAGATAGATCTTTTGAATGATTTCACCAAGTGCACGGAGTTTCTTTGCAGCGTAGCCGCGAACTTCGCATGATGTAGAGGTCGAGTCAGACTGCGCCGCAGTTAGAAGAGACGCTATGGTGGCAGCTCCGGGCCGGGTGGAAACTGGTTATAAATGCGTGTGACGCCTCGTGTTCGTGCAGTTCCCACTTCTCACCCTGAGCCTTTCCCTTGAAGCATGTTTTCGTACCCCAGCAATTTGGCTCCTACTGAGCGCTGGGCATGTCTAGACTCATGTCCTTCCATTTTCAGCTAGGTGTGTAGACGCATGTAAGTCGTGTGGCTTACCTGGACCCCATTTACATAGATTCTCGTTCTGTTCCAGCGTCTATCAAAAGGACTTTTTCATATCGGATCTTCTTTTTTCAACATGTTATTTGCTTCTTCTCGGCTGCAATATATCAAGGAAGCTGAAGAACAGTACACCAGATCAAGCTCCATGCTCGTGAGGCATTGTCAGAAGGTAAAACTGTTAAGCCTTTTGTTGATCGATCATGTCCGAGTGCTGGACGACAAGCGTAAGTATTTTACAGAGGTAAGAGACATACTTTTGTCCGCCGTCCATAGATATCTAGATCCAGGTCAGTAAGTGTTTCATGCTACTTTTTCTTTCATACTAAGCTAACTTCCAGGGTATTCCTTTAAACCTTTTACAGTCGTATATATCAGTATGCGCTGTGAAGTTCTTTGACAGTGAAAGGATGTTCAAGATCCATGCGCGTCAATCGTTCGTTGCTTCTACGGAAATTCTTTGCTCCTACAAACACTCGCCTTTAAAATTGTATGCTTTGCGAATGCGTTGAGTCTCTCAACCATTTGGATCGCCGACACATAATTGTTGGTGCTGACTGGTCGTTTGGTGCATTATTTAAAGGTATTCTGATTTCAACCTATGATTAATATATTGAATTGTCGGTGTACACTAGTATCCCAACTTAGGCCAGCTTTTGATATCAGGATTGAAGTTGTCATTTTCGAAAGCACTTCCCAGATGATTTGGCTCTCTTGTACATCCTGTCATCGGCTAGAATGCTTTATGAGTCGATAGACTCATATCCTGGTTTCACAGTACGTCCAATTTCCCACCCTATATCAGTATATGTCAAAGAAACGAAGGAACAACCCTAATACACTCTTTGGAAGACTGCGCATGCCGTTATCATGCCCTTATTATGAAATTTTGAACTTGAGCTACTTGCCTTTTCTGCTGCGGTGTGCTCAAGGAAACTTGTAATGCTGCTGGCTGTATCGGTAATCTGCGATATCTTGTGTTGGCTCTGTGGTGCTCCGGATAAGGTTTTTGAGCACAACCTAGCAGTAAAGCACGAATAGTCATAACTTTGTAACCTATCCGGTAGCTGTATGAAAATTCGTTTTTGCGGTCAAGACTATATAAGCACTCGAGGAATGGGGTAATTACTTCGTTCACAATTTGCACTTAACAACATGAATACCTATGTCATATGTTTCCTATCTTTTATGCTCGCCTTCATCCTCATCCTCAAATCCTCATATCCATTCAGAATCAGAATCCCTTTCAATGGTATGTAATTTGGAACTTCTTTTCTCCATGACCAGCTGATGATGCTAGTCAACAGCTACGCCAGGTTGCGAAGCTTTGACGAACTTTGCTCGCATCATCCTACATGCAGCGCTACGCTCTGTAAGTCCTGGTCTTTCCTGCAAGTTGGTAATGGTCAGACATCTACACTTCAGAACGATCTCAGTGAATGGATATTCACAACGATTACTAACACAATCTTTATCATCACGACAGATCCGTCTACAATCACTCTCCTTACAAACACTTTCACTTCTTCTACATCGTTAATAACGGTCGACGCACCTGACATTGATATTGATGTCAGTCTTGAAATTCAGCAACCAGACCCCATTACCCACTTTCGTAACTCATTTCCACAAAGACTTTGGCGCCCACAGGCGCGTGTACCTGACCTGGAAAGTCTTCACCCAGGGCCCCCAAACCCACCGAGACGCGCACCATCCAGGACAATTTAGGTGATAAGGAATGTGAGGGTCTGGAGCTACCAGAATGCAATCAAGAAAGAAAGTGGAAGGAACGTGTCCATTTTGCTGACGCTGTCGTTTTATTCTTCCAGAAACTTGGCTGTGTTAGACACAATACCTAGTTACCATTTCAAGCGAGGCAGTGTAGTTGTTATGTAGTATTCCTACCTTGCTATGGATCGTGTCTTCCCAGACAAACCGCGATGACGCGCTCAATTGATCTTGGAGTAAGAACAACGACACAAATTATGAGACAAAGCCACGGCAACGTATGGTAAATTAGATGTCCATATTGCAAGGGGAAGGTCCACAATCGTGATCAATGACACCTGTTACTAAGACCTCTGAAACAAGCAACACTGCATTTATTTAAAATTGTGGAGCTGTACAGTGTGGATATGCGAACCGCGCCAGAATTGGCTACGGTAAGGGAATTGTATGGACTACCGGCTCTACTCCTTCAAGGGAACACCAAGACGAAGCGGTGACGGTAACCGACGAGCACTGAGATGTCCAAAAAGTTGATATACGCGCTACTTTGGCACAAACTAGCCGTATGAAAACAAATAGGCCGAAGTTTGCAATTTGACTTGAGCGCAAGAGAAAAAAAAGCTGTGGGAAAAAACTTGGCATTTTCTACGGTTCGGTCGATCACGTGGCGGTCGGTGTCACGAGGCAAGTACGGCTGATGCTGAAGGCCAGATTTAACACTTGTCTCGCACGCTTAAACTTTTCAATATGTCTAAAACCTTCTCAACTACTGCCGGCGATGAGAAGTAGAAAGTAGGAGTCTGAGACTTCGCCTTGAGGCACCTTCGCTGAATCCTTCCTCCCGGAGATCGTATTCTCGGCGATCTCCTCAGCGCCTATTTGCTGCGCTCTCGCCACAGGTACCGATCGCTTGTTACGAGCCTTCCGCGTCCTTCTCCCAATGTATCGCTGTTGTCCCGACTTCATGCGGAAGGATCCTTTCACCTGGATGCATCTTTCACTTACATACAAATTTAAAGATTGCTAACGCCAACACTACATCTTTCTTGTTCAACTGGGCAACATGGACAATAACTGTGATAGACGACATGTTAGATAGACGACATGTTATCAATGACCTCCGCTGCCGAAACTTCTACGCTACATCGAAGATGATCGGCCTCGTGCCACAAAGATTCAGCATGCTCCACGAATGTTGTTTTCTTGGCCAGGACGATTGCCAAACGCGAATGCGTTTAGCCATAAGGTTCCCCCGCATGATCAGGTGGGGGCGTTTAGGGTTTAATATGATGTGTTGGAAGCTGGACTGAGGAGCTCTTCTTTCATATCTGTTGCTGCGTCCACAGTCAAGGTGTCATATGTACACTAGGAACCGGGGGCTTCAGCCCTACTTAAAACCCATCGTGACCTTGCAACCCCCCCCCAGTCTCTTACGATGAAGATGTTCAGTACCGCATTTGTTTCCTCGTTCTTCTTCCTCTTACTTTTTATAATGCGGCGCCTGATATCTCTTCACCTCCAGAGACTCTTCATTCGACGAACTACAGCAATTAACGAAGTGTTGAGTCCTCCAAAAGCAAGTACTCACGAGCTTTTAATGTCGCGCGCTCTGGCAAATGAACGTCTAATCAAAGCTTTTGCTTTGTCTAACACGTTCGTCTCTAGTGACGTTGGTGTTCATACAGTCTTCGTTGAACGTGCGAAGTCGCTAATCAGGGCTGCAACTAATGGTGGATGGGACGACTTCCAAAACATTGCCATGGAAGCCGTAGAGGCTGCTCTCCCCCATGCCGGGATGAGGGACTTCGACGGATTTGTTCAGGATGTAACGATGCGTGTAGCGCTCGTTGCAATTTTGAAAGTTGATACGTCAGTAAAGGACCTTGACCCAGAGGACATCCGTGTAGTTTCCACACTCATCAATCAATTGTGGTCACTCTCGAAGAAGCCTGACCCTATCCCGACACATGACTTGCATCGGCTAAACTATCATCTACGTCACCTTATTCCTGACGACGATTCTTATCCGAACCCCCTCGACTTTGTCATTCCAATATGGGAAACAATGTGGCGTGTAGTCGCTACTTCCGTAGCTTATGCACGAAATTCCTCGCATGCACTCACACAACTCCACCGTTCACCAAATAAGGATCAATTTCGTTGCTTTGACACCCATCCCTCGGCAGAGTGGTTTGTAACGGAAGTCATGCGCCTTCATCCGCCATCTAAACATATTACCCGGGCCTTCCGAATCCATGTATTCCCTGCTTTTCTCCCTCTAAGTTTCGATAAACTCGCTACAAAGCTATTTGGACCACTTCTTCGTCGTGAGAGTGCAGATATAGGAAAGACACTTCGCTCAGAATCCACCTGGGGCGTAAATGCATGCGAATTTGACCCATTGCGCTTCCACCCCAACAGGGTGACCCGGGACCAAGAGGAGATCAAGTTATTGCCTTTCGGTTTTGGCCGCTATAGATGTGTTGCGGCTGGCTGGGCTCCTATGGCAGCTGGAATAATATCAGCAGCCATTTTACACCGAATACAATCAGGACCCGAATTTCAACTCGTGGCAGGGGAGTCGATCGGGGGACGAGAGGGCTGGGATGGATGGTCGATTGTAGCTCAAACTGATTCAGAATCTATGTAGTTGACGCTGTATGTATATTTATTCCCGTCGGAGTGTGCACAAGAGGAATTTGTTTACAGAATGCGGAGAAAAATAGATTGAACAGCGACGCACTTATCAGTCACTGATCTTCCGAGCATACATGGAACACGTTAACATACGGTATAAATCTAGATCCGTGGAAGCGAACATTGGGCAGGAGGATTGGTGAATACATTGTTTGTTGACAATACTGCATGTTCATTTATATCTCGTGAGGATAATCACTCTTCACACAACGCAATGCAGTTGAAATCAGCATTTTCGAGGTAATACTCACGTTACAACAATGTTACCCTTCTGTGTGTGTCTGAGCTCCAATATTGATCCCAGAAACAACCAGAGAGGAACAGTATACGAAAGCGGATACTTATGTCGGTTCAAACGCGCGTTGTACTGACCCTGGTAATTTTCGCAAGTTACAAATATTCAGATATCTACCTCCGCTACAAACATAAGTAGCTAAGGTTATCAAGAACCTTGTCTCTATTATACGGAAGTGGCTGAATTCCTTTATTATAAACCTCCCGCCTCGAACTTTGTTTCGACCAAGTATGGCGACCATCGTTCGATCCGCCAAGTCCGGTAGCGACTGTGATTTGTTTAGCGACATAAGGGACAAGCCACATCAGAACAGGCATTAGAGGTATCTATTGAAGAAAATGACATTGAAACGAATAAATCCATACACGACGCTACTATGCCTCACAATCCGGGCGGCCATCATTGTCGATGCTTTGAAACTTTCTGGCGGTTTTTATAAGGCATAAGGCATATGCATATATAGATTCGTGGTTCAAAATTTACATCAGCATGAATATCTTTGACATGTTTTTTATGTTTTATGGACACCTGCATACTCATCATCAAATCCTCATATCCATTCGTTCCACCGATTCCCGCGCAATTCCACCATTGACCCAGCACGATAGGAAATGACGGTGTCGCAGGACCCCGACCGATGCAACTCCTGATTAACCTTCAGTACGCTTGTGTACAGTATTCAAGACACCACTCACCAAGTACGAAGCAACATTCATCCCTTTATGACTGCACAATTCCATCGTTTGGCGACTTGAAATGCTATGAGATGGATTTGTGCAGCCATGGCCCATTTCATTGCCGTGCAACGACTGAAGATGAGCTTGATGAAAGATCAATACAATTTTTTGGAATTAAGGAAACTCCAACGAACATGATATGCACGGTAATAGTGAACCAGGGAGTCTTCTCCCGCGATTGCGACGAGAACCAGCCATAAATTGTCGGTCCTCGCGGGAGAGACGGCGGGGCAGATGAATCAATCATCTGCGAGCAGATGCTCAGAAAGCGCAGCGACGAGTGGGTCGTGAAAGTCAAAAGGAAAAGAAGACAGGGACAATAACGAGGCAGGAGGCTGTGTTGCTTCTGGCTGAGTAACCTTTGATGGGCAGCATTTATGCCATTGGCCATACTTACTTTCTCGTGGAATTGCCGTGAGACTTTGAGGAGATACTTCGACTCCCTGATATTTGTAACGGGCCGGGTTGCGAAATGGGCACCGGTTTCTACTCACCGTAACTCTTCTGTAAATAACTTGATTCTGCACCCATAAATTTGAACCTCTACTGTCAGACTGGGCCACTGCTTTGGAAGTTTTTGAAACCTGCCTTTCGTTGGATTAATTTCGAAATGGCCTCTAGGATGAGTCAATATAATGCAGGACAACTTGACTTGGAATTGGTCGAGTAGATGGCTACGAAAGATGAGCTATGGGAACATTTTTGATACCACGTCAGTCAAGTGATAGTGCCAGGTGTGACAACGTGTCTCGATTTTCCGGAGAATGTTTGACATACAGGTAGTTCGTCTGTCTGGCTCCATTCACTCTTCAGTTCTCGCATAACCTTTCTGCCTTTCTCTATTCTCGCTAGCGCACCACCACCACCAATGTCCCCGACAATTCTAAGTGGCACCTGCCGACTCATACCAAAGACTCGCGCAATATTCCTTAGCAAAAAGGGGCTCAAGCTCAAAATGAAGGGATGGCGAGGCTAAGTCGGCATAGGGAGATGACTGGAGTTTTGATAACGGAAGAAAGGCAAAACATCCAATAAGCCTTTTGATTTCGGCGGGATAATCATCATAAAATCCGTGAAGGTAAGTATTCGCGTAGGCAAGCGCCGGTAATGGGTCAGGGGGATGTGACGCAAGTAATAAGCGGATATACTGAGATCGATGCAGATAAAATTCCAAAGGAGAAGAGCGCGACTGTAGGAATGATCTATTCTTTCTGGTCCACCTGATGTGTCAGCGTTCAGCGAGTAGACTAGAACGGAAAGCAGATATCATACTCGAGAGCAGGCTCAATATCCTGACGTTTGAGTGATTTGAGTGTTGAATACAGCTCCACGAACTGAGCACGCAACTCAGCAGAAATGTCGATGCCAGATTCCTATCAATCAGAGAGTTATGATAAGTTACGATCCTGGTGAGCCTTTTCGACAAACTTCAAGGAAATCGTCTATAACATCAGAATCCTCCAAATCTTTTTTCGTATCCTGTAGATGATGTAGTATAGCGTCAAGGGTTTCGATTATAGACGGCGCCTTGCCCTTTGAAGTAGTAAGTTTCTCAAGTTTGGCAAGTTCCTTTAGAGGGGCCTCCATGAAGGAATGTTTTGTTACGTAATGCACAATTTACTTCTTTTTGTGGCGACGCTGTCACCTGGATTTCAAAATCCCAAAAATGCGTCGATTCCTCATTGGCGACGAGCTAGGTAACATCAAGTCGATCTCTTTTTCGCCCGATGTTAACGATGGGAATGATAAGACAAGCTCTAAGATCTTGCGGAATGTTTTCTCTGATGCTGTCCAAGTATTAGCTGTAGGCCCTTCAACCGAAGGAGTAGATCTCAATTAGTATGTGTTATTTTTGTCAACTTGGTTGCTGAAATTTTGACCAGGCCCTTCCAAGCAAAGGTAGTCGCCGGTTTCTCGAGTGGCTTGGCGTCGTTATTTTCTCTTAATCATTCTGATGCGGACCAGTTGCAGGAAGTCTTTCAATGGAGAAAGACCCGATTAAATATTTGAAGAGTCCGTATCATTGCTCTTCAACAGAAGTAATTTGCAGGTTCATCCTCATCTAGAACAACTTTTTCTTGTACCTCGAATGGCGCTCTGCGATCAATTTCTTTTAGAAACGGAGCAGAATCCCCTGAATTCCGCTTGCGTCTTTGCCTACCCGGTGTTGAAAGCAATATTTTAAACATTCAGAAGCGCGTTGGGGGTCTATTGACGTCTATTCTCTGGTCTGAATGAAATTTCTAACGCGAAGAACACAACACACACAGACGATATGGGGGCTGACTTGATTAAGAGAGAAATACGCTGTTTCTTCCAAAGCTTATGCTTCTCAAGAGACCTATGCACAAGTATTCAAACATCCTGATGATATGGCGACTGTCAGCGTTAAGCAGTACTGACGATTAAAAGCTATTCTTGCCATTACCAGGCAATCCCACCATCTCTCTAACTGCCTGCATTGTTACTTCGGACCGCTCCTTCGCTTTCTGCGCACCGCTCCGCGCAATATCATCCAAGTACGTTACCTCATGTCGAATCCTCTGAAACTCTGCTCTCGGCCCTCTAAGTTTTTCTTCCACAGCATCTGCAACGTCAGCCTTGAGTTGACTATGTCGCTTTCCCTCATATCTTTCGGCGACACTGTGCACGTTCTCTTCTGTACATGCCGCAAGGATGACTAAAAGGTTTGATGTCCCAGGCCGCGCGACAGGGTCGTACGTAATTCCAGCAATGGAGTCCGTAACAGCTGAACGTATTTTAGCTGTGATTTGTGTAGCGGTATCTGTGAGGAGAATCCTGGATGGTATATCAGGGGAGGATTTCGACATTTTTGAGGTCGGGTCGCGGAGGGAGAGTATCCTTCTGGAGGGTGCTGTATTACGGGAGGATGTTAGAAGGGAAAAGTGGGATTCGACGGGAAACGTACTGCTCATGAGAACAGGAAGAGGGAAAGGAGGGGAGGAAGGTGCAAAAGTTCGATTGAAAATCTCTGCCAAGTCTCGGCAGAGTTCAAGATGTTGCGTTTGATCCTCTCCAACAGGGACATGAGTAGACCTTGGGTTACGTGAGCCATGAGCAAATATCTAAGATCCACAAAGTGGCTTCACCTATAGACCAAGATGTCGGCCGCTTGTAAGACAGGATAGGTGAAGAGGCCCGTATTCAAACAAGACTCATCAACCTCAGATTCGTCGTTCGCGTTCCGTGACGCTGCTAAACGAGCCTGTCAGGGACATGAGAATATACCTTGTATCATTCCAGCTCCACGAACCTTCCATGTTGTCATTCGTCGAAGCCTACCAACAGGTGTGATACAATTTAAAATCCATGCGAGTTCAGTATGTGCCGTATTCTAGCAAGCAAATGAGGTTAACAGCAACGTGAGACTCAACAATACTTACATGATCCTGATAGAACATTATTGAACGTTTAGGATCAAGCCCAATCGACAACAGAGTCGCAAGCAAGTCCCTTCTAGAGACGGCAAGTGCAGAGGGGTTTTGTGGGAGAGTCAAAGCATGCCACCCTACTATTGAAAACAGAAGTTCGTCCTCAGGTGCAGCTGTATTTTGTAACTGAACCCAGTTTGAAAGAGCTCCTAGGTAATTGCCTAGCTGGCGTTCTATTAGTCGGAAATTTGTTTTGTGTCGTGGCTACTCACATGAGGGATGCCAGTAGGTTGGATACCAGAAAAAACTACGCGTCCTTGAGTGCGCGGAAGCGGAGATGAACTGTATGCTCGGCGTGCTGTCGTCGAGAGATGGCCGATGTGTCGGGGCAGACAACACGTTGAGAAGAACATCGAAAATTTGCACAGCCACCACACTAACCCCATTCAAGCGCTTCTAATTGGACGGTCATCTATTACACTGCGATTTTTTTCGAACTGTGGATACAGGCCGCCATTGGGACGCTCTGCAGTATCATGGACCGCATAATCGTCGATGACCCAGAGGAAATTACGCCGGGTACTGGTTTTGACTTCGAGGATGTTACGGACGTCTTCCGTGACGCGGCAGCTGGTACGTGCCCAGCTTGTATCACGCCGAGTAATTCAGCTTAGAGCTCGCTACACTCAGTGATGGAGCCTGGATCATTTATTTTCATGGATGACCTCACTCTGTACGATGCGATGGGTGCGTTCGAGGTGAGCTGGAGAGGGTCTAGGTACCATGTGGAACTAAAAAACCGAAGATTGGTGAACCGCGTCTGGACAGTGGACTGATTTTGGAGGATCAAGCTACCCCACTGTTTGACCCAACTGCACCTTTGCTGCCTCAGGAATTATGCTGGATCATAGACAGAGCATTTACTTATGAGGTGAGTTCATTCTTTCTCTGAGTGGAGTTAGATTCAAGTCCGTGTTCAGATGGAGTGGCACAAAGGAAATCCACTGTCTCATTCTGTCTTTACCCTTCTCTACGTACATGCGCTGGCTGCAACAGAACCCGAGTTTGTCGATCCGCATGCTCTGACAAGCTTTGGTCCATCACGTCCTCCAGAGCTTGTCTACTATGTCCTGAGATCATGGGTTATGGCACTTCTTAAGTGTTGTGATCTCTCGTGGCGGGAGTTGTCGAAAGGATGTGTCCAAGAGGTTGGTGGTTATCCAACGCGATTCTTTCCAAGCGCTTATGATTCGAAATTCTGCAGATGGAGGACTGGCAGGGGGAAAAGTGCGACGTTTCTCTCTTAGAAGGAACCCCGGTCAAATTTGTTGCATCCAAACTCAAGGAAGCGATTGTATGGTTGCAGAAGGCGACTCATAGTAGGTACTCTCTACTCTTCCAGCATTACT
The DNA here is from genome assembly GCA_027475525.1 of Macrolepiota albuminosa. Classification (NCBI taxonomy): domain Eukaryota; kingdom Fungi; phylum Basidiomycota; class Agaricomycetes; order Agaricales; family Agaricaceae; genus Macrolepiota; species Macrolepiota albuminosa. Next base: position 557,757 of record JAMWFC010000056.1, on the reverse strand, counting down.
TCTTCAATACTGCCTCTAGTTCCCGTCCTATGGCGTAATGCTCTCCAAGCTAGAATGTCACTACGAACGGTGACTCCATGAGGTCTTGTTTCCATGTCGAACCTTCGTTCATATAACTCTGTCAGACTATCCTGCAGCTTATGCAAGCTGACGTCTTCTCCAACCCGGCGGAATATCAGAGCCTAATTGATAGTGCCCGTGAACAACTGATGCTCATCCGTTCTCATCCTTCACCTCAACCAGACGCCTCCTCGCCGGCCCTTCATGCCTTCGATCCTTCAATTGCGAGGCTCCTCAAGACTAATGTACCGCTTCGTGTGCTTTCCATTCCCCTTCCTGAAGAAACGTGGAAAGCTATAGATAGGCTGTTAGACGGGTGGCAAGAGGCTTGTCTTCTTGCTCAAGCACATTGCCTATCGACTTGGGAGGTAAGGTCATTCATTATACTTGATTAAGGAGGGGCTAAATTCAGTAACCTAAGATTGTTGGAAATCTTCGCGTATGGCTACCAAACCCACCGTTGCGAATACCATACCTACGCTCATATATGCAGGTCGGCCCTTAGCTTTCGTTTAAAGTAAACATTAACATCCTATCAGTCCACCTTTTACGATGGCGTCATGATACTAAAGAAATTCAGCTTTTCCTGGATGGTAGACCGCTTCTTCTTCGAAACTCTTGGTGTCTCGTATACAGACATCGTAAAATCTGTTGCACCTCTCCAGGCTGTCCAATTTTCATCATCAGAAAATCTTCTGTACAAGGCACGTCTCATTTGCCTCGTGAATGTATGTTGTTGAACTCAATTATATCTCACACTTCCTTTCTATGTGTATTGCTGTTGTCATTGTGTGATGTTCTGTCCGCTGTTTTGCCTTGACTTCATAGCTAATTACTCCGCATATCAGAGGACAAGGGCTAAACCCTCCGCGGCGGAGGCGGCACCTTGTCAATTCGTTGCTGAACTGGCACAAAGTGTATGACACATTCACAGAGATAACGGCATCACTTGAGGACACTGTAAGCCCTTCTGTTGAAAATGTGTATGGAGAACTGACCTCACTCATAGCCCCCTTTTAAAAACAGCATTCTTATGCATCTTCCCAAGGTTCCTCTGATATGGAGACTATCTTCCATTCGTGAAATCGTATTTTCGGGATTTCAGCTCGAATTGTTTTCTCTAGAAGAACGACCTTTCGCGTATTATTACGTATCACAGGTGATTGAGGACCATCTATCCTGCTTGGATGATTTAATTGCAGTAGTGGCGCGAGGTGTATTCGATCCTTTCTGATGATCGCTTCTTTACTGACACAAATCAGATTCATCTGCGCACCAAGAGTTGAAATTCCAACACAATCTTCTGACTGCCCTCCAACTCATGTCCGTTGCTACCTTTGTGGTATGTCTCTCGTAACCCACCAATTTATCATAATTAACTTTATCGTAGTCATGCATGGCGGTATTGAACTTTGACTCAAACCGAATGCGACCAGCCTTTTTCCGACGATACAAGTGGGCCTTTCGGCCGGAATATGATAACATTAATACGCAGACGGTGGGACATCCGGAACTATATCGTCTCCTGCCACTGTGCGCCGACATTTACCTCGTACGTTCGTATCGTCATCCCTTGAATGCACATGTTGATCTTCGCTGTAGGATAATTCATTCTCTCCATCGGACACAATAGGAATGGCGAGAGATATCCTTACGAATCTGGTCTCTGCGGGATTTTCGGGGGGGTGGAGTAGCCTCTGGGCCACTGATCGACTGGAGGTCCGTGCCCACTCTGTCTATAGAGACGATTGCCACCGCTAACGTCAATCCACAGTTTGTTAAAGGCCTGATTGGCGCTTGTGACAGATTGAGCGGTCTCCCGTCAAATGTAGCGAATCTCGACAGCTTTGATATAAAGACTTTGAAGTGGGACATTCAGGTTCATCCATGGTTCCCATTCATGGAAAATTGGACTTTGCCGTGACGTTGCTTGTCTTTCATTTAATTATTCATGTATGTTTCTTTTAATATAGATTTAGAGGGCTTTCAATGTGTATATCCGAGTGCATCGCAGCTCATTCTCCGTATAGATCTTATTTTTGCAATCGATTCTTCCAGTCGTTGGGTATCTAGATGCCCGTTGAGTTTTGAATTGATTCCTTACAATGAGAGGGTAGTCAACGGGGCGGCAGACATTAAGGAGGCTGGCAAGCAACGGACACGAAACCATATACAGCTGACGCTCTGCACATGAGAATACTCTGTCGTGACCACTCCCTTCCTCAGGTGCCATCGAGGGACCCAGACCCTCGAACTCGGTGCCCCCTTCTTTATCTTGCCAGTGCTCTTCGCAGTAGATGCGTTGAGCTCCACATTGATCCTCGCCCAACCGACAAAGTACATTGAAAGAAAATCGCCAATCGGGGATAATTTTCTCCCACGGATAATTCATGCCATCACGTTTGAACTTGCCTCTGTCTTTACAAGTCTGATTGCAAGCGCGCCAGGTCATTGTCAAAAAAATTAATCTCTTCAAAAACTAATGCCAAATCACGGAAAAAATCGGGCTTCACAAGCTAAAACTCAAGAAGAAACCAAGAACCAAGCCTCTTCTAGTCATGGATCAAATGCAGCACCATCACAGCCAACCCCTTTGACGCGTGCTGCTCTCGCCGACCTTGCGCTCCAACGACAGAAAAAGCGAGCTGACCGCGTTGCTCAAAAGAAAGCCAGGTCTGAAGCCTTGAAAAACACTGTCAGCCCCTTTGTACTGCCAGCTCCGACACCAAGGTACTAAAGGTTTTTAGGGCAACAACTTGTTCCAAGGTGGAGACTATGAGGCAGCTGTAGACGCTTATCAGGAAGCTATTGGAGAATACAAGGCTACTGCCGTATTGTATTCCAATTTGGCTGCGGCGTACCTGAAGCTGGAAGAGTGCGTTTCTGCATTGCTTTATTTCTGCATTAGTAGAAATTCGCAAATTCCAGATACGATGAGGCTGAAGACGCAGCAACAGAAGCACTGGTGCTGGACCCCAAAATGGTCAAGGCTCGTTATCGTCGTGGCTTGGCACGCAAAGAAAGCGGGCAGTACAGAGCAGCTTTAATAGGTACATCCCTCTTGGATAGTGCAGTCTCTCGGTTGATCACACTTCTTGACCCAGATTTTCAAACTGTATTGGAACAAGACTCTACTCGTGTTGAAGCTCGTGATCGAATAACGGAAACCCAATTTTTCTACGACAAGTATGGGGATGATGAATTCTGGGACGATGCCAATACTGGTGTGCTAAGCTATGGTTGGCCCTACGTTGACGATGAACCGATGGATGTGTCGGACACTGAATCCGATTCTACTGATTGTAATCATATTGGAAACGGTGTCCCGTGTCGTTTTTACAATCATGGAGGGTGCTCGCGCAAGGACACCTGTCGCTACTCGCATGCTCCCGACAATTTAAGCGAACGAGACGAACTGTACGTGGTTTTGCTCTTTCTGTCATCTTTTGTTTTACAAACATCTTTAGGGGTCGGAACGTATGCGTCTATTCCCTGTTGGATTCATGCAAATTCGGCGAGGCAAAATGCGTTTACTCACATGACAGGACTTTTCTTCCTCACGGATGGTGGCACCATCCAGAACAGGTGGCTATGATAAAAGAGAGGCTCAACACGCGCGATGGTCAGGGCAAAGGTTCGATTGTGCACTTCAAAACCAATACTAAGTTCCACCCAGTGGCAGCAGACAGCAGTAAAAGTTCATTCTCACCAAATGTACAAGCCGCCTCCACTGGATCTCGTTTTGTTCTTGTATTGGCTTTGGACAATGATTTAGAAGAAGAGTACAAATTACCTACTCTTGCTGCACTACAGGCCGAGATAACAGTGAAAAAAGCCGTCAATGTGAGCGAAGCAGTCACACACCTTGCTTCATCCGATCTCCAAGCTGTCTTCGTGGCCGATGCCGCTATCACTGATGGCTCCCACGCCCAAGTGTTAAAGAAGTTAGTTGAGTTCGCCCGTGGTGGAGGATCCGTTGTTATGGGAGGTTCATTCAGTGCTTGGGTCAAATTTCCCGACTTCGGACCATTCTTCTCAACATCCTGGGGACTCAACTGGAAAAGTGGTTCCTACACCAGCGGGACATTCAAGCTTAACAAGTCTCACAACCTTGCCAAATCTGGTTCTTCCCTGCCTCAGTCATATAGCATGAAGGCTCTGCACGTGCAGGGTGCCGCACCCAATGCTATTGTGTATAAGGAAGCGGGAATCAAGACAGCAGAGTCGCCTGCCGTGCAGGTTCCCTTTGGAAAGGGATATGTAGGATACATTGGGGATGTCAACTGGGAAGATGGTTCAATCTCTGTTCTTCATGCGATGCTTCATATATCTGCATCCAAGAAACCTGGCTCTGCACCTCCACCAATTACGCCGTCAGCGAGTGCCGCAAAAACATCATCATCGGGAGAAACGTCAGTGACTCCTGCCACTCTAAAAGGGACGTCATACGAAGATAAAGAGGAAGACGAGGATACCGAGACATTTTCGGAGGCCAAGTTTGTTCTCATATTGGCTTTAGACGGCGGTATCACAGATTCGTACAAGCAACCAACGATCAATCTCATCAAGTATAAATCTCCCGTTAAGATTGCTTCCGCTCAAAGCGAAGCTCTAAGGATCCTCTCTTCAGACGCCATCACTGGTGTCTTCGTCGCCGATGCAGGAATTACGAATCGTAAAAATGCACAGACGTTGGCGAAGCTCGTGGAGTACGCCAAAGCTGGCGGCTCAGTCATTGTAGGCGGAGCCTTCAGTACTTTTGTCAAACCCAAAGATATGGGTACATTCTTTCTCAAATCATGGGGTGTCCCTTGGAAACCCGGCTCCTACCATCGCACGACTTTCTCCCTTAACCCAGCCCATGAACTCGCCAAGTCCAATCCACTCTTGGCTAAGTCCTACAGCATGAAAGCTCTCCATGTGAAAGATATCTCCCCTGACGTTGTGGTGTATCGGCCCACGAGTGATTCCCGCCTTGAGAGCCTGGTATTTGGTCCGAGTCCGATTACTAATATGAATGAGTCTCCGGCTGTGAGGACCCGTGTGGGGAAAGGATATTTGAGTTATATCGGCGATGTGAACTGGGAAGATGATTCGGCGAAGTTGTTGCTGGCGATGATGGGATTGTTGGGACCACAACAAGCACAACCGAAAGCGGGTCCGTCTAAGGCTACGACATCAACTAAAAATGCAAAACCTGCTCCGTCGCTTGTACATAAAGCAAGTCCTGTACCGCAAGCAGCTCCTCCGCCTACAGCACCTGTGCCGGCTCCGACAACATCAACCGCTTCATCAAAGCAAAAGTCAGCCGCACCTGTAGCCCCAAAAATTTCAAAACAATCTTTCTTATTACTTGTATCTCTGGAGAACGACGAAGTCTTCGCCACGAGCCATGCCAATTGCCTCTCAGCTATCCGTGAAAGAGTTGGCGTCTTCCAAGCACTCACAGTCTCTGCAGCTCTGACGAAACTTGCTGATAAAAACTTGATTGGGGTCTTCGTCACTGATAACGGAATCGTTAAGCCGGAACACAAAGAAATCCTACCACACCTGCTCAAGTATGTGAAGCAAGGTGGTACTGTCGTCGTTGGCGGTACCTTCAGCTCATTTGTCTCTGTATCTGACATGGATTCGTTCTTTAATGATGCGTGGGGCCCTTCATGGAAAAGCGGAGCATATCACCGCACCAGGTTCCTGCGGAATGATCAACATGATTTGGTTACGAAGAATTCGTCCCTTCCAAGCTCATACAGTATGAAGGCTTTGCACCTCAGAGGACTCGCCTCAAGTGACCCTGTTTATCTCCCTGCAGATGATCTGCAACATCAAACTTCCTTGCCATTTAATGACCACACTGAGTCGCCTGTTGTGAGGAGGAAGATTGGAGATGGGTATTTTGGGTATGTAGGGGATGTGGATGCAGAGATGGAGACAATAGATGTGGTGTTGGCGATGTTTGGGCTGTTGGACGAGCTTAAGACGGAAGTGGATAAGGCGGATACTGCAACGGTTGCAAAGCCGGTGGCTGTTCAAGAGACGAAGAAGGAACCCTCGCCGCCGTCGAAGCAGGAGAAAGAAAGCCCCGTGATCAATACTGGACCTATTCCAGGACAACCATGCAACGAAGCTCCAACCTCTTCTATGTCCACGACTGCGGTCGTTGCTGAGGAAGAGTTTAGGCGTCTACCTATTGGGCCGACACGCAGGCCCTTCATGATGATCTTATCATTTGGAAACGAGAAGTTCTTCGCTGGCGTGCAAGGCGACCTTCTCGAGCTGCTTCAGAGTAAACTTGAAGTACTCCACGGCCTCTCACACGAACGTGTCCTCGAGCTCCTGGGCTCCCAAGATCTCGTCGGCATTTTGATCACCGATGCCGCAATTGTCGGCGCCGAAAACGCATACATTCTGTCGCGGCTCGTCGCCTTTACCAAAGCCGGTGGCACCGTCGTTATGGGCGGCTCATTCAGCTCACATGTCAGGTTTGATCAACTTGGGAAGTTTTTCCAAGATTCTTGGGGGCTGCCTTGGCAGAGTGGTGATTACACCAGGTGCGAAATTGCTGTCAACAGCAAGCATGAGCTCGGCCAGTCATCGGTGCTACCTTCTGCGTTCACGATGAAAGGCCTCTTTGTTTCTGGGGTGACGCCGCAAACAGCCCTCTATGTCCCTGCACAAGGATATGCCGCTGCGAAAAAGTTACAGTCGCCTGTAGCATCTGCGCATGTCGGGAAAGGGCGATTGGGGTACATTGGCGATGTCGGATTGCGCGATGAGCACTCGAAGATTGTTTTGGCGATGTTCGGGTTGGCACAATGAAGAAATTGATTCTTTGTTGTATTTTGTACTGCGTGCTTCAGGTATGTAGAGCTGGATCAATCTTGACGGAAAGAACAAACTAATAATTACATTCTAATAATACAGCAGCACCACTTTATACATATATATAGTCCTTTAGGTATCATGCCCGTACTTGCGCGGATAATATACAGGTGTCTCCTGGAGACCTAGGGAAGACGACGTGCGGGTGAAGGTGATGTCGGGTTCGATGGAAGTGTACTAGGGATTGGACATTCGCCCCTAGAAACCCCTCGAACTCAGTTGCTCGTCGTCTTCCGAACAATTAATTTCTTGACAATAGGCAGTCTGGCTCTCTCCTTTGTGTAAATAATGATTAATGTCTACCATAGCAAAGCATAAATCGTACCCCTTCTTCCGGCTCCAAAATTTGCAGTGAGTCATCTGGGTGTGAGTCTTGCCTGGCAGGTTGCATGTATTGTTTAGTGAGAATGTGGAGCTTCTTCTTTAGAACGTGTTTCTAGGAAGGAAGGTCAGTTTCCATCCAAAGAAAAGATATGGATGAAGTTCCCACATCGTTGTTAGCCTCCTTGAGAGCAACCTCTAATTTTGCCACCTCTTCTTTCTGTTTCCTAAGAGCATAATCGAACTTCTCGTGTAATTTGTTCAGCCTAGCGACTTCATCCACACTACGCTGCAAGTGTCTCTTCGCTTTGTCTCTCGATCGTTGCAGAGAGTTTTGAGCATCCATCGTCTCTTTGAGTATACTCTCCATTTGCTTACACCTCGCCTGCAGTTCGTCTGACCCTCTTCGCGAATGTTTCAATGTGTCCAATTCTTCTTTGATAGCAGCCTTTTCAGCCCTCTCGCATTCGAGTTCCTCTTTGACAGGGGTTAGGACTGTTTCAAGTCTAGCCACGTAATGCAATATAGCTCTCTAGAATGGCATTATATTCCCCGTAAATGTGCGCTGGAGATAGTCAGCTTACCAGAGTAGTTTTGTCCGCCGTAGGGGCCTCGATTTTCACTTTCCTCGCAGCTCTTTGAAGGCTTGTGGAGGGAGAGTCGTAATCTATCTTCTTCAGGCAATCGATGGCATCGGATGGCTCTGATGGTGAAGGTTCCGCGAAAGATATGTAGATTTGCCGCGGCTGCGCGAAGGGTGATATCGGATAACGACAGAGGGCGCATTCTTTTGTCGTAGTGTTCATTGTGTTGACGCATTCGGTACAAAAGCCATGACCTTTACGCCGCCCAAGTTAGACTGTGCAAGCGTCATGAGAAGCTTTATGCAATCGTGATGCTCACCACAACCCATCAAGAACCGAAACGCGTCAAGAGTCAAGTCCTGGAAACATATAGCGCAATTTATCAGCATGCTCGCTGCAGTCCAATGCTCAGAAGTGTTCGTTGAGGTCGAAAAGGTACGGGAAATGGACGTTATGGTGGAACCATGCGTTATTAAAGCTCGCCGACCACGTGCCCCACGGCCAAACCTCAAGGCCTCATGCATGACCTGACTACCATCACAAGAACGTGGAATGAGCATTCCTCTTCTTTTCTCTTTCATTGGATGTTCCTAGATATTGTTCAAGTCACTTGACTAACCGACGATGGTGCGAAGCCTGTATTGCGATTTGATAACTGGCCTCCTTTGGTCACTGTGCAGCTCTGAGAAACTATGAACATTCCGCCCGTCAACCTGTAGATTTTCAACACCGTTCTGTTCCGGCCAATTCGTGTCCTATCGTGACTCTCGTTTCATCATTCATTTGTTCTGCATTTTAGCCTTGAAGGTCTCTGTTGTGGCAAAGGAAGTTACTTGTTTTAATCTGTGGCGTTCTAAACCCGCCTACTCAGTTACTAAATATCACTGGTAAGAGGCGGCAAGATGAAAGTATCCATTCAAGCCTAACTTTAAGCTTTAAGCTTTAGCTTTATCCCTCGGCATACACAAAACACAATCTCGTCGATCACTCTGTCGTTCAGGTTACGAGACTCACAGAACCTGAAACACACGAATGCAACTGGTTCTACCGTTATACATTTCTCTGAAGATTCTTTAGCTTCTGCAGGTTTTGTTAGTTGATAACCTTCAGCTTCGCAATTTATGCGCAGACCGAGTAGAAAGCTCTCCGGGGCCATGATACCCGCATTTCTGTACTCTCTGGATTGAAGCATTACTCAATCACATGGGCTACATGGAACTCCAAGTGATGAACGAAATCACCCTTGCTGATGACTACCGATCATAAACACGTCGACGGGAAGGAGCCTCCATTTAACGTCTTGATCCAGAGCCTGTCGAGAGCATCGCATCAGATGGAAATGCAGAAACATCATGAATAACAGTCACCTATGAAACGCGGCGATGATCGGGAGATGATTGCCACTTCGTCTAGTACGCGAATTCTTATAAGAAGGCCTTTGACTTGATGAAGAGACCGCACGTTTGATACGCCCTTCAAGAATTCGCAGGTAAGAGCAATGGAGTAAATTGTATACAGTCTTATCTTGTTAACATATGTTCGATGTGCTTAGGTCGATTCTTGACGAATAAGTTTTAGGAACTCTCACCTCGATTGTAATCACCAAGGTAAGCTCGGTCGTACAATCGTAGTTTGTGTCCGACAGGTTTACCTTCTTGTGCAACGTTCTGTGTTTACAGAGTAGAGTGTTGTATTCATGCGGTCGCTTGTTCCATCGTTATGTGTTGTTTTGGCGAGCCTTTCTTCCCTCCCAGGATCTCATTCAAGACCAGTCACCTCGAATCATCCTATATCATCTCAGCACGGGCCAGGTCCTCGCCCACAATTATCAATTGTAACATCAAACACGGGCGGAAGCAATTATTATTCAACTCATGGAAGACCGCTACCCGGTGCGCCAGCTTATCTTCAAGCTCCTACTCGAAACGGGGGGGACCCCGCATACAAGCGTTTGTCCGCGCCCCCTACACATCAGGTAGCTGATCCCTCCCATTTAACGAATGGACTCGGGCCTCCAGGCTTCGTGCCTAACCACCCGTCTTCATCCTACCGTCAGCCAATCCAGACCATGTCCCGGTGATACCATATGAGTATTTCCATGCGTGGAATCAAAACCAGCCCAGCCAACCGCAACCTCCTGGCTTCACCTCTCACCCCGGCAATAGCGCTACACATGGATCCTACTCCCCTGCTTGGAATTCATATGGTGGCCATGAACGCTCAAGAGATCCACATGCACTATATCAACAGAGTCCATACACGCGTCGACCGAGTACACCCAACGATAGTCCTGTGATACCGCCAATGATGCCAGATCACTTGCTGGACCAGAGGCCTGGACCTTCTCGTTCTTCTCATCGCAACAATGGGGCTGCGCACGGTTGGCATTTCAATCGTGGTTCTGGACACTCAAGCGTGTCACATGCGGACAGTCATGCATATCTTCCTGAGCACTCAAGAAATCCATACGCAGCCTCACACGTATCTCACTTTCGTCCTTTGAATTCCAATCACGGGTTTGAATACTCAAGACATCCGCATGCAGGTAGTCTTCCGCATGAAAACCAAGGCCTTGATCAGCCTCGATACCCATATCCAGGATTCCCCAGTCCCTACACTCGTCAACACTTCACTCCTCCCTCTAGTCCCGTGATCCCAGATGAATTGGATGACTACTCTCCTGGGTCATCCCCCTCCCCTCATCCTCCTGGAAATGGAACCGCACACGGATCGCACCTCCCTCACGACGGCGGCTCTGGACATTCTGCACAGAGTTCCCACTGGCAGGCTCCTGGGAGTTTTGCGAATTTCGGAAATCCGTACGTTCCGAAACAGCATGCTCCCAGTGGTGCCCCTGTGATACCACCGGTGGTGCCAGGAGAGTGGGATGGCAGCTCGTCGCGGGCTTTTCATCCGGGCTATGGCGCCACTTGGTATCATGGTTACCGTGGGTCATGAACGGAAGTATTGGAAACCGTAGGATGCCTACGAGATTCCGAGTTTGACGAAATAAAGAAGGAAGGAGATTGGTTCCTGGTTCCTGCTCGTTGTCAAAGATTCATTGTAATTTCGATATTTTATATGGAGAGCCTTTTCTTTTCTTCGGTAGAATGATCAGATCAATCTTGTTATCATTTGGTCACGGGGGCATATGTAATGTAATGGCCAAAATTTGAAAGCAATCACCGTACAGTAATAAATCACAACCTCTACAAAATGTCGTCCTCAGACCGAGAGTCAAGTCCGCCTCCAACGCAACACAAAGACAAAGGAAAAAAGAGAGCAGACGTACCTACCGACGGAAAGGGCAAGAACGAGGGCCCAGCTCTGCACTGGGACTACACACCGCCGCCCGGTGTCACTCTCCTGCAGAACGACGCGGGAAATGCGGGGGAGTTCGACTGGGACGCAGTCGCTAATGACAAGGACACCGAGATATGGTTGATCCGTGTCCCAGAAAGCGTATGTTTCCTACTCCCTCAAACGATCAATTGAGCTCTATTCGAGGGTGTCGTGTGTAGATTAAACCTAGATATTTGGAGGGCGCCGTGCTGGAACGGAAGTCTGTTAAGAAGAATGTACGCGTTGGCACGCTTGCTCGGAAACACGCGACGTTCGACGTATGGTCTCTGGGTGAGAAAGCCGACGAGGAAGACGACGACGACGGGGCAGACGTAGGCGGCGAGGAAATCAAATCGCTCTCGTGTCTCCTCCCGCGAAAAAGCAAAAACGGGAACCTATACCCCGGTAAGACCGTCTCCTCCAAAAAAAAAGAGAAAACCCCTCGCTCTTTCCATGATTTAATTTACTTTGATCTTTTAAAACTAACGACCCTGCTGCTAGCACCTCGGCCCATCGCGCGGCACCTCGTCGTATCCGCCCAAGCAGCCGCACCCACCCCGTCGGTCCCCATCCACCCGTACACCCAACCGCCGCGCGAGAGTTATCCAAAGGAGGTCCTCACACACTCGTTCAAGCCGTATGGGTCTCTGAGTGACGCGAGGACGCAGGACGAAGGTGGGATGGACGTCGACGTGCGCAGTGCACCGACTTCGTCTGCTACGCATGCGAAGGCGAGGCGGGCGAAGGTAGGATCACCGGAGATGGATAAGAAGAAGAAGAAGAAGGGGAAGGAGACGGAGACACGAGCGGATGCGATGGATGTTGATGTGTCCCCGTCGCGGGCTGCCCCTTCGCTGCCGCCCACAGTGAAAAAGGCGAAACCCGCGAATGCACAGGCGACGGAGGTGAAGGAGAAGACAAAAGGGAAGAAGAGGAAAGGAGATAGCGTAGAGGAGAAGAAATCAAAAAAGGTCAAGACGTGATACAACGTTAGTTACGCCTTCTTGTCTGCAGACTTTGACACACAACGAGAGGTTTTTGTCCACGAAGCACATTGTATGTAGTACGGAGAGGTTACACACAAGAATAGCAAAGAGCAACAGGGAGGGGGAGGGAGGAGCAATTGCACAATGAAGGAATAAAGTAATTAAGAAGTAAAAAAGGAAAAACTTACTATCCTACATCCATCGAGTCGTCTCCTCGCGCTTTCCCTTTGCCCTTCTCATCAGTAGTCCGTAGTGATCCCGCAGAATCCACACCCGCACTCGACATCTGCTGGTTGAGCGCCCCGCCCAACTCCTCCTCGATGCCCAAGAACACGCTCTCCTCGGGGAACCCCCAGATCCGCCCAGGTTGCTCCCGCTGCTTCGCCTCAAACACCGCGCCGACCGTATCTACCCACTGCCTGCGCGTCTCCACAAGCTGCATCAGCTGCTCGCTCACCCGGAGCTTCATCTCGTCGTCTACATGGAACCCCAGCGCAGCGGGACACGGGCCCGGCATTCCCGGTGCACCGTTCGCACTCGTCTCCCCCGACCCACCGCCCGCGGCCGTCCCCGCAGCAGACACAGACGAAGGCATGTCCCCCCCGTTCTTCTGTTTCTTCTTCTTGAGAACCTTGGGCGTGTCTTTCCGCTGCAACTTGGTATAGAGGTTCGAAATGTTCTTGTCCAGAGAATCGCGCAGCTCGAGGTACTCTTGGTACCCCAGCCGGTCCCGCGCGATGCTAACGAGGCGCTCCCGCCGCGCTTTGTTCATCCCGACGACACGCCGGAGCTCGCGCTGTGCATGCCGCAGAGCAGTCGCGATGGGGTCGTCGACTTTGTCTGCGTACTCGGGCTGTGCGGAGAGAAACGTTCATCGAGATTATACACACGGCCAAGGGAAACACGCACCACGCCGTCCAAAAGCCCATGATACCTCATCGTATCCCGTATCCTGACCTCCAGCTCCGTGACATTCAGCCTCTCCTTCCTCGCCGCAGCGGCACCGCTGCCCCCGGGGCGTCCCTCCATCGCATCCTCCGCAGCCTTGACGCCCTTCCAGCCCGAGTCTGCAATGGGCAACAACGCACTGATGACGCGCTCCGTGAGCGGGCCGTGCCCATGGTCCTCCGCACAGAGGTCGACCTCGCCGAGCGTGGACGGGTCCCACTTGGCGAGGGGCGCAGCAAACGAGCGGTTGTCCCCGCTGTCCTGGCCGGGCAGTGACGGGGGCACGCGCCCCGCGTCCTGGTCCTCCCACACGTCGAGGTAGTGCCGGCCGAGCTTGGGCAGGACGTACGGCTCGACCTCATCGGCGGAGTGTTCGAGGAAACCGACGTCTTCCTCGCGGATGTTGCGTATCCACGGCTCGATGCTCGTGTAGAAGGTGGTGACTGTCACCTGAGACGGGACTTTGCTCTTGCTGAAGTCTTCAGTGACCTCGGTGGGCTTGCTTGGCCCTGGTATTGGCGGTGGGGGTATCGGGGGCCGTGGGGCGAGAAGGGGGTGGGTTGGGGGAAGAGAAAAGTCGGGGCCGGTCTGGTGGGTTGTTGTTGAGTGGGACAAGGAATATTTTAGCAAGACAAGTGACCTTGACAGGGGGTTGGGACGAGGAAGCTACTGATTTCTGGGCTTTTGTGGGTGCAGGCGGTGGAGGCTGGACGTGGATTGCGACGGGTGGCGTTTGTTTGCGCGGACGCTGAAGATCTGGTGTGGCGTTAGCAAGTACATTTCGAGAATAAATGGAGATTTGCCTCGTTCAATACCACTCTCTTCAGGGTCGCGTTTCCGCTTCGTTTTCATCTTCTTGGAGTCTTCTGCAGCACTAATTGACGGTCAAAATCAGGCATTTATGCAGGCTCAGCACTGACGATCTGCGGGGGTCGACTGACGACCTCGTCGAGGCCGGCAGCGAGGACATGGACTGCGAGGACATGCGAGGCTTTTGTGGATGGTAAGGACCAATCAACTGGGCGTCGTCGACCTCGAGTTTCGGTGTGACTATGCAAGGATAAGCGCCACCCTTGCGCCACAGAAATTCACGTACAGTCGTGTTCCTTCTTGATCCTGTCAATAGCTTTCGCCTTTCCCTTCTCCTTCTCCTTCATGCGCCGCATCGACTCCTCAATGGCTTTGAGATCCTCGCCGGCCTTTTTCGAGCGTTTGAGCGTCGCATTGCGCAGTTCCTTGAGCTCGTCGTGCAGAAACTCGAGTTCGCTGGTCAATGGTATCGAGTCTGGGGCCTTTCTAAGCAACGATGACTGGAACGGGGGCGCCGGCGGGAACGAATGCAGCTTTGACGACATTGGGGGGCTACCGTGGGTGGCGGCGTCGGCGGTACACAGGACCGCCTGCCGTGACGATGAGGACGCTGTGGGACGCAGCCGACGACGACGAGGCCTGTGTGCTGACGGTGGTTGGGGACGAGCGCGACGCTGATTCGAGCGGGCACAAGTCAATTTCACACGCTATTATTTATTTCTAGAAAATATTAGTAAATAAACTCCCTGAGGGCGCGCCGAAAGCATCTTTTCGTCGTTGACCACCACCATGTCTTGTCCTGAATCCTCGCATCTGCTCGTTGACGACATTGAGATGATCGGTCTTAGCGATATTGAAGAGAAGCCGCCGCCCCAGCCGCCAGCAGCGAGCATTGTCATCCACGACAGCGACGATGATGACGACGACGACGACGATAGTAGTCAGGCTCTTTTGGCCTCGTATGGACGCGGTCTTGACACTCGTGAACTCTTGGGCTGTGCAGGTCACCTTTGGCCCCAGATTCGAGGCATTGTCACCGAGGTGATACGCAGACGGAACACGTTATTCGGCGCCAAACTCACTAATCTCACATAGAGCGCACCAACACTGATGTTTACAACTGTAGGGCTTTTACTGACTGGAAAGTTTCTTGACGAAGTCTCTGTATGTCCAGTTCATTGTACTCTAGTCTGTATCATCAACTTTCCCACTCTAGCATTGGCATGCAATGAGAGAGGTCCATCAGCTCCTCATGATCATACCTGTCCTCCTCAACCTAAAAGGCAACCTTGAAATGAACCTATCTGCGCGTCTATGCACCGCAGCTAATATTGGCCAGCTCGACGACCCCATTGTCCGCCGTTCAATGATCACGGGCAACTTGACACTGCTTCAAGTCCAAGCAGCAGTCGTCTCGTTCATAGCAGCATGGATTGCATATCTCTTGGGGATAATCCTACCACGCTCAACGCCAGCCCCCATTCTCCAATCCTCCATCAACGGCACGTCCACCGACAACATAACAGCGCGCGCTGCGCATCACCTCGGGGCCTCCCTCCTGGCAACACGGCAATCTATACCCATACCGACGGATAATTACAACTCTTTCTTCATTGAAAAGCCAGTACGCCATCTCTTGACGTAGGCCCATTCTCACCGCGTCTCTAGACTGGCCATGGTCGCCTCTACGGGCATGACTGCCGCGTCACTATCGAGCATCGCGCTCGGTTCCTTCATGTGCGGGCTCATCGTCTTGTGTCGGCGGTACGGCCGTGATCCAGGTAACGTCGTGCCTCGAGTTCATGATCCAATCTCACGTCGTAAACAGACAACATCGCACCGCCCGTTGCTTCCTGTCTGGGCGACCTCGTCACCCTCCTGTGGATGAGCGCCGTATCCGCCATGCTCATCGGAGTCATACACACGCCCATCCCTTTCATCTTCGGCATCCTCATAATATGCTTCGGCATCCTCTGCCTCGTGATGACGATGCGAAATCCCCACGTACGTCCGCTCCTCTCGCAGGGGTGGCCGCCGCTTCTCGGCGCGATGATCCTAAGCTGCGGTGCCGGCATCGTCCTGGACACTTTTGCGAGCCGGTACGAAGGCTTTGTCTTGCTCTCCGTCGTTATCAGCGGTACGTCTCAAGCTCCGTTTATCATTCTTCATTCTTAATTTTCCAAAACTCGCACAGATCTTCCGGGGAGCGTCGGGTCGATATTGATATCCCGTTTGTCGACGTCGCTGCACGCCGGCGCGCTGTCGCTCGCGTCGCCGGACGCCCGCAGCAGAAAGACAGAGCCGAGCACGCGTCTCGTCATGGTCACGCTCGCGCTTATAGCTCTACCGGTAGACATATTCTTCCTCTCCATTCTCCGCGCTCTCGGCTGGCTCCGCCTCCCATTTACATTCATCTTCTTTTCCGTCCTCTTTTTCTTTTGCGCCGTAAGCCCTTGCTTTTTTTTCTTTCGCTTTTGACTGTGCTTATTTTTTTTTTGTTTTTTTTTTGGTGATAGGAACTCGTATCGTTGTATGTGGCGAAACGGCTAACGAATTACCTCTGGGCGAAGGATTGCGATCCGGATATGTACGCTCTGCCGATCCATTCTGCGTTCATGGATCTCGTGGGGCATATATTACTTGCGATATGCTTTGAGATCGTGCAGCTATTTATTGACGTGCGTGTCAAGGCTGTTTCGTGATGACTTTTGATGTTGGGGAGATTTTGGTTGATACTCCACCCCCACTACCCCCGCTCACACACCATACCAATGACACTTGGCGCTTGATGCTCGACACTCGACACCCAAGACCCGACACCCAACACCCAAGACCCGACACTAAAAAGCTAACCCAACAGCAACGCATCGACCTTTTTTTGGCTATAGACGTGCTTTCGTGCTTTTCGTACCATAGGACGGACTTTATATATCTTTATGTATATTAATCCTCATCATATTCGCACCGCACCGCATACCTATCGTCGTTATCATTGTTATCATTGATTTCGTTCTTGTACACCCACCCACACCCGCATCCATATCCATATCCATTATCCTGGCGCACCATGACCATGACCATCACTCATTGCTATTACCATCACCATCACCATTGCTATATACTATCTATCTATCTATCTGATCAATACCCAATACCAAATACCCAAATGCTCACTGATGCGATGCGATGCGACACGACCCACCTAAGGTCTCAAACTCTCAACCCCTCAACCCCTCAACCCCTCAGGCGTCGGCGTCGGTGTCGGCCTCAGACCTAAGACTAAGAGTTGTAGGAAATGGAAAAATCCTTGAACCAGACGTATTGGTCTGTCGGCGTGGCGTACCGCGCGCCGTGGCCCCCGAAGAACGAGCTGTGGGTTAAGGGCAGAACATAAAACACAAAACACACGCAGAACACAAAGCACACAGAGAAAATGAGAAAGTGAAAGAGAAAGAGAAAGTGAGAAAGTGAAAGAGAAAGAGAAAGAGAGGGAAAGAGAAAGAGAGTTTATAAGTGAACGCGAGAAGGAAGAGCGGGCGGGCGGGCGTACCTGAAGAAAAGGCCTGTGAACCCGACGACTGCGTCGTGTGTTGTGGTTGTGGTTGCGTTGGCGTCTTCGTCGGCAGCGTCGGAGGCGTCTTTGGTGTCTTTGGAGGGGGAGGATGCTGAGGCTGGGGAGGCTTTGGAAGCAGAGGAGGCTGAGGAGGCTGAGGCTGAGGCTTTAGAGGCTTTGGAAGCTGAAGCGGAATGTAGAGGAGGAAGAGGAGGGGGTGTGGGCTGCGCTTGCGCTTGCGGTACAGCCCACGCCTGCTGCGCCTGCACATCGTACATCCGCGTCGGATGCGCCACGTCGTTGTCGTTGTCGTTGTCGTTGTCGCCGTCTCGCCCCGCCTGGGTATCCACCGCCACCGCCGTCGCTGTTACAGCAGCAGAAGCAACAGCAGAAGCGGGTAAAGTCAGGGTAAACGTCGAAATGGGGGGACTCGGACCGCGCGTCTCGCGCTTGAAGAGATCGCTCAACAGTTGGCCCAAGAGCCCGCCGAGGCCTCCTCCTCCTCCTTCTCCTTCGCCTCCGTCTCCACCTCCACCACCGCTTCCGTCTCCACCACCTGTGCCTTCGCCTCCACCGCCTCCGTCTCCGTCTCCTGCGCCAGTACCTGGCCCATGCGGGGCATCGCGATAAAAGATATCACAGCGATCAATAACGCGCACGCCATTGACGTCGAGGGCGAAGCAGCCATCAGGCTTACCGGGTGTATTGAGCGCGACGGTCTGGCGTACAGTCGTCCAGCGGCCAGGTGCCCATGCGAATGCGCCGCGGCCGATGGAGAGCCCGTAGGCCGCATCGCACACGGAGCGCGGGTCCGTGCATAGCGTGTGCGGCTGTTTCGTTTTGGGTGCGTACAGGTAGAGCTCGCCGCGGCCGTTGGAGCGCCACATTAGGCGGGTGCTCCAGCAGTCGAGGGCGGGGTTGCCGCCGGAGCAGCCGGTGTGGCCGCCGTAGAGGCCGGGCATCTTCCCGCCGCGAACCCAGTCAAAGTCGGGCGGGAAGAAGGCGCTGTAGGCGAGCGAGACGTTGTGTGCGCGGGAGAGGTCGAGGGGCGCCGCGTAGAATTGGGCGCCGCCGACGGGCCGGTGGGCCGGGTTGATGCTGCCGGCGGGATACAGCAGCTGCAGCGACGACGAGTCCCTCCATTTGGTGTGGCTGTGCGGGGTGATGCTGCTGGGGATGCCTTGGATGATCTCCAGGTTGTCTTGTCCCCCTGCGAACGCCGAGATGTTGAATGCGCTCAGGTCGTCCATTCGTTTCGGACTGCGCCACATTGTCAATGTCTGTGTGAAGGCTACGGCGGTGAAGACGGAGGGAAACACGACGACGGCTTGACTTGATTCCATGGCGGACATGTCAATGTCAGAACACTTGGTATATATAGACTTGTCAGCCGCGACAAGCCCAGAGTAAATCATGTCCCTCGCTGTCCTGGGCCACGCAGGCATGCGCACCACCCTCGATGGCACTCTCATCATCAAGCCCGCCTACCCCGCCGAGCGCCGCTTCTACGAGTCCCTCCTCACCGACCCACACATCGCACCCATGCGTCCCTATATCCCCCGCTTCCTGCCGAGCGCCGCTTCTACGAGTCCCTCCTCACCGACCCACACATCGCACCCATGCGTCCCTATATCCCCCGCTTCCTCGGCACACTCCCACTCCCACCCCCTGCACTGCCCATGCCCATGGCCACCGCCCCACCAGGGCGCACCGAACTCCTCCTGCTCGAGAACCTCTGCAACGCATTCGCCAAACCTAACACGCTGGACGTCAAGCTCGGCACGGTATTCCACGACGCCGCGACACATCCCGAAAAGGTGCGCCGTATGCAGAAAACAGCGCGCGAGACGACGTCCCTGAGCACCGGCGTGCGTCTCGCGGAATTCAAAGTGCGTAGCGTGCGCCGGTGGTGGTGGTTTCTTTTTATTTATAGTCCTTGGGCTTATCGATAGTCAATGGTTCGTAGGTACACGATAACGAGACGGCGCAGCCGGTCTGCACGTCGAAAGCGTACGGCAAGTCGATTGGAGAAGAAGAGTTGCACGAGGGCATCGCGCGGTTTTTCCCCGTGCACGACGAGTCTTCGTCTCCGTCGTCGTCATCGACACTCGGTCTCCCACGCCGCCTCCTCGTGCCCGTCCTCCGCGGTATACGCACCGCCATCGCTCGTATCCGCGAGACATACGCGCTCGTCGAGATGCGCGTCGTAGGCGGGAGCTTGTTTATCGTGTATGAGGCTGATTGGGCCCGTGTAGAGCAGGGCCTGGGCCTGATAGATCTCGACCACAACCACAATCGCAATCGCAACCACGAGCACGACCATAACCAAAACCAAAACCACGAGCACGAGCACAACCATAACCATAACCACATCTACGAGCACGAGCACGAGCACGACAACGAGCACGACGAGCACGCGTTGTATCGAGTTAGGATCGTCGATTTCGCACATACGACTGTCGCGCGTGGCTTAGGCCCTGATCGAGGTGTCCTCTTGGGTCTTGATACCATGTTACGCTTGATTGATGTCAGGTTGGTGGAGTTGGGGTTGGGGTGTTGATCCATGATGTGTTGAGCAGTTGAACGTTGATGTGGTGATGTGATGGATATTTCTAGCACCGCGGGTTTGGTTGATAATAGATAGGATATAGCTATACGTAGATGTATTGCAGGTTGCTAGAGGTTTATAATGACTGGATTGGGGCTCAGCTAATCTAATGGGTACTTACTTACTTTGTGCATCCTCGGTACAATGGCTACATAAAACGTGATTGACTCGGAGGAGGGTGGCAGAGATTTATTTTTCTCTTATGTATGTCCTTATCAAATATTTCTACATACTCTGAAGCACGAAGACCACGCAATCACATCAGCCTCAGCCTCAGCACCGTGACGCTACGACTGACACTCAAGAAAAGAAACAGCATGTATGTTCTGCACATGCATCCTCAGGCTCTTTCTAATCCTGCCGAGTACGAAGATTCAGATTCAAAACACAATTGCAGGCAGGTCTTGCAAATGCAAAATGGAAATTATCGTTATTTTCCTTCTGATATCTACCTCTGCTAACTAATAGCAATAGCTAAGGTCGTATTACAAGAATACACCTCGGTAGACCTATTGTAACTGTATATAAAATCATGTCCATCAGAAAAGTCAAATAGCGATGAGCCCCTTTACTCAATACAAACATTCACGTGATCCCTCCATGTTTCCAACCTCCAGGCAGGTATCATGCATGATGGTGAAGAAGTGCATAACCTTTTCCAAGATAAGAATGCATGAGAGCTGGTGTCCATTGATAGATGGAAGGCAGAATTCGAATGCTGAATGAATACTAAGGCAGTAGATGTGCTGGATGGGCTGGATGTGCAAGTGACAGTGCAGATGGAAGCGATGAGCATCCTGAGAGAGTTGACATGAGGAGCTCAGCTTCTTTGATGAGGGTGTGGGATGTGGTTATAATGTGGAGATCTTTCTTTTTCAGCCTGAAGTGTGCGCACATGGCTGAGTCTGCTTGATCAGGATAGCGTCGACGTAGATAGCTGGTGTCAGACAAGAACCACCAACTGAGTGGCCCCAGTGGCTTCAAATTCACAGGAATGCATGGCCAAAAAGGAGGAACTTGAGAGGATGTTACATGTTGGTTGGTGTACAAAACCTCGCATATAGTGGTAGAGCCTATTGACAGCAATAACAGTCCAGTCCCTCATAGCAGCCAGAACAACCAACAAACAATACCAGAGCCCACTCTCACAAGCAGGAGTGGGGTGATGATAGTTGTTGTTACTAAGGCCACAGTGCATGCATCCAAGATCATAGATCATATTATTTATAGTAGCAGTAGTGACAGTAGTGAGAGTAGTATTTAAGTCAACTTCTAGGAAAGGCCTGGAGGGTTATGTAATTTGTTGTTTTCTTCCAGCTCTTTCAAAGGGTTGCAATTGTCCTTATCCTCTTGGTTGATGATCCTCCATGCCTCTGTTTCAATTTTTTTTAATGAAAATATATTTATTGGAAGGGCTTGTAATTTCTGGAAGTTGTATGATGAAATATGGATGCTGTTGTGTTTGTATCTATGTTGAGGCCCTGGGAAGCTCCCAAGAAACCTTGTCTGCAAAAATAGCAAATTTGAGGGGAAATTTTAACCAAATCTAAGTTCCAACTTTGCAGAATTCAAGGCAATCTGAGTTCTTGAATTGAGGTGTATGACAGGACAATGTAAATTTATCTATCGACTTGTTACATGTGTGAGAGCACAAGAAATTGCATCGTTGCCCCAATAATCCTCACCTCAGTAAAAAACAAAGAAAATGAGAATTTTCTTTTTTTTAAGCCATATGTTTTGCATAGGTTGTCCATTATTGTTATTGCAGATTTTGTTGACAGATGACAGCCATATCTGTAAAGCATGTGTTTTTTGAGATAAAGAGCTTTTTTTTTTTTCATTCTGGGCCTGTAAAATGCTGGAGAGTAAGAAATAGCTTAGTCATCATATTCTTAATGATTTGGTTCTTGAAATAAGTTGGATATGGCTGACAGCACTTGGCAGAGATCTAGCATGTATGTATATGTATTTGGTAAAAATGAAATAAATTTCTCCCATAGTCTTCTTAATCCTTCAAAAATATGTACATAATTGGTACCCATTTCATGGCTATCTAGAATTATCAAAGACCTGGCTGAAAACATTTTATATAAAAGTGCAAAGTGCATGAAAGAATCCTTTTTTTTTTTCAAGAAAAATCCCATTTTGATGATTTTCATTTTCTAAAGATAGCGGATGGGTGGGCGAAATAAAACTGCAACTATGAAAACAGAGACTTGAAATCTGTCTCGCAGAGTAAACTGCTAAAAGGTATTCTGCTCAAACGACTAGTTAGAGGGAGAGAGTCAAACGACTTGCTGTCAGGGGACTCCTCATTCCTTTCTTCTTTCACTCTTTATTTCTTCACTCTCCTTTCATTCACTTCCTTATTTCGCTGTCAGGGGACTCCTCATTCCTTTCTTCTTTCACTCTTTATTTCTTCACTCTCCTTTCATTCACTTCCTTATTTCTTCTATCATTCTCTCATCTTGCTGTTACTACTTTTTCAACACTATCTGTTAGTACTATTCTCAACCTTTGAGGTGCTCTGGTTCTTTAGCTATCACTCAGACAAGTGTGGGCCCTTCAGCACCGCTCCAGGCTGCTTAGATAAGCCAGAGTTTGCCTTTCTGACTTCTAAAG
Organism: Macrolepiota albuminosa; assembly: GCA_027475525.1. Classification (NCBI taxonomy): domain Eukaryota; kingdom Fungi; phylum Basidiomycota; class Agaricomycetes; order Agaricales; family Agaricaceae; genus Macrolepiota; species Macrolepiota albuminosa. Next base: position 535,041 of record JAMWFC010000056.1, on the reverse strand, counting down.
TCTGGAGTTTTCCTCCCTTGTTTGCACACTTGTTTGGTTAGTCAATTTTCGAGTTTTTAAGGTTTTGTTGTACTGTACAGTTGTTTCCCATGCTTCAGAGGCCCCAGAAGCGTCCAACCTGGCATAGGGAATCCCCAGACTTGTTCTCTTTGGATCTCCCTCTGCCAGGTGAGTAGCTACCTTGATATTGTCAGTATATATTCTAATACACTTTGGATCTCCCTCTGCCAGCTGTGTGACTGAGCCACAGCCTCTAGAGGTCGCCCTTACAGCAGAACAAGTCTCTACATTTTGGTCTGAGAGCCCCCTTCAGCCTGCTTGAGCCCTCTCTTGCCCCTTTAGGTCCCTCCCCCACTGGATTACTCCCTGCCCCTCTGTTGCTTCTATGACCCAACCAGCCCCCTCAGACACTCCCCTGGATGCTTCTGCCCCTCAGGATGATGCCTGGGGTCGCTTGCTTGCTCTGGAGACTCAGGTGCAGACCACTCAAGCTTCCCTCACCCTCCACACCACCGAACTTGCTGGATTACGTCAGGCCACAGACACTATCTCCCATTCCCTTCAGGCCCTCTTAGAGCGCCTCCCTCTCACTCCTACCCCTCTCCAGGCACCTCCAGTTAGGGCTGGCACACCCCCAGTCCCTCGCTTTGGGGCCTCCCCCCCAGTTCATGCCAATATTCCTCGCCCAGCACTCCCAGACGCATTCAATGGTGACCGAGCGATAGGCGAGCGTTTCCTGCAGTCCTGCATCACCTATATTCAGCTCAGTGGTGAGGCTTTTCCCTCTGATGCTCTCAAGATCGCTTGGGTTCTTTCTTACATGAAGTCTGGGCGAGCTTCAACATACGCGCTACGAGTCTTTCGATGCCCTGGAGGAGTGGAGAGTTTTGGAAGTTGGGATCAGTTTGAGAAGGAGTTTCGGACAGAGTTCTTCCCCTTGGACCCTGCTAAGGTGGCAGCCCTCACTCTCCGAGATCCTCATCGATATGGGCAGGGGAAGCGGACCCTAGATGAGTACATTGACTCCTTCAGAGCTCTTGCTGAACAGGCCTGTTATCCGGATGGTCTTCAGCTCTGTCTCACCTTCCGAGATGGCCTCCTCCCCTCTCTCATGGATCAGATCGACAGCATGGCTGAGGGACAACCTGATGACACGAGTATTGAGACCTGGTATCAGGTAGCACGTGATCAGTGGCAGCTCATGGAGTTACGACGCGAGCTCCACTGTGGAACTGCCCCTCGCTCCACCCCACAGGCATCTTTTTCTGCTCGTCATCCTATCCAGCCCTCCCTTCCATCTCGCGCTCCACCCCCAGCTCAGGTACCTGCGGCACATCCTCTTCCTTTTGGAGTACCTATGGATGTTGATGCCTCTCGTCAACGTTCCTCCCTTCCTCTCCTCTGCCGTCGCTATGGAAAGCCTGGTCACTTCACTCGGTATTGTCCCCAGGGGTTAGAGGTGCGCTATCTCTTCTCCTCTGCTGTCGCTGTGGAAAGCCTGGTCACTTCGCTCGGTATTGTCCCCAGGGGTTAGAGGTGCGCTATCTCTCAGCTTTAGAGCAGGAGGAGCTCCTTCTCCAGCTCCTTGCTGCCCGAGACGTTCGAGGAAACCCCTCCCCAGATGTACAGACTGAAGCAGAACCTTTGGAGGAGTCCTTGGGTCCTGTGGAAGCTGTAGCAGAACCATCGGATGGGTCCTTTGGTTCTGCAGGGGAGGGTTTTCAATAGAGCAACGGATGAGTTGTATGCCTCCGCCGCCTGGTGCTAATCAGTTTACATGTCAATCAGTAGAGTCTTCTAATGTATCGCTCCCTGTTCCTGATTCTCTGACTGAAACTGTAAGCACCCCCTCCGACGTACAAAATACCCCCTTGGTCCAAGCCTCAGCTAAGACTCCTTCCCCTCCTTCTCCTGTCCGACGACCACGTGTCCCAGCTTGGGAACAACGCCTTCCCCGTCGCTATGTTGTTGCTTCTACTCCCTCTCCCAACTCTCTGCGTCTGAATGTGGAGATTGAGACAACTGACACTCAGCAGACTCGAAGCGTCATAGCTCTCTTGGACAGTGGCACTACTGGACTCTTCCTAGACACCCATTATGTGGAACAACACCGGCTCACTACCCGTCCCCTCTCTCACCCTATTCCAGTCTACAACATTGACGGTACGCTCAATGAAGCTGGATCCATCCGCTCAGTGGTGGATTTAGTCCTTCGTTATCAGACTCATTCTGAGCGTGCAGTCTTTGCGGTTACCAGCCTAGGAAAGCAGGACATGATACTTGGGTTCTCCTGGCTGCGTGATCACAATCCTGAGATTGACTGGGCCAAGGGTAAGGTGAGCATGAGCCGCTGCCCTCGATGGTGTTCCACATGTGCCAAGAAAGTTAGAGAGGAGCGCAGAGAGTCAGTCTGTGAGCGTGCTGCTATCTGGGCTTGCCGGGTTGGACACCTCCCCTTTGCAGACCTCGACCTACTGGATCCTCCTCCCTTGGCATTCCCTTATAGAGAGGCCCTCTATGAGGACGTTCGAGGTGTAGTGAGTGAAGCCCAGATGGAAGATGGACACGAGGGTGAATTTGGATGTGCTCCTGACCCAGAGTCTCCAGACAAGGCTATCGAGACAGGTGATAGGATTTATGCAACTACGTTACGACCTCCACCAACTGTAGCAGAGATTAGAGCTAGCCAAACTACCTCCCAGCGGCTAGCTCAGGCATTTGCTGCCAACTCTGCTCCTAAGTCGTTCCGAGATGCGGTTCCTCATCACCTGCAAGACTTTGAGGATGTTTTCTCTAAGGCATCATTCGACTCCCTGCCAGAGCGTAAGCAGTGGGACCATGCAATTGAGCTTACACCCAATGCTGAGCCCTCTAGCTGCAAGGTCTACCCACTCTCTCCCAGAGAACAGGATGAGCTTGATGCCTTTTTGCAGGAGAATTTAGACTCTGGTCGCATCCATCCCTCAAAGTCTCCGATGGCCTCTCCAGTCTTCTTCATTAAGAAGAAGGATGGATCTCTATGTCTGGTTCAGGACTACCGAGTCTTGAATGTGATGACTGTGAAGAATCGCTACCCCTTACCACTCATTTCAGAGCTTGTCAACAACCTCCGAGGTGCGCACTACTTTACCAAGTTGGATGTCTGCTGAGGCTACAACAATGTGCGCATCAAAGAAGGAGATGAGTGGAAGGGAGCATTCCGAACAAATCGTGGACTTTTTGAACCTCTGGTAATGTTCTTTGGCCTCACTAATAGCCCTGCCACCTTCCAGACCATGATGAACGACATTTTCCGAGACCTCATAGCAGAAGGTGTTGTGTGCGTATACCTTGACGATATTCTCATCTATACCAAGACTCTAGAGGAGCATCGTCGGATTACGCGCATCGTACTGGAACGTCTTCGCCAGCACCAGCTCTATCTTAAGCCAGAGAAGTGCGAGTTTGAGCAGACTAAGGTTGAATATCTTGGACTGATCATCTCTCATGGAATGGCTGAGATGGACCCAGTCAAGGTGGCTGGTGTAGCGGAGTGGCCAGAGCCTAAGAACAAGAAGGAGATTCAGGCCTTCCTGGGTTTTACCAACTTCTACCGGAGGTTTATTCAGGATTTCTCACATCATGCCTGGCCCCTCTTCGATCTCACCACTAAGGACACTCCTTGGCACTGGGATGCAGCACAGCAGACAGCCTTTGATGCCCTCAAACAGGCAGTCACTTCAAAGCCTGTCCTTATATTCCCAGATGATGACTCTCCCTTCCGTGTCGAAGCTGATAGCTCAGATTTTGCTACTGGGGCCGTTCTCTCTCAACAGTCAAGGGAGGATGGTAAGTGGCATCCCGTGGCTTTCTACTCCAAGAGTCTCAATGCCGTGGAGCGAAATTATGAGATCCATGACAAGGAAATGCTAGCTATCATTCGGTCATTTGAGGAGTGGCGACATTTCCTTGAGGGTGCCAGGCATAAATTTGAGGTGTGGACTGATCACAAGAACTTAGAGTACTTTCGGACGGCCAAGAAACTTAACCGCCGACAGGCTCGATGGTCCTTGTATCTGGCCAACTTCGACTTCTCTCTGCATCACAAACCTGGACGGAGCATGGGTAAGCCAGATGCGCTTTCTAGGCGAGCAGACCATGGTTCAGGAGCTAGTGACAATGACAATATTGTACTTCTGAAGCCAGAACTGTTTGCTATCCGTGCTCTAGAAGGTGTGGTTGGCCAGGGAGAAGAAGTGAGCATCCTTCGAGACATCTGACGAGGTAACCGGGAGGGCGCTCAAGAAGATCTGGTAGCTAAGGCTGCCATGGCCTTGCATGCTCAAGAGAAAACTGGAGTGAAGTCTGTCCGCACTGACGAGTGGTCTCTGGAGAATGGTCTTCTCACCTTCTGGGGACGCATTTATGTTCCCAACCTGCCAGACCTCCGGAGGTGGATTGTAGAGCAGCATCATGACTCTTGAGTTGCAGGACATTCTGGCAGATGGAAGACACTGGAGCTGGTCTCGCGGAATTACTGGTGGCCTCAAATGTCACGGTATATTGGCTCTTACACCTCCACCTGTGATCTTTGCCTTCGGACTAAGCCTCGTCGTCAGCCTCCTGTGGGACAGCTTCATCCATTGCCTATCCCAGCTGAGCGTTGGAGTGTGGCCTCGGTAGACTTCATTGTTGAGTTACCTGATTCTCATGGATATGATGCGATCATGGTGGTAGTGGATCTCTGTGGCAAGCGTGCTCATTTTATTCCAACACACACTACTTGCTCAGCCATGGGCGCAGCCAATCTGTACCGGAAGCATGTCTGGAAGCTCCATGGGTTGTCAGATGCTTATGTCTCGGACCGCGGACCTCAGTTTGTGGCAGAGTTTACTAGAGAACTGTATCGCCTCCTCCATGTCAAACTCCACACTTCCACAGCCTACCACCCCCAGTCTGATGGCCAGACTGAGCGTGTCAACCAGGAGCTAGAACAGTATCTCCAGCTCTTCTGCAATGAACGACAGGATGACTGGGACGATCTATTACCAGAGGCAGAGTTCCAGTACAACAACCGTGTACATGCTGCCACCCAGATGTCTCCTTTCCTTCTAGATACTGGTTGACATCCTCGGATGGGATTTGAGCCTCGTGGACGACCTTCAGAGAATGAAGCTGTCAACGAGTTCATAGATCGGATGAAGGCAGCCCAGGAGGAAGCCAAGGCAGCTTTAGCTAAGGCAAAGGATGACATGGCCCGCTACTACGATTGTGGACGAACTCCAGCCCCTAAGTACAAGCCTGGAGATCGAGTCTACCTGGATGCCTCTGACATTGCCACTACCCGACCTTCTCAGAAGCTCTCTCACCGTCGTCTAGGACCCTTTCCTATAGTAAGACAGGTAGGCCCACTTGTCTATTGACTCAAGCTGCCTAGTGGAATGAGTCGACTCCATCCAGTCTTCAATGTGGTGAAGCTTTCTCCAGCCCCAGAGGATCCAATCCCAGGTCGACGTCCACAGCCACCTCCACCACCAGTTCTGGTAAACAACCAAGAAGAGTACGAAGTGGAACGGATCCTAGACAGCCGACTCTTTAGGAATAAGCTTCAGTTCAAGGTCAAGTGGAAGGGCTATGGAATTGAGGACGTTTCCTGGGAGCCACAAGAGAATGTCCATGCCCCTGCCTTGGTCCAGGAATTCTATCAACAGCATCCCAATGCTCCTCGGGCAATCAGAGGCCTCTATTCTCTTTCCAAAGTAGACCAGGCCATCCAGAACTACTTCTATCCAGCACGTCGAGACGCCGCACTCTAGAGGGGGGGTGATGTCAGGGGACTCCTCATTCCTTTCTTCTTTCACTCTTTATTTCTTCACTCTCCTTTCATTCACTTCCTTATTTCTTCTATCATTCTCTCATCTTGCTGTTACTACTTTTTCAACACTATCTGTTAGTACTATTCTCAACCTTTGAGGTGCTCTGGTTCTTTAGCTATCACTCAGACAAGTGTGGGCCCTTCAGCACCGCTCCAGGCTGCTTAGATAAGCCAGAGTTTGCCTTTCTGACTTCTAAAGTCCGGAGTTTTCCTCCCTTGTTTGCACACTTGTTTGGTTAGTCAATTTTCGAGTTTTTAAGGTTTTGTTGTACTGTACAGTTGTTTCCCATGCTTCAGAGGCCCCAGAAGCGTCCAACCTGGCATAGGGAATCCCCAGACTTGTTCTCTTTGGATCTCCCTCTGCCAGGTGAGTAGCTACCTTGATATTGTCAGTATATATTCTAATACACTTTGGATCTCCCTCTGCCAGCTGTGTGACTGAGCCACAGCCTCTAGAGGTCGCCCTTACACTTGCGGTCATGCTATGGTCACACATCAAAATACATCCCTTCTGCATGACATGCCTTCATTTGGAAGGATGCTATTTCATGTTAGTTCTGGGCATGGCCTAAACCAAATATCTAGCTATGATGATAAATATCTACAGAGATAAAGCTTAGAAGAGTGTATGGCAAAGCTCTAATCTTTCTAAACACGATGTCCATATGATGGGCAAGAGTCTCTCTGCTTGAAGGTAATCCACCTAGAATAAGAGAGAGATACTAGGATACATCCACGAGTCAGTGCAAAGAACCTGACCCCACTCCAAGAGACAAAGTAGATGAATCCCCCACCGCAGACTATTGCCTATCTAAATATGACAAAATTGGATGTAGTAATTCTACATAAATCAGAGCTATCAACTGTAAGTTTTGCCAATACCTAAAAAAAGCATCTGACGTTCATCGACCCAAAGCTTTGACTACATCCGGTGGCACTCCCTTCAACAACAAAGCCGTAGTCCCCCCAATGCAAAATCAATGACTGCTAATGGTTGGTAGAGAATGGGGTAGAGAATGGCAGCTCAAAATAGAGTTGATGACAAGGAGTAATTTGTGAGTAGTGAGCGCAATGACATGACCCTTCCTATTAACATAGCAATAAATGGATGAATCTGAAGCAACCCCATTGACTCAAGCGTGATTAGCTAGAGCGCTGATCAGATTGCAGTCATTGATTTGATGCGTAATAACGACAGTCTTGCCTTTACATCCCACCTTTTTTATCCAAGGTAAAAATAACAATCTGGAGCCTGTATTATTAGGTTGACTAAAGTTACACCATGCAGGCAATACTGTTGAATCAAAATTGCGTTCTCATGCAGGAAGAAATTTGCCTATGCGGATCTGGCTCCAGAAAGCAGTAGTAACCACTGCCCAGACACAAGCGTCACACGGATTAGAAAGGTCAAGATTCATTTTAACTATTTGCAACATCTCTAGAGTCACAGGAGGTTGTTTCTTCTGATAGGATGATTCCAGCCAAAGATTTTCCATGCCCTTCACAGTATGTCTCAGTATAATTGAATCATGCCATGGCATACCATGTTGAATGTGGTAGGAGTGCAAACCTGAGATTTTATTAGAGACGGTACTATCTGCCAATGTTTCCACCATTGACGCTGCGTAGAAACACAGCAAGTCTTCCAAAGCGGGCCAAACAGCAGCAGGCAGAACATCATATAGTTGGCAGAACTTGGCAAAATCTGCAACCACTGATGAGTATCTCTTAGACATAGACGGTGCCCACAAATGGGCAATAACCCTATCAACAAGCACTCTTCTCAAAACTGCAGAACTTGAAGGATGAGGTGTCGCAGTTGAAGATTCCACAATGCAAGGAGCAGCACCACGATGCTGCTTGGTAGAATTGGTAGGAATAGGGTTGTATGTGGCATGATTTCTGGCAAACAAAGTAGAAGCACCAGCTTCCCTCAGCAACAAAGAGAGGTAAATGGGCATTATACGGATGTGAAGATTTCCCTTAAACCAAGAATCAACCCCTAATTAACACGCAGCATAAACAAATGCTATAAACATAGACAAATAAGAATTTTACTGTGACACTGTGTATGCACAAATACTGTCAGAGGACTAAGGAAATAAAAGCTGACCATGGAGAATGCGAGGATGGCTGCAAGAGGTGGAAGAGCTGACCAAGGATGAATAAACATTGACCGTCAAAGAAAGACACGACAAAACACGACTTTATTTATTTGGTTACCTACACAGCAATACTAACTTGTGATTACATAATTTCAATGTGATGCACCCCTCACCAAAACTTAACCTTTGACACCCCCACTTGGAGACGAGGTGCAGAGGTCCCCCACTGAATTAAAGTCCCCACCCACTCAATGAAACAACTCACTGTTCATCAGGTATTGAGATGAGTCTTGAGATCTTGCCATTTTTTCTTGTTCATACCCAACTGCTGGTGATGTTCTCGTTCTGTAGTCACTTGGGTAAGGACATGTGTAAACTCTCTGGCAGACATGGCTTGAATGGGCTTGTCATTATTGGAATCAGAACTGTCGGTGTCAGAGGTGGCATGTGAATCATGAGTGAAATTGGTGGCAGCAGCAACATCAGAGTCAGAAGTGGATGAAGACTGATTGTGATGACAGCAGCGATCAGTAGCCTCATTGATAATCTTGTCCTTTATCTTCTGTGGCATGTCTGCAATGCATCGAGATGAGCAATGTCCAGGAAGGCCACAACAGTGGCAAACATCCTTGTTACAAGGGTTGAGCCACTCATATCTTAGTGCCTCATCATTATCCATTGAGCCTTTTCCTTTCCTCCTCTTCTCCTTTACCCTACTATACAGTGGCTCAAAAAACTGTCCCAATGTTTCATACTTTTTGAAAGATGACATTGGCATGAAGGATGGGAAGTACTTAAAATCCTGATTAAATCACGTAAAATACTATGGCATCGTAGCTACAAAATGAATGTAAGTTTATGTAATCAAGATCAAAACTGATGGAGAAATAGCCATTTTAAAATATTCACTCATTGGGACAGTTTTTTGAGCATCTCTAATTTTAGTATCTAGTACTTTGTATGTCCTCCATTTGCCTTGATAACTGCTTGAATCCTTCTAGGCATGCTTTCTATTAGTCTTTGGCATACCTCTGGTGGTATTTCATCCCACTCCTTTGCAACCCTCTCCCATAATTCATGCACACCATAAGGAGGTGTTTCATACTGCCTAAGTTGCTCTTTGAGGTACTTCCAGAGATGTTCAATAGGGTTGAGATCAGGGGATTGGGCTAGCCACCAAAGGACATTAAAGCCCTCTTGGAGTTGTGTTTGGAGTTATTGTCCTGTTGAAAGTAGTAGGCACCCTCCTCCATCTCCAACTTCTCAAAGTTCTCCTTTGCTCCATCATCTAAAATTTCACAGTACTGCTCTGCATTCATGATCCCCACCACCTCTACAAGCTTTTCTACCCCATTCCAACTCATACAGCCCCATACCATGAGATTATTCCCTCCTCCATGCTTCACAGTAGGTGTAGTTGTTTGGTCTTGAAATGTCTTCTTCTTGTAGCTTCCACACATACTGCTTCCCATCTGACCCAATCCTATTAATCTTTGTCTCATCTGTCCACAACACCCTTTTCCAGTCCTCTATAGTCCAGTTCTGATGCTTCTGAGCCCATTTAAGCTGTAGTTGTCAATGTTTAGCTTTGAGCATAGGAACTTTTCTCTTGGTAGCAGACCAATACCCCTCCTCCTTCAACACATTCCAGACAGTCTTGAAAGAGACAGGGTTGGAAATGATGTTGTTGATAAAATTAGTGGCCAGTTGAGATTTGTCAAATAATAGCCTGTTTATCACATGGAGTAAGCTTAGCAGGATGGCCTCCAGGATGGTTTTCCTTGTCCATCTCCAACTCTCTACCAATCCTCCCAGTAGTAGACTTACCTAGACCAGTTTGAGCTCCAATCTGACCAGAGAATACCCTTGAGCAAGAAGAGAAGCAACAGTAGAGTGTTGTGCAGAAGGAATAGGTTTCATGATAGTGGTTGAAGGTCAAGATGTGGTTCAACCAGCTTGAACTACTCCCAAATATATCTAAACATGGTCACATGACTTTGGTTATATTCCCACATGCAACTTACTCTTTATTTCTGAGTAAAATAAGGATAAACCTGAAAAATTAGAGATGCTCAAAAAATTGTCCCAATGAGTGAATATTTTAAAATGGCTATTGCTCCATCAGTTTTGATCTTGATTACATAAACCTAGATTCATTCTGTAGCTACGATGCCATAGTATTTTACATGATTTAATCAGGATTTTACATACTTCCCATCCTTCATGCCAATGTCATCTTTCAAAAAATATAAAACATTGGGACAGTTTTTTGAGCCACTGTACATCACCCTAACCTCATCAGCTGCATTGGAATTGAGTGCAGTATGTGTATCTTCCTGATCGGTGAGCATCTTCTTGACAGTGGCAAGCAAAGGTTCCTCTGCCTGAGTAGTGAGAAGAGTGCAAACAATAGAGAAGTTGGGATGGAGATTCATAAGAATGGAGTCAATGACATCAATGAGAGGGGGAGCATGGCCAAGCATAGTGAGAGCATTGTGAGCAGAGATGATGTCTTGAATGTATACTGAGACTGGTTTTTTAATATTATGGATAGGATTATATAGGCACTTCTTGAGCTCAAAGCGCTTTGCATGGCTGTCCTTCTGGAACTCAGTTTTGAGACTGATTCAGATGGCATTAGCAGTTTGAGCAGGGTTGGTATTCTTGAAGTGAGTATGAATGATGTTGGTAGAGGAGATGGTCTTGTAGAGGGTGGCATGAGCAGACTGATCATTTTTTGACCAAAGAGCAGCAGCAGAAAAATCGCTAGGGCAAGATGCCTCACCCTTGATGTGTGCCAGAATGTCATGCCCAACAAATGTCATCTCCAGCTCTGTAACCCAAGCATCATAATTTGATCCATCAAACCTGTTGTCTGGATTGAATGTGTGAAGCATTTTGTAATGAGAAGGTGCCATGATCAGAAGTGATGAAAATTTTTAACAAAAATAAACTGTGTGCTGAATTTGTGCGCAGTTGGGGCCCATAGCATGTCAGAAGGCTAAGGAAATAAAAGCTAACCATAGAGAATGCAAGGATAGCTGCAAGAGGTGGGAGAGCTGACCGAGGACGAATAAACGCTGACCGTTGAAGAAGGACGCAACAAAACACGACTTTATTTATTTGGTTACCTATGTGGCAATACTAACTTGTGATTACATAATTTCAATGCAATGCACCTCTCACCAAAACTTAACCTTTGACAAATACTATACATATTATTGTCTTAGTTGAACTATAAAAAAGGAAATGCCTGGACTGTAAAGGAACAACAGCAGGACAGAATGTTATAGTCAATTTACAAGCTGAGAGTGTTGAACAGAGCCATGAACAAAAGGAGTCAAGTAAGGAGAAACTCGAGGTGGGAAAGGGAACAATGTGCGTTTCAGAGGAAAGAGCCCACAAGAAGGACCATCAGCTTTATTCGTTGCCAAAGATGTCAAGGTGATAGTGAGCCAGATTGCATTTAATTGGAAGGTGTTGATGATGTGACACAGAATGGCATTCTTTTGAAGGCTCCTGGATCTACCAGCTGCTAAAGCCCCGACAATGCCAAAGTTATCAGATTTGAAAACGATGTGACAGTTCTTAAAACCCACTTTGACAAGAGCGCATATGGACAGATCCACCGCGACTATCTCTGCCCATCCAATATCTCGACCATTCAACTTCCAGCCTGGCTGCAACTGCCACACCAACCATTTATCATCAACAACAAAACCAATGCCTGTTGTAGATGCGTCAACATAAACATCCAGGTGCAAAGGGCATGGGGGCTGAATTACATGGAAACTGCATCAATAATGCTCTAAGGCATCATGCCACCAGAAGATATCTTCCATAACAGTGTTGGAAGGAAGGAGAGAAACAAATGTACTGCAATTTGTTGGAAACCAAGTGCAGAATGCAAAGAGAGACGGAAGGCAAGAAGGCCCGATTGAGAGAACAAGACAAATATGATTCAACATTCCGATGAGGGATTCTGTCATCTTTAGAGAGACTTTTGAAGTGTGAGACCATTCAGACAATTTTGCAAGGTATTTAAGGCGTTTTTGATCAAGCAATTTGACGGTTTTCGCCTTGAGGGACCATAAGAATCCAATATATGTGAAACAGGGAGCAAAAGGCAAATGTTTTTCTGTAGACCATGGCCAGCCCAAATCCATTACAACGTCGCAAATAAGAGCCTCATTCTAAGAGTAAACAAATATAGAGTCTTGTAACTGAGCATATCGGAAGAAAATAAAATCATCTATCCACTTGAGAACATCATCTATCCCATGATGGCGGTATATGGCAACAATTGCATCAGCAACACGACCGAACACTCCCGGCACAGAGACTGCACCAAAGTTTAATCAAAAGTCAAAATGGATCTTGCCATCTATTGAGACAGCAAGCTTTAACCAATCCTGAGGACAGGTTGGGATGTTTCAAAAAGCAGAATCAACATCAAAAACTGCAACTTCAGTATCAGGTGGGGATTTTGCAACCAGCAGCCAGCAAGCAGCAAAGGTTCCTCAATTGCAAAGAAAGTCATTGGAATTGATGAAGGAGTTCACCAAAGGACAATCGGGATCATTCCAAGGAAAGGACAGGTCTAATGTAACATGTAATTTACCCAAGGAGCTGTTCTAAAAGGGCCAAACAAATCTTCAACAAGAGCAGGGTCAAAATCAGGCAAAATCCTGCCTAGGGCCACCTCAGAACTATATTTGAAAATAACAAAATTGTGAGCTTCAGACATCCGATAATGATTGTGAGGAGAAAAGGAACGAGAGAGAACTAAAGAATCTATGCCAATGTCAAAGCCGCTGTGAAGGCCTTCTGGTACCTCTGCAAAGAGATCCAACACCCCAGCTGCATGCAAGGCACTTTCCCAGCAATCAGCTATCAACGGTGTGGATAAAGAAAATATACTGTCAAGCAGAACAGGCCTGTGCTCCATGGCCAGAACTTCTGCACAAGAAACAAACATGGGCATGCACACACTTGGAGCTTCAATCACAGGAAAAGAAACCATTGAAGGCAAAACAGACCAAGCCACCAGTCAGAGCACAATATGAGCGTCTGTCACACTGGAGAAACTGAGGGGCAGCACAACAGGCCAAGAGTTTGTGCTCAAGAGACCCACAGGACAAACACTTTGAACGGGGCATGGTGTTGCAAGACTTGGAGGAGGAAGACTTCCCATGCACAAGAAAGGACTCCATCTTGGTGAGTCTGCCATCCAAAGTCTTGACTCTACTGGCATGCAGCATGGCCACATACTCCTGCCAAATATCAAGCTGAAACGTATCTATCTAAAAGGAATGCGACTCATATAGATACAATGCCCGTAAATGCTGATCGTAATCAAGAATCAAACTGAAATCCAGTCACGCATTAAGGTGGGCTTTGAGGTGCCAAAATAAGCAGCAAATGAATCTGCAATGGCATTGGCAACACGGCCACCAGAGCTGCTGTCCGAGTCAGCCTGTAAATGGAGATGCATCGCACCCACAAGATTGTCTGGAGCTGCCAACCACTCATCGAAGGTCAACTTTGACTCATGCATAGTGTCAAAGGAGGCTGTAGGGAGTCGAAGTTTCCCATTTACAATAACAAAGGATAATTCTGGAGGCGGTGGCTCCCAGGCCGCCCACCGACACATCTCATCTGTCAACAGATCAAGGGGGATATACTTAAACATGCCCTGTTCCAATGCCTTCACCACTTTATGCAGATACATCTTGTCTGCCGACGACAACAAGCAACCGACCTGCAGGGGCAAACCATGCAACATGCATGAAGGTGGAGTGGTGCCAGGAGAAATAGATAGTGCACAAAGGCCAGAGCCGCCCACCAGAATGCCAGATGCATGATGACTGGGAAGCAAATGCTCCCCAGGAGCATGCAAGGCAGCATGGCCAGACACTGCCAGGCCATTATTTCCAGCAGGGTGTGGGGTACCAGGCATAGGAATGCCATGTTTGCCCAATGGAGCAGCAGCACCATTGCCGATACAATCATGGATGACATGCAAGTGCTGCTGATGAGCTCCCATTATAGATGACCACAGATAGCACCAACACAAGCACCTCACATTGGCACACTGGGACCACCAGGAGCGGCACGTCTTAGCGCTCCAGAGGCTAATTTTTGCATATTTTTATGTTAATAACTCGCAGCTGGAGCCTCTAATTACTCCAGGACCACTCTTTATGGCACCATCTATTCTTAGCACTCCTCTTGACACCTTGCCGCACCTTGCCACTCACCCTTCAGGGCCGTACACGGACACAGACACTTGGCACCCATGATGCTCTTAGCCGGTGGCAGCAGGAATGATGAAGTATTTTATGACAGGCAGCTTGGAGTTTCACCTTAGCACCTGACGTCGCTTAGCTTCTTGCCGACTCAGAACGACAGCATGATTGTGGACCTTTTTCACCATATAGTTTAATTCAGGGCATTTACTTACATATAAATACTTACTTTTTGTTAGTAGTACTCAATCAATTTGGCAGTAGGGATTGTATCCCAACATTTTGGTCACCCTACGCAACAGACTACCCTTTTGTTGACCGTGTCGGCAAGGGGACTCTGCTTTAGTTCTCTCTCACCCTTTCTGTCTGCAATCTCTTAGTGTCTTGCAACTACGGCAAGGCATTTGCGCTTAGATCTGCTAAGCAATCTCGTCATTTTATCATCTCTTTTAGGTGCTAACACTTAGCGCCTCTTAGTGACCCCTTTACAGTGTCTCTTAGCGCCTTTCCTTGGTGACTCTCTCTCGCGCTCCTTAGCGCCTTTTCTTGGCGACTCTCTCTCTCGCGCTCCTTAGCGCCTTTCCTTGGCGACTCTTTCCCGCGCTCCTTAGCGCCTTTCCTTGGCAACTCTTTCCCGCGCCTCTTAGCACCTTTCATTGGTGATTTTTAGCATACTCTTGCCGCATTCTTGGGCCTTAAATAAGCGCCAATCACCCCTTTTCCTTACCACCAACCTCTTGCCTACTGTGCGTTCTCTGGGACCTGTCCGGGACTCTCTCCCATACTTAGCGCGCCCAAAGCTATATTGACTAAGTAGCTGTACTAGTGATAGTGCACCTTAGCGCAATTTGGGCGTCATCAAATAATTTGATGTCGCCCAAAGTTTGGTCAGTAACAAATGTAACTGGAGTGTTACCGTACCAAGAGTGTGCGTTGGGCGCGCTATAAGTGATTTGAGGAGTCCCGGGCAGGTCCCAGAGAACGCGTCTGTGAAAAAGGGTAAAAGTCGGTAACGGGGTCGGCAAGTGTAAAGCGCTAAGGTAAAGCGCCTAGGAAAGAGCGGTAAGCGAACACGGCAAAGGTAAGCGGCAAGAGCACGGTAAGCTTAGCGAAGTCTAAGCGTCGATAATGCCTGCCGTAGTTGCAAGGCACGAGTGTGTCGAGTGTTGGCGAGCGTCTGTAACTACCGATGAGTTCGACGTTGCCGACTGTAGCGTAAATGAGCTCTTGAGCGTAAGGGAGACTGAGGAAAGGGGAGTAAACTGTGGTCTATTGTTCTGCTGCTGTATGTACAAGTCGGTAAGTAATATATATACTACAAGGAGTTCACCGTCGCCAGTGGCTAATGACGCCAGAGTGCGGTAAACTGGAAAATTTCAAAGGGGTAGCTCCAACGGTTTCAGATCCCTACCGTCCATTCAAGAGCCTTAGCGACGCCAGGCGACAGATCACGAAGCTAAACCATCACTCCATCACCCTTCTGTCTGTCAGAACACCTAAGCGACGTTGGGCGCCAAATCGAGACGGTAAGCGGTGTCAGACGCCAAGGTCAAACGCCAAGCTGTCCGTCAGTTTTTGATAGATCATCAAGCTTCTCGCTAAGCGCTGTCGTCAGTGACTGATGCCATCTGTCAGTTGTCATTCTTGCTGCCGATCGGCGCTATCACTGATTGGATCTGCTTCTTGCCGTGCGCGGCCGTCAGAAATGGCTTAAAATGGGTAGAACGCGTGCGCTAAGTTCGGAACGAATGCGGCAAGGTTTCTGGAGCCGGTGCCGAGCCTGCCGTTGATGCGCCTAACCTGTATAGGGTCCTATCATCTCCCCCCGACTGAAAAATTGACTGTCCTCAGTCACCAAATAAGGCTACCGTTACCGTTTTTGTGACAAGTGGCCCGTGCGTTCTTGAGATTTGGTTTATAGTCCTGGCGCATAAGTGTGGACTTCGTTTCTCCTCCCCATCTTTACCTGGCGCTCAATTAAAATTTATATGTCTTTCCGCATTCCAACTCCGCCCCCCGTTCCCTCCCGTGAGGCTCAAGACGCTGCCTCTGCCTACATCGACAAGGCCAACAACTTCATTAGGCGCATCGAGGGTGTGGGCGCGGAGGCGCCTCCAAACTTGGTCGTTGCCGTGATGAAGTTGTTGGAGCGCTGGTACGAAGTTCGCGTCCTTGGCGTCGGCTGGGACAGAGAAATTGAAGTGCGGGAGTGGTGCCGGGCGCGGTACGTCGACAATCGTGGCGCCGACTGGTTAGCGCCATTTTCTCGTTTTGTAAGTTGTTTTAGTCCTTGCCGTGTCGCTAGCTGATTGGGTTCCTAGGCGCCTCCGCCTGTCCCAACGATCGAGGACGAGTTGGAGGACATTTTGTCTGGTGCCTTGCCGATGACGGTAAGCACGCCAGCGGCAGAGTGAGTATTCCTAACCCATTTTTGACTTAGCTTTGGTCTGACTTGTCACCACACAGTAAACAAGAGGTGTTGGCGCCTTTGGCGCGCATGCAGGTTGCGGAGGAGGTCGCGGCAAGGCAGGAGGAGATATCTCAGGACGCCCGTGAGATCACCAGGGCGCTAGAGGAGAGAGAGAGAGTGGCCGCATTGGCGGCAGAGATGGAGGACGTTGCCGCTGGGAAGGCGCCAGTCGCCAGGGAACAGAGCAAGGTTTCGCGCGCCGGCAGTGCACAGAGCCCAGCACTGCCGGCTAGCAGGAAGGGCTCCCCAGTAAAGCCGGGTAAGGCTTTGAAGAAAGTGAGTTTTTGCTCTTGCCGCTGCCGCGCCACGCTAACCACTGTTTCCAAGTCTCGCAAGGGAAAGGCTCCCCAGTACGCGGTAAGCGGTCTTTTGGAAGTCTGATTATTTTTATTTACCGTGTTTTGTCTAGGCGCCCACGCAGTCTAGCTTCGACGACAAAGAGCTGAAGGGACTGCTCTTGCCGCGTCGCGATGAGGCCGTCCTTGACGAGGGGCAGGAGGCCGGGGTCGTTATGGAGGAGATGAAGGGGAAGAAAACCGTTGCCTTGGCGACCCGGCAAGCGTTTAAGGAGGCTCGGGGGGCGGTAAGCGACATTTCTGTCTCCTTTAGTCTCTTGCTGACTTGTAGCGCTAGTGTGATAAGTGCTGGGCCGACAACGACCCAGAAGGCTGTTGGTTCCCGACCGGGGCCCAGCCTTGCTATCGCTGTGGTGCCCTCAAGCGCGCTTGCACCATCGACGGGGCCAAAAGTCGCGAGCGTGGCGGCGCGCCAGACGCCCTCGTTGAGAAGACATTTTCGCGCGCGGTTTTGGTGAGGAGGGCCAGGGAGTTTGTGGAGGGCCAGAAGCGGAAGGTCGCTGCCGGTGGCATGGCAGCTATTGGACGAGCCGCCTTGGCGTTGCCGACACGCCAAGGGGATGGGACGGAATCTGTCGGCAATCGAGGCGCCGGCGAGCGCCAAGGGACTTCGGTCCCAGAAAAACGACAAGCCCCCTCCCCAAGCAAGGGGAAGGGCAAAGCAAAGCGCCCCCGTGTTGTATCGTCGTCGCCTTCCCCCTCGCCAGCGCCAAAGGACACCGAAATGGAGGACCTGGAGAAGGCGTTGGCGGCTAGTCGCCTCCCGCCTCGTGACTCAGAGGCTGGCCCAAGTGGCCTCTTGTCGCCTATTCATTTGGCGGCACGGTCCCTTGGCGAGGAGCAGGTGGAGGCAGAGCGGGAAGAAGCTGGCGACTTGGCGCCACAAGAGGAGCGAGAAGAGGCCCCCGCCGACATCGAGATGGGGGAGGAGAAGGCAGAGGGAGCGGCAGCTGGAGGGGATGAGGACGCTGAAGGGGAGGAAGACGAAACCTTGGCGACGCAGCGCCAAGGCGACGAGGAGGTGGTAGCGGGAGAGGGTGAGGGGGCGGCAGGAGTCGCCAGGGAGGAGCCTGAGTGGCGATGGCTGCCGCCTTACGGCAACGTCGCCCCTTGGGAGGTGTCAGATCCAGAGGATGTTGCCGGGCTGGAGCCAAGACGCCCCGTCATCGCCAGGGTTAATCCTGCCTGGACCCCTCAGCCGGAGCCGACGGTCACTGGCGACGCTTTCCAGTGGCTGGGGCAGGATCTCGTTTATCCAGTCGTAGCGCTAAATCCCCGCGAGATGCTGGAGCGATATTCGAGGCGAGCGGCAACGATGGAGGCCACAATGAGTCGGGAGCGGGAACGAGTGCGGGGACAGCTCATGGCGCTTCGCTTGCGCTACTCCAACTTGGGGCGCAGCCTGCGCGTTCTGCGAGATTACCAGGACGACTGCCAAGCCGCCATGGATTGGCAAACCGCCAACAACATCTTGCCGGGCGACCTTTTACCACTTCGTGACTCCTCTTTGCCGTTGTCGGATAGTTCCTTGCCGTTGGATGATGACAGTGATTGAGCGGACCTTAGCGTAGATAGGCCGCTTTGTTTCTTATTGCCGTGTTCGATATATATATATTTTTGCCGCCTCCTTGCAGAGTGGACGGGTAAGCCTTGTAAGGTAGGTTTTAGTAAGAGTAGTAGGTGAGGGACTTTTTTTGCCGCCTCCTTGCAGAGTGGACGGGTAAGCCTTGTAAGGTAGGTTTTAGTAAGAGTAGTAGGTGAGGGACTTAGACAAATTTTGAAGAAAAAGGGAAACGCTCAGTAGATCATCATAGCGAAAAACCCTTGGCGAGAGTTGCGCAAGGCGCCAAGCGTTGGCGACACGCTAGCGCTGCGGCTTGACTATGTAAGAAATTGTCTGTTGAATATAGTATAGTAAGTACCGGCAAGAAAGATAAGTAAAGTAAGTAATAGAAAAAGGAGCTTATCAATAATATTCTTTTCTAATCGTTTTCTTCTTCTTCAACTAAAGTCGGCAAGTCATCATCGTCCAATAGCTCGGTTTCTTCAAGTTCTCTCAGCTTGGCGGTGTCGATATCTAGCGCTTCCAGCGGCAAGTCGATTTGTTCCCTAGCGAGGTATGGCAGTAGGCAAAAAGCGGCAACAGGTCGATGTAGTACTGAACCATCTAATTCACAGAGCACGTAAGCGCCTCCACGGTTACGAGAGATAACTACCAAGGGTCCTAGATAGCGCGGGCGCATTTTCTTATTGTATGAGGTCTCGATTTTGGAGTTGCGCAAAAGCACTAGCGCGCCCCTCGGGAAGTTGTAATCTTTGATGGTAGCGCTATGCTCGGTCTCGAATCGCAGGGCTGCTTGGCGACGGGCGCTAAAGACTACTTCATGAAGTCGCTCCAAATCTTCTTTCCTTCGTTGGAGGTCAATAGCTCGTCTGGCGACAAGGTCGGTAGTCGCTAAGATACTGTTGGGCGCTGGCTGAAGATATGTCGCTTCTATAATGTCGGCAGGGAGTAACGGATGGGTGCCAGTAGCCGCGTAATAGGGAGAACAACCCATGCGCTTACGAATAGTAACTCTTTCCGACCAGAACACTGAATAGGTCGCTTCGCTCCAACGAGACTCGTCACCATCGACTGCCTTGAAGAGCGCTTGCCGAACGTCAAAGTGGGGTCTCTCTACCAGGCCATTGGCGCGCTTGTTGTAGCCAGATACTCGAATGTGATGAATGTTGTACTTCTTGGCGAGATATGTTAGCGCTTTGATGATGGGCGCACCATTATCCGTGACGATCTCTCTTAGCGCTCCCCAACGGCAGATGATGTCCTCAAATATCCACTTGGCGACCGCGTCGGTATTTTCTCTCTGGAGCATTCGAAATTCAGGCCAGTGGATTAGCGAGCAACGACCTTGAATGATGTACTTGTAGCGACCAGACTTGGGCATATGCATGGTGTCGACGTAGATTTTGCTGAAGAGGGGAGCTGGCGTTGCAACGGTTGGCGGTATGAGCACTTGGCGTGTCTGTTGAATTTGGCAGAGGTGGCAAGTCCTAATGTACCAGGCGATGTCGGCACTAGCGTGTGGCCACCAGAAGCGTTCTAACAGAGAGGCTCGAGTAGCGTACAGACCTCTATGTCCTAGCTCGTCATGCATGGCGCGCAGGACTCGTAAACGACCTTCTGGCTTGATGATCAGCTTGTGTGCGCCATCTCGATTTCGTCGCCAAAGTCGGTTGTCGGTAAAGAAGAAGTGGGTAGCATAGCGGATAAAGGTAGCGTATTGTTCGTCGGTAAGGTCTGGGGGTCGCTTAAGGTCTTGGATCCATTGCTCAACTACTAACAGGCGACTGTCTTCCGCCTTTGCCTTGGCGGATCGGGGAACGGCATCGTAGGTCAGGTTTTTGCTGTCTTCTCTTAGCGACTGAGGTTCCTGTACGACTTTTACTGGAGGCAAGTTTTGACTGTGGATGCTTGCCGTGTAGAACGTGAGGGGTGCGCTAAAGGTCTCGGGGCGGTAAGGGACTATGGGATGTAACAGGATGCTGGTAGGCTGTTGCCGTCGTAGTAAGGGAATTGGCTGTTGAATGAGGTGCACGAAACCATGTAGTCGGTCGATCCAGTCCTCGAAATCGCTATCAGCCTGTGGGTCCACTGCCGGGTCGCCAGGCTGCCGTGGTCGCCTAGAGAGTCCATCTGGGCCGTGGAAAGAGCTCTTGACGTGTACCAGCTCAAAGTGAAACATGAGGATAGCGACTACCCACCGATTCATGCTAGCGGATGGCTGGATATCGGGATTCTGCAGCATGCCTTTGATGTACCTAGCGTCGACTTCAACGATAAGGTTCCGTACGCCAATCAAATACATCTTTAGCGACCGGAAGGCTTTGAAGAGCCCATAGAGTTCTAGCTTAGGCTGGCTGTAGCGAGACTCTCTGTCGTTTAGCGTGATAGACCCAAAGCGGTTGTAGCGTCGCTGTTTCCGATTGTCGCTAAGGCACTGGCACAAGAAGTAGCCAACAGCAATGTACGAGGTATCCACCGCCAAGATAACAGGGTCGGCAGAGCTATAGTCGATGGGAACTAGGGGCTTGGCGTCCTGCAGAGCTTTTACTAAGTCGCGTTGGGCAGTGACCTGGTCTGGCCCAAATTCGAAGGGCTCGTTAGCGCGGGTGAGTCGGTTAAGGGCATGTGCGCGATGGGCAAAGTTCTTGACGAATATCCTCAGAACGCCAACGGTGCCAAGAAAGGCGCGAACTTCAGATAAGTCGCGGCAAGGACCCCATCGCTCTAGGAGTGCTAAGCGAGACTCGTCGGGAACGCGACCGTCGGGAGTGCATATGTGACCGAGTATTTTGAACCTTGGCGCACAAAGAAGGAGCTTGTGGCCGCTAAAGGTACCACCGCTATACTTCATGCGCTGGAGAACTCGATTGAGCAGCAAGAAAAACTCCCATAGCGCTAAGCGAATGTTGGGGTTCTCGGGATGGGTCGCCGGTAAGCCGTTAACGAGTCGCCAGTCTTTGGGACCTTTGACGCCAACGTCATCAATGAAGCTAAGGACATGGTGCGGTATCTCGGGTTGGAGGATGAAGGTAATGTCATCATGGAATATAGGGACTGAGTTTGTCCAGCCCATCGGCAAGGTAACTAGGCGCAAGGCGCCAAACGGAGTTTGAAAGGTAGTGAGATCCCGGGAAGAGGGGTGTATCAGACGTTCGTCGTAGCCAACGTAGAGATCAAGGGTGGCGCCACAAATGCGCCCGGCAAAGGACTCGGCAAAGTGGTCAGGGAAAGGCGGTACGCCAGAGTGTCGTATGGTTACTCTATTCAGCGGCTCAAGACTGTGAACTATGCGTAGATTGCCGTTCTTTTTGAGGACACAGAACCAACGGGAGCGGTAAGAACTGTTTGAGGGCTCGTAGACGCCAGCCTGTATCTTAGTCCTAATAATCTGACAGACCTCGGCTTCGATCCCAGGCGGTAACGGTCGGTTGTGCTCAGTCCACGGCACGTGAGGAATAGTCGGGATTACAACAGGCGGGAAGAAATCTGTACGTAGGCTGCCGCGTTCGGAGTCCTCCCAAGCGAAGGCTTTGTCTTGCTTAGCGACAAGATCGGTAAGGACGTTTAACTCATCTTTGGTCAAAAATCCTGTGTCGTGCTCCTTGGCGAACTGCTGTTGGCGTTCCTCGGTAAAACGTCCTGTGGGCTGAAAGGGTGGCGGATTCGGTGATAAGGCCGGCATGTCGGCAAGAGGGTCGCCAATGATCTGGCGCTCGATTCTGAAAGTCTCGGGAGAGTGCGTAGCGATGGGTTTTGTTTTAAGCGCAACTGGCTTATATTTCTTTTTAACTTGAACCCCTTTCCTTTTGGGAGCGTTAGCTTGGTTATACACAGATGTGGAAAGGGGAACTGTAGCCTGAGGAGCGGCAAGTCCAAGAACGGCAGGAGGCGAGGCTCCGGGGAGAGTGGTGAGATAAGTATCGGTAGACGCTATATTTTGAAACGATTCAGAGGCGGTAAGATATAAGTACGCTAGAGCTGAGTCGGTAATATCTGGGTTTTTCTGAGAAAGCTCAGCGTCGGTAACGGTCGAGGAAAGTAAAACTTCTTTGTCAAGATATGCGGTAGACAAAATATTTACAAGACCAGTTGAATGGTCATATTCCAGCGTTAGCGCCACATCTCCGTGATCGTCGCCAATCACCTCCTCGATGGTC
The DNA here is from genome assembly GCA_027475525.1 of Macrolepiota albuminosa. Lineage (NCBI taxonomy): Eukaryota > Fungi > Basidiomycota > Agaricomycetes > Agaricales > Agaricaceae > Macrolepiota > Macrolepiota albuminosa. The sequence goes on along the minus strand of JAMWFC010000056.1, from coordinate 512,287 downwards.
TGTGAAAACACCGGTGTGGAGGCTCGTTGGCGTGTTGGTCGGTAAACTCCGGGGGCTTAGCGCGGGCGCCTTTTCGTTGTCCCCTAGGGAACGTTGGCACCGTTCGTCGGATTCCGGAGTTGGGGTCGCTAATTGTGAGGGTCGTTTCCTCGTCGGTAACTGTCTTGACGACTGATCGCGCCAAGACGTCGAAGGGTCTGCCCAGTAGTAGGTCGTAAGCTGGTGAACGTAAGATGTGGATCTGAAGATAAAACGTGATGTCGCCAAGGGTGCACGGCACATTCTTGGCGAGGCCTAGGGATCTGTCTACCGTACCGTTAGCGCTCTGCATATTTAGTATAACGGTAGGGTCGTAAATGAGGCCTAGATCGTTAGCGACTTCTGCTGCCATAGAAATAATCTGAGACCCGCTATCCACGATTGCCTCTACTTCGTGCTTGTTGTCTACGGTTAGCGCTACCGAGCGGATAGCATGCGATTCTTGAGCGACGGTAAGAATGGCGGGGTCCTCTCCATGGTCTACAGACCTAAGGTAGGTCTCTACTGGGTCCACCGAGGTGGCGTTAGCGATGGAGTCGGCTGGAGAATCTTCAGCGTCGGGAGAGTCGATGGTAACAGAGAAACCAGGAAGCGCGTCGTCGAGTTCATCAACCTCGGCAACGGCTGTCGCCAAGGGTCGTCGAGGAGTGACTGCCGTCTTGACTTGGTTGCGGACGTCGGGAGCAATACTACAAAGCTCTTCTACTGATAAGGTAACATTGGTTTTCATGATGCGGTTAAAGACGTGGTTGGATTTCTCGATATCGAATATTGGCGCAGTAGGTCGGTAGCCACCCTCAGGACGTTTCTCGGGAGCGGCAAAGTTTCGTTGTGCGGGAGCGTGATAACGGTCGGGAATCCCGGAGTAGGGATGGAGAGGCGGCAAAGGCGGGTCGGGAGCGGTAGCGGACGACGGTGGTTCTGAGGCAGGAGCAGGGGCAGTGGCAGGAGGTGCGGCAGGAGCAGGTGTCGGTAACTTGCTAGCGGGAGGCATTGGCTTGTATCCTTTAAGAGGTTGTTTAGGCTGCTTAACTTCAACCCCATCAAAGACCTGGTTCTTTAGCGAATCTAATTCCTGCTGCAGCTTGGCGATACGCTCTTCCCGCGAGAAAGTAGGGTGGTCGCCAACGCTGTCGAAATGTAGGACCTCGTGAATCATCTGCTGTTGGGTCGCCTGTTCGGGGTCGGGGTTAGCGTTGCCAGATAGCGTGCCGGTAACGATTTGTCCTGGGTTGCGCCTATGCCATTCATCAACTCGCTCCTGGAAGGACTTCTTGTCTGGGTAGTTGGGGATGGTGGCGCCAGTGGTGAGGACTATCTTGCCGTCGATAGCTCGTCGAATTCTACCTTGGCGAACGTAATTCTCGAGGGTAGCGCAGCGTCCTCTAGTCATGGTGTGGCCAATTTCCCCACAGAAGTGGCAAGGGCCAGGTGCGGGTACGTTAGCGGGTCGGTTAGCAGTCAGGTTGGTGGTAATCATAGTTTCGATACGTGTCATCGCGGAGGCGACAGCGGCGGTAATAGCAGCATTGAGCTCTTCTTTCTTAACGAAGTCGGCAACAGGAGGCGGGATGGGAATGATACCGTTAGTTCGCTCAGGGGGTGGGCTCGTCCTAGCGCGCTGCAGTCCAACGCCAGTGTCCGTTCCCTTGAGAACCCATTTACCGGCTTCAAAGACGTCGGCAACGTTATAGGGCTCGTCTGGGTGATGAGCCTGATGAACTATCTCTAGGCGACGAGCAATACGCGTCCACAGTGAAGTCGGGATGCCCTGCTGAAATAGGCGACGCTCCTCGTTAATATAGAGCTTGCCGTTCTGCAGAAGCCACCTAGCGACTTTCTGGAATTCGCGGTAATATGTAGAGAATGCGCCAAGCGACGATGTGCCACTGTCGAAAGATTCCTGTACTAGTTTCTGTAACTCGTTTACCGTGTATCGGGTAGCCTCCTCGGCGCCAGGGTACAGCTGGATCACTGCTGTCTTCCAGTCCTCATACGAAGCGCCTTGGGCTGGAGCTGGCGGTGCGGCAGGGACAAAGGCGGCAAACTCGGTAAGACCTGTCCACGTCTCTGCCGTGTCATACGATACGTATCTTGCCGCGTACTCCTTCATCTGCGTGTGGTCGGTAATGTTACAATCTCTGAATAAATACTCCAATTCCTTGAAATACTGGGAGAGCTCCCGTGGCTTGGTCTCGTCCCATTTCGGTGCCGAGAAGTGGTTGCGTGGCGGCATGCGTTGGACTTGTTGTTCCATAGCGACTGTGTTGGCGAGTTCGGTTAGCGGTAGTGGGGAAGGAGTTCTAGAAATTGGCGACGGGGTAAGAGAAATGAGTTGTGAAAGAGGCGTTAGCGGAGTAATGGGGGTGATTGGTTGCGGTACGGTAAATGGCGACGCTAAGGGGTCGTCGGCACTGTAATCGAGGGAATGCGGGAAGAGATCAGGAAAAGCGTCTACAGTGGCGTTCTGTAGTTCCTGGGCTAGAGAGAGACCCGGTAAGGCACCAGGTGGTTGTGGGGTTGATGGGTGGGAAGGAGCTATGCCTTCTGCCGACTGGTCTAGCAGGCGGCGCCTACGCTGGAGACGGGTTTCTGGCGGAATTCTGCCCTAGAGATCCCTCGCGGTGGGCTCCAATTTGATGACGCCCAAAGTTTGGTCAGTAACAAATGTAACTGGAGTGTTACCGTACCAAGAGTGTGCGTTGGGCGCGCTATAAGTGATTTGAGGAGTCCCGGGCAGGTCCCAGAGAACGCATCTGTGAAAAAGGGTAAAAGTCGGTAACGGGGTCGGCAAGTGTAAAGCGCTAAGGTAAAGCGCCTAGGAAAGAGCGGTAAGCGAACACGGCAAAGGTAAGCGGCAAGAGCACGGTAAGCTTAGCGAAGTCTAAGCGTCGATAATGCCTGCCGTAGTTGCAAGGCACGAGTGTGTCGAGTGTTGGCGAGCGTCTGTAACTACCGATGAGTTCGACGTTGCCGACTGTAGCGTAAATGAGCTCTTGAGCGTAAGGGAGACTGAGGAAAGGGGAGTAAACTGTGGTCTATTGTTCTGCTGCTGTATGTACAAGTCGGTAAGTAATATATATACTACAAGGAGTTCACCGTCGCCAGTGGCTAATGACGCCAGAGTGCGGTAAACTGGAAAATTTCAAAGGGGTAGCTCCAACGGTTTCAGATCCCTACCGTCCATTCAAGAGCCTTAGCGACGCCAGGCGACAGATCGCGAAGCTAAACCATCACTCCATCACCCTTCTGTCTGTCAGAACACCTAAGCGACGTTGGGCGCCAAATCGAGACGGTAAGCGGTGTCAGACGCCAAGGTCAAACGCCAAGCTGTCCGTCAGTTTTTGATAGATCATCAAGCTTCTCGCTAAGCGCTGTCGTCAGTGACTGATGCCATCTGTCAGTTGTCATTCTTGCTGCCGATCGGCGCTATCACTGATTGGATCTGCTTCTTGCCGTGCGCGGCCGTCAGAAATGGCTTAAAATGGGTAGAACGCGTGCGCTAAGTTCGGAACGAATGCGGCAAGGTTTCCGGAGCCGGTGCCGAGCCTGCCGTTGATGCGCCTAACCTGTATAGGGTCCTATCACTGCAACAAAACTGGAAAAAAAAAAACCAGATCAGCATGCTGAAGCACACGTAAGACAAAAGTTCATTCAAGGTGAACATGTCTGCATAAGTAACAAGAACGGCCAATAGAATGGTGAACCGTGGGCGTAGCAAAGACAGACAGCTATGCGTGATAACACAAAAATAAGGCAAGTGCGAACAATAAGCCATTGTGAACAACAGCCACCCATGACAACATTTAACAACAATATGCGCCAAAGCATTTAACAACAATATGTACCGAAGCACAACAAAAAATGTGGAGACATGCTCAAGGGCAGGAACAAACAACGCTGCAAAAGTCAAAAACATACCTCTACGATCGAGGTTGAGGCCATGGGCCCAGAAAAGCTGTAACAGCCCTGAATCTGTGAGAGTAATCACTCATTGCTTGTCAGAATCCACCGTGAGGGGCGCTTCCAAACTAGGGGACGACCTCCAATAAACGTCCTCAGCACCCAAATGCTCGACAATTGGTGAGGGGGCACGAGTGCAAGGGGCCAGGCCAGGAGTGCAAACAGTACCCTGCTTGACAAATACAGGAACAGAGTTGCACATATATGCGTCAGCCACTGATGGGGACAGCACAATCTCAACATCATTGTTCTCGTCACGCGACACCTTGTACTTATGATGCTTGGATGGAGGTATGGTGGGCAAAGGAGACCTCTCCCTCTGGGAGCCCAAGCCTGCATCTGAAGTAGGCACAGCCAGGTCGCCAGCAACGCCGTCGGCTGGAGACTCCGCAGAAAGCTCCACAGGCCCAGCATTGGGCAGCATGTCCGCCGCCTGGGAACCCTCACGTTGCAACACAGAAGAGGGCCTAAGAGTATGCGCCGTCAAGGAAGAGCCTGACTTTCCACCACGAATCCTCAAATTAGTCGGATTAGACATGAAAAAATGAGGGGAGGAGAACTGAAAAATATGGAGCAAGGAAAGTAAGGACAGAAGGACGAACGACGAGGAGGATTTAAGAGAAGGAAGAAAAGAGTCTAACAGAAGTTTCAATCAAGTACAGTACAATGCGAGTGAAATAAAACTGCGACTATGAAAACAGAGACTTGGAATCTGTCTCGCAGAGTAAACTGCTAAAAGGTATTCTGCTCGAACGACTAGTTAGAGGGAGAGAGTCAAACGACTTGCAGTCACGCTATGGTCACACGTCAAAATACACCCCTCCTGCATGACGTGCCTTCATTTGGAAGGGTGCTATTTTTTTTCCAAGAAAAATCCCATTTTGATGATTTTCATTTTCTCTCATACAAAACCTTGATGCCAAAGTCAACATACATAAAAAAGGCTCTGCATGCAAAGAAAGTGTGTCCATCTTTTTCTATGTATGCCAGTGTCAGAGTTTGAGCCCTTGGCAAGCATTGTGTAGATCCATTTTGATATCATGGGTGTCTCACCTCCGTGGCTATCCAAAGTGTTGCTTTTTAGCATAGCATAATGCAATGAAATGCATAGAAGTTGTGTACTTAAACATTTGAGCACTAGATCATTGGGATTGGTGTATGTAAAGTGTAAAGTAGTCCGATGCTCTTGTCATATGAAGGTGGACTGGGGAGGCTTAGAAATTGTTGGCATGGCATAGTAAAGACATCAGGACATGAGATGCATAACATCACAAGTCTCTGACGTAGTAATGACACAGGCCCTAGCCTATAGAGTAATCAGAGACAAAAGCACCAGTAAGCAGTGCCTGTCGAGGGCTAGAACAAATCGACACATCAAGGATTGTGCAGAGGAAATATTTGGGAAAAGACCCTCAGCGGGAAGAATCTGAAGAAGTTTCAAGGACAGAGACTGACAGCAAAACATAACATCATCTCAGTTCTATGCTGAGATCGCGTTTTGATTTGAAGGAAGGGTGGGGGAATGGTTCACACGTGTCAAGACACCAAACAAGGACGATCAATACAATCAATCAGCTACTTGATAAGCTCTGGCACTTTGACCAAGGTTTAGGGTAGATCAATGCTGGAATTTAAAAATCGTGGATAAAGCGGATTGGCTATGGAGGAGCGCACCGGGCTGTATAACAATCATAGAATAGAGAGTAGTTGTAATGAAAGAAGTCTAAGAAATAGAAAGCTCGTGAGAGTAAAAGTAGTTAAGGGGCGAGAATGAACAAATGTACGACATGTTGAGGATTAATCAAGTATCGAGGCGAGAAGTGACGTTGGTCCTTGAAGTTGTGTGAGGGATCATGACAACACCCATCAAGTGCTTGAAATTCTCTAATTCGCTTCTGAACCACCGGCCAACCCATTGTCTCGTAGTCATGTCTGGACCTAGGCTGACAGGGTTTCCTATACGAGTCGTTGAATGGAGATATCCAACTCTCCATGCCCCGATATCCAGGCTCAAGCATCAGCACTCAAGTGCCGCTGAACGATCATAACCCGAAATTAGATAACAACTTTTTACGTTAGAAACCTTTAGCAATTTTCCCGCCTGAAGTCGGCGTGGTCGAGACCCGATGCATTCTAATGATTGTCGAGAATACGCCAACCAAGAACAATTACCCTTATATTACTCTACTAAGAATACCCAAAAGTTGAGAGTCTACACCTATTTCAAAAAACAAAGTACGTCTTTTACACATACATTAATACTAAAGAACAAGGCTTTTCTTCGACGGTATAAACCACCAATCACCGCGAATATACTGGTGGGATGACAGCACTACGTACTTCACCTGTGAGCTCCCTATGTTGGTCTTCCAGTGCCATCACTCGTTCCCTCAACAGAGTGACTGCTTCCTCCACTGTCGTTGTTACTGGTCCCGTCTCCGTCTCAGACCTGTGACTCCTTACAGAATCACCTCTCTCCAGATCATTCTTTGTTGTGAGGTAAACCGGCTCCTGGCTCGACTGAAAAGTCCCGGCACTGCCCATGTCAGCTACTCTTTCATTCTCAATTTCCTCTAACAAAAGCGGAAACGAATGAGTTAATCAGAGGAAACAACGACAATGCGTGTTTTGTTTTTCGGGGCATACCTCGTTTGCTTATAGGTTGAGAATACTCTTTATCCGAGACGAATGGGTTTGCGATCCTTCGTTCTTCTCGACGACGGCGCCGGCGACGCCAAACACACCAGGTAATTGAGATGAATAAAAGTACTAGGAAGGCGAAGACGCCTCCGAGCACCTCCCCCAACAGAGGTCCGATGGGCCTTGCAGCGTTGTCAGAACTCGAGGAACTGTGGGTTTGAGTATCCGGAGAAGTCGTGGTGGTGGTGGTGGGTCCTGAGGTGGTTAATAGAGCTCCTGTGGAAGCTGGAAGATTTGTGAATCCAGGCTGGACACGAGAAGTGGTGAGCTTCGCGGTGTTAGAGGTAAGGACTGTAGATGAAGACGATGAAGAAGAATCTGAAGAAGAAACATCCGTAGGAAATGAAGGAGAAACATCCGTAAAAGATGATGATGAGGAGGAGGAGGAGGAGGATGAGGATGATGAAGGTTTTGGTTTTTTTGGAGATGAAGGTGGAGAGGAAGGCGGAGTGAAAGTGTGTTTTGTCTCTGTGTTGTCTGGAGTAGACGTGGTATGCGAGGCCTGTTTTCTCGTGGTACTTCAAATGTGTCAGTCTTGCTCTTTGTGCAACGATCCAACATCCAACTGCCTACCGTGTTGTTGTTATAACCGGCGATGAATCCGAGGTCGCGAGGGTAACTGGTATTGAATCGAGAAGTACTCCTGTAGCCCTGGGGAACCACTTTAACCACATATAACATACAGTTGGTGCACACTCACGAGTTGAAGGCCTTGATGAAGCATTCCACACTGAGGTTGTGTCGGATGTAGAAAATGATGCATGTTCATTTGCACTTACGGGAGTTCTAATCCGCTAGGAAGTGTCTTTAGTATCGTCGCATGACGCAGATTGGATGATTGCGTGTCAATGGCTGTTTGGGTAAAAAGGAAAGAGCTGTCAAAGTTTCCGCAAAAACCGACGTCCAAGTCAAAATCTTTTGGATCATTCGGTGAAGCATCCCAAGAAATTGCTAGGGAGTCTCCAGGAAAAGTGGTAGGAGGGCTTGAAAGTAAAAGGGCCTTGACGATGGAGAGTAACGAAAGACAGGATCTTCAGAGGAGATGTCAGATGCACTGCAGGCAACAACTTCAAAACTTAACTCACATTTGTAGGACACTCAGACTTGTCCCGCGGTGTAGGGACATAATGAACTCGAATCAGTATGTTAACATGTCGCAAATCTTATAAGACAGCGATGGAACATAGAACAGGTCGATAACGACCAGGATATTGATTTAACAAATGACAACCATCGTCAACTCTGGTAACGTCGTCAGAATTCCAGATGGGAGAGGGCCGTTACCCGTAATCAGGAATCTGCTGCAAGCTTCAACGTTAGTAAATCGTTGATGTAGATGAGAAATCTTGATCCCATCCTTATGCTACGGCCGAATATGATTCATTTGTTACTAAGCAATGGTAGGCTTTGACGGGTAGCAACCGTTGACTGCAAGATTGTGTTATCCTTACCACCTGAATATCGCTTAATCAGCGAATTGGAATCAGCATAAGCACAAAGAGCATTGAAAGAACCGGCAGGTGCCGATTACCATGATTTTGATAGCTGTTTCGCAGTATTCTAGAAAGTATGTCAATGGCAGCGAAATGAATCCAGGTCCTACAAACGTCATGAAAACACATGCATTCCAGTATCACGCATTGGCTGACGATTCCTGATGGTTGCAGAGTTATCTGATCAGAGAAAATCCGGGAAGCACGATATAAGCCGTCGGTTCGTACAGTAAAATAATCCAGAGAAGTATTAGTAATACATATCTATCCCTGAAACGATCAAACCACTGATATATGACCATAAATCGCTGTGCATGTTTAACGGCGCGGAGGCAATCCTCTGTACATCATCGGTGATGTGGTAGTGCTTTAGAAGTCCCGGTAGTCGACGCAACGCAAGGGATGTGTAAGCGTTGGAACTTCAGTGTCATGCTCGCAGATCATTTTGGAGAGTCTGCGGTGTCATCTCGTCGTTGATGTCAATCGGAAAGGCATGCAGGAGGAAAGTTTATGGATGTGGTGAGAACTTGCCATTGTCGAGAGCTAAAGCGGCTAATGCTTTAAGTTGTTGAACCAGTGCTGCCCAAGCTCCGACCAAGAAGACAACAGAATCGGGAGACGCCGTGAGAGAAAAGTTAAGCCGAATCCGGGGCTTAAGCTCAAGGGCGCCAAGGCCTTAGGAACGACGCTCTCGTCTTTAACAGGTCTCCCGGCGTGACCTCTAAGTATAACAGTAAGCCAGCCTAACGAACTCTGAGACCCCTCGCATTCATTCAAGCACTCAAGCACTCAAGTGGTATACAGCTTGCGTGAACACACGTCCGCGTCATTACTAATTATGGATACTTAGTTCTCCAATTACCCAAAGATCAAAGCCAGTGCTTGAAAGATCCGTCGAAGCCTTTGGCTGTTCTAAGTCTACACATCATTGTAAGCACTAGCTAGGGCGCCGTTTCAACACTTGTGGTTACCGGAGTGAGCGTGAAGCCTGTATACCCGCCTCGAGCACTCTCTTGAATCAAGGAGGTGTATAATGGGATACCACCGGCAAAGTTGAGCGGCTCGACGCGCTTTCCCGGCACATTTGCACCTGTGTACCAGGACTTTGCACGGTCAAAGAGACCTACGGACCATAGGTCAGCAACGCGTTTGACCCAGCCCTCGGATGCTTCCCGCGTTGCGTCAATACAGGTATAGTTGTTTTGTCGGAGGTAGACGAGACAGTCGGCGATCCAGTCGCCTTGAAGTTCCTGATAAACGTAAGCGTCGGACCAAAAGCCGATTGATGAGAGAACCTTACAACACATGTGGGCCCGTTGCAGAAGGCAGTCGGACCGTGGGGGCCATATGGGAAAAACATATTGGGATACCCTGTAACTGTCATTCCCAAATAAGTCGAAAGACCCTTTTTCCATCTGTCTCCTATAGAAATGCCATCTATCCCCTTGATGTCAATTTGAGAGATACTCCCTGTCAATGCATCAAAGCCCGTAGCGAGCGCCAGCACATCGTATTCATGGACCACTCCATCCCGCATCTTCAGGCCGTTCGGGACGACTTCGATGATCGGGTTCTCATTGAGATCGATGAGATCAACGTTCGGCTGGTTGAATACCTCGTAATACGATTGCTCCAGACTATGGCGTTTCACGCCAAACGGGTGCGGCGGGTTTTTCGGCGCAAGCCTGTGCTGCATCTCGGGGTCACGGACCCGTTCAAGCACCTTCTTCCTCCAAAAAGCATACACCTCGGCATTTACCCTCTCATCGGTGGCTATGTCATTGCACGAGCCGAACACGTACTGGAGGCCTCCCTCTGACCACAGGGCCTCGAGCAAGAGATACCGTTCTTCCGGGGACATATCAAAATAACCGCGGTTTAGATGGTCATATTGAAAACCAATAGCGGTTTGTAGACGACGCTTGAAAAGGATGGGATACATTTCTTCCTTCATCTTGGTTTGAGCAGCTACGCTGATATCGGACTGATTCATTGGCAATGCGAGATTCGGTGTACGTTGGAATACGGTGAGATGGCCCGCGATCGGTCCGACTTCTTGTATCACCTGTACACCGCTGGCTCCTGTCCCAATGACACCAATTCGTTTTCCAGCCATATCAACACCGTCTTTGGGCCATAAGGAGGTGTGATGTACGGTTCCTCGAAAGTTGTTGAGCCCCGGTATGTCAGGGAAGAGAGGTTTGGATGCAAATCCCGTACAAAGGATGAAAAAGCGAGGATTGACGATTATACCGGTGTCAGTGAAGACAGTCCAGCGGCTCGTGACGGTGTCGAACGACGCGGAGGTTACTCGAGTGTTTAAGGAGATGTCGCGGCTCAGGTCGAGCTTTCTGTCGACGTAATCGAAGTATTCAATCAACTCCTGCTGACCTGGATATTTTTCTTTCCAAGTCCAGCCCTTCCACAGTTCTTCGATAGAGTATTGATAAATCGAGAAGGCACTGTCGACGCGTGCGCCGGGATAGCAGTTCCAATACCAGACGCCACCCAAACCACTGCCAGCCTCGAAGAGCTTAACAGAGAATCCGGCATTGCGCAGTTTGTGCAACTGATATACACCACTAAAGCCTGCACCGACAATGAGGACGTCGAGAATCGTCTGTCCAGTCATGAAGTTGAATATTTAAATGGAAGTTTTGCTTCGCACAACCTATCATACTTATAAAGCACACGTTTCGGCAATACCTGCATGTTTCGTCGGCTTCGAAGAGGAACCGGAGGGAAGAAAATTCATAACCTCGTGACAAAGGTCGCCTTCGTTTGCTGTGATATCTAAAATAGATAGGGTTCTTTTCGAGACCGGGTTGCCGTATGAAGTATCTGCCGTTCGCCGGTCGTGTATACTTGGCAGCCGGTACGACTCCATACATTACTGTTCAGATCCCTGGTCTATGGTCAATTGAAACCGAAGGAGTTAAAGAATCGTTTTATGAAACGCGCGAATGACAAGATGAAGTCCAGGCCGCACGGACGACACAGACACATTAACATCGGAACCTGCAGTAGGCCATAGACATGTTCTTCGCCTCAAGGGTGGAAAGTGTCCGCACGTACATTGACTGCTTTTCAGAGCTTCGAGTTTTGAGCACAAACATTTGGTATTAGAGAAAATGGTTCTTTTTTCTCACGCATTGAATCGATATATAATCAATGTCACCAAATGCATGGCATGAAATCCCAAAGGATCGTCAAAAAGGCCGAACCCTCAGAGTAGGGATCGGGCAATTATAACGACCGATCGCATCTGAGCCGCACATGCGCTGTTTTTATATTCCTTTTGTACCACTTCCATAAAGGTGACATTTGTATCGTTACGAAAAAAGCCCCTTTCTTCCCTGACCGGTGAGTTGTTGTAAGAATGTTATTCGCGATTCGCAAAGCGGCGCAATAACAAGACTGTTAAACGAGATATATATTGAATGTCTGTAACAGGTGTTGTAAATACACACCTGTTAAACAAGATGAATCAAGCTAAAGAACTATTTACTGGTGCACTGGGTGCAGAGAATGATATTGAATGTCTGTACCAGGTGTTGTAAATACATACCTGTTAAACGAGATGAATTATAAGACCAGATCCAAGAACCTACGAGACAGACAAAGGAATCCTCAGTGAACTGCCTTCATGACAGATAGCTGTTGAGAACAACAAGCTCACACAATGAACGGAACATGTCAAACAGACTTTGAACTTTATTATCTTAACTGATAGACAGATCCTGTAGTAGCTACGCACTTCTCAGCACTTGTAACACTGTGTGCTCTGCTTCTTTTTGCTGGATTCTCTGTCTGATTTTCCAACACAAGTGCTAAGCATCTCACAAATACCTTGAGTGACTCACGCCTGCCCACCAAAGGCTGAAATCTGTCACTTGGTTGTCTACCTGTCTCTTTTTGTCCCTCAGAGGCTAAAATCTGTCACCTGCTCCTTGGAGGCTAAAATCCATCTTGTGTTGCAAGTGCTGAATCTTGCAGAGATTTTTTGAGTTTATCCAATTTACCATCTTTTCTTTTTGTTGCCCTCTACTTCTATTTCTATTTCTAGTTGTTGCCATGTCATTAGTGGATGGTTCTATTTGCTTTCCCCACCTCTCTCATACAAACTACATCAAATGGTCAATATGCATAGAGGCTGTGATGGTTCATCAAAGTTATTGGGATCTGTTGGAGGAGAAGGTGTTGTTGGAGAATTTGAAGGGTAAAGAGTTGAAGAAGATCAAGATGAGGATGGCTGAGGCTAGGGCACTATTGATTCTTGGTGTAGAGGATGCCCAGCTTGCTCATATGACTGACTTCAATCCTTATGTCATTTGGGAGAATCTTGGCAAGATTCATCATGCTTGTGGTTTTAGTAGTTGCTTTGCACTCCATAGTGCTTTCATCACTGCTTCTATGAAGAAGGACCAAACCATGAAGGCTTGGATTGGAGAAGTGCATTCTCTGGCCAACTGTCTTATTGCTATTGATGTTCCCATATCTGATGAAGATATCATTGTAGTCCTCACTGCTGGTATTCCCCCTTCTTATGAGACTGTCATCATTTCTCTCACTGCCATTGCTTCCACAGAGCTCATGCTCAACTTTGTCATCACTCACTTACTCAATGAGGAGAGTTGCTAGAATATTGCTCATTCTATTGTCAAGCCAGAATCAGAGGAAGTTAAGGTCTACTTGAGAGCCATGGTCTCTATAAAGAAGACTAGTACCAACATCATCTGCTTCTATTGTGGAAGGACTGGTCATTTGCTGCTTCATGTGAAGTTCAACAAAAGCATTTCAAGGTGATAGATACAAAGTTTGCTGGTATCATTATTTTTCCTGACAATGAAGATGATGAGGTCAATTATGCCTTTTAGCTTGAGAGGAAGCACACTGCCAGTAGTATTTTGCTCAAGGAGAAGTGTTGAGAATAACAAGCTGAAACAATGTTAAGAGCTCAGAGTCACACAACAGAACCAGATCAATCTTCAATTCAGTTCTACAAGTAGTGTAACAAAAAGCTACCTTAAGTAAGGTAGTGGAGATGACAAATGACAAATGACAACTGAATTCCCAACTACATTACATAATGTAATTCAGGTATACGTAAGTACCTTGTTGGGATAAGAAACGAAAATGAAAATACTATAGAGCAAAAACAGTCTTTACAACGTCCAGAATGCGATACTGTTGTTTCCCATTGTCAGAGCCAAATTTATCGCTGAACCCTTTCCTCCTTACAGAGGCCCATATCCGACCAGCCAGCTTTATGGATTCAATGTGCCAACAGTTGAATACGGTTTGTTGAGTTGGCCGGGGTAAATTCGGCATGATGGGAGTGAAGCTGAGATAGTATTTAGTGTGAAACGATGGCCAGATGACAGAATCTCGAAACAGAGCGCGGGCGATTTTCATAGTTTCCTCTGTTATATCAGGGTTAACTTCAGGAGGAAGAGAGTTTCTTGTTGCGTCAACAACGGTAGAGATTGCCAACATGCGAATGGAGTTGAAGTGAGCGCAATGCACGAATAAATGATGACTTGTTTCGACGTCATTACATCCAAATCTACACCATAGAGAACCTTCATCCTTCAGTCGACCCGCTAAGATTTCCCTTGAATCGAGTTGTGCACTCCTAGAGTAGAGCTGGATTACTGCGGAATAAGCATAGGGTGACCGCTCATAAGGGAAGGCAGGCACAGGGCACGGGTTATACAGGTCTGGGGCGACAAGGAGTTTTGACCAAACAGAGTAGTCCTGCACGAATTTCTGTGTGAATTTTTGGACTAGAATCTGTTGTAGGTCGCCTTCGATGAACCCTTCAGTTTGGGAGAAGATACAGAAGGATGGGAGAAAGAATGAAGGTTGAGGAAAGATGGGTGGAGGATTGGATGTTGAGTGGGCATGCAAAGCTAAGAAGTTGGCTGTTCTATTGAGGCGAGCAGGGAAAGAGGTGCTGTTTGGGTGCGCTTTAACATGGTAGAGATCTGTCATGGGTCGTTGTCGGGCGATAATGTCTTGGAGCCAGAGATGGAATGCAGTGGGTGCTCCGGAAGGATTCTTTGACCACTTTACGATGGGCAGATAATCGGAGAAGATGATGTGAGGTCTGTCGTTATTGGTGAGTAAAGCCGCAGCCAGACAACCCGCGACCTCTGCATGAGACGTTGATGCTCTGTATCTAGACTGGGATAGGGACGCTACGACCGAAGTATGATTGGTAATCGCGGAACAGGTAAGAGATGAATTTTGAAGTTCATGTGAAAAAGGTGAGATTTCGGAAACAAGGGAAGCGTCGGAAGCAGATGTTAGGATGGGACAGTTGAGAGCAAAGGGGGGAATCGAGTGGGAATTGCATGTGGAATGTGGAGAAGCAATGGTTTTCAAGTATTTTTCTGCGATTTGTTGACGTTTTTCTCTAGGTAAAAAAGAGTCAGGTCCAGAAGGGGAGTAGTATGGTAGAAGAGGTACAACATTGGCAAGCCATGTGAGGAGGATTTGCCAATCATTCCATAAAGAAAGAGAAGGGAACGAGGGGTTTTTGTAGGTAAAGTGAATAGAATATATATCAGGGAAAGAAAAGGAACCAACGTCGGCAATTGTTCGTACGTTGGATCTTAAAAGGCATGAGAGAGGTAGACGAGGGAGTTTTGGAAGAGAAGAAAGGCCAGAGAAGGAATCTGTAATATTAGCAAGGTGTTCGAGAGCGGTATTTGGGGATAGGAGAGGAGAAAAGTCGGTTGGGGGTAGAAGAAGGTTATTTCTGGATAGGGCCAATACTCCATATCTCCATGCATGAGGGATTTTGTGTGAGAGTTGAGTGGTAGAAGGAGTTGAGGGAGGAAGGATTGTAGGTACGATGCAGGAGTTAAAGGAACATGCCCAGTCAGCGAGTGTAATGGTGGCCATGTTTTGAAAGAGGGGGATGTTGTGGTTGAGATCTTGACGGAGGCCATTGAGGGCTGCGAGCTCGTTTAGGATGGAAATAGAGGGGAGACCAAGGCCATAGGACGAGGATGGAAGGTTAAGAAGTGATGAATTAAATTGGAAGGGGAAACCGAGATATGTATGGATTTTCTTTGCGATGAGATGGTCAAGTTTTTCTGCATGTGTGGAAGAGATGGGTTGCATAGTGAGGCAAGGACACAATTTTGAGAAAAGGCACTGGGATAGAATTCGAACTAAGATGGTGAGCGGAAAGGGTTTTCTGGAGTAGGGAAAATTAAAAGAGTCTATGATACTTTTAATGTTAAGAAATTGCAAATCGGGATGGTTTATCGGAACCCTGAGGAAGGAGACGTGATCACGCACAATCCTTACAGGGTTCCACTTCGTCTTGTTGCTTGAAGGATTATCCTTGGGTACGGAAGGGACCAAGGCTGAGGTCTGATTTGGAGGGTTTAGATCCGCGTTAAAGATATAGAGAACGGTTTTATCCCAAGCTGTCTCCCATTCGTAAGAAGTTTGGAAGACATCAGCGAGTCTTGCATTTGTGCATAGGCCTGACCAAGTTCTTCTGAATAGTAAAGAATCGTCCATAGCTTCTAACACGGCAACTGTTATGGAGATGTTGTCAAACGAACCATGAGGGCGGCCCATGCGGTTTTGGTGAGTATTGATTTTAAAGCCAGGATTCACAGAAGATTGATCCTGTATCCAATGATTTAAAAGGCTAGTCGTGAGAGTACATTTGAGGGGAGACAAAGAGCCTCCTTGCTTGGTTACGCCATCGACGACAAAGTGATCTGTGAATGCATAAGCTGTTTTAACTCGGTAAGGAACATTAGCTTGAGCTGATTGGTCAAGCGCTATTATTGACTCTGGAAGGTGATAAGCAGATATGGCATCATAAAAACCTTGTGGCTCCAGCATGTCGAACCCTTTCCGTTGATCACGTTGCAGGATAAACAAGGGTTCCCTTTCTCTAGCTGCCCAAGCTTGAATTTGCGAAACGAGGGAAATGATATCTCGTTGCTGTATCCCGGGCTGCATGGCTATTTGAGAAGGTGGGATTATTGCTTTTTCTGTAAGGTATGGAAGAAAGGATCTGTTCAACCATGCAAAAGGTAGGTTAGCAAGAAGGTTACTGCACGTAATACCCCTATAGTTAGACAGCAGTGTTGGGGGGCCTTTCTTGTAAATAGGGGTCATTGAGACAGGTTTTATCGACTCTGGAAGGTGAGATGATGAAAGAATGTAGTTCAAAAGTGTTTGAATGCCGGCTAAAGCGAAATCAGATAAATGTAGAAGCCACCATTTCTCCCATCCGTCCGGCCCAGGGGCAGGTCTTTGGTTTCCCTTTTTTATTAATAGTCGAGTATCTTGTAAGGTGAGCAATTTAGGCCAATCGAATGGATCCTGGTCTACGTTTGCTGCCAATGAGGTGACTGTTGGGCTTTCCAGCCAGGGTTTGGCCGGTGGAGATCTATCAGTGCGTTTGTACAAGTTAGTAAAATACCTTATGGTCTCCTTGCATATATTCTCCTTTCCTGTTTTTAGATCGTTAAATGGTAGACTATTATCTGGTGCCAACGCCAGAGGCAGGGGAGAGAACGATGGAGGGAAAAGGGTCTTAGTAGAGCGCCCATGAAGAATGGAGTTTGTCACCGCTCCATGTTGCCTATTCAACCAATCCTCTAGAGCTTGTCTTTCCTCCTGACATCTAGCCTTTGCGAGATGCTTCCGGAGGAACCTCAAAAAGACACCCATCTGTTCGTCCGATTGGTCATGAGGAGAAGATTCAAGGAATGCTGTTTGGATGGATGTTACCCATTGCTTTGTGGGGAAGGGGGCCCGCCGCTTCAAGGCTGAGATTAACCGGTTAACATTGTGAGTCGCAGTTAGAATCTGTTGGATTTTTGGACTGTTAATCTTGCGAGGCCTAGCAGATGTCCATGGGTGAGGAAACAGAAATAACTGTTTTGCTGTGGATAAGAGGATGTCAGAGTATGAAGAGTATCAGGTGTCAAACTCGTCATCGGAGGTTACCAAGGGTGGTATCCCCTCCAGCCACGTATTCTGAAGCTTTGAGTCGACTTGTCTCCGAAACTCTGCTAGTCTGTGCTTGTCACTTTTCTTAGGAAAGATGGCCCGTGGTGCATAATGGGTGGGGGAAATTGCAGGTGAAATCACGGGACGTTGAGGATCTTCAGGTGCTGCAAGGATAGAGCAAGCAAGAATGGGCCTGTAATCAGTCCCTGGAATAAAGTGTTTCAGGACTTGGACATAAGTTGAGATCGTGCCTAGGTCAGAGGTAGCAGCACAGTCTAACACTGCATAGTGTGGAGATGCTTCAGAGTATGAGCGGAATGTCCAATTGGTTTCCCATGAGTGGTCAATCTGGAAGTTCCATGCATCGATGGCATTTGAGGTGGCAAGAAAATTGGTGTAATATGGTAGGTTCTTTAGTGAGGGCAAGTCAAGGTTAAATGATGATGATTCCTGGGTAGACATGACGACATTAAAGTCACCAATAACAGTGAAGCCTAGTGGAGCAGCATTGCATAGGTTTGTGACCTCCGTCCAAAAGGAGGTGGATGGCCCAGTGTCATCTAGTCCTGGGTCCCAGGGTGCATAGAGGGAAATTACCCTGTGCAGAAAGGCACCACCTCTTTCTGTGGGAATCAGTATGTCACAAACCACTATTCTTCCTGTGAACCCATCTGGAGTGAAGGTCCTGGCAATCGAGCAAAAATGTTTCCTGACACCTACTACCAGACCCCATTTTGCTCGGTTCCGATGTCCTGTTGACGGTCCCGGAGAATCAATCAATGTGTAATCTGGTAGATAGAACTGCCCTGAGATCGGGCCAGAAGACTTTGTTTCCTGAAAGGCAAACAAGTGTGGTTTTCATTATGAATCATGGTCACGGCTGCATTAACCTTTAACGGGTTACTGCAACCATTGATATTCAGAGATAGTGCGGTAAATGTGAGTGGGGATGCAAACGCAGAGGAAAGAAATGAAAATAAGATGGACAATAGGATGAATTTAGTGAGAAAGGGGAAAAAGGAAGTTGAAACAAAAGGAGTTAAGAAAGGTTGAGCCTTAAACACCCCATGTTGTTGTGATCGGGGAGCCAGGAGCCCACCCAGCCACTGAGGCCGCTCATACAAGAGGGGGACAGGAGCAAAGGATTTAACCCGTGAATACACATCAAAAAGGAATAAAGCGACTATCTGTGCGTCATGAATAACCAGGGGAGGGTCCCACCCCCAAAAGCTCTCCTTGCCCATCACTTTTACCCCTCTGTACTGGCTGGGGCCTGAAGAGAGAATAGGAATATATGAGGCAAAGGAAGAAAAAATATGCAGGCGGGAAGAAAAGGATACCTGATTGAGATTCTTTCCAGTCATGGATTGGAGGATTCCAATCACTTCTTCCTCATCCTGTGTCATTATCGCATCTTGATCAACAGGGGAAGGGTTTTGATTTCCACCATACGCCTCCTGAGAATTTCCCGTTTGAATGCTTTCTGTGGAGACATTAATGCGGTTTGTGGATTCGTTATGAGGTGCTGGAATGAAAGAGCTTGCAGGAAGGAGGGCTGGGAATGCGACTGCTTGGAAGGCCATAGTTTTCTCGTTGGCTTCTTTAACCTCGTTCTCCAAATCCTCAATTTCTCCCGTAAGATCCCTAACCTCTTGCTTCCTGTAATCTATCTCCTTCGATGAGAGCTGCTGTGATTGGGTATAGGTCAGTAAACGTTTAGCCTTTAACTTCTCTCATTTAATCATGCGCAATTCTGTCTGTGCTTGGGCCTTCTCATTTGTCAGCCTCACAGTCTCCAGCATTGCTCCAAACACGCGCTGGTTCTGATAGTCCTGGTGTCTTTGCCGTTCCTCCATCAAGTTCATCTGTCTTGCAAGGGTGTCAATAGCATGGGCACATTGGTTGGTCTTGTCCTCAAAGGTCTCCCATCTCCTCTTATCCAAACGTTGGTCTGCAAGCTCTCGAGATACTGAGGACCTCTGCCATGAGGTGGAATAACCTTGTTGATTAAGCCAATAAAGGAATTGAGGTCGGCTAGGACGAGGATTGCATGCGTCGAAGATAGGGAAGGGGTCCTCCAACAACCTTTCCACAATCTCCCGGTTCTCGACCACAACGCAGTAAACTGTATCGTTTAATTCCACTCTTTGTTGGCATACCGCATGACCCTGTTTTGCAAGAGAGCGGTAAGTACACTCAATGTACCCACCAATCAAAAACTCTGGATCATCAAACATGTCAATCCCTACAATTCCGAGTTCAAGAGCGTAATTGGGTTGAATGAACTTGGGTGTTCCTGCTAGACATTCCAATCCTCCTAACACCGGTGGACGTTCTTTCAAAACTTTTACGTCTTCTTTGTGTAGAAGATGGAACCGAACCATGTCTGCAGAGGTCGTGCATCCCTGATAGTCGATGTGATTTTCCCTCATATACGTCTCCAATCCTTCTCGCAGTCTCGACACCCCCATTTTATTCTCATCCTGAAACCATACAATCCTAGCTTTGTCGTGACCAGGTGCAATGTTCCATTCAGCCTCGAGTTTCCCCTCCGAAGCTTGAATAATCTTGGTGCGTACCGTGTCCATTAGCTCCGGTCTAGGCCTTCTCTTTAGTTCTGCCCTGAACCCAATAATGGCGTAGTCCAGTGGTCGGCCAGATGCTGAGGTATTACTATCCCGGATAGGGGGAAAGACCTGGATATCCACAGGATCTCTTCCAGCATTAAGTTTCCGGAGCAGATCCTCCAGCTGGCGGATGGAGGCATTTGGGCCAGCTCTGTTCAGTCCCCGTACAATTAATTCTACTCCAGTGGACATTTGAGACTGGGTGTCGAGTACGTTATTATTGACTGCCTCTTCAGGCATGGGGGCTGCGAGAGGAGGGGCCGTAGATGGGAATTTGGTTATCAGTAGAGGGTCCATGTCTCAGATGTGTCTGTCCCTTCATTGTGTAAAGAAAATAATATTACTTCCAGTTTTACTTCCCCACTCCGTTTAGAATGCTCGGTGGTTTCAAAGAGAGCGGCTTTCCAAGTTAGTGAGGAGGGGTGATGGTGATGGTGATGGTGATGGTGATGGTGATGGTGATGGTGATGGTGATGGTGATGGTGGTTGTAGGTAGTATATTACATAATTAAGTATATAATTACTTTTATGATCACTATGCTTTGCCTAGCTTACTATAATTACTGAACAACTAGTAAGTTTGTTCAATAGCACAATCAGGTTTTAGACCTAGAGCAAAGGCTCTAGGTCACTTAGTTACATGCCCCCTTTCAGACTGGATACAGTCTCTAGAAGGGTGGCACATTAAAGTTTCCACACACTCACAACAAGCCATGTTCTGTAGATTTGTTAAGTGTCAATGTTAACTGACTGTAACTAAGAATAAACATGTGCTATGTTCATGCAGATAGCAGACAGTGTAGTTTGCTCTCGAGAAAGGCTGCCATATTGAAGTTGGTGTTAGCTGACATGGATGTTTCCTCAAGAGAGGGTTTCACCAATTGATCCTCTGTGGTCATAGTGACTGCAGGTGGTGGGGGTAAGGGTCCTTGATGTGGACCACACATCCACAAATTGCAACAGCAAGGTTCCATCCTGACACCTGTCTAAACTCTGTATTCCCATGAAATCTCATGCCATCTTTGCCTTCTCCACAAGCTCTTTCTCTGTGAGGTCCTTCCACCCTTCCCCCTATCTATGTTATCTATCAGCATCTGGCATGTTGATGACACTCAAATTGAGCTGAGTACACACTATCACTAGTACAGCTACTTAGCTGATATAGCTTTGGGCATGCTATGTAAATGTGTGTGAGAGTCCTGGACAGGTCCCAGAGAACACATGGTAGGCAAGAGGTTGGTAGCAAGGAAAGTGGGTGATTGGAGGCACTTGTGTAAAGCTCCAAAATATGGTATGAGAGCGCTAAGAGTTGCTAAGGAATAGCACCAGGAGATACAGGAGAGTTGCTAAGGAAAGGCACTAAGAGGTGCAGGAGAGGGTCGAAGATTGCTTAATGGATCTAAGCACATATGCCAAGCCATAGTTGTAAGGTGCTAGAGAGAGAGAGGAAAACTAAAGCAGAGTCCTTTTGCTGACATGGTCAACAAAGGTAGTCTGTTATATATGGTGATCAAAATGTTGGGATACAATCTCTACTGCCAAATTGTGTTGCAGGAATAAATGCAAGAGGCATGAGACTGCATGAGAGAATACAAAAGTGTGACACAAGATAAACATGGGAGACCTTTTTAGGCCCACAGAGATGTACACAATGCACCGAACACAAATGACCATGAGCAAGTGTATTGGCTATGATAGTAAAATTTCTACAGAACAGTGTGGAACCAAATATGTAATGTATATACTTATTATAATCTGGGAGCATCATGAGCCAACACCCCTCTGACTTCAACAAATTGATGATGTGCTACTAACAAAAAGTAAGTATTTATAGTAAAAAAAGTTAGCTGATACTAAGAGGCTAAGCATTGCTAGAGGGTGGCGAACTGATAAGAATGTAAGTAAATGCTGTGAATTGAATTGTGTCACGACCCCTCCCCTCCGGGCCCACCCCGGGACACCCCCGGAACACCATCCGGGACCCTCCCTCCGACCCCACAGGACA
The DNA here is from genome assembly GCA_027475525.1 of Macrolepiota albuminosa. Lineage (NCBI taxonomy): Eukaryota > Fungi > Basidiomycota > Agaricomycetes > Agaricales > Agaricaceae > Macrolepiota > Macrolepiota albuminosa. The sequence continues at coordinate 490,469 of JAMWFC010000056.1, read as the reverse complement.
CGCCCCGCCATCACGACCGCCGACACCGCCATCACGCGCATCAAGGACCGCCATCAGCCACCACCAGCCCCGATCAATGATCGGATCACGCGACTTGCTCCGGACATCGCGCATCACGCATCACGGCTCCATCCGCGCCAATTGATCTGTGCCCCACATGCGCGATCCCGGTATACAGCCCCTGCCGCTACTCAATGACCCCCGGAACCCATCCCAGACATCCCGGAACCCCGAGACCCGGCCCCGTAGTACTTATAGCATAGTTCCCTGTTGTATTCGCTAGTCTTGATATTACTTTGGTTATTGCGTGCCCTTTTGCTTGACTGGTACGCCTTGATTGGTATGCTTCGACTGGCACGCCTAAGTATTCGCGTGCTCTAAGTTCTGGTACGCACTTTGCGACTCTTGATTTACTAACTTGGTCTCGTCTTAGAACCTCCGGTTCACGACTCGACCCCCTCTAACCTCAGTTACCTCCAACCCAAAAACCCCCGGACTCTAGTCCCCTATCCTGGGATTACCCCTGTCCTCGTCTTGAACCCCGGAGTCCTAGCCCCGGAGTTCCAGACACCCGAGTATTCGTAGGTCAAGTCTGCATTGTAAGGGCGTTGCTTTCTCAGAAAGCCCCTGACTCAGCGGAACCTGACATAATATCAAGACTCCCTCCTTACACCATTCTTGATGGCTACGTATACTGAAAGCCCCTGACTCAGCGGAACCTGACATAATATCAAGACTCCCTCCTTACACCATTCTTGATGGCTACGTATACTCACACTTACTACCCCACGGGGTACCAGACCGACCCTTACGGATGCCCAGTACCCGATCACTACTCCGCGCAGACGTCCCGCCCCGTCTATTCACCTCTCCCGTACAAACCTCAATACCTCCACCGCCACTGGGCCCCCGACCCGTCCCTCTACGACCTGGGGCCCTTAGCCAGCTGGGCCCCTCTACCCAACTTAGCCATGGCACGACCCGTGGAGGTCCCCTCGTACCGGAGCATCCCTGGGGACCTGCCGGAGACCCCACCTGTACCCAGTGGACCTCGCCCGATTCCCCCCAGCGAGGGCCTCTTTGCACCCACCCCCTACTACGGTTATCAGCGCCCCGTCCCCCAACCCCGAGAACCCCGAGGACCCCCCTATCCCGACTACCCCCATCGTCATTACCCGGCCACCGCTCCACCCGCTCGAACCCCTCCCTCGCCAATAGGACAACGACGCCTCGAGGAGTATGAACGGCAACGGGACGAGGTACTCCGCTCCCTCAGGGTCTCACCAGAGGACTTCGCGCAACGGACAAGGACGCTGCTCGTGGAATTCGGATACGACGACTTTGAAGGCACTCCAGAGGAATGGGCTCACTGCCTGGTCAAATTCGGGGATCGCCTCACGTGAGGAGAACTCCCAGAGCAAACCATGGTAAAGTATAGGCGCAATACGATCCTCCGGGAAGAATTACAGCAACTGCTCGACGAAGTCCACGCGTCCCCCTCCCCTCGGCCCCTCAACGACCCCGCGGACCCAGGACGCTCGATTCACATTTGACGGGAACCTCTGGAACCGGCCCCAGCAGCCCCGGCAGCCCCCACGGTCCCCACTCCGGAGCAACGACAACGGGAAGAACGACAAAATGCCTCAGCCATGTTGCAGTCCCTCAACCTGGCTGGAGGTCTCTTTGATCAACCTGCGGCCCGCACGGTAGGCTTGTCAACTCGCCGCAGGGCTAACTCCGTTCCTAATACCTTCGAGACCTGGGGACAGCCCCAAAGACCCCTGGAACCCCTCCCACGAACAGACAACGCCCGACCCCCGGCCCCGGCGAACCCCGGCAGACCCCGCGCGGACACCCCTAGCACGGACGACACGCTGTGCTACATCGACGAGCTTACGCGTGGCAACAACGAACCACGTCCCGCGCCCGCGCCCGTCCCGGTACCGCCCCCTACGTCAGCCCCGGTCCCTCCGGAACGCAACTTCCGCCGCGATCCGCCACCCCACTTCGACCTACGAAACCCCCCGCGACCCCCGATACAAGCACGACCCTCCCGGGTTGAACGTCCCCCGCGCAACCCAGTACCCGACCCAGCACCCGAACCCCCTCCACCCGACCCAACACCGCCGAACCCTCCCCGACCACCTCCGCCACCCCCAGCCGAACCTCGAGGACGACCCCCAGGCCCTCCACCTCCACACCGCCGAACCCTCCCCGACCACCTCCGCCACCCCCAGCCGAACCTCGAGGACGACCCCCAGGCCCTCCACCTCCACCACTCCCTGCGTGGAGACCCGGGCCCCCTCCTGGCAGGAGCGAACCCCCTTGGGACAACGGGCCTCCCGGGCGTGGACCCTCAGGTGAGCCACCCGGAGAAGGACCTCCCGGCGGGTGGGGTCCCGCCCTTGGTGCTTTTCCTCCCCAAGGAGGGGGGGGTAATCACTACTACTACTATTACAATGCTGGCCCCCCTCCCCGCAATGCTGCCGAACCGGACGACGCTCGCAACGCCCTCGCCCACGAAGGACGACTAGACATTCAAAAGCCCGACGCTTTCACGGGCCAGGACCCCCAAAAATGGCGTACCTTCCTCACTCAGTGTCTCAATACATTTCAGGCAAAGCCGCTCATGTTTCAGGTTGACAGCTCCCGGGTGGCCTTTGCCGCATCGTACCTCCAGGGGATCGCCTTCGATCACTACACGGCCCTCATCCAGTTCGACCCCAACAACCCGGCCCTCGCTCGCTGGCAAGCCTTCGTCGACGAGTTTTCCGGGAAGTTCGGAATCTACGACACCATGGCCGAAGCCGAGGACAACCTCTTCAACCTCCGGATGCGCTCAGAAGAACGTTTCACTACCTTTATCGTACGTTTTGAGAAGGAAGCTTACGAAACAGGTTGGAACTACAGCGCCCTCCAGTACGCCCTCCGCCGCGCCCTGCCACAACGCATCAAGGACGTCCTCCGACTCGCCCTGAAACAACCCTCCTACGACGGATACAAGGCCCTCGTCATGCAGATCGACCAACGCTACTGGGAAGACCGCAGCGAGTATTCGAATTCCCGACCCCCCTGGAACCCTAGAGGAGGACCCCCTTGGCCCTCCGGTGAAGCCCCCAGCTCCCAAGGTCGGAACCCCGGTCCTCCCGCGTTCCCTGGCGGCCGATCTCCGGTGAGTCGCGGCCCACCCAATGCTAACCCCGGCAGCGGCGCCCGCCCCCAGGCCCAACTCAACGCTGCCGTGGCCGCCCACGACCCAGGTGACGCGCCAAGCCCCAAGGAACCCCCGGAAGACTCCGAAGACTTCGACTTCGACAACGAACGGGACGAGGAGGCCCTCCGGGCCAACCGGCTTCAAAAGAAGGGACGACCCTGGATCGAAGTCCCGACGGATGTGCAGGAACGACGGAGAAGAGAGGGTGTCTGCATACTCTGTGGTGAGAAAGATCATTTCATCTCCGAGTGCCCCAAACGACAGGTCATGGGACGTGCCACCTGGACCTTCGAAGGGGAGGACGCCACCTACGAGTATTCGGAAAACGACCCGGCGATTTAGACCCGGAAGACGCCCTAAATCGCGGAATCGACCCCGATGTCTTCTCCGCCCCGGTCTCACATCTTCGCTCTACGACACTCATACAGGACACCCTCACGGCTTATCTACCCTCCCACTCTTCGCACTTCCTCCTCCTCAAAACCCGCCTCACCCCCTCCGGAACTCCCCTCAACACCCTCGTCGACAGTGGCGCCACCGACAACTTCATCGATGAAGCATGGTCTACCTTTGCCCTGGAACCCGCCCAGCGACTCCCGGTCCCGGTACGGCTCTGCCTCTTCGACGGAGACACCTCTATGGTGGGGGACATCACTCACTTCGTGCGTATGCCCGTTACTTTCGCCAACGGACAGACTCACACCCTCCGGATGTTGATAACCAAACTCCACCCTTCCACACCCCTGGTCCTAGAGCTTCTGTGGCTCTGAGACACCAACCTCTGCATCGATTGGCGACATCCCACCCTTCGCCTGACCTGAGATCCGACGCCCGACGACCAGCAACTCCCCTTCGACATTCCCCCCTCTCCGGACCCTACCCCGAAGGACGGGCCCCCACCACCCCCCGGACTCCAGTCCCGTTCATTCCGATCCTTTGTCCTCAATGCCAGGTTGGACAGCGCCCCAGGACCAGTATCGGCCCTCATCGACAGCGGAGCCACCGGAGTTTTCATCAGCAACGCTCTCGACCTCTCCCACGACTCCCTCGACCAACCCCTCCGCCTGCAGCGCCTCGACGGCACCCCCTCCTCCTCCGGCCCCATCCAGAGGTCTCACTCGGGGCGCGTGACCCTTGACAACGACTACCAGTTCACCTCCGACTTCCTGGTCACGCGACTTCACGAATCGACCCCGATAGTGCTGGGACTACCCTGGCTGCGCGACACGAACCCCGACATCGATTGGAGAACGCTCACCATGACCTTCCCAGGACCTGAAGACCACCCCTCGACCGCCGTGCACCTCCAGGCCCTAGGGAACAACCCAATGCCCGACACCCCTGGGATGACTGCCGCGCCCCCCACGCCCGTCCGAGATCGCAAGGCCCCCGATCGACCCCCAAACATTCCTCGGAACAAGTACAAAGGGCCGAACTACCCCTACCAGTCTCAGACACGCGTCACACCCGCTCCGGCCAATGCTCCTGCAGCCCCAATCGACCCGAGCGCACTCGATATTAGGATCATTGGGGCCGCCCCCTTCGCCCGCCTCATGAGGGATGGAACTCCCACGTTTCAGCTGCACACCTCGCCTTCTCTCCTGGAAGAACACCTATGAGGGGACGCTATTCCCCCGGAACAGAAAACCGAGGAGCAGATCCTCCGAGAAGTAGTTCCCCCGGAGTATCACGAGTTCGCTGACGTATTCTCCAAAGGAGACGCCAAGGAGATCCCCCCTCACCGCCCCTACGATCACACCATCGACCTCGAGGAAGGAGCCACCCCCCCTTTCGGCAAGGTATACAACATGTCCCTCACCGCCCCTACGATCACACCATCGACCTCGAGGAAGGAGCCACCCCCCCTTTCGGCAAGGTCTACAACATGTCGGAGGTCGAACTCCGGGCTCTCAAGGACTACCTCGACGAAATGCTCGGTAAGGGATTCATCCGACCCTCCGCCTCCGCCGCCGGAGCCCCGGTTCTATTCGCCAAGAAGAAGGACGGCTCGCTCCGACTCTGCGTCGACTACCGGGGACTCAATAAGATCACCAAGAAGAACCGCTACCTGCTCCCGCTCATCGGCGACCTGGTCGATTGACTCCGCAGCGCCAAGGTCTACACGAAAATCGACCTCCGCTCCGGTTACAACAACGTCCGCATCGCCCCGGGACACGAGTGGAAGACCGCGTTCCGCACGTGGTATGGTCTGTTTGAGTACCTTGTGATGCCTTTTGGAATGACTAACTCTCCCGCCACGTTCCAATACTTCATGAACGACATCTTCCACGACATGAGCGACGTCTTCGTGATCGTCTACCTGGACGACATCCTCATTTATTCTGACTTGCCGGAGGATCACCAGAAGCATGTCCGGCAAGTCCTCGAACGCCTCCGGGAGCACAACCTCCACGCCAAGCCCGAGAAGTGTTCATTCCATACGGAAGAGGTTGAGTATCTTGGCGTCATCGTATCCCCGAACGGCGTTCGCATGGACCCCTACAAGGTCGAGGCCATCGTCAACTGGCCGCAGCCCCGGAACATGAAGGAAGTACAGTCCTTCCTGGGTTTCGCTAACTTCTACCGGAGGTTTATAGACAACTACTCCGGCATCACAAAACCCCTCAACCTGGCTCACGCGTAAGGACATCGCCTGGAACTGGGACAGTAAGTGCCAGAGCGTCTTTAACCTGCTCAAGGAGGCTTTCACAGTCGCCCCGGTACTCCGGCACTACGACCCGGCCCTCCCAATCATCCTGGAATGTGACGCGTCCGACTACGCCATCGCCAGGATCCTCTCACAGATGGAGTCTGACGGTGGGGAGCCCCGGCCAGTCGCTTTCTACACCCGGTCCATGATCGACGCCGAGCTCAACTACAACATTTACGACAAGGAGCTCCTCGCCATCGTCGAAGCCTTCAAGCAATGGCGGGCCTACTCGAGGGAGCCCGGCACCGGATCCAGGTCTATTCGGATCATAATAACCTGCAGTACTTCACCACGACCAAGCAACTCTCGAGGGAGCCCGGCACCGGATCCAGGTCTATTCGGATCATAATAACCTGCAGTACTTCACCACGACCAAGCAACTCAGTCGACGACAGGCCCGATGGTCCGAGATCCTCTCGGAATACGACTTCACGATCCAGTACCGCCCGGGACGACTTGGCGCCAAACCCGATGCCCTCACCCGTCGTCCGGACGTCTACCCCAAGAAGTCGTTCGAGGCGGAACGCAATGCGTTCAATCATCACATGGTGATCCCTCCCGAACATTTGAATGCCTTACTGATTTTAAACGAGGAAGGGACCCTGAGTCGGATCCGCCGCGCTCCCCGAGACAAGTACTTCACCAATCACGACCCCCGAAACTCTTCCGCCGGAACCGACCGGGACCCCGCTTTCTCCTTGTCCCCCAACAAAAAACTCCTCCTCCGGGACGGCCACATCTACGTCCCGGATCACGCCCGACTCCGCTACGACGTCCTCCGTCAACACCACGACCACAAGCTCCGGGGACACCCTGGGATACGTAAGACTCTCCAGCTGATCTCCCGGACTTACTTTTGGCCAGGGTTGAAGAAGGACGTGACCCGCTACATTCGATCATGTGAACCCTGCCTCTGGGCCAAGGTCCCCTGACACCAACCATACGGACTCCTGAAACCCCTGCCGGTCGGACGACGCCCCTGGTCCTCAATATCTCTGGACCACATCGTCGAGCTCCCGGAATCTGAAGGGTTCAATGCCATTCTCGTCGTTGTGTGCAGGCTAACCAAACAGGGCATCTTCCTACCCTGCCACACCACGGATACCGCCCCGGACTTTGCCCGGCTGTTCCTCGAGCACGTCTTCGCCAAACACGGTCTCCCGGACGACATCGTCTCCGACCGTGGCCCTCTCTTCGTGTCCAAGTTTTGGACTTCCCTGTGTAAGACACTTGAAGTAAAGACTAACCTCTCTACCGTCTACTACCCTGAAACCGACGGCCAAACCAAAAGGGTCAACCAGTCTCTCGAGCAGTACCTCCGACTGTATGTCAACTACTTACAGGACGACTGGCGTGCCGAGCTCCCCCTGGCCGAGTTCACCTACAACAACACGCCGCACTCTGCCACCGGGGTATCCCCTTTCTTTGCCAACAAGGGATACCACCCTCGACTGACACTCTCGCTCCGGGACATCCCGTCGCACGCCGCCCACGAGGTCACCCGGGATCTCCAATCCCTTCACAAGTTTCTCCGGGAAGAGATCGACACCGCGAACCGGGCCTACGTGAAACACGCCGACCGGAAACGGGAAGACACCCCCAACTGGACCCCCGGGACAAAGGTATGGTTAGATCGACGACACCTCCGCACCCGCCGGCCCTCCCCAAAACTCGATCACAAGCGTCTCGGCCCGTTCAAAATATTGAAGAAGGTCTCATCCCACGCCTACAAGATCGAGCTTCCCCCGGGACTAAAAGGTCTGCACCCGGTTTTCCACGTCCGCCTCCTGGAGCGACACCCCCTGGATCCCTTCCCCGAACGGCGCCCCGAGCCCCCTCCCCTGGTCGAGGTCGAGGACGAGTACCATTACGAGGTTGAAGACATCCTCGACTCCCGGGACATTCATGGACGACCCCACTTCCTCGTACGGTGGAAGGGATATGGCCCGGAGGACGACACTTGGGAACCGCGCCGAAACCTCGAAGGCGCCCTCGACAAACTCCGGGACTTCCAACAACGGCACTCGGGAAACGATCTCCCTGGGCGCAGGACACACAGACGGCAGTAGTGGGCGTAACCCCCGCCTCTGGGCTCAGTAGGGATTCAACTCCCATGTATACTTTCCGCTTTCCTTTTCCACAACTCACTCTCTCTTAGTACCTCTTTGTAGTAGTGTCCCGGAGTCGGGCAAGGTCTCCCGCTTTCTCGCCCCATTACCTTTCCTTTTACTCACTCGAACAGACCGAAGTATATACATTTTCTATAATTATAAATATTACAAAGACAGGGACTACGGAAACGAAACCGGCAATGTCAAGAAAGAAAAAAACAGAAAGGAAATGGGGGCCCTTAGAGCTGGGGCCCCGAACCGTCCTCACCCTCCCCTCCCCTCGGCCAGCCCCGGAAGGCCTCCCCCATTCCCTCTGGACCGTGCTTCCGCGAGACTTCCTCTGCCAGCTGGTCCTATGACAGGAGCTGCTCGCCCTCATCCAGGACCCGCTCGAACCATGATCCCGGGGCCGGGACGTTCCTCCGGTGGTGCGCGGTCACCAGCCTCCCCAGCAGGTCCAGACCCCGCTCCACCCTGGGGCTCCCCGCTCTGAACTGCAGCCTCTCCTGCAGGGAGGCAAACGCCGCGGGCACTCTGTCCAGGAGCAGGCGATGCTCCCGGGCCCAGCCTGGAGATATCAGTACCAGCCCAGCCACGAGAAGGGGAGTACTCACTTAGGGAGGCCATGTGCCCGATCACTACGTCTCGGCGCAGAGCCTCGACCAGCCCCGAGGGACCCTGCCCCGGGAGCCCTAGCCCCTGCTCCAGCCTGGCCCCCATGGCGTCCAGCTGGGCCTCGGCCTCCCCCCGCGCCACCCTCGCCTCCCCCAACTCCCGGAGGGCCGCCTCGCGATCCTCCTCCAATCCCCGCCGTAGCGCCGCCTCCTCCCTCGCTGCCTCCTCCCGCTCCTCCCTCTCCTGGTCGGCCCGCTCCAGACGCGCTTGCAACTCCCTCACCTTGACGCCCAAAAGTCGCCCGGACAGTGGGGAGAACACTGCCGGGGAAACGTGCGCGGGAGAGGCCGGGGACAGGGTCTCAGAGGGCAGACGCGCTCTCTTGGAAGGCCTGGGAGACGGGCTCAGCGACGCCCGCCGCTTCCCCTTGTCTGGGTGCCCCCCGCGACCCTCGTGACTGCCGGCCCTGGCCCGAGTCACCCGACGGGTGTCACGACCCCCTCCGGATCCACCCCGAGACACCCCCGGAACCCCACCCGCTAACCCTCCCCCCGACCCCGCAGAACGCGCCCCGCCATCACTACTACCGGCACCGCCATCACACGCATCAACGGCCGCCATCATCCGTCAACGATCACCATCAGCCAGCCCCCCGGGACCCTTGCATCATGGACCCCGGGACCAACCGCCATCAACGATCGGATCTCGCGGCGCGGCCATCACGCATCACGCACCACGCATCACAACTCCCTCCACGCCAATTGATCGCGCGTCCCCACACGCGCGATCCCGGTATACAGTCCCTGCCCGCTACTCAATGGCCCCCGGAACTCATCCTAGACACCCCGGAACCCCGAGACACGTCCCCGTAGTACTTATAGCATAGCTCCCCACTGTATTCGCCAGTCTTGATATTGCATACACTGTTACTTTGGATATTGCGTGCCCCCTGATTGACTGGTACGCCTTGTTTGGTACGCTTCAACTGGCACGCCTTAGTATTCGCGTGCTCTAAGCTTTGGTATGCACTTCGCGACTCTTAAGTTACTAACTTGGTCTCGTCCTAGAACCTCCGGTTCACGACTCGACCCCCTCTAACTCTCAGCCACCCCCAACCCAAAACTCCCGGACTCTAGTCCCCTCTCCCGGGATTACCCCTGTCCCCGTCTTGAACCCCGGAGTCCCAGCCCCGGAGTTCCAGACACCCGAGTATTTGTAGATCAAGTCCGCATCGTAAGGGCGTTGCTTTCCCGAAAGGCCCCCGACTCAGCGGAACCTGACATAATATCAAGACTCTCTCCTTACACCGTTCTTGATGGCTACGTATACTCACACGTACTACCCCACCGGGTACCAGACCGACCCTTATGGACGCCCGGTACCCGACCACTACTCCGCGCAGACCCCCCGCCCCGTCTACCCGCCTCTCCCGTACGAACCTCCATATCTCCACCGCCACTGGGCCCCCGACCCGTCCCTCTACGACCTGGGGCCCTCAGCCAGCTGGGCCCCTCCGCCCAATTTAGCCATGGCGCGACCCGTGGAGGTCTCCTCGTACCGGAGCATCCCCGGGGGCCTGCCGGAGACCCCACCTGTACCCAGTGGACCTCGCCCGATTCCCCCCAGCGAGGGCCCCTTTGCACCCACCCCCTACTACGGTTATCAGCGCCCCGTCCCCCAACCCTGAGAACCCCGAGGACCCCCCTACCCCGACTACCCCCCTCGTCATTACCCGGCCGCCGCTCCACCCGCTCGAACCCCTCCCTTGCCAATGGGACGACGACGCCTCGAGGAGTATGAACGGCAACGGGACGAGGTACTCCGCTCCCTCAGGATCTCGCCAGAGAACTTCGCGCAACGGACAAGGACGCTGCTCATGGAATTCGGACACGACGACTTCGAAGGCACTCCGGAGGAATGGGCTCACTGCCTGGTCGAATTCGGGGATCGCCTCACGCAGGGAGAACTCCCGGAGCAAACCATGGTAAAGTATAGGCGCAATACGATCCTCCGGGAAGAATTACAGCAGCTGCTCGACGAAGTCCACACGTCCCCCTCCCCTCGGCCCCTCGACGACCCCGCGGACCCAGGTCGCTCGATTCACATTCGACGGGAACCCCCGGAACCGGCCCCAGCAGTCCCGGCAGCCCCCACGGCCCCCACTCCGGAGCAACGACAACGGGAAGAACGGCAGAACGCCTCAGCCATATTACGGTCCCTCAACCCGACTGGAGGCCTTTTTGACCAACCCGCTGCCCGCACGGTAGGCTTGTCAACTCGTCGCAGGGCTAATTCTGTTCCTAGTACCTTCGAGACCTGGGGGCAGCCCCAGAGACCCCTGGAACCCCTCCCGCGAATGGACAACGCCCGACCCCCCCCCGACGAACCCTGATAGAGCCCGGGTGGACACCCCTAGTACGGACGACACGCTATGCTACATTGACGAGCTCATGCGTGACAACAACGAACAACGTCCCGCGCCCGTGCCCGCCCCGGCACCAGCACCACCCCCACGTTCGCCCCGGCCCTCCTGGAACGCAACTTCCGCCGCGATCCGCCATCCCACTTCGACCTACGGAACCCCCCGCGACCCCCGATGCAAGCCCGACCCTCCCGGATTGAACGTCCCCCGCGCAACCCCACTTCGACCTACGGAACCCCCCGCGACCCCCGATGCAAGCCCGACCCTCCCGGATTGAACGTCCCCCGCGCAACCCGGCACCCGACCCAGCACCTAACCCCCCTCCGCCCGACCCGACACCGCCGAACCCTCCCCGACCGCCCCGCCACCCCCAGCTGAATCTCGAGGACGACCCCCAGGCCCTCCACCCCCGCCACTCCCTGCGTGGAGACCCGGGCCCCCTCTTGGCAGGAACGAACCCCCTTGGGACAACGGACCTCCCGGGCGTGGACCCCCAGGTGAGCCACCCGGAGGAGGATCTCCCGGCGGGTGGGGCCCCGCCCTTGGTGCTTTTCCTCCTCAAGGAGGGGGGGGTAATTACTATTACTACTATTACAATGCTGGCCCCCCTCCCCACAACGCTGCCGGACCGGACGACGCTCGCGACGCCCTCGTCCGCGAAGGACGACTGGACATCCAAAAGCCCAACGCTTTCACGGGCCGGGACCCCTGAAAATGGCGTACCTTCCTCACTCAGTGTCTCAATACGTTATCCAAAAGCCCAACGCTTTCACGGGCCGGGACCCCTGAAAATGGCGTACCTTCCTCACTCAGTGTCTCAATACGTTCCAGGCAAAGCCGCTCACGTTTCAGGTTGACAGCTCCCGGGTGGCCTTTGCCGCATCATACTTCCAGGGGATCGCCTTCGATCACTACACGGCCCTCATCCAGTTCGACCCCAACAATCCGGCACTCGCTCGCTGGCAGGCCTTCGTCGACGAGTTCTCCGGGAAGTTCGGAATCTACGACACCGTGGCCGAGGCCGAGGACAACCTCTTCAATCTCCGGATGCGCTCGGAAGAACGTTTCACCACCTTTATCGTACGTTTTGAGAAGGAAGCTTACGAAACAGGTTGGAACTACAGCGCCCTCCAGTACGCCCTCCGCCGCGCCCTCCCACAACGTATCAAGGACGTCCTCCGACTCGCCCCGAAACAACCCTCCTACGACGGATACAAGGCCCTCGTCATGCAGATCGACCAACGCTACTGGGAAGACCGCAGCGAGTATTCGAATTCCCGACCCCCCTGGAACCCTAGAGGAGGACCCCCTTGGCCCTCCGGCGAAGCCCTCAACCCCCAAGGTCGAAACCCCGGTCCCCCCGCGTTCCCTGGCGGCCGACCCCCGGTGAGTCGCGGCCCGCCCAATGCTAACCCCGGCAGCGGCACCCGCCCCCAGGCCCAGCTCAACGCCGCCGTGGCCGCCCAAGACCCGGGCGACGTGCCAAGCCCTGAGGAACCCCCGGGAGACCCCGAAGACTTCGACTTCGACAACGAACGGGACGAGGAGGCCCTCCGAGCCAACCAGCTTCAAAAGAAGGGACGACCCTGGATCGAGGTCCCGACGGATGTGCAGGAGCGACGGAGAAGGGAGGGTGTCTGCATACTCTGTGGTGAGAAAGATCATTTCATCTCCGAGTGCCCCAAACGACAGGTCCTGGGACGCGCCACCTGGACCTTTGAAGGGGGGGACGCCACCTACGAGTATTCGGAAAACGACCCGGCGATTTAGACCCGGAAGACGCCCTAAATCGCGGAATCGACCCCGACGTCTTCTCCGCCCCGGTCTCACATCTTCGCTCTACGACACTCATACCGGACACCCTCACGGCTTACCTACCCTCCCACTCTTCGCACTCCCTCCTCCTCAAAACCCGCCTCACCCCCTCCGGAACTCCCCTCAACACCCTCGTCGACAGCGGCGCCACCGACAACTTCATCGACGAAGCATGGTCATCACTCATTTTGTGCGTATGCCCGTTACCTTCGCCAACGGACAGACTCACACCCTCCGGATGTTGATAACTAAACTCCACCCTTCCGCACCCCTGGTCCTAGGGCTCCCGTGGCTCCGAGACACTAACCCCCGCATCGATTGGCGACACCTCACCCTTCGCCTGACCCAGGACCCGACCCCCGACGACCAGCAACTCCCCTTCGACATCCCCCACTCCCCCAACCCTGCCCCGAAGGACGGGCCTCCACCACCCCCCGGACTCCAGTCCCGTTCATCCCGATCCTTTGTCATCAATGCCAGGCTGGACGGCGCCCCAGGACCAGTCTCGGCCCTCATCGACAGCGGAGCCACCCCCGATCCTTTGTCATCAATGCCAGGCTGGACGGCGCCCCAGGACCAGTCTCGGCCCTCATCGACAGCGGAGCCACCGGAGTATTCATCAGCGACGCTCTCGACCTCCCCCACGACTCCCTCGACCAGCCCCTCCGCCTGCAACGCCTTGACGGCACCCCCTCCTCCTCCTGGCCCCATCCAAAGGTCTCACTCGGGATGCGTGACCCTGGACAACAACTACGAGTTCACTTCCGACTTCCTGGTCACGCGACTTCACGAATCGACTCCGATGGTGCTGGGACCCTGGACAACAACTACGAGTTCACTTCCGACTTCCTGGTCACGCGACTTCACGAATCGACTCCGATGGTGCTGGGACTGCCCTGGCTGCGCGACACAAACCCCGATATCGATTGGAGGACGCTCACCATGACCTTCCCGGGACCCGAAGACCACCCCTCGACCGCCGTGCACCTCCGGGCCCTAGGGAACGACCCGACGCCCGACCCCCCCGGGACGATCGACGCGCCCCTGACGCATGCACCTCCCACGCCCGTCCGAGACCGCAAGGCCCCCGATCGACCCCCAAACATTCCTCGGAACAAGTACAAAGGGCCAAACTACCCCTGCCGGTCTCAGACACGCGTCGCACCCGCTCCGGCCGATGCTTCCGCAACTCCAATCGACCCGAGCGCACTCGACATCAGGATCATTGGGGCTGCCCCCTTTGCCCGCCTCATGAGGAATGGAACTCCCACGTTTCAGCTGCACACCTTGCCTTCTCTCCCGGAAGAACACCTACGAGGGGACGCTATTCCCTCGGAACGGAAAACCAAGGAGCAAATCCTCCGAGAAGTAGTTCCCCCGGAGTATCACGAGTTCGCTGACGTATTCTCCGAGGAGACGCCAAGGAGATTCCCCCTCACCGCCCCTATGATCACACCATCGACCTCGAGGAAGGAGCCACCCCCCCTTTCGGGACGCCAAGGAGATTCCCCCTCACCGCCCCTATGATCACACCATCGACCTCGAGGAAGGAGCCACCCCCCCTTTCGGCAAGGTCTACAACATGTCGGAGGTCGAACTCCGGGCTCTCAAGGACTACCTCGACGAAATGCTCGGTAAGGGATTCATCCGACCCTCCGCCTCCGCCACCGGAGCCCCGGTTCTATTCGCCAAGAAGAAGGACGGCTCGCTCCGACTCTGTGTCGACTACCAGGGACTCAATAAGATCACCAAGAAGAACCGCTACCCGCTCCCGCTCATTGGCGATCTGGTCGACCGACTCCGCAGTGCCAAGGTTTATACAAAGATCGACCTCCGCTCCGGTTACAACAACGTCCGCATCGCCCCGGGACACGAGTGGAAAACCGCGTTCCGCACGCGGTATGGTCTGTTTGAGTACCTTGTAATGCCTTTTGGAATGACCAACTCCCCCGCCACGTTCCAATACTTCATGAACGACATCTTCCACGACATGAGCGACGTCTTCGTGATCGTCTACCTGGACGACATCCTCATTTATTCTGACTCGCCAGAGGATCACCAGAAGCATGTCTGGCAAGTCCTTGAACGCCTCCGGGAGCACAACCTCCACGCCAAGCCCGAGAAGTGTTCATTCCACACGGAAGAGGTTGAGTATCTTGGCGTCATAGTATCCCCGAACAGCGTTTGCATGGACCCCCACAAGGTCGAGGCCATCGTCAACTGGCCGCAGCCCCGGAACGTCAAGGAAGTACAGTCCTTCCTGGCATGGACCCCCACAAGGTCGAGGCCATCGTCAACTGGCCGCAGCCCCGGAACGTCAAGGAAGTACAGTCCTTCCTGGGTTTCGCTAACTTCTACCGGAGGTTCATAGATAACTACTCCGGTATCACAAAACTCCTCAACCGGCTCACGCGCAAGGACGTCGCCTGGAACTGGGACAGTAAGTGCCAGAGTGTCTTTAACCTGCTCAAGGAGGCTTTCACGACCACCCCCGTACTCCGGCACTACGACCCGGCCCTCCCGATCATCCTGGAATGTGACGCGTCCGACTACGCCATCACCGGGATCCTCTCGCAGATGGAGTCTGATGGTGGGGAGCCCCGGCCAGTCGCTTTCTACACCCGGTCCATGATCAACGCCGAGCTCAACTATGACATCTACGACAAGGAGCTTCTCGCCATCGTCGAAGCCTTCAAGCAATGGCGGGCCTACCTCGAGAGAGCCCGGCACCGGATCCAGGTCTATTCGGATCATAATAACCTGCAGTATTTCACCACGACCAAGCAACTCAGTCGACGGCAGGCCCGATGGTCCGAGATCCTCTCGGAATACGACTTCACGATCCAGTACCGCCCGGGACGACTTGGCGCCAAGCCCGATGCCCTCACCCGTCGACCGGACGTCTACCCCAAGAAGTCATTCGAGGCGGAACGCAATGCGTTCAATCATTGCGTGGTGATCCCTCCCAAACATCTGAATGCCGTACTGATCTTGAACGACGAAGGAACCCTGAGTCAGATTCGCCGCGCCCCCCGAGACAAGTACTTCACCGATCACGACCCCCGCAACCCCCCTGAGAAGGAACCCTGAGTCAGATTCGCCGCGCCCCCCGAGACAAGTACTTCACCGATCACGACCCCCGCAACCCCCCTGATGGAACCGACCGGGACCCCGCCTTCTCCCTGTCCCCCGACGAAAAACTCCTCCTCCGGGACGGCCGCATCTACGTCCCGGATCACGCCCGACTTCGCTACAACGTCCTCCGTCAACACCACGACCACAAGCTCCGGGGACATCCTGGAATACGTAAGACCCTCCAGCTCATCTCCCGGACTTACTTTTGCAACACCACGACCACAAGCTCCGGGGACATCCTGGAATACGTAAGACCCTCCAGCTCATCTCCTGGACTTACTTTTGGCCAGGGTTGAAGAAGGACGTGACCCGTTACATTCGATCATGCGAGCCCTGCCTCCGGGCCAAGGTCCCCCGACACCGACCGTACAGACTCCTGAAACCCCTGCCGGTCGGACGACGCCCCTGGTCCTCAATATCTCTGGACCACATCGTCGAGCTCCCGGAATCTGAAGGGTTCGATGCCATTCTCGTCGTTGTGTGCAGGCTAACCAAACAGGGCATCTTCCTACCCTGCCACACCACGGATACCGCCCCGGACTTCGCCCGGCTGTTCCTCGAGCACGTCTTCGCCAAACACGGCCTCCCGGACGACATCGTCTCCGACCGTGGCCCACTCTTCGTCTCCAAGTTTTGGACTTCCCTGTGTAAGGCACTTGAAGTAAAGACTAACCTCTCTACCGCCTACCACCCCAAAACCGACGGACAAACCGAAAGGGTCAACCAGTCTCTCAAGCAGTACCTCCGGTTATACGTCAACTACTTGCAGGACGACTGGCGCGCCGAGCTCCCCCTGGCCGAGTTCACCTACAACAACACGCCGCACTCTGCCACCGGGGTATCGCCCTTCTTCGCCAACAAGGGATACCACCCTCGACTGACGCTCTTGCTCCGGGACATCCCGTCGCACGCCGCCCACGAGGTGGCCTGGGATCTCCAGTCCCTTCACGAGTTTCTCCGGGAAGAGATCGATACCGCAAACCAGGCCTATGCGAAACATGCCGACCGGAAGCGGGAGGACACCCCCGACTGGACCTCCGGGACAAAGGTATGGTTAGATCGACGCCACCTCCGCACCCGCCGGCCCTCCCCAAAACTCGATCACAAGCGCCTCGGCCCGTTCAAGATTCTGAAGAAGGTCTCATCCCACGCCTACAAGATCGAGCTCCCCCCGGGACTTAAGGGGCTGCACCCGGTATTCCACGTCCGCCTCCTGGAACGACACCCCCCGGATCCCTTCCCCGAACGGCGACCCGAACCCCCTCCCCCGGTTGAGGTCGAGGACGAGTACCACTACGAGGTCGAAGACATCCTCGACTCCCGGAACATTCGTGGACGACCCCACTTCCTCGTATGATGGAAGGGATATGGTCCAGAGGACGATACTTGGGAGCCGCAACGAAACCTCGAAGGCGCCCTCGACAAACTCCGGGACTTCCAGCAACGGCACCCAGGAGACGACCTCCCCGGGCGCAGGACTCACAGACGGCAGTAAAGGGTGTAACCCCCGCCTCTGGACTCAGCAGGGATTCAACTCCCGCGTCCGGGCGCAGGACTCACAGACGGCAGTAAAGGGTGTAACCCCCGCCTCTGGACTCAGCAGGGATTCAACTCCCGCGTATACTTTCTGTTTTTCCTTTCTCGATTCTACTCTCCTTTAGTACCTTTCCACAGTAGCCCCCCCCGGATTCTGGGCCAGGTACTCTTTTTCGTTTTTCCGTTACTTTACTTACATCATTAGAAATACGACGGTCGAATATGTACATTTTTCTAGAACTACATATTGTTACAGCTACGGGTCACGAGAACGAGCAAACGACAAGAAAAACGGGGGGCCCCTAGAGCTGAGGCCCCGAATCGTCCCCTCCCCCCCTCGGCCAACCCCGGAAGTCTTCCCCCATTCCCCCTGGACCCTCCTCCCGCCACACTTCCTCGGCCAGCGCATCCCAGGACGGGAGGGGCTCGCCCTCGTCCAGTACACGCTCGAACCAAGATCCCGGGGCAGGCACGTTCCTTCGCCGGTGGGCACTCACCAACCGCCCCAGGAGGTCGAGCCCGCGCTCCACCCCCGGGCGTTCCCCCCCCTGCAACGCGGCAAGTGCCGCGGCGACCCCGTCCAGGAGCGAGCGGTGCTCCCGGGCCCAGCCTGGAGACGTTAGCGGAAATAGCAGGTAGGCGACGGGAGACTCACTCAATGAGGCCATGCGCGCGATCACCACATCGCGGCGCAGCCCCTCCACCAACTCCTGCCCCGAGGGGATCCTCTCCGGGATCCCCACTCCCTGCTCCAGCCTCGCCTGCGACGCCCCCAGCCCGGCCTCCACTTCTCCCTGGGCAACTCTGGCCTCCCGATCCTCCTCCGGACTCCTCCCGACCGCTGCCTCCTCCCCCACCCCCTCCTCGAGGCCCTCCTCCTCCCGCCCGACCTGTCCCTGCAGGGTCCCGACTTCGCCCGCTAGTAGGCCCCCAGACAAGGGGGAAAACGCCGCCGGGGATAAGCGCGGGGGAGATACCGGGGAAGGGGTCCCCATGAATAGGCGTCTCCCCCTAGAAGAAGGTCCTGGGGAGGCACTGGACGACCGGATCGGGGAGGGGGTCCCCAGGAACAATCGCGTCCTCTTGGGAGGTCCCAGGGAGGGACTGGGCGACGCCCGCCGCTTCCCCTTGTCCAGGTACCCCCCCTGCCCCCGGGCGACGGACTGAGGGGCCCGGCGCGTGATCAACACCACGGGCCGGCCCCGGCCCCCCACCCGGACGACCTCCCGACTCCCCGACCCCCCACTGGCCGGCGCGTGATCAACACCACGGGCCGGCCCCGGCCCCCCACCCGGGCGACCCCCCGACTCCCCGACCCCCCACTGGACACCTCCGCGGGCGCTGCTGGCCCCTCCCCCACCGGCTCCACCGCCTCCCCCGCCGCCTCCGCCACCCAATCGCGCTCCTCAACCCCCATCCTCCAGGTGACTCCCCCCAGCGGCCATCCCTGCTCCCGGTGTGGACGTGGGATGGAGTATCTGATGGATCGAGTGAGGGAACGGAAGGACCGGAAGAAGAGAGTAGGGGTGGAAGTCGAATTAGATGGAAAAATGTGTGGGCGAACCGTATGCGTGAAGTGCTGAACGTCGCTACGTGACAAGGTTTGTAGACCGGCGGTAAAAAGGTGCCAGTAAGAAATAAAGAAACGAGCGTAGTCAAGCCCCAGTCAGTTCACAGTAGAGAGAGAGTAGCAGTGACAGCACAGCAGTCGAGAATACAATCCAGAGAACCGCGAGAATAGAGGAGCCGTGAAGATTAATTAAGCCGAGAAGCAAGCCGCAGTAGTAGAGAATCAAGCCGAGACAGAGAGACCAGGGTTCCGAGTTGCCGTAGACAGTGCCGAGATAGGCGGAACAGCGACAAGACTGACAGAGACAGAGTCGTGACAGAGAAGCAAAATCACCGAGAAGCCGAGGAGAACCAAGCACGCTGCCGAAGACAGCGAACGCACAAGGCTTGACGTCGGATCAGACGTCGACGAAGCCAGAAGTATGCCAGACAGAACGAGACCTCGAGAGCAAACCAGACGACGACGAGACAGAGTTACGAGAAGCGCGAAACAAGCAGAGCTTAAGACCAGGAAAGATGGGGTGTAAAAACCTATCTATTCGTATGTTTTTCTCGCCTTTTATACTTATTCTACCTATTCTCGGTATCGACGATCTACTCCTCAGACCGCTTCAAATCATCGATTCTTCCCCGATTCTGTTTCTGACCGTTGGTTGGTCTCGTAATTTCAAACTCTATTTTCTCCTTTCACCCTAATCGTACAATCCATTTCCTAATACGGCTTCGTCATTTGCCATCTTGGTTTCGCTCGAACGTTTCTTCTCCGTTTTA
This sequence comes from Macrolepiota albuminosa, assembly GCA_027475525.1. NCBI lineage: Eukaryota > Fungi > Basidiomycota > Agaricomycetes > Agaricales > Agaricaceae > Macrolepiota > Macrolepiota albuminosa. The sequence goes on along the minus strand of JAMWFC010000056.1, from coordinate 470,571 downwards.
TCTGTACTTGTCGTTCCAGTAGTCAAACCCAATCCACTTGCCCAACGTCACCCTCAATCTGATTCCATCAACAACTCTTCCTCCTCTACCACACCGGGCGACAGACCGTGCCCTCCACAGTGCCAACACGGAACAGCGCTCATGATTGAGGCGGCAAGCCTCGCACACGGCCGTGTCCCAGCGGGACGAGGGGCTCGGGACTTCGAAGGTGCAGAGCACCCTCTGGCGGGCGCAGTGCAGGCACTGCACCGAAATCAGCAATGGGGAACCTAGGTAAGGGCGCAACTCACCGGACCGTTATTCACGCACCAAGCGTGAGTGGGCAGTCCCCAGGGCCTCTCCAGGGCCTCCTCGAACAGCTCCTGCGTGGCATCCGCCCACGCGACACGTTGTCCCTCCAGGACCTCTGCCACAGTCCCTACCGCCATCCGGGAGCGGCGGAAACGAGGGGCAGGCAATCTCGGGCGAGGAGGGGGCCGAGGACAGGGAGGTCGGACGGTCATCCGCGCGACACTGGGCACGGGGCGACTGGGACCTGCCTGAGGGGCTACCACGGGAACCAACGGCGGGGGACTGACCGGCGCCTCCAGGGCAGCCTCCGGCAGGCGACTGGGTCCCGCCTCCGGGGCAGGTGCGTTTTGTTGTTCTAAAAAAGGGAGGTTCATCGGGCCAAGCAAAAACACGCAAATGCACCTACGTTGCTGAAACAGCGCCGCGACACGCTCCTGATCCAGGTGGCGCCGATACCGGGCGTCCCGGGCCTCCCATACGACCAAAGGCGCGACTTCGTTGGTGGGCGGGGGCGTCGGGGAATGCGTCGGGGTGCGCGACATGGTTGAGTTTGATGGGAAAATTTTTTTCGATACGTGTCAGGACATGTGACGGATCCCACGCCCGGACCCCGGCCCGTGCCACCGTCTACGCGCGCCTCGGAGGGTCTCGGCGCTAAGGGGGGGGTGATGTCACGACCCCCTCCGGATCCACTCCGAGACACCCCCGGAGCGCCTCGGAGGGTCTCGGCGCTAAGGGGGGGGTGATGTCACGACCCCCTCCGGATCCACCCCGAGACACCCCCGGAACCCCACCCGCTAACCCTCCCCCCGACCCCGCAGAACGCGCCCCGCCATCACTACTACCGGCACCGCCATCACACGCATCAACGGCCGCCATCATCCGTCAACGATCACCATCAGCCAGCCCCCCGGGACCAACCGCCATCAACGATCGGATCTCGCGGCGCGGCCATCACGCATCACGCACCACGCATCACAACTCCCTCCACGCCAATTGATCGCGCGTCCCCACACGCGCGATCCCGGTATACAGTCCCTGCCCGCTACTCAATGGCCCCCGGAACTCATCCTAGACACCCCGGAACCCCGAGACACGTCCCCGTAGTACTTATAGCATAGCTCCCCACTGTATTCGCCAGTCTTGATATTGCATACACTGTTACTTTGGATATTGCGTGCCCCCTGATTGACTGGTACGCCTTGTTTGGTACGCTTCAACTGGCACGCCTTAGTATTCGCGTGCTCTAAGCTTTGGTACGCACTTCGCGACTCTTAAGTTACTAACTTGGTCTCGTCCTAGAACCTCCGGTTCACGACTCGACCCCCTTTTGGTACGCACTTCGCGACTCTTAAGTTACTAACTTGGTCTCGTCCTAGAACCTCCGGTTCACGACTCGACCCCCTCTAACTCTCAGCCACCCCCAACCCAAAACTCCCGGACTCTAGTCCCCTCTCCCGGGATTACCCCTGTCCCCGTCTTGAACCCCGGAGTCCCAGCCCCGGAGTTCCAGACACCCGAGTATTCGTAGATCAAGTCCGCATCGTAAGGGCGTTGCTTTCCCGGAAGGCCCCCGACTCAGCGGAACCTGACAACGGGTGATCAGGACCATGGGCCGCCCCCGGCCCCTCGGCCCCCCGACCCTCCACTGGGCGCCTCTGCGGACGCTGCGGGCACCTTCCCCACCAGTTCCACCCCCTCTCCCACCGGCTCCACCACGCATCCCGCTCCTCAACTCCCATCCTCTGGGTAACCCCAGCCAGCGGCCACTCCTGCTCCCAGGAGACACACCGCGCCCTCCACAGCGCCGACACGGAGCACCGCTCATGGTTGAGACGGCAGGCCTCGCAGATGGACGTATCGCGGCGGGACGAGGGGCCTGGAGCCTCGAATATGCAAGGCACCACGTGCCGGGCGCAGTGCAAGCACTGCACCAAAGTCAGCAGAACGACCAAGAGGTAGGAGCCCACTCACTGGTCCATTGCTCACACACCAGGCGTGAGCAGGCAGGCCCCGGGGCCTCTCCAGGGCCTCCCCAAATAGCTCCTGCGTCGCGTCCGCCCACGCAACGCGCTGACCCTCCGGAACTTCAGTTACGGCCCCACCGCCATCCCAGAACGACGGAAGCGAGGGGCAGGTAGCCTGGGGCGGGGAGGGGGCTGAGGGCGTTGAGGGCGGACGGTCATCCGCGCAAACGTAGGCGCGGGACGACCCTGACAGGGCTCCGAGGGGGCGCTGGGGCCAGCCTCGGGAAAAGACTCTGGGAGTCGGCTGGGACCCGCCTCCAGGGCCGGAATGTTGCGTTGTTCTGAAAAGGAAAGGTCAGTGGGGTAAAAGGGCGGCGCGGGAGTACTCACGTTGCTTGACGAGCGCCGCCACGCGCTCCCGGTCAAGATGGGCTCGGTACCGCGTGTCCTGGGCTTCCCAGGCCATAAGGGGCGCGACCTCATTGGTTTGCGGGGGCGTCGGAGAATGCGTTGGCGTACGCGACATGGTCGAACTTGACGGTAAAATTTTTTTTCAATACGTGGCAGGTCAGGTGCCGGGTCCCACGGTTGACCCCTGGTCCGAACCACCAGCTACACGCGCCTCGGAGGGTCTCGGCACTGAGGGGGGGGTGATGTCACGACCCCTCCCCTCCGAGCCCACCCTGGGACACCCCCGGAACACCATCCGGGACCCTCCCTCTGACCCCACAGGACACGCCCTGCCATCACGACCGCCGACACCACCATCACGCGCATCAAGGACCGCCATCAGCCGCCACCAGCCCCGATCAACGATCGGATCATGCGACTCGCTCCGGACATCGCGCATCACGCATCACGGCTCCATCCGCGCCAATTGATCGCGCGCCCCACACGTGCAATCCCGGTATACAGCCCCTGCCGCTACTCAATGACCCCCGGAACCCATCCCAGACATCTCGGAACCCCGAGACCCGGCCCCGTAGTACTTATAGCATAGTTCCCTGTTGTATTCACTAGTCTTGATATTACTTTGGTTATTGCGTGCCCTTTTGCTTGACTGGTACACCTTGATTGGTATGCTTCGACTGGCACACCTAAGTATTCGCGTGCTCTAAGTTCTGGTACGCACTTCGCGACTCTTGATTTACTAACTTGGTCTCGTCTTAGAACCTCCGGTTCACGACTCGACCCCCTCTAACCTCAGTTACCTCCAACCCAAAAACCCCCGGACTCTAGTCCCCTATCCCGGGATTACCCCTGTCCTCGTCTTGAACCCCGGAGTCCTAGCCCCAGAGTTCCAGACACCCGAGTATTCGTAGGTCAAGTCCGCATTGTAAGGGCGTTGCTTTCCCGGAAAGCCCCCGACTCAGCGGAACCTGACAAATTGTATGGTAAAAAGTCCATAATAATGCTGTCAGCTATCTGTCATAGAAATACTTCATCATTCCATCCTGTAAGCGCTGCCACTGGCCAAGAGCATTATTCTGGATTGACTGATGCCAAGTATCTGTGTAAATGTATAGCCTTGGAGTGCAAGTGTCAAGGTGTGGCAAGGTGTCAACAGTGGTGCTAAGAATAAGTGGTGCTATAAAAAGTGGTCCTGGAGTAATTGGAGGCTGTAGCTGCAAGTTATTAGTGTAAAAATATGGAAAAATTAGTGCCAGAAGCGCTAGAGTGTGCCACTCCTGGTGGTACCAGTAGGCTAACATGAGGTATGGATATTGGTGCTATCTGTGGCCAGCCATGATGTGAGCTCATCAATATCTTGTTTCTAGCTCATTGTACCACATCTTTATGCTCTGCCTTATGGGCTGCTTGGGCATAGTTCATCTCCTTTCTTCCCATTCAGTCAGCTCCCTCCTGATTATTTTCCCCTTCTTCTCTTCTATGTGCCAACCTTCCTTCTCACATCTGCCCTCCTCCTGCTCACTTGGCCAGCTCTTTTGCCTGTTCTGCCATCCTCTTCACTGTTGTTACTGTCACATCCACCAGGTTCTTCAATACCTCCTTATAGCCCTCCATTGCTTTTCCCATCTTTTCCATCATCAACTTCTCCACTTTGCCTACCCTGACCTTCTCTATTCCAATGAAAACCACCCATAACCCATCCTTGATCTCCTTGGTTGTGTCCTTCTTTGCAGTCAGCATGAGCAAAGCCACTTTGAGGATATCCACATTGACTGCATCTCTAACTTCTATCAATGCACTGTTCTCAACCAACCATAGTTTGGCATCCTCCATCATTTGTATCTTTCGTGCTTGTTCACATGCAGCATTTCTTCTAGTAGTCCTGCCCTGCCCAGTGCCCATGGTTTTGCATGCAGATTGCCTCATGTTTTTTACTGCTGGCTCCCTGCTGTTTGTTGACATTTCACATAAATTCTGCACAGTAGAGCCATAGAAGTAGTGGTTTGAAGTGTTTACATAGCAGCTAGTCTACTTCTAATTGTATGTCCCTCTTTGTTCCATGTTTTTTAAGCCCAAGAACTCAAGTTCCCACTGTGGTCAGATGGTAGTTTGAGATCAAAACATTCCTATCTATCTGATAAGACCACTGCTGCTTATGCCAAAACATTATGTCTGGATAGTCATCTCAGTCCTTGGTATTAGGAAGTGGGCCCATGAAACAATGTCAAGTATAAGGTTAGCCTTACGGTCACACCAACAGAACCAGATCGGTATTCGATTCTAGTACTACGAGTATGACAGTAAAATTGGCTGCCTTATGTAAGGCAGCCAGCATGTATGTAGAGTAATAATAATTAATTAATATAAGTATATTAATTAATTAACTAAGTCTAATATGTTATATGCCCCCCTTTGAGACTGGTAACCAGTCTCGATGTAAGGAGGGACACTTTTTTGTCCAGGTCACTAATTAAGTCAATGTGGAGGAACGCTGGTCCTCCACGGCTCGAAAATGTCCAAGTCATCTGTCAAAAAATACAACGCCGACGTTAACCGACAGTATGAATTGAAAAGGAGATGAGCCGCCTACGATAATTACGCAGACGGCGGACGCGACAACTCGCGAGCCGTATCAATCCTCATCTCAGTGTCGACGTTAACCGAGGATGATGAGGCGACGGGACCCGACGATGTTGAGGCTGTAGGAGCCTGAACTGACGTGGATGGGTGTGACGGAGAGGGGGGATAGGGCCCGTGTCGAGAGCGGCGTTGCCATAAGTCTCGACGGTTGGGGTTCATCCCCACCGGATAATATAGTCCACTTTCAAGGTACTCATGACCTTGATCGGATTCGCGGGCAAGCAGTGCGTGGAGACGAATCATATCATCGTCCGTGGGCAATCGCCAATTGTCCCACCGTGTGATGGCTGCGGGCTCTCCATAGAGGTCCAGTCAACGATGACGTTCATCGTCGACCTCATGGAACTGGTCAATGGAGGCTGTGGCCGCAAGGAATTGGTTTTCGAGGTAGACCACGCCGAAGGTATAGGCGTGGTCCACCCACTCGATAGGTACGCGGTTGGCTATCATAGCCCGTAGCACGTCAGCATCGGTGATGTTGACGGCATTAGCCGCGTCGAAATACGGGGGTCGGAACTGGACGTCAGTCCAGCTCATGGGTGAGAATGGGTTGCTGGGGTTGGCGGCGTCGTAATCCGCGACCGCCTCACGATACAGCCCAGGACGCGCGAGAATCAAGGCTAACAGCCTTGCAAAGCGTCCCCGAGCTCTTCCCGAAGGGGACAGTCCACGCGTCAGGGCATGGCCCAGCAGAGTACGCCAGTGAATGCGGTAAGCCCGATCCACTGCGATGCCGTATACCGAATTCATCATCCCTGGTCGACAGAAGTAGAGAACGTTCTGCGCCAGCTTGTCCAGATCGAAGGTGAAACGTACACCTTCGGAGTCAAACCCGGAAAGCGTAAAAAACGGTCTTCCGGCTCGGTTCTTCCATCGCAGGTATCCGTCTGGGGTTGGCATGACCGCGATGTTCATGTGATGGGATGATAAATCTAGAGGGGGCAAAATGTGCTCGTACTCTGGTGAACACACCAGAGCCATCGTCCTATCCCTCACCAATGTATAATAATTGATACTGATGCGCTGAAACTCGCGCAACAGATAGTAAGCCTCAGTGCGTAGAGACACTGAGGTGAACTTGTTCTGCGAAAGCTCATAAAGCTTTACTCGCGCAACAGATAGTAAGCCTCAGTGCGTAGAGACACTGAGGTGAACTTGTTCTGCGAAAGCTCATAAAGCTTTCGCAACTGCTGGGGATTCATCGGGAATCCCCTCGGTACCACTCGATTCAACTCCTTCGAGGTATGGTAATACCTCTCTCCCCTTTCTTCCTCGTGCGTCTTCGCGGCCAAGGCTTCATCGCTCACAAATACCATATTGGTGAGACAGGAGTAATAAAAATGGCGGTCGAGTGCCCCGCCATAGAACCAGTTGGAACGCTCCACCAACGTCCTGCTGACAAACACCCCGAGGCCATCAGGAATACGGCCTGTGGCCTGCTCCTCCCGGTCTTTATCGACCTTTGCCTGCCAGGCGGCCTCGTGCTTCCTCCGAGCCTCTTTTTTGCGTTTCTTGTCTAAACGCACTCGGCGTTTAGCGGGGGTTTCTCCTTCCGAGGGGGTCTCATCTGATGACTCCCCATAATCACTCCCGTCGCTCGGTTCATTCAGACCGAGCGCAGCCAACGTTAGGAGTCGCCCTTCGACCTCGGCGTCCGTCCTCGTGTCCTTTATGGGAACCGCGGATGCATACGTCCTCAGTGGTGCCTCAAACTGCACCACTGCTCCGAACCGCATCACAACTCTGTCTGCTCCTCGCAGGACATCTGCTCCCTCAGTGGTGCCTCAAACTGCACCACTGCTCCGAACCGCATCACAACTCTGTCTGCTCCTCGCAGGACATCTGCTCCAAACTCCACTTCCGACAGGACCACATCATCCTGCCGCTTCGCCCCTGACTGCTGGGAAGGCGCATGTGTTGACGAGGACAGTCCTTGTAAACTATTGTCAACCTCCACCAGCTCATCATGTAACTCGGCCGGGCTCAGAGTGAGTTCTCCAGACTCCCGCACCCCAACTTCCGGTCCTGCATCACGTGCTCTGAGGCGTTTTGCCTCAGGTAGCTCCTCCGATGACGACGGACGCTTCTTCATAGCGTTCGTGAAAGTTTTGATAGTATTGTGCGTTTTGCCTCAGGTAGCTCCTCCGATGACGACGGACGCTTCTTCATAGCGTTCGTGAAAGTTTTGATAGTATTGTCGTTACGCTGCTGCAGCATAACAATCTCATCCAGCAGACCCGTAATCACCACCTGAGCCACCGGATCCGCTAAAAACGCAGACTCTGGTGGCACTCGCTGGCCGGCAGATATGAGGCGTCTCCAGACTGCCTCTGCCTGAGGGTCCAACACCTCCGACGGCGTGGTGGCACTCGCTGGCCGGCAGATATGAGGCGTCTCCAGACTGCCTCTGCCTGAGGGTCCAACACCTCCGACGGCGTTCCGATCTCTCTTCCTTTTCCTTTCTCCGCGTACAATAAGCGCCGCGGAGATGGTGCACGACGGGGTGATGGAGAAGCTCGTTGAGGCGGTGTTTGAGGTCGGGGTTGACCTTGATTTTGCGTCCTCGCTGCCGGCTCATCCCGTCTGCGCCCAACCATTTCCCAAGGCCCGCCTCCTCGTGCCCCGGTACTCCTCGGAGGCGAGCGCCTCCGGTCTCTTCTATACATCTCTCGCGGGGGCGGCGTCCTTTCTCGCTGTCGTCGAGGTTGCACCACCTCACTCTTTACTTGCTGTTGATGCCCCGCGTCATCGTCCACGTCCATGGGTGCTACCTGTGGCGCAGTTAGTGCTTTCTCATCCGAAAGGAGTGTACTTGCACTCTGGGTCTGCGTCTGCTGCATCGGCATTGGCATTCCCCACATAACCTGTCCCCCCATCTGCTGTCCAGGACCAGCTGGTCCTGGGAAATACGGCATCTGGAAGAACGGCGGGTAAAACTGCGGAGGTTGTCCAAATTGGGCTGGGTTCTGCCCAAACTGGAACACCACTGGATACGACGCCACAGTTGGCGTCGTTACAGGCTGCTGAATGTTTTGCTGGGGGCGATCCCCCCCTCCTCCAGAACCCTGTGGGTTCTGAGGTTGCTGCTCACTGGTCGTACGCTGGTAAGGGTACGACATGGTATCACAAAAAATGTCAACGTGTCGGTGGGAAAAAACACATTAAATTCCCCATCATCAGGTTACATAACCTGATCCGACCCTCTCCTCCGCATCACAATCTGGTGGGAAAAAACACATTAAATTCCCCATCATCAGGTTACATAACCTGATCCGACCCTCTCCTCCGCATCACGATCCGCGTTATCTCATCAGATAGATCAACTTCCATCTTATCTATCTGAACAACTTGTGATCCGATCAGGATCAGATACTCGGTCGATCCGAGATCCGACTGATCCGGCCTTCATCTTATCACTGCCATCAATCTAAGCACGTGAGCGCTTAGCAAGCTGATTTGGGCGCTTCACGCCCTGCAGTTCTAAGTACCGATCCAATGCTGCCAACTTGGCACATGTGTGGTACGACTCCCATGTCGTATCACCTGCACTCCACCGCACCTCAAATTTGAGGTGCGTTCCTTCCTGCCACCGATGGCCCAGGATGTCCTCGACGAACCATTCTTGTTTGTCACTGGCACCGAAATCATATGGCTCGGGAGTCACCCGATTAGGGAACATAGCATCATCATTTGTGTTATACCGCCTAAGTAACAATACGTGGAACTTAGGCACAATCCGACATGCTTGCAGAGCTGCAGGCAGCTCCAGGACATAGTTCGACGTGCTTGGTTCCGCGACCAAGACTCTGTACGGTCCAATGAATTTTGGACACAGCTTTCTCGCTCTTCCTTTCAGAAGATTCAAGTTCTCCGTCGACAGGTACACTAACGTCCCAGGCGTTAGTTCTGGTTCCTCACTTCGCCTATCATTTGCATGTTGTGCCTGTACAACACGCGCGGCAATGATAGCATTGTGTGCATTGGCTAGATTCGCCAATGCTTGCTGTGCAAAGTCCTTTACCCCTTTGTGAACGGCTCCGTCTGCCTTTAGTTCGCGCAGCATGGAGGGCATGTACCCTCCATTGAGCTCGAACGGTGCATATTTCGTGGTCTCAGACACGCTCGCGTTGATCGCGAACTTAGTTAGCGGTATTCTATCCACCCAGTCGCGTTGGTCCGGTCGGACCACCGTACGAAAGATCTGGGCAATACTTCTATTTGCTCGCTCTGTCTGTCCATCCGTCTGCGGATGAAACGAGGTAGACATGAGTAGTTTAGCTCCCAGGAGCTTGTGAAGTTCTTGCCACCAGTGAGATGTAAACTTGGTGTCTTGATCGCTCACAATCAAACTTGGAAGGCCATGTAGCCTTACAATCTCCTTCAAGTAGATCCAGGATAACGCGGACGCCGTAATGGTTGTATGCACTGGTATCAAATGTACCATACTCGTCATTCGGCAAATGACCACCCAAAGGTAGTTATACCCTTTGGACTCGGGAAATGGACCAACGAAGTCCATTCCAATGGAGTCCCACGGCTTCATCGGGATGGGCAGGGAATGCAACTTCCCTGCTGGCTTCCTATTGCTGGTCTTCGACTGCTGGCAGGCCTCGCAGGTCTGGCAGAACTGCATCACTTCTTTCTGCATCTGAGGCCACCAGTACCATTGCCTCAGGTATTCTAGTGTTTTGTTGGTTCCAAAGTGACCAACAACCTCATGAGCTTGAGTGACAACCTTAGTGAGCAGTGCTCGGTCGCGTGGTAAGCACACCACGTCGTGTCCTCGAACATTCGTTATCCGGACTAGTCCTTTCTCATCCACGCTGAAGCGTGGATGGGCGTTTGCGTTCTGCCGGATTTCTGTGTAGAACGCATCGCGTCTATAGCCCCTCATCACCTTCTGGAGGTACTCATCGGTTTGAGGGACAGGAGGGTTACGATACTCTCCTGTAGGCGATAACGCGTCAGCGAGCGTCATGTCGTGGCTATCCGGTCCACGACTGCTTCCAGTCTCACTGTGGTGTGGCCTTGTCGCCTCCTTTTGCTGAGCCTGCTCTAGTTGCTCAGCCTCTATGTCGCGGCCCTCTTGCCGCTCTTGCAGTCGTTGACTGCGTCGCAGTTCAGTAGCTTGCATAGCCCGAAGCTCGACCACATGCTCCTTCACCTCTCTGTAGCGATGATACGGAAGATCATCGCCATGAGGATCAATACGAATGTCCGCATCGACATACTCATGCGTATCATGGTGTTCGCCTGCTCTATCGCTCTCGAAGTACCTCGAGAGACAGTCCGCCACCTTGTTCAGTTCGCCTTTGACATATGTGATGTCAAAGTTGTAGCGAGACATATAGTCAATCCACCGGCGTTGCCGGGGGGACAACGTTGCTTGAGTCTTGAAGAACTCAAGTGCTTTATGGTCTGTAATGATGTGGATCTTATATCCCATCAATTTATCTTCCCACTTAAGGAGCGCCTCAAGTATCGCCAGTGTTTCAAGCTCATGGACCACATAATTCTGTTGGGCCGAGGTGAACTTCCTCGACATGAACCCTGCAGGCCGACAATTTTGCCATGAGCTTCCCTGGCCGTACATTGCACCTACTCTGGTCTTTGAGGCATCACAGATGAGCCAAATCGGCTCATCACGTCGGGGATCTATGGGACGAATGACTGGTGTCTTTGAGCAGATCCTCTTGATCATCTCAAAACATTGTTGATGTATAGGTCTCCATATAAATGGAGCTCCATTCTGAGTAATAGACATCAACGGTCCAGTATATGCTGTTATATCAGGCAGACAATTGCCGATATAGTTCACTAGTCCCACAAATCTTTGCACATCATTATAGTTACGAGGCACATGCCATTCGCGGATGCGATCGATTTTGTCCTGGTCAGGGTGAATACCCTGACTATCAATCTTGTGTCCGAGGCAATCCACTGTCTCGGCATATAGTTCACATTTCTTCCACTTGAGGTATAGCAAGTTAGACCTCAGTCGCTCGAAAATGACACAAAGATGCTCTTCGTGTTCTTCGATTGAATCGGAGTATATGAATATGTCGTCCAAATAGATATGGACAAACCTCCCGATAACATCCCGGAAGATGGAGGTCATCAACCTCTGAAATGTCGCAGGAGCATTGCAATCTCCTATCTGCATAATGTTGCTCACATATGTTCCCGTGATTGACGAGAACACTGTCTTTGGGATATCAGACAAGCGAATTCTCACTTGCTCATACGCATCCGTCAGGTCAATTTTCGACCTGAACTTTGCTCTTGCCACATCTTCTTGAATCACTTCCTGATCCGGAAGTGGTGTCACGTCCTTCACGGTGTTGTCATTGCATTGGCGTGCATCCAACACCGTCCTTAATGTACCATCTTTCTTCGGAATGCACAATAGCAGAGCAGCTTGGGAGGCTGGTTGAGCCTCCCACCAGTGGGCTCTCAGGTACCGATTGGTCTTGTCTCGGAGCTGCTGCTGCAGCGCCATTGGACATCGAGGCAAATGATATTTATACACCTTATTCTCATCAATAAGGTTGATTTCATGGTTGACCTCTCGCCAAGGAGGTAACTCCTCCTTGGTTCCGTTCAGAATATCCGAAAATTCCTGCTGCCACTGCAATCGTAGGTCCGGAATGTCCTCCTTCGTAAAACCACTGGTTTTACCTTTGCCTTTCCGGTCCACATCCTTGCATGGGCGCCCGGACAGCTTTGCTTGCACGGCTGGCCGACCATACTTCTCTCTGAGGGCAGTAATCCTCAGCTCACTGTCATCCGGCGTGTGCAGTCGCACAGGCACTTCCCTCTTACTTCTCCGCGAAGTCACAGACAGTCTGTCGAAGAACACCTCACTCGGCGACGATATCTTGTCGTCACTAGCCTGACGATACGACTCCTCCTTTGACGTCCATTGTGGTCCATTCCACGCATACATTGACGCCACTAGGTCATTCCACTCAGCAGGCATTCGTGGATCAAATGCCCATTCAAATGTGGGATGAGGTACTGGTCGATCCCAGATTGACCGATTCGTATGTGTGGAGGACGCCTCATCCTCCATCAGTCCTTGGTCGTCGTCATCTGTTACCAAGTCCTCAACCTTCACTCGCGACAACGTCGGTTGGCACTCTGTGCTTGCCGCATGCTGAGGCCGCTTGTCCTCAGACTTACTCTGCTTTTCACACTTCATCTCCTTCATCTCGGGGCTCTCCCCCCTCTTCAGAGTACGTTCGTACTCTACAGCTTCGCTTTCCAGCATCAACACCGCCGGACTATCCATGGGCAAGCTCACACGAGCTTGCTCTTCATCCTCTCCATCCTCAACCGTAGGCGCTTTCTTGCCTCCGTCTAGTCAGTGTCGCCTGACTAGCACCTTCTTCTCCGTGGCGCGGTGTCAATGGAGACGTCCATCTCCATTATCTATGGTCACTCGCACTGCAGGGATGGTGGTGCCATCCACCACTATCTCATTCTTCTTGAAGTTCAGCAGAACGTTGTGCTTCCTCATATACGGCATGCCTATAATCATGTCGTAACAATCAAAGTTCACCACATCAAGGTACTCCCTCGTCCTTGATTTCGCACAGGCAATACTCGCCTGCGTACCAAACTGTACCGCAGCTCGGCTGCCCACAGTACCCAATTGAAGGAGTAGTGGCTCCTTCAACTCACTGACAGAAATATCGTGCACTTGGCAAAACTGGGGTGTCACCCCAGTAGTCGTACTACCTGAATCCCACAATGTCCACGCCTTGTGGCCATTCACCTCAACGTACGACGCCAGGCACTCCTTATCCTCGCGCTTCAACACCGGTCTCACCAGCTTCTCTGGAGCCTTGCGAAGGTGTACCTTATACACCTTAACATTGGCTGCTCCAACGGGACGGTCTAATGCGCTGGCCGGGTAGTCCGTCAGAGCTCCCATGAACTCTGAGTCTGACTCCCGGGCGTAATAATCGTTGTCGTATACGTCAACCTCCACGTATTCATCATCCGACAACTCCTCTACCACAGAGGCGTTTTCATCCTCTGGTGCATCAGGTATGAGGTTCTCTACCTCATCGTCTTCCACATCAGGTTCATTTCCGGAGTCTATCCCTTCAGCATCCGGGATAGCAGTGTGCGCCGCCCGTACATAGGCACGTGGCTTACCCATAGGCTTTCCACCACCCACTGGGCATGCATTCGCAAAATGCCCAGGCTGACCACATTTGAAGCACTTACTCGCCACGAAAGGGCGAGCTGCTTCATACTTCGGTGGCCCAGTCGGTGTCGGCAATTTAGCCTCACCAGCAGCCTGATGCGGTCAAACACCCTCTTGGCGCGGACCTCTCTGAGCATCCTGTGCCGGTGCATCCCTACGGTCCCCCGGCCGGTCGCTCCGGAAGCGTCGGTCTTGCCGAGGTGCTGCTCTTACCACGAACCTCGGGTTCGTATTGCCCACCATCTCCTTTCGACGAGCCCAGAAGGTGCCTACCTTCCGAGGCTCGGCCTTGTTTACCGATCGAACCTTTGAGCTATGTAGCCCAAAGTGTCGCGCTATTTTGTGGGCTTGCTCGTAGCGCAATGCATGCGCTACGAATTCCTCGACGGTATTTACTTCGGGCGATAGTCCGTCATCACAAATGAGGGACTCTCTCATTGCGTCAGGTATTCCCCGCAGGAAGGTATCAATCATTACCCAGTTGTCTGGGTAAATAGACATATTCTGTGCGTGGTCTATCAAGGTATCATAGAAACCTTGAACACCTAATCGTTCGGTGTAGGAGGTTGCAATGAACGCCTCCTGAGCATCCTGCATGGTGGATGCACTCACGAACCGGTTATATAATTCAAGGATTACATCCTTGAATGTCCATTGCTGTCGTGCACGATTGTAGTGCAAGACATGATGACGGAACCAGGCTTTGGCTGGTCCGTCCAGGAACTCCGGGAGAACGAACACACGTTCTCGATCCAGATGATCCCCCCCATACTGGCATGCTGCCAGATGGTTGCACACATCCATCGTCCAATTTTCCAAGTTGCTAAACTTGGACTCCCCTCTGTACGGTTGGATGTGTTTTGACTCCGCCTTACACGGTTTGATACCTTCGGGCAGGCGTAATGCTATGCCTACCGCATTGTCGATTATACTACTAAGGCGCTGGTGCATATTCTCAGTATACACCTTTGTCGCCTCAGTTATTCCAGGTGTTTTATTTCTACCTTCCGCTGGAGGTACCACGGAGAATGCACGTACAGGTCGGTGACCTGTGTAGTGCACTTTCTCTGCACCCTTCCAATGCAGTGGGCTCTCCTGTCCCCCTAGCTCTTCTATCACCTGCTTTCCAGGGCCTCGGCTCGGATCCGCCGTGGGCGGGTCCCCTCTCCTGGTGTCAGGCTGTCGTGTCCGTTGGACATATTGCCTTCTCATCTCGTCGATGGGCGTTATCCCATCGAATACAATTCCCTGGTCGTCTATCCAGGAGTGCCCCTGGCGCTTCAGGTCTTGGTTCCGCATGCGCTGATAAGCTACTCTCTCCGCAAACTTATCAGCCAACGGCACTTGATTTGTCAGTGGAACATTCTCCACTGATTCCTGTTTTGTGTGAGGGTGCCTTGGCTCCCCCGCTTCGTGTAGGTTGCTATCTACCACAGGTATGGTAGACACCGATTCAGTTGTCGACAGAGGTCTCCTTCGCTGACCTCTGAATACATTCTGTCTTTGTGCTGCAGCGAACCTGGCAGCGAACTGCTCGTCAGACTCTCCTGCTTGCTGGGGTGCATATATATTGCTCATTGCCTCTTCCAGATGGGGAGACAACTCTGGCTTTGCCACCGGGGGTATATTCGGGATCAAGTTTGCCCCCTCTGGAGTCGAGGCAGCTGATCCTCGATTAGCCTTGCGATACATATATGCTTGGGCTTCCAGCTCAAGAATCTGAACGTACAATGTAATGTATTCAACAGTATTCAATTGAGGTACATTTTCACCTCTAGCCTGTATCAACCGTATGTGCTTCAGTACATACAGTCCTAGTCGAGCACGCGTGGTATCCTTTGTAATGCTAGGGTATCTCTTCCATAGCATAGCACACTGAACCTGAAGGGTGGACTCACTCCGTCCACTCTCTTCGTCGTCGGATGTTTCATCTTCCCAATGTACTGCCAGCGTTCTTTGCTCAGGAATTGTCGTTTCCTGCGGTACTCCGGCTCCCTGCTGACGTTGCATCATGGAAGTGGATTCAGTTGGAACTCTCCAACTGCCCACCTCTTGCCTCGGCATCTTTCCCAGAAAGTACGACGAAGGTCTGCGACCTTCGATAGGTCCCTGGGCACTACTCCTGCTCTGGACTTGTCGCCCTGACCTCCCAGTCTGCATGGACGATTCATGATCCCTGCCGAACTGCTGTTCCAGGTCTTCCACAATTGCCCCTGGTCTCGCTGCACCGCTTGGCGCAGCTGTCGGCCGCACTTCACTCCATTGCGTCCCTCCTGGCATTCCCTGAGGCTGCCGGGAAGGCTCGGCCTCTGTATATTCTGACCCGGGACGACCCGGGTCAGTCACCGCAGATTGAGGATATGCCAACGACTGGTCGATGGTCTCACCATCGCGTGTCGGTTCAGTAGATTGATTGGTCTCCATCCAATCAAGTGTTGCTACGTCTTGTTTTACCCAGAAGCGTGCGTCAAAGAAGTTGATGCACTGTTCGATGCAATCACAGTCTAGGCTATCAGTCTAGACCCGTAGTCTTCGTCCGTAGTAACAGAATTGAACCCGAAAGGTTCAAAAAAGTGAAACAATGTCAAGTATAAGGTTAGCCTTACGGTCACACCAACAGAACCAGATCAGTATTCGATTCTAGTACTACGAGTATGACAGTAAAATTGGCTGCCTTATGTAAGGCAGCCAGCATGTATGTAGAGTAATAATAATTAATTAATATAAGTATATTAATTAATTAACTAAGTCTAATATGTTACAGCCCAGCATTCAAAGATTTGAAGATGATGTACAATGTATGCAGGGTTGAAGGAATGCAGTAAACAATATATTCGATTTTGATGAGCTAGCTAATGTAGTTGACAGCTTATGCAAATGTGTCACTTCTGAACTATGAGTTTCAAGTGTGAGTAAAGATTATATGTGACAAGAAAGTATATATGCATATTAACATGTGAATTTCCACATCTTTCTCATTACATTTGTTTACAAGCTCCATATATGCAGCATTTTTCTTGTTTGATTCATTCATCAGATCCATGTATGCAGCATTTTGTGAAAAAACAAGGTCATTTTTAGTTATTATCATCAATCACTATTGGAGACATTGGAGAAGATTAGAAACAAGCAATAGTACAAAATTTGTGATGGTAAAACAACTTACCTTTAAAGAATTAGGCCCATTGCTTGTGCAGACAATGTCAGTGTAAGAGAGATTTAGTTCCTATATGAAAAGATGCTGAAGGATAGATAAAGACAATAAGTGCAGAATTTGCAATTCAGAACTGACTTACTTCAAAATGATAAAACCCATTTGTCATTCTTGTCAGCTAGATCTAAATCAATGATCATATATTTGAGCTAATTAATAGTGACTTATGAGATATTGAGACTAGTGAGCATTAGTGTAGCTTGGAAAATCCAGAGAAGTAAAATTGAAGTCAGGATTGCTAGACATGAAAGTGATCATGGATGGTACAGTCGAGGACAAGCAAACCCTACAACTGAGATTCTGAGAGATTGAGCCGATATATCCTGAAACTTTTGATAGCTCTGAACTTGAATTGGCGAAAAATGCCAAAAAGCACTTGTCCAAAGTTTTTCCCATGACTTTTTGGAGTGGCCAAAAATTTCAAGTCATTCAACAAATTCTATGTACCTAAAACAGCCTCCAAATGCATCATTGCAAACCGAGATACTGCTTGGTAACCCTTCTGCCTTTGAACTGCCCATGCTGCAGCCTTTCCTTTTAGACCAAGACGGTAAGCACTTATGAATCGCCAAGTTCGGTTAATGAATTTCTTGATGACATCTGTTGGGCATGTATCAAGAGCTTTGAATGCGGCTAACTTGGCATCTTTGAATGTTTTTTTGGGTTTTTCTCTGTATCTGTACTTGGCCCATCCCCAGTACTAAAAGATTGAGTTCAGATTATGACGATAAAGGTGGGGACTTACCATCTCAATCGGATTCAATTCACAGTGAAATTTAGGGAGAAAAATGCACTCATGTCTGGCATTCTTGATGACTGTCTCAAGCATCGACACTTGATTAACAAAATCATCCTGCTTGCTGAGCAAACATGCCATGCAGCATTTGTCATTGGTCCATGGGCAAACTGGTGAGCACTTCATATGCATTCCAGTCACATCAAATCCACACTCAGACAAAGTTTGCTGAAGACCTTTTGCCTCTCCACTGTCAGTTATCATCGATTGAGGCTTTCCACGGTATTCAGGGTATGGATTAGTCATTGGAATGACTGTATCACACTGTTTTCATTGTTTTCCACCATTTTTCATTTCGAAGGCTTTCAATGCATCGGGTGGCAGGGAAGCATGAGCAGAGGACTGGTCAAAGATGAACAATGCCTGGCATTTAGGGTGAGCCTTTTCAAAGATGGGAATGGCACTTTCTTTGACTTGTTTGATGAGCTGATCACAGTCCCACCATGGATCGCCATTGGAACCTGGGTAGATTACTTTACGTGCCTCTTGTATAATGTTACCATCTTTGTCCCTGACCACAAGCCTACCATTATGTTCATTGATAAAGTCAGAGATGTGTATCAGTTGACCACGGCCTTTTTTCATTAAAATTTGTTCTCCTTCTTGCATCCTTCAAAAAATTCATGAATTAATGTCGAACAATGAAAAGTTTTTTTGGTCTTACCAGGCAGACTTCTTGAAGTCGTTTGCTTGGCAACACATTTCATTTTGCCATTGAGGCATCAAGACTTGTTCACCAGGCTGCAATTCAGGCTCAACACGGTGAAGATCTGGACCTTCAAAATGTATCATCCACCGTTTGAACTCTTGCATTTTGGGGAGAAACACCTCTTCACAATATTTGACAACATCTTCATGCTCGTGTCCATCCATATAGACACCTTTTTGGTGTACAACAAGCCTCCAACCAAGTTTGACTAGCCATCGCTGAGCTGTGCGCTCACAAAGTGGCTTCTTCATAACAATATTGAGTGCTGGAAGGATTGTTGTGTTCAATCCTTTGGCAAAGTGCTGAGGTGTGACAGAACCAATTTGCTGCTCTGTTAACCATCTACGTGCTGCCATCTTTACCTGTTCATCCTTTAACAAAGATTGAGCATTTTTGCTACCACCACGCTGCTCTTTTGGAAGCTGTTCAAATGTCTGGTAGTGATGTGCAAGAGCACGAATATGATGTGCATAGTAATCAGGCTTAGCTCCATCATGCCATTGAGTTGCAACATCTAGACTTGCCGGTATCCACTTCCAACCTTTCAAGAGTAAGGTTGAAAAGTTTTGCAAAAGTATTAGCTGATAAGTCTGGGTCAGCGTCAAAGTTTTCCAGTTTTTCTTGAGATCTTGTTTGATTTGTTCTCTCAACTCTTTCCATCCTCGAATCTCCCTATTCAGCCGCCTCTCTACAAGCCCTCCAACTTCTTCTTCCCATGGTTCCGCATCATCATCAGCTTCTGCAACAATGCCTTGAATCTTATCCTCATCATCATGGTATCTTTCAGATGGTTCTGTTGTCATTTTACTTGATGCGGCAAGTGTGTCCATACTCTGATTGTCGAATTCAAGAGGTGGAGGAGTGATCAATTCAGTGCGCACTATTACAGAAAATTCTGGCTGTTTTGGCTTGACCATAACAAAACCATTGAGATTGCTCTGCTTTGCAATAGCATCACAATAGCGATGATGTGTGCATGCACTTTTACTTCCAACATCTGGTCCCTTCTTGTACTCTTTTGGACGTCCTGATAATTTGACACTCAATAAGTTTTTTTATTGACATCTTTACTGACAAACCTTTATTATTACTCTTTTTCTTTGCTCTTAATTTTGCTGGAACCCAGTCCTCATCGCATGAATCATTGCCATTGTCAATAGCCATGTGGATTAGTCTGATAAGACCTCCTTCATCTTTTGCCTGTATGTCTGCATTATTCCACTCTTCAATGTCCTCAGCCTGATTATCAGATTCATCCTCATGCTGAAAATTGACTTTTAGACTGTCATGCAATGTATGTGGCCCCAGTTTTCACTTTCGGCCTTGGACAACGTGTCAGATATTTGATCGACTTCACCAGCAGGTAGAAAAGATGGAGGTTGTTGACTTTCCAGTATCCCGGCCTTCTGATTTTGAAGGCCAGAGGTGTTGTATGAACTTTTAGAACGCTTTCTCTTTGCCATGAGGTGATTTGTTGGCAAAAATTAAGCTTTTCCCTTGTTTGGTTCACCAGAACATTCATTTTTTGTTGTCACGATCATTGTCTGGACCCTAATAATTCAACTTGGAATGGATATTGTTAAGGAAAAAGAGTTGATTCCTGTATTTTTCGTGATTTTACCTAATATTTTTGGGGGGTGGCCAAATTTTGGGAGTCCCAAAACTCAAACTACAATTGAGCAAAATGTGCTCGATAATTTCAAGTCTACTGGGTCTAAATAGTCTATTCCGATGGTTTCCCTGACTTTCTTATTATTGTGGTTGGTTTCCGATGGGGGTCCAGATGTTTTGTCGAGTTTGCTTGTCCTCGACTGTACAAAGACAAGAAAAATGAATTCTATTTCAAAGTCATGGTTCCACGTGACTGTGATCTGCAGGCGACATTTACTTCCAATTGAACTTGCTGTCTCCAAAGTCAGCTTTATCAGATCTTCCTCCCCCTCTGATCTCGACACGGAGGGCGACAACTACGACGATGAACGGATGGACAAAGAATCCCCCGTTGCTTGAATCCACACCCATTTACCTCTTCCTTCGACACACTTTCAGTTATATTGATCCATGCCCTTGCGCTCAAAACCCACGCCATCTCATTCACTTCAAACCCGGAACCCGCATGTTTGAACCCGGGATGATACCATTCTTTACCATTTCATACTTGACTCACTCGTAACTGACACCCACTATAAGGCATCCCTCACTCCGTTCTCTGGAGGTGCATATGTAGCGACCGTGACTCATTCCTTTCGGACTCCCTTGATTATCTTATTGCTGCTGAGTACCTGCCCGCACAGGACCACATCGGTACATTGATCAGTCCACCGGTATATAAACTCCGGACTCTACATCTGTAGTTCTTCCCAATACCAGAGCTTACGCTCGTTCTATATTGTGCAAAGACTCTATTCTCCCTCGTATGTGTAGTAAGTCACGTAAGCGATCTTCCTCAGTCTTAAGAAAAGAACTCTTTTATTAACCTGTAGTAAGTCACATAAGAGATCTTCTACAGGTATCTGGTAACTAGGTGAAGTAGCTATCAGTAAGTAGATGAACGTACCCTCAGTCTTAAGAAAAGAACTGAGGGACTTCCATATTCGGAAACTATCAAAGGCCACCAGCACAGTGGTTGCTGAAGAGAAACTGTATAGCTACGATCGTCAATGATCGCACCGGGAAGGAGATATAGTAAGAAGAATTGACAAAGAGGATAGAGGTTGAATAACCGGGAAGTAACCGACGCCACCCCCACGACCGATGGCTGAGAGTCTATCTCTACAGTGTGACCTCACCGTGACCTCACGCTGCGGTTGTAAAAATCATGCTTGACAGCAATCTTGTTGATTCGACTAGATTTGCCTCTTTGGTTTCGAAGCGTGTGACAAAATAGAGTATATGATAATGCTGTTCATACAATATTGCACTAAATACTTGATATACAATTGGTCTGGGCGAGACCCTTTTGCAGGCTACTCCGAACCCTGTTCATACAATATTGCACTAAATACTTGATATACAATTGGTCTGGGCGAGACCCTTTTGCAGGCTACTCCGAACCCTCGCGCTAGCGATTTAGCAAGACGATGATGAACCTGACTGGGGGGAGGGAAAAGTCAGCCGCGATTCCCCGCTTGAGAGTTAGGAGTCCACGACGCATCGTGTGATGACTCTAGCGATTCCTCATGAAAATAGCGTGGCTCCTAATCCCTGACACAGAGAGAAGAACTAGGCTTACCAAGGAGCACCCCTTACTTTCGGAACGCAAGGGTGAGTCTAAGGATCGACTCGTGAAGAGAGGGAACAGCTTGTAGATAAGGCACGAGGATTTGTTTGTGCTTAGATAAGTACCCGTAGAATGTGTCGCTAGACCAGCGACCAATGGCTTTCATTGCCTCAAAGGGTACTCCTCGCAGTAGGTATTCTAAGATGGCTCCAATGCGTAAGCTGTGTCCTTGTAGGGGCTCCAGGTTGGCGGCTTTAGCTGCCTTGGACAAGACTCCCAAGAATTTTTTCTTAGTTAATGGAATATGTTTTCCTTTTTTGCTTTTATAAGCAAACAGAGGACCGTCACTCGGTGGCTCGTTGACTCAAAGATGGTTTTCGAGTGCGCTTTCTGGGTCGGACAGATCACTTTGCTTTGCCCAGGAAACGGTTTCCCCGTGGACAGCTGTTTTGGTCCTGGAAAGGAAGAAGGCCGTAGACTGAAGTCCTCCTTGATCTACGGAACGAGAAACATTGGCCGGTTTTACGTGAATTGAAGGGTCAAAGGCCGTCAATGTTGGGACCGTGAACTCCCCTAGCCTCGCAGCAGAATAAAAACACGTGGTCGCGCAAGCAAAAACCGCTATGTTCAGCGGATCCGGGTTCGGGGTGGCGATGCTTAGCTGCTGGTGCATGGCTTTCAAGAAAGCCGGGGTGCACGGACACCGTTTTTTCTTCTTCAATGAGGCTGGAGCTAACTTCTCCGCCGCTCTCATTAATGTGTGCATCCTCGCGTCATCGACGTCCCATCTCACATTGTGCAATATGTGCCAAGCTCTTATACCAGCAACAAAATTCTCGATTGCTGATTTGGAGTACGCTCCTGCGGAAGCTGCGACGAAAGCTTCTAACACTTGGTGCGTGACTGGGGCTCGCGACTCTTCGGGAATTCCCCTGTAATCACAAAATACGTGAAACAGAAGCAAGCCTGTTCCGTACATGAGCTTTGTGGAGTCTGCCCACGCGGCACTCATTACAGCAAACACGTTGTCAGCCTCCTCAGCTGTCAGGTCAGGCGGATTGCCGTTTTCTGAACTATGACCCTTGGACTTCAACGGCCTCCAGAGCCTCAGCCTGTCTCGAGCTGCTACGTGAGGTCGCAGCGGAGATGCGGTGGGGTTCAAACCCTTGGGGTAAGGCATCGGTCTCCGATTGCTTGGCGTTGAAGGTGCGTTTGATCGTTCGTTTTCTGATCTTAAGAGCTTACCACTCTTGGGTATACCTGCACCAGTCGTCGAATTGCTGCTTGTTGATTTCGCTCGGAGACCCGCGTGGTATGTAGTCCACTTCTTTGCATCTTCGGGTGTCACTAATTCGGGCTTCTCTGGCTCTGGGTTCTTGGTAACCGATTGGCTTGTCAAAGTTGAGCACGAATTCGGCAATTTGTTCCGGTATGGGAAAGGCTGGAAGAAGGAGCTCTTTTGAGGGGTATTGGCCTCTGGACGGACCATCGGTGGGATTAAACTCGCTCGGTACGTAGCGAGTGCTGACTGTGAAGTCGAATTGTTCACATGTCTCGTGAACTTGCTTAAAGACTTCGTTGATTTGGTTATTGCGGCTTCTACCTGCCCACCACCCTTCGACCACCCCGGTGTTGTCTCCGAAGACTTGGATTTGCCTCCCTTTGCCACCGGTACGAGCGAGGGTTCCCACCAAGAGGAAGAAACCAACGGCTTCTGCCCAGCCGATGTCTCGACCTTGGCCTCTCCATCCCGGTTTAAGCTTCCATGCTCGCCACTGATCTCCGACGGTGATCCCGATGCCGGTGGAGGAGCTTGCGTCTGAGAATGCTCGAACGTCGAGGTACAGTTCTGGCTCCAAAATTGCCTTCTCCATTGGTTCACATAATACTCGCTTCCACCAGAGCAAATCCTCTGCGGTTCTCCTTGGCGGAGTTCGCGGCATGAACGGACGGTCACGGAACACTCCCATGAAGGCTTCCAGGCTGGTGAGGTAAGCTCGGCCCCTTGGCACCACATAGCAAGCATGAGTTTCCCATAAAGCTTTTGAGCTTCTTCCAGTGTGTGGACTCTGGTTTTCTCCCAATCGGCCACTGCTTGTCGGTATCTCCCCCTTTTTTCCTCTGGAATACTAATGCGACGTCGTGCAATATCCCAAAGGAAGCCAATATATGGTACCGCTTCTCCGAAAGGTATGTCTTTATCTCTTTCCCACGGTATTCCCAACTTGTCGGATAAGAGGTCGATGTCGTGCATGGAGTATGAGTATTGCCGATCTTCAGAGGACCTCTCCAAATTGTCGGATAGGTCGAGAACAGGGTGAGCCATGTCTTCGTCATATTCTTCCAGATTGTCGTCAAAGTCTCTCTTTCCCTGGAACCAGATACGACCTCCTTCATGCTTCCGCCCCCCGTTCTGATGTATCTCCTCTTGCCATATCCGGCGAGCAGCGTTGTAAGAGTGAATGGACACTCTAGGTATCCGGAAGAAAATGTGGTCGTTGACCCATTTGGACACCGGACCCATTCCGTTTGCTCGGAGGATTTGAGTCCCGGCATCGCCCACCAATCCGTAGCAACCGCACCCCGATCCCAGCCCGAAGCAGTCCATGGTGTCGATTGCAAACGAGTTGGCTCCTCTGAGTTTGACAACCAACCCCGGCCACTGAGACGGTTTAATTGGGATTGTTTGGTAAGCTTCCTTAACATCTCGGACTGCGGCCTGGGAGCCTGGGGGCAACCTCGCGATGAGTAAGTGGATGCTGCTGAAGGTGCCCCAAGTGCAGGGAAAAGAAGAGGAGTCGATTGCGCTATTGATAGATCGTTGGTTACTGGATCTCGACGTTGCATGTGGAAAGGAGAGGTTCTGGATGAGCCAGAACTTTCCCGGCTTATTTGGCTTAGAGATAATCCGAAGAGGAGAAGACTGGAAAGGTCCAAGAATTTCTTCGACCTGCCTTTGACTGTAGGGTCCCAGGTACCGGCCTTTGGTAAACTCAGCACTGACGATTTGATCAAAGTGCTCGGACAGTTGGTTGATCGACTCTTTGTTGGAAGGAGTAAAGGTGTGCGATATTTTAGGAATTCCGGCATCGAAACCGAATTCGAGGTGGTGCGCGAGATCAGAGTATATATATCCCAAATTTGCCTTATTAATTTCGTGCTGCCACTCAGCAGGTCTGTAAGGCGTTGCAAATTTAAACTGATTGCGCGAGATGGCATCTTTGAGCCCCGTGATCCCGCTTCCCGCATCCTGAGCATTCATGCTTTTGGTCGTGGGACTGCACGGTGCAACCTCGGGGTTTCTGCCAGTCGGTGCACAACTCCTTTCCGTCTGGGTTGATGAGTCTGCCGCTCTTGTTTCGAGATACGAAAGCTTTTTGTCCGTTCCACAAGTCTCGCGCGGCACAGTGCCAGATGTCGTGGGTGTGGCGACCAAGGCATACCGCGCAGGCTGCGTTGGTCGAACCAGTAGAGCCGGAAGTTGAGCCTGCACGCTGGTGAAAATACTCGCCGGTTTTATTCCCCTTCTTCGCCTTGCTACCACGGGAAGTCTGGGAATCGGGGTCTCTACCAGGCGACGGAGATCGCTTTCTCTTCCCCTTGTGCGCTGATGCTAACGTGGACACTTCGGTCTTTAACGCATTGAGATCTTTTGGAGGACCCAAAGTTTCCATGCATGATAATGAAATAAGCCAATGATTTGCACAGGGGAAAATAACGCCAGCGGAGTGCCATCGCATAATGGCAATACCATCCGCCGAGTTCCCCCATAACGCAATTGATTAAAGCAAGAGGGGTCCCCGTAGATTTAGGGATACCCCGTATAAGGCAGGTTATATGCAAGATTAACGCAGAACGGGTCAGTTAAAGACACGTTATTGTTGTAAAGCACATTTGAGTAAAGCAAATCCAAAATCCGGCCAACAGGAGTTGGTTGAAGCAAGAAAACCATGATTCTTGTCAGCATCACTGCCTGGATACAAGTCTACCACTCACCGTTGATGATCGCGCTCCGCTTTGAGTCGTAGACTTGGTCTTTTAGGGTTCTCAGTGCTTTGTCGTCTATGAGTCCAATATCGAAGATGCCCCCTTTGGGCGGATTCTTGATTTGCCGATGCCATTCTCTCCTCACCCTAGCTTGGTATAAAATAAGCACTTTTAAACCGTCGGATCCCTCATTGCGCAGCTTGTGATTGGTTAGTCGAAAGAAGAACGCGTGCATAGCGTCTATCATATTAGCGGCCCAATTCTCCTGGACAATATGTTCAAGAAAATTGGTAGACGCGACGCACAGCTGGTCCCACGTTAGATCTTCATCTTGCGTGGTCTTCCCTTTCGACCCCTTGAAATTAATTACTGGCTTCAGAGAGAGTAAGTCATCCTCCTTAGCTAAGGTAAAAACTTCGCTCGATGAAACGGACTCGTTTTTGGCCGCTTCCGCTCTGCCCTCTGGCGTGAAATAACTCAGTTCAATGTATTCGCGCTCCCTAAGTTTCTTTATAGCGAAGCGCGCGGGCGGGTATTCAATAACGTCGGGGACTGGCATCCCCGCTACTAAGTTCGGGGCCCTGTCCTCGTCCTCGGGGGAAGAGTCCCTCGAGTGTCTGGACCGTAGAGTAACATCATCTGTCACGCGTCCTGGCGCTTCCTCTCTAAGGTGGGGCTGGGCTGCTCTCTCTCCCGCTTCTCTCTCTTCTCGCTCTGCTTCCCAGATCGCTTTCCTGCGCTCTAGGGCGGTGAGCCATCGCTCGGATAAGAGCTCTGCTGCCTGCTCGTCTGACATCCCTTCTCTACCGTGCGCAATGACTTCTCTGGTGAACGCATGATCATCTGATGTAAAATCCGGTGCTACCTCAGAATGAGGATCAACTGTAAGTGTGATCATAATTTTAAACAGTAAGAAACACTTGAGTGCGAAGTGATGAGATAAGAAAATTAAAACGCAAGCAGAACGAGTACGGGAGGGCGGTGAAAAACCAGGGATAGCAGGTGGTTGTTGAGGAGAAAAATAAAATTGTTGTGAATGCACAGCCACCTCAACCAAAGACCACACCCTGTCCCTCTCTCGCGCTCTCGTGACGAACAAGGCCAGCCCTCTGGTCACTGTCACGTCGTGTTTTTGACTTTGAGCTTTTTTGTGAATATCCTCGTAACTATTGTCAGTCTGTCTGCGAGTCAGCAAGTCTAATCGATTTTCGCTACTTAAGACCCCATACAGACATTGAGTATCCTCTTCGGACTTGAGTTAAAATGTCTGCCTTGTCTACGGCAGACAACACACATTCTACGCAACCAGGATCTCCCGCTCATTGTCAAGACAGCCTTGATTCTGTCCTTCCAACAACGCTAGATGGACTAGACGATGGCTTTTGCGAACTTGTGGAGCGGCGAATTGCCTGGTGGGACTCAGCGCCTTTTAAGTCTTGGATATCGAACCAAGGCTATTCTATGTATCAGCGGGTGTATCATACTTCGGGTGAACCTTCGGACACAGTTTTTCCACCTGAAGCTCGTCAGCAAGACACATCTTTTCCTTATGCCCATCATGGAGGGCCAGTGGACGATGCACAGCTACCTTTAAATGCAAATACAGGCGACAGAGTGTGTTTGGTTCTTTTCTTTTCAATCTTTTTGATATTTAACTCTGATATAGGCAATAGTCGGATACGCTCAAGACTCGCAAGGAAGGCATGTCGCCTTGAAGGCGATATTGTTCGGGAGCGAGGAATATCGTATCCTCAAATATCTTCAGAATCAAAGTGTGCCAAAGTCGGTGGATGACTTTCAGAATGTAATGCCCATCCTTGACATACTCCCTTGCGAGGGTCATTGGCTTGCTATTATGCCTCGGTTCGTGTCTTTGTTGCTCTTTGACGAATTACGACGCGAACTCCTCGCAACACCTAGATGGGGATCGAATCCCCTGGAACCAAGCTACAGGAGTATGAAAGAAGTGTACCACTTTATCCACTGTCTTTTAAAGGTTGTGTAATTAAGCTTATCATTATACACAGTCCATGACCGTCTTACCAGGGATTAAACTATCTTCATACACTAAGAATAGTTCATGGAGTGCGTCTTTACGTTTTTAGTACTTGACATCACAATTCAATGATGTACAGGATATCAAGATGGAGAATATACTCGTCAACCACGTCGATAGGCATGACGATGACGGATTCAACCCCCATCGCGCATCCTTACGTACCCAGGGGAAATTGACCTATGCGTTGTTTGACTTTAGTCATTCAACTATGTTTCCGACATCTTCACGAATCAATGAATGTAGACTTCCTAGCGATATCTCTTTCCGTACCTACCCGGCACAACGTCCAGACGACACTCACCAGGGGGAAGTTGACTTTGATCCATTTGCATTTGACGTCGGAATGTTGGGTGTTTTCTTTTGCAAGGAATTCCAGGTTAATCGATATCTTTACTGCCATTTCTATGTCACCATGATCTGACTATTGTACAGCACCTTACGGCCTCGGCGCCCATGTTAGCACCCCTTTTAGACATGATGACGACGAGGAACATTTCAAGGCGTTTTACAGCATCAGAAGCCCTAACGTTCTTTGAGGAGCAGGTTCAACCTCTGACAGCTAGACTAGAAAATATTGCATGTCGTCGACTACGCAAATATCCCACACGATATGATGAATTTGACCGTTGGCAGTACCTGGACCCCGAATTCAATGAGAAATGGGCCAAATTTCGTGAAGCGCCTGTTCCTTTTCATAATCGAATGTTGCGCAAAATCTGCGGACGTCCTTGGAGATGGAATCTTGTTAATCGGGTTCGCTATTTAGCTCAAGTTATCACCCACCTGGCTCCGTTTCGTCAACGAATTAGACACCTTGATGCAAAGAAGTCGGGCAAAGTAACCTTTGGACATGCACTTTCCTCATAGTCTTCTGCTCGCTTTCTCTGTCTTTTTTAGCATATGTGGATATTTTTGCCTTCAATGTACTTTGTTAAATACCTGCAAATGGCAAGACCTCTTCTAACTTGGTCATAGATATGGATGAGAATAAGATGAGTAAAAGAAAGAAAATGGAGTTGAGCAAGGTGAAATGAAGTGATGTGAGACAGGCATATTATATAATTTCCCACTCATGGACATTGTCACTTGCAGAAGTGCTTGGAGAGTGAGACTGCACGAAAGACAGTAACAATGTCAGGATGAAGAATATTGGAATAATGTTGTCTCCTACTATAGGTTCTGCTAGCTGACAAAGTGGTAGAGCACTTTTGTCAGCAGCATAATCTTGTAATTCTATCTCTGCCTTGCTTCCTGTTGGGACAAGTAGCAGTGGTGATGATGTTCAGATTTAGCTAAGCATTAAGATAGCACTATAAGATAGTCCTGTAATTTAGCCTTGGTAGGTGTTGAGCATGTTGATATTGAGCAAGTCCCTGACCTTGGCAACTCAGAGAGTGCACTAAAAGGAAATCTGAACAGTGGCATGTTTAAATGGGTAGGATTCAATGTCTCTAATTACAAACAAGTAAAGTATTTATACTGTAAAGAAGAAAGCCGGTGCCAAATAGCTAGACAACGCTAAAGAGCACATGTATTTGACTTCTATGCAAAGATATAATGATACCATATTATGTATAGATGATGCGCAATGCTTGCAAAGAACTATGTGACTTCAGAAGGGGAACATCACGGGCGGTAAAGTATGTTGTCAAAGAACGTCGGTAATTGGTAACGAAAGAGTTAATGCGGTAAATTCACGACAGAAAATGTAAGGATTGTCCTGACGCACTGGAGACGTATATATGTGTAGATTCACCATTACTAGATGCACGAGAATTCCTTGGATGAGAAAGGTGTCTGTGAAAACCAGTAACAATTGATCGAAACCCCGTCATCGACAAGGAAGATTTCCTAGGTCTAGAGGTCGTGATGACCTGGAAGAAAACCAGCTGTGATCGCTATCGAATTCGAGACGCATTTTGTTTGTCGAGTTCCCGTTATCTTCGTAGCGGTCACTTATTGGCAGATCCATCGCAAGTGTGAGATCGTCCTCTGTGCACTTGTCAAATCCGCCATACCCAGAGATATCCACTTGGCTGACACTCAAGTTAGCATCGACTTCTGTGTAGCCTGGTGTCGAAAGGTCATCTTGACTTGGTATTTGTCTACCAGAAGATAAAGTTTGACTGATTGACGCAATGAGTGGAGGCGATGGTGGTTGTTCTGGCTCGAGTCGAACTGGCAGTGGTACATAAAGATGTGGCTTGTGTATGCTGCTGGTACGCACTCGAGGTCGCGGCTGCAGTCTCTCGAACTCCAAAGACGCTGGCAAAACCACACCCAATGTGTTGTCCGACGACACGTCAGAATCGGTCCATCGTGTCTCCGCTTCCAAATCAACTTCAAATTCGAAATCAAATTCGAACTCTCGTGCATTGAGAACGGCGTCATCGACGTCCTCACCGTCCTCCTCGCTGACAGGGAAGAGTCTTGGAATCATCATACATCGTTGGCTACGCTTCCTCCTCAGTTGCGCTTTATTGTACTCTTCGTACTCCTGTCGCCGCTGGATGGACGGTGAAAGACCCTGCGGTAGATATTCATAGTCTTCGCTTGACCATGAATGTTGCGCCAAAGAAGAACTCTTGAAAACAACCGACATCCCTAGGTCGACATGGCTGCGGGCACCGCCAGTTAGCGTTTGATTCAACCATGCACGACGTCGGCTTTGATTCTCGAGCAGACGATGATGCTGTCTGAGTTCTTCGGCTTCCTGCTCTTGCCGCTCCTGGTCAACCACCGCAAGCCTACGCAAACGACCTACCAGAGCTGAGTTCTGCACATACAGAGCATATTTATTGCCTGAGAGAAGTCGCCGAGGCGATCGAGAGACGTAGCTATGACGCTTCGTAGGGACTGGCGCAAATCGTACATGAAGAGACGTTGGGGTGTGTACTGAGCTTCCATCAGTGTCTGTCAGGACAGTCTCGCCATCATCGTCGCACACAGAGAGTGTTGGGGTCAATGGTTCTGGGGCAGGACAGGAAAAGCCCGTCCCGTCGTGGTGGTGAGAAGACTCTGTGTGAGTCGAGCCACGAGCCTCATTCATGATATGTTCCATAGTTTCCGTGGCTCTTCGAAGCATACTACGTATTATCCATGTGATGTAACCGCCACGAGGGAACCGCTGGGTCAGTTCGCTTAAAACATATAGGCGAAAGGCATCCACCAAATCAGAACGGGCTCTCCTCCGACATTCACGAGGCGAAACAGCCAGAGACGGCTTCCTCTCTTTCACGGGTGTTGGTGGCGGCGAAGGCAGGCGGGAGTTGTTGGGAGAGGAAAGAGGAATTATAGACCTGCACTTTAACAGTGAGCACGAGAAACATCATATTGTAATTCCAGATTACGGACGCGACTAAGGTCTTGAGCAAAGATAGCTGCTTTTTATGGCGTGAAGCCTTCGTTGGCGGGGGAAGCAACGGCACCTCGAAGCGTCTTCGTTCTCGTTGCTTTTCCTCCATTTCACGCTCAAGAGCAAGAGATGACTCATTGACATCTCGTAGAACTCTTTCCAATGCTTCGATACATTTTTTTCCTACAAGGGGCCACTGTTCCACCGACCCGTCAACGAACCGACATGAAATAGTACTCGTTGAAAGGTCAAATGTGACTTCTTCCAAGAGACATAGGATTCTAGTAGATTTGTCCAAAGCGTGGACTAGCGCAGGAACTTCAAGTTCGTCCAGTCGCAAATTGTGTAGGTGTGTTGTCCAGGTTGAAGGAGTCGCCGCGCAGTCCAAGTCCTCAAAAACGATGGAAAATACAACGGCAGCCAGCTGCACATCTGTGGTAGGAGGTACAACGTGCACGAGCATGCTGTCTCCCTGCGACCCAATGAAGGACTAGCGAAAAATGAATGTTGTAATGAACGACAGTCAGACTCGGACTGATCCCAAAAGGCTTGCCAGCTCAAACGAGTAACAAGCGAAAAATCTTCAAGGAACTGCTGTTGTAGTCGGTGAAAGAAGGAGAAAGGGGCGGTACTGTGGGTCCCTGAGGTGGAGGCCATACTTACCGACCAGGGCTACATAAAGTAAACTAACCAAAACTAACAACTTTCCTCGATTTCCTCGGGGGCGGAGCTGACAAACGGAGAAATTTCAGAATTGCCGCGTGATCTCTGCTGTCAATCCAGGCACTCGACGTTCATAAACACGACATTTATTGCATTTACGGGCCCCCGGCGCATCATGTCTGGACTCAAAAGGACGATGTCTACGCGCACTACACGACTGACAGCACGCGCCAGCCCATATAACGCAGGTGTGACTCTCTTCGAATCTGAGGAGGCGGCGACATCACCGCGAAAGTCAAAGCGCATTAAAGTAGAGACAAAGGTTGAGGAGTTTATTGAGGAGGCTTTTGAAGGGAAAATGCAGACTAATACCCCTGTGCCGTCCAGTTCTGCTCCCAAAAGACAAGGAAGCGTAAATAAGTCTCCACGAAAAGTAAAACCGGTTCCACAATCACTCGCCGTGCCACATCCTGCGCCAGAAAAATGGAAAGAGACATATGATACAATAAAGCAGATGCGATCACGTATAACAGCGCCTGTAGACACAATGGGATGTGACCAGGCACAGTTCAAGGAGTCTAACCCAAAAGTATGTCAATCGCGCAACTTTTGTGATTCACTGACTCGTCAATTTCCCAGAACCAACGCTTTGCTACCCTTATTTCCTTGATGTTATCATCACAAACGAAGGATGAGGTAACAAATGCCGCCGTTTCGAAACTGCGAGCTGCGCTCGGAGGTAGCCTGAGTGTAGATGGTCTCATAGCTGCTGACGACGCGACTATCTCGGATGCTATCAGCAAGGTTGGCTTTTGGCGCCGAAAGACAGAGTGAAAAATGATGTTGAACTATTTTTGACGTTCACTAATCTTGCAGTAGGTACATCAAGAAAGCGGCACAACGACTTCGGGACGACTTTGGTTCTGACGTTCCAAAGACTGTTGATGAATTGTGCTCTCTGCCAGGTGTCGGTCCGAAAATGGCGTTTCTGGCTTTGCAAGTTGCGTGGGATCTGTAAGACAGAAATCCCTCAGTAGATATTGATCGCTGACACCGGTTTAGGAACGTAGGAATCGGCGTCGATGTGCATGTCCATAGGATCACAAATCGGCTTGGTTGGCATAGACCTCCAACGAAGAACCCGGAAGAAACAAGGTAGGCACTACAAGTATCATTGAGTCAACGTTGCAAAATGTCAACTTCCATATCCCTAGATTAAATCTACAATCATGGCTACCGACAGAACTTCATCCCGAGATAAACCACATGCTTGTTGGTTTTGGTCAGGTATCTCACTTCAATCCGCGTATTTTCTTTATAATCACAAGTTATCAGGTTGTCTGCGTTCCTGTTGGTCCAAGATGCGACCTATGCGAGTTGAGTACGAAAGGCCTCTGTCCTAGTGCACAAAAGACCTCCAAGTCAAAGACACGCAAGGCGGTTGTTCTTGCTCCAGAAGCTTCCACGTCTACCAGTGAGTCCCTATCGAAAGTCGGTATCGAAATTGAAACAGAGGAAGAAAAAACTGACCTCTATACTACGCCTGATGAGCCATTGCCTGGAGTAAAGAATGAGGAAGCTTGGTAGACGTGGACCATCTATCAGATCGAACACTTGACGCTGTGTTTTGAGATGCTTTTTAAAGTGTCACCACACAATTCCATTATCCTTAGACAAGGGAAAGATAATTTGCGCAAGGGGTCAGACGCATCCTTTGTTGTACTTATTGATGCCCGTCACCTACCTCGTCTATTAAGAAAAAGTTCCATATCCTTTCCCAAGTCCTTACTGCTTGTGTGGTCTTCAAACAAGGCAGTGTAACATTCCTAGTAGACTCCTATATATCGTCTTCAATCTTGAAATGGTGTAACGATATTTGGGCGTTGCGCAGCAGGACTTCCGCAGACAGTCAACATCTTTCATTATGGCTTGTTTTCATGTTCAGAAGGATTGATTCCCGTGGACGTGTCGCGCGGACTTTGACACTTATTTTTACCACTGTCGCTCGGGACAGCCTTGGGGAAAAAACGTCAGCCTCCCATGATATTGTCATCGCTACAATTGGTTACAGTAGTCAGAAAATAAAGTCGAATGAGACACCAATAAATTGTCGGTCATCGCCGAAATGTAATGTTCTTCCATTGATCGGACGGAGATTAGGTATGGTAGATAATTACATGAGATCTTCCGTCATCTCGCCATGTGTGCTGCTAATGCTGGCGCTGTACGTTCGGTATTGACGATAGCTGGTTCAGACTCCTCTAGTGGGGCTGGTATTCAAGTAAGTACTGAGTCTAAAAGAGAACTCAGTTTTGACTAGTTGCACAGGCTGATCTCAAGACAATAGTTGCACATCAATGCTACGGCACAAGTGTGATAACTGCACTGACGGCTCAAAACACTACAGGTGTACAAGGAGTCCATCCTACTCCCCCTGAATTTGTAGAGAAGCAGGTGAGATATCAAAGTGAAAGCATGTGTATCTTTTTCAATTCGTATGGACTACAGATCAACTCGGTGCTATGCGACATTGAGACGCATGCCATAAAGACTGGCATGTTGTACAATGCAGACTGTATACGCTCAGTCGTTAAAGCCCTCACGACACAGTCTTCTGGATCGACCCTCCCGCCCATCGTATGTGACCCTGTATGTGTATCAACCTCGGGCCACAGTCTCTTGGATCCCAACGCAACACAAATCCTGATTGACGAGTTCTTCCCGCTTGCTGCGCTTATTACTCCCAACAAATCAGAGGCTGAGCTTCTTCTATCACAAAGGGGAGAACCTCTGGAGATAGCAACCCTTCAGGACATGATAGTCGCAGCGAGGGAACTTCTTCGTTATGGCTCTCGTGCAGTTCTTCTGAAAGGTGGACATATAATTACATCTATGGAAGATGTGAAGGAGCTTTTGGGTCAATTTCCCGACGTCGACGCTATCTTTTCGGGACTACTCTCCGAGAACATGGAGATACTACAGGGAGACGGGACTCGTGGTACGGAGCTCGTTGTGGACGTCCTCTCAGAAAGTGATCGGACTGCCATCTTCGTCAGACCACATATTAATACCAAGAACACACATGGAACTGGTTGCACACTAAGCGCGGCAATAGCAAGTTGTCTTGCGCGCGGGTCTGACTGTACGTTAGTCTTCTTCTCATCATCATCAAGCATGTCTCGCCGACATGTTTTCTAGTACGAGAGGCAGTCAAAGATGCTGTTGTGTACACGCATCTGGCGATACAGATGGCGAAACCCATAGGTCATGGACACGGGCCGTTGAACCATTTCCACGCAATCGCACGCAGAATGATACCACGGTATGGTCCGTTTCGAGGAATCGGTGTTAATTTGACTGGGCGTTAGGGCTTCGTCCTTCAATCCCTACCCACTCACGCGATTACTCATTGAAAGGAGCTTCTCGGACTGGAAAGGATACGTCGAACACGACTTTGTTAAGCTGTTGGGGCGCGGTACACTATCACGCAAAGCTTTTATCCATTTTATGATGTAAGTACATGATGCATTGCACATCCACGCCCACTTACGTCTTGTGATTTACAGACAGGATTACCACTACCTGAAGTATTATGCACGTGCATATGGGTGAGTTGCGCCTCAACATCATCCTGAAACGACTAATACCAAGCAGACTCCTTGCTGCAAAGTCCACATCGTTCAAAGCGATTGAAAGTGCTGCTCAGATCATCTTCAGTGTAGTCTCCGAAATTGATACCCATAGGAATTACTGTGCCAAATTCGGGGTTTCCGTGGATGAATTGGAAAATACGCCCGAGAGTGCAGCTTGCACTTCGTACGGCGCTTACCTCATTGACATCGGTTTGCAGGGTGAGTAACACAGTAATGATAGGAGAAGTAATGTTTTTCGAGCAGCTATGTACAGGAGATACCACGAAACTACTCATGGCTCTGCTTGCCTGCCTTCTTGGGTACGGTGAAGTCGGCCTTTGGCTGAAGAAAGAAGCAGCACTTCTTAATACGTGGGTTGTCACCGATGGTAACATATACAAGAAGTGGATGGACGATTATGGCGGGGACACATACCAGGATGCTGTCAAAGTCGGACTTGGTAAGGGCTTAACAACATCGTTTTTTTAAGGAATAACTCAAGGTTATACTTTATAGACCTTATCGAAGCTCGAGCAGCAGATGATCCACCTTCGCCTGCGCGATTTGCAGAATGGGTCAAGGTGTGGGAGCAATGCACTAAGTTTGAAAGGGAATTCTGGGATGCTGCGATGGCTGCAGCGTAAGGAAGTTGGAAGCTTTGGCCCTCAACCATTCATGGACTGTTACCATACCACTATCCATATCAGCGTTACGATGAACATCATGCTTTATGACAAGCAGAACCATTCCATCTGTAGTATATAGAATTGGAACAGACAGATGTACTTTTAAGCTTGTCATTCACGATACTTACTCCGGTACTGAGAAGTATCACTAGTGCATCTTTGGCACACAATATTATTAGCAGAATACTATTTTACAAAGTCTTACTCCGGTACTGAGAAGTATCACTAGTGCATCTTTGGCACACAATATTATTAGCAGAATACTATTTTACAAAGTCCGTTCATTTAGGCTCAAGAAATGGAGTAATCTGGAAATGGTAATGTCTTCAATATGCGTCTAACGCTCTATTCGCTTGTTCAATCGTTGTAACACAAGCGATGGTTCCCTTCGTCCCTCCGTCCAATGATGCGAATCTTGTCTCTCCGACATCTTCCTTCGTCATAACTACATTCGGCATCGACACCTCCACTATTGAGGATATGGAGTTGGTCATAAGCGATAAGAGGCAGAAAGTTGTATGGGTTGGTACGGTTAACATTCAATCTAAAATGAACAAACGAAGGAGTTCGTGTTGGAGACTCGTCAAAGATCAATGTCAAAGTAAGGGCTCTACGAATGAATCTCGCTGTGACTTCTGAAGAACAACTGGATTGCACGAGTCAACAGTAGATGCATGTAAATCCTCACCCATTTAATCTTGGCTTCAAAAACGGGTGGTTAGTAGCATCTCAAGTGGTGACTGTCAATAAAAAACAGTATCAAAGTCCCGACTTACCAAGCCCGAGAAAGAATTCAGTAGAAACACGCAGCGTCCGTTGTTAAAGAATTGATCTTTTGGGGTTTAAAATTTGAGGGTCGAAATTAAGATACGAAAGATTTCGCAGGCCAGATGGCCAAGAAATATACCCAAGTACCCTTTGCAAGATGAAGATGATCAATATTCAAGCTAGCTGTCTCCGCCGTGTCTTCAGCAGCAAGCAATATGTCCGAATCATCCAGGACTAAATGGCAAACACAAGCCACCATTCACAGCAGATAAGAACACAAGCGTCTAAATTGTGTATAAACACAACAGTATCAACATTTTTCAACAGACCTAGGTAGAGACCAAAAAGAAACAGTAAGAAAAGAACGAACACTCTTCAAAAAACAAAAATCACCTTTCGAACCTGTCTACTTGAAACCACAGAACGACCTTTCAACCTCATGCGCGTTAATCTCCGCCTTCCCAACCTTCAACGAGCCCACGAGCTTCTCAAACACCGGCTGCGCAACATTAAACCCAGAACTGGTCCGGTCTACAGCCGTAATAAACACGCTCCTACTCTGCCTGTCCGCACCAGTATAAGTGAGGTTGTAGCACGCGCCGCATTTGGTCGAGTTCCAGCCTTGGACCTCAGAGGAGCCCCCGATGTACGGAAAGTTGGGGATAGATCCGAATGTTGTGTAGCCGCGCGTTTCGAGGCCGTTGAAGCCATCCGAGCAGGCGACTTCGTTGAGGGACTTGGAAGCGTCGTCATAGTCTTTGTCGTGGGATACTATTACCCCGAGAGAGGACGAAATAAGGAGGGAGATGAAGGCACTGAGAGCTAAGCTGAGGAACTGCATGTCTGTTGGATTGTACGAGAAATGAGAGATGCATTGGCGAGTTGGCTGGCTTTTTAAATGAGGTGGAAGCCCCACTGGAAGGCCTGGCTGAGCGGAGAACGCCGATGGCGTTCACATTCTGGAAGACGAGAAGCAGTGAATGTACAGTTCATAACGAGAGTTTACAACGTAAAAACAGGTCTGGAACGTGAGAAAACACCGACTCGGAAAGCCAAAACGAGCTCACTGCACCACATCCAAGACGCTCAAAAGGTAAAATCTAACCTTGTTGTTTCTATGCCAATCGAAGTACAGCGACAGACTCCACATGCGCTGTCTGCGGAAATAGGTCGAATCCACGAACACTCTCCAAGACGTACTTCCTCCCCTTCTCCTCCCCCTCCGTCGCCTTCAAAATCTTCCCCACGTCCCTAGCCTGCGTATGCACATTACAGCTGACATACACCACCGTCGCACACCTGAACTCCAGGAGTTGTCGAATGAAGTTGTCGTCGCACCCCTTTCGCGGCGGATCAATGACCAGCACCGTCTTTTCTGGGGGAAAGTCGCCAACGGTAGCGAAGATGTCCGCGGCGTCGCCGGCACGGAAGGATATTTTCTCTTCCGGAATCGCATTGAGCGCCGCATTGTTCTTGGCGGCCTTGATAGAGTCTTCTGACAGCTCGATACCAGCTACAGTTTGGAAGTGGGGGGAAAGGGTGATAGCGAAGAGCCCTGCACCGCAGTAGGCATCGACCAGGTGAGTGGGTGGCTGTGCGTCTGAGTCGAGGGTGACTGAACCCGTGGGAGTGGGGAGGATGGCATCGCGAACGTAATGCGTGAGAGGTATGAGAACAGAGTTGTTGTTCTGGAAGAATGATCCAGCTTTGTATTCAAAAGTGAAGTCCCCAACCTTCTCTCTGGCGGTAGCCTTATGATCGGTGATGCAGACATGGGTTTCTAGGGATGCCGATAACGCATCGAGAGAGTTTGAGGTCTCACCAGTCTTAGACGCAGATGGGATAGGCAGGGAGTCACGGTATAGTAAAGACACGCCTTTCTTGTACGTATAGATGTTTCTGAAGCATCTCTTAAGTGATTGATGAATGAAGAGAGAACAGGTGGAGCATACTTGGCGATGTCCTCCCGAGCGGAGCGGTAAGCTTCATTTATAACTGAGGTGGCAATAGGACAATCCTTCTCACAGATAAATCAGTCAACGGAGATGGCCGTGTAGAAAGATCGATTACCTCGATATCCATCGTTTTTGAAGTCCCGGCTCGATTGAAACCGATCTTCAGCCATTCAGGTTTGGTTTCTGAAGGGACCGGATTTCTCTTGGCGGACTTTGGAGGAGCTTCGAAGTGAGGCGTGAGTTTTGTGCGGTATTCGTACTGTAACGGTGATCCGATTGTGGCCTGGATGGACGGTACACTCGACTCAGCGAGGCCTGGTGTCGTTCATTAGCCGCAGTGCGATTGAACAATGGGAGTTATCCACACCAGAGAAGTTTTTGTACGCTTTGACAACAACATCTCGTTTCCAGTCTAACTGGGTCTGGTAGGACAACATCTACACAACACATAATAGGTAAGACATCAGAGATAGCGGTGCGGTGTACCTGATATTGGCATCCTCCGCATGTCCCAAAGTATTGACACCTGACGCGGTTGTCGTCCCGAAGTGCGGTATTTGGTGTTATGACCTCTACTAGGTCAGCAAACGAATGGAGCCTTGAGTTGCGGTATATTCGCGCTTTGATCTTCTCGCCTGGGAGTGCAAATGGAACAATGATTGTCCATGGCCGTGACTCGTCAGGTGAACGGGCGATCGCCTCGCCTATTGAAAGGTAAGCTTCATCCATTCGAGAAGTGCTCGGAATAATTGAACTTGACATGAAGGATACTTAAAATACTCATTCAAGAACTCACGTACCATTGGAACAGATGCTAGACACCTCGATTTCTAATTCTTGGTGGAACTCGAATGGAGAGTCAAATTCTGTGCCTTCCTCCAAAGCTTGATCGACAACATCCTGTCCAAGGACTGCTATGATATCTCTCCATACGACATCCTCTGCAGAGCAAGGCTCTGGAAGACCTAATTTTTTTTCCCTGTGTTTTTTTGCGCGCTTGCTCTCCTTCTTGTGACCCCGTTGGTTCGCGAACCTGGGCTTTTTCCCCAATGGCAATTCAAGCTCAGTGGGTGGGAGGGCATGGATCTGCCCAGCCTTTGGAGATTCCAGCATTGTGGACCTATCAGGGAGATAGAGGTATCCTCGCCGGATTTGCGGGAGGGATTTGATAAGTCCACCAAGTCTGATTCGCCCAGCCACCTGCATTGAAAAAGGCAGAGAAGGTCTTGGTAAACAACGCCAAGCGAATGATGTCGCGGCATTACGTAAACTGACTGGAAGTCCGCGGGCAACTTGGTTTAAATATCTGAGCGTTTTCAACGCCGATCGCGTACATTTCTTTCTCTAAATGAGAAACTTATGGCTTCTTCTCCTGTTAAGAGCGGTAGCCTCGTCGTCTCCAATACATACCATGCTCGCCGATGGCCGCAAGCATCGACCTGTCGCAGAGCCAGGCTCGCCTGAGTTCTGGTTTCATATGACCGTTAGCGCTGTACTCGTTCTTCTGGGCGGTGTATTTGCTGGGTAAATTGTTTTCCTTGAATATGTGATATTGACTTGACACGTATCAGGTTGACACTTGGACTTATGGGACTCGATGACCTCCACCTACGTGTATTGGCTACCTCGTCTGAGGATTTTTATGAGCAACGGAACGCAAAAAAAGGTATTGGATGATTCTGTGCATGTTACATGTCCTAAATAATCCATTTATAGTTCTCGAGTTGATGTCAAGAGGGCGTCATTGGATTCTCGTCGTAAGTTATTTTGTATCATCTAGATTGTGGCAATCATTACAACGCGAGTCAAGGTTCTGCTTCTGTGCAATGTGGTAAGTAGAACAAAGAACAAGAAATGAGGTTCAATTCCTCACTTTCCTGTTAGGTTATCAACGAAAGTTTGCCCATTTTCCTCGACAGCGCCGTACGTTCGACCCTTTTGTTCTCAATCCTTGACTGAATGTCGCGCGGTAGATCGGTGGAGGAATTGCTGCAGTAGCTATCTCTACAACAGCAATTGGTGAGTGCACATCATTCATCACCTGCCAGGTCACTGAATGGTTTCATATGGTTTAGTCATTTTCGGGTGCGTGCTTCATAAGATTTGACACCTCATACTCAAGTTTTGTCTCCTCCAGAGAGTGCGTATAACGGTGTGATCTTCGACACCACTTTGAACCTGAACTTGGTGTTAGAATCATTCCGCAGGCCGTTTGTGTCCGCTACGGACTTGCCATCGGCGCCAAATGCGCTCCGCTTGTTCTTGCCCTTATGTGGATCCTCTGTCAGTACAATCAATCTCCGGTTTCATATTCATCAGACTTTCTGATGATGTCATGATAGCCCCTATTGCCTACCCAATAGCTAAATTACTCGACTGGGTTCTCGGAGGTAATGAACACAATACCTACAAGAAGGCGGAGCTCAAGTCTTTTCTCCAATTTCATCGTACGGGCGAAGAGCCCCTCCGTGATGACGAGATAAACATACTGAATGGAGTATTGGAGCTCAACACCAAGAAAGTGGAAACTATTATGACATGTATTAAAGTTAGTATACCCTTACGTCATCAACGACGACGGCTGACTCTCAACAGGACACGGTTACATTGAGCTCGGATACCATTCTCGATCACGCTAAGGTGGATTCCATGTAGGTGGACCTCCGACGCCCACTTTCCCCAAATTCACTATCATGCTCCATTTCTCAGCCTATCCAGCGGCTACTCGCGTTTCCCCGTTCACACACCCGAAGACCCGACTGCATTCATTGGACTGCTTCTCATTAAGAAGGTATACATTTTTTATATTCTCGGGAACCATTGCTCAGCCAAGTTCGAGTAGCTTTTGACTTATGATCCCGCAAAAGCGCTTCCTGTGTCAGCTTTTCCGCTTTCTATTTTACCCGAAGCCCACCCTTCCATAAATTGCTTCCAAGCATTGGACTATTTGTAAGTCCGCCTTCCATTGTTCAATTTAACAGGCTTGAATGGAACGTTTGACCCTAGCCAGACGGGTCGTGCTCATCTTTTACTGATCAGTAAGACCCCTGGTCAAGCGGGGGGTGCCATAGGGGTGATCACCCTGGAAGGTACGGCCAATAATATCTCACGTTGTCTTCTAAAAATCTGATTCTTTCTAGATGTCATCGAGGTGAATGAACTACAGACACTGTGACCCTCACCACTTACATCTTTTCTCAGGAGATCATTTCCGAAGAAATCGTAGATGAGACGACCGTTATGAGACAATCAGAGTAAACGAAGCGCAAGGCGCGCCACGAATAATGCCATAATGAGGGGGTGTGTTTTGATATCCTCACTGACAATCAGAGTAAACGAAGCGCAAGGCGCGCCACGAATAATGCCATAATGAGGGGGTGTGTTTTGATATCCTCACTCAAAACAGCTCAGGACTGACGACTAGCTGCCTCAGTATCGTCGAACGGCAACGGAGATCGGATTCTCTCTCTATTCGCTCCGATTCTTCTCCTCTTCTGGCAGCAAGTTCTAGGAACTACGATGCTATCAGCAGCATGCCGGTACTACCGAAAAGTGCCCTCGGCCGGTCGCCCACCAATGCTGATCCATAGCATTGTAAAAATCAGTCGTTAGTTCTTTTCGTGTATTGCGTAAATCTGCCCCTTGGACGTGCAGGATGTAGTATCTCGTGTTGTTGCGTCTTATTTTTTGACAGTTTGTTGTATCTGCCACTCCTAATTTAGCTTACCTGCAAAAAGATCGTATCACACGAGTGAAGCGTAAGGATCTGAATGGGACTATTTATTGGTTATACAAAAATACATGGTCAAGTAAGCGAGGAACAACTGTGTACAGCTAGAGATGGGGAGACTGTATGTTAGCCCCAGTCTTGCACAACGGTCCTTGATTAATCGACTACGAGCGAGAACTGTCCTTCACTCAAGTTCCTTGTCACCCACCGGAGACGACGTAACTCCATATACTGGTTCTCCTGACTTCCTATATCCAATCTCAGCTCCTTCAACATCGGTCTACGGGACATAACCATGTCAACCAGATGCCCGTTCCACGCGGTGCACTTCGGCAGGACAAGCTTACGGATGTTCGGCATGGGACCCTCGCGTGTCTTCGAGAGCGTCAAAGCACGCATAACGCGATTCCCGACTCCGGGGACGTAGAGCTCGAGGTAGCGGAGCTCGGGGAGGGGATATGCGAGAAGGTTGATTAGTGTGTTCATGTCCATATTGAGATCGGTGATGGATAGATGGGTGAGGACCGGGTGAGCGGACAAAAGAGACGAGAAAATGCCTGAGGAGAAAAGGCGGAGATCCTTGTGGTTGATGATCTCGAGAGAGCGCAGGTTCGGTGCTTTGAGGCGGAAGAGGAAAGGATCTGCTTCATATCCTAAACCTTCGAATTTGAGACGGAGGAGTCGAGGAAGGACGATTTGATATTTGAGGGCATCTTGAATTACGCCCTTGGAAAAAGTGCTGGCATAATCGTCAGAACCACGATTCCTGAATATTTTCCAGGTCCTTTCGTCCCGCGAAGGGTTAACCTCGAATAACTGGATTTCAGGCTGGTCACTGGATGGCCCGGCCATGGCGATTTCCAAGTCAACAAGATTCTCACAATAGATGAGACCAGTTAGGAGATCCTTAACATTCCGAAATCGTATTCTATTCCATTCGCGACTCAAATCTAATATGGGTAATTTGAGGTGCGTAAGCCTGGCCCATGGTTCTGACAACAGCGACATGTAACGAGTTGAAGCGGGGCGCCAGGACAACCTTCTGACCGGACTATCTCGTCGGTTTACTAATTCCAACAAACATGTTGGAATGTAGCCGACTCCGAAGTCGAGCTCCACGAACTCTAGATATGGAGCGTTAATAGTCCTAGGGAAATTATGGAAACGCGGGTGTTCAGCGACCTTGATAGTCATACGATTCAATCGCCCCGCGACTTCCGAGGACAAAAAAATATCCAAAATGGTCCCGACCGTCGACACCTCATAT
Source organism: Macrolepiota albuminosa (assembly GCA_027475525.1). NCBI lineage: Eukaryota > Fungi > Basidiomycota > Agaricomycetes > Agaricales > Agaricaceae > Macrolepiota > Macrolepiota albuminosa. The sequence continues at coordinate 427,006 of JAMWFC010000056.1, read as the reverse complement.
TCATCCTCGGCAGGAGCATAAAGATAAAAGTTAAGGACAAAAGTTTTACCAGCCTCGCTTGGGACTGCGGCTCGCTTAATCCAGTCATGAATCGAGGGTAACTGTGCCTCTCGAGGCTTGTAAATAGCGAGCGATATCCAAAGTGCTGATGCTTCGTCTTCTTCAGACAAGTCCCTCCAACGTTTGCACACGGCGAGAAGAGTGAAAGGGCTAGCAGAGGAGGAAAGATTAGCGGTCAGAGCAGGCTTGTGTTTGGCATGGACAGCGCGCAACTGCTCCTCTATGTCATCATGGCTTCCGAAGTCTGGCTTATGAGTGAGATCTCGAGTCCTGTAGTCGTCCTGTTTATCGTCGTACAGATAGGACATAAAGATTTTGCTTAACAGGTAATTTGACAGGACGTTAATAAGGCACCTTCGATGAATCTGTCGTGGAGGTCGATAAACTGGAAATGGCTTCCAACGGTAACATTCTGGTATAACGTTTTCATAGTCGTGTTTCGGGTTGCTTATCGGCACTGTCGAGATCGTAGTTAGTGGGTTTTATGGATATGGCCTATGGTATTACCTAATTGAACAGGGTTTTTCGGTGCTTTCACTGGCATCTTTCAAGGATATCATGAGGGAGCTGTCATGACGAGCGATTATATATTCCAGCGATTTATTGTACTTTTCTTCCAATCACAACACACACCAGCACGTCTTTTGGCTTCTAAGTGTTTCCATTGTTACTTTTCGTTTTGTGGCCGCATGAGGCCGTTGTGTCCAGACTGACAACCGTTGCACTGGGTGCAGGGAATGTTATTCTTTGACAAAACAATGGAAAAACACAGTAAAAATAATCCAATTAATTTTCGAATTTTATTTGAATATTTCTGTCTAAACTATAGAAAAAATATTGTAACCAAATTTTGAATAGTACTTGGTCTGATTCTCTCAAGTGCATTGGAGAGGACTATATCAGTCATTCTTGAACTTAAGAATCAGAGCATCCTGTGGCAATTTGTTCTCTAATTCTTTTGAGTTCAGTTAAAATATTTTTTCCATAATTTGCCAGAAATATTCAAATAAAATTCTGAAATTAATCAGATTATTTTTACAGTGTTTTTACATTGTTTTGCCAAGGAATATCATTCCCTGCACCATAAAATTCTGAAATTAATCAGATTATTTTTACAGTGTTTTTACATTGTTTTGCCAAGGAATATCATTCCCTGCACCAGTGTTGTAAGCTCCATGGTCGAGATACACAAGTAATTATCATTTCAAGTATCCCATGGTGTTCAAAGGCACTGAGTCCAACTGAAAGCAAAGGTTTTGCACACTTCGTTCTGGGGGACGTGACAAACCAAACAATAATATATATTTGTGATTCCTATTATGTAAATGGACAATATATTGTCTGCTTGTACCCTTGACAGCACAAAGAGTCTCTAAATTGGAACAATGGCTAGAATAAGTAGTCAGAAACACCGAAGACCGTCCCGACAAGCTCTTCGAAGCTAGGGTCAAGACGACTGTCCTCTTGCTTCCTTCCTTATTTCCTATTTCCTTCGTTGACGAAGAGTAGTAACTTGAATGTGCTTACGTTTTCTACCCATCTCTATTGTTCTGAGCGTAGGGGCCCGTGAGTTGCCACTTCCCGACACTGGCGTCTGCTAATCTTGCACAGTCGCGCAATCTTCAACTTCTGTTGTTTGTGTTGCAGGTCAATGTCTTCAAGGCTTCTCGAACATCACTAGTGAGTGGATGGTCTCTGCGACAAGACTTTAGATTGACCTGTTCTAATAGTCGGTGCAAAACTCACTGTACCGGGTGCTCCAGTTTCTATACAACTTTTGCCAGGGCAATACACCTCAACAACAAACCCTCAGCTACTTCACAATTTTCTCACATCTTCTTCATCATCTTATTCACCATCTCCCGGCTTTGAAAACTCAACTTCATCATCATCACTACCTCTAAACCTTGGTCTCGATCCAGGGCTTGCCATCTACTCGGGTAGACTCTATTCTGGTCAAGCGGCATTTTCTCAGCTACCCTCCACTCCTTCGACTAATTCATCAACTCCACTTACCGCTGGTTCTATTGCCATATCTAATAATGTCTGGGTTACCGTTAGTACTGATTCAAAAGACCGTATAGTCCTTTGGGATGCCATTCCTGATATATCCCAACTCCCCACTACCGCATCCTCAAAATCTCTTTCTCTTCTCGACATGCAATCTTCTACATGCTCGCCCTTTTGCGCCGGAGCCGGTATTTGTTCCGCATCGGGCACTTGCACATGTCCTACAGGTTTCACGGGTGCCACCTGCGAATCATGTGCATCCGGATTTTTCGGGCGCACATGCCAACAATGTCCGTCTGACTGTGACAAGTGTGATGATGGGATTTCTGGATCTGGTAGATGTTTAAAGCCCCTCGTTGCCAATGCGCCTTCGAAGTGCAATTGTCTCAACGGCGAGTGCGGTTCTAATGGGCAATGTACTTGTAATGCAGGATGGACAACTGCGGACAATGGTACCGCCTGTGCCAAGTGTTCGTCGGGATTTTTCTTGACCTCCACAGGGGACTGCAAAGGTATTTCGTTTCACTGCCTTTTTATCTGCGCCATATTCAATTTTGTATGTCAGTATGTCAGGCGGGGTGTAAACAATGCGCGGATGGAACTGGAGCTTGCATCTCCTGCGAGACAGGATTCACTCAAGATCCTAACGACCCGACCAAGTGCAATTTTCCCCAGGGATCCACCAGCTCTGGCCAGCTTTGCCCCGACGGCAATTTCAGTGATGGTACATTGTGCAACAGGTGCTCTTCTGCGTGCAAGACGTGCTCCGGTCCGACATCGAACGATTGTGTTCTCTGCGCAACGGGCTCGTATCTTTTCAATGGAAAATGTGTAAGTGCAGATGGAAACGGTGTGTGTGCAGGCTTGGGCCTGATAGCAGATAACATCAAGCACGAGTGCGATAGTGCGTAATTTATCAAAGTTTATTGTAGTTACCTTATCAGTTTACCTTAGCATGTGGCGCCAAGTGTACGTCATGCAAGATTCCGAATTTCAATGCTGCATCAACGATTAATCAGCTGGAGTGCACCGGCTGTCTGCCTGGTTTCGTGCTCTCCAATGGCCAATGTGTTGAAGGCTGTCCTTCTGGTACCTTTTTATCACCCCAGGACAACTTGACTTGCACATGTGAGTATTATTACGTTGAACACGTCAATATCCCTAATTATTCAATCGTTTTCAGCATGCGATCCCTCCTGTTCGACTTGTACGGGATCACCCACTTTCTGCCTCACGTGCACAGGCAATAAGTTAGCCTCTGACGGAAAGTGTGTCACTACCTGTCCATCAAACACTTTGAGCTCTTCCGGATCATGTGTGGCATGCCACCCAGACTGCGCGAGCTGCACGGGGCCGTCATTCGACCAGTGCTCGCGGTGCTCCTCGGATCGGCCTGTACTTTCTAACGGCAGGTGCCTCCCAACATGCAGTAGATCACAGTACTTTGATGCGACTTCCTCTTCATGCCAACCCTGCGACTCGAGTTGCTCAAGTTGCTCTGGTCCCGGATTAAGTAATTGCCTGGCCTGCTCGAGTTCAAGCCAGGTATTACGGTCCGGGTCGTGTATTACCGCAAACTGCCGAGATACTTCCAGCGTTGTGACTGGCCTCGGAGTCTGTCTTTCCGACTTGGTACAGGTCCCAACGACCACTGGGACTAGTTCAGGTGCAATATCTTCTGTCACGGGCCTGACGAACCCTACAGTTGTGAACACTGATCGCACTTTGGAGTGGTGGGAGATTCTTCTCATGGCACTGGGATGCGCGTTCATCTTTTTGATGTTCCTGCTGTGCTGGCGCCGGCGCGCACGTCAAAAGCGGGCGAAGCGCACAGCCATGTTTGCCTCAGCCAAACGACTTGACCGCAAGCTTACATGGCGCGGCCGTCTAGTACGCCTTGGTGAACGGTTATTCGGACACAGCCCTAGCAGGGCCGTGCTTCCCACACACACCTGGGAGAGCGAGGAAATGAAATTGCGCAAAAAGATGGTTGCCGAGGACGCCCAGGATTCATCAGACCTCGACCAATTTATCGACGCATACGACTATTCTGATAAAGGGGAATCCAGGTATAGTAAGGCATCGAGCTTACCTCCTCTTGATGACCACCGCCCTCCTTTTAAAATACGTCGCAAACCACCTACGAGTCTTTCGAGTAAGCTGTCTGCTCATTCTATCTACTCTGAGGTAACGGGCCAGTCGCGACATGCACCGGAACCACGACAACCGATTCGGAAGGATTTGTTGCCTTCGCGTCTGTCGGCTAGTACCTTGAGTTCCTCGTTGTCGGTCAGAGCAAGGGAACCTGAACGTGAGCAAACGGAGGCAGAGGTATATGCGTCGTCGGTGCGGGCCGCTCTCGTGGCGCCGCCACCGCTAAACTCTGGAGCTTACAGAATAAGGCCGATGAACACTGGTGGTTCATCATCCCACAATCCATTCCGCAGCTTACCTGAGTAGTCGGAGTCAACGGACTTTTTCATTAACTCGAGGATACGCCATCTGCATCATTCTAGATTTACATTGCATTTATCATAGTTCTTCGTGTACACCATATATACAATATTGCAATTTTTTTAATGCATCATTCTAGATTTACATTGCATTTATCATAGTTCTTCGTGTACACCATATATACAATATTGCAATTTTTTTAAGTTGCGGATAAACTGAGAACCGGGGCCGGAAGGTTACGCATGTCGGGTCGGCTGACCATAATTACGGCAAGCCCATAATGCATGATGGATGTGAGGCTTCCAACGTGACTACCCCAGTCGGCAGATAGATATCTACGGGTGGGGAAGTATTAGCTGTTGTAAGTAACACTGCTGTAAAGTACCTCGCGGAGAATGCTCAAGGGATTCAATAGCTGCCATCACGTGTGTCGAACTTATGGATCTAAGTCCGAAAAAGTTCAAATATTTCGAGTTTCAATATAACACAGAACTTGTTCCGGGTTTATGATGTTCAAGTCGTCTTAAAACCCGCCTGTTCGGCTTCCCGTTTTCTTTTCTTTTCTCCCCACTGGCGGACTGCCAGCTTTCTTCACAACGTCGCTGCGTATTCTCAGGTCGAAGCTTACAGACCACTTGTCTGGTTTCTGGGCTTATCTGGCCATGTTGGTCGAACGTGCGTCCTACAACTGGGCTTATTCAGAGGACATTCCAGGCTCTAGGTGCGGTCCTGAGGATGGTCCGTGGCCGCGTTCGTATCAGGTCCTCAATGAGCCGGAGCTGTGGCGAGAGTTGCGGGCCCTTGCCAAACCACAGAGTATAGTCTTTAACGAACGACGAGGGTGGAGAGCAGACAGCATCAACTTTCAGCCGTCTTCCAACACGAAAACTCAGGATCGCTACATTGTTACACAGCTTGACATCCTTGGCCAACCGTGGGCTTTGACCGGAGTATTTGACGGTAAGCTTACACACGCGCTCACTGCGTAGGCCTAATGATTCATCCTGGCACCACAGGCCATCTCGGAGATGTCACGGTCGAACATGTCGCTTACCATCTGCCAATCATCATTCGCGATTTCTTGCGCAAAGAACTTGCCGATGATCCCCTTGCGTTCTCATCACCAGCCCATGTAGCTGACCTTTTCTCGCGTTCAATACTTGCTTTCGATGATGCTATAGCTAATGACGTGCTGGAGCTGTTTGGTGGAGTCGAGGGGCTGGACAACTTCTCAGATGCAGAGATACGGAGTATTATCAACGACCAACATTCGGGTGGTGCTAACTGGAAGAAAGCCCGTCTCTGCATGTACGGCACTACTGCGCTCGTCGCTCTTGTCGACCCAAACCATGAAAATCTTTGGGTAGCGAACCTCGGGGACTGTCAAGCCAGTAAGCGTTCTCACTCAGCCGGTGGTCACGATACCTGGTGTACATGTGGGCCATCTATCTACGCGAAGTCACTGATTTTTTCTTGCTCTTTTTCTAGCCATGGTTTCCCTGGACGACACCCGAGGTAATTGGATAGTCGAGCGTTTAACTACCGACCACAACGGCGATAATGACGCGGAAGTAGAGCGTGTTCGACTTGCTCACCCCGATGAACCAGAATGTGTAATTGACAGACGCGTACTCGGGGCACTTGCCCCGTTTAGATGTGCGTGAAAAGTTCTAAAATTAACTTCTAATCAGTTGATCCTAACCCCCTTCGCTGCATTTATCGAAAAATAAGGCCTGGGAGATATACCCTTCAAGCAGCCACCCGCCTTCACACGCCGCATCCTGTACAACCTCTTCCCGGGCTTCCACAATACGTCACCATGGGAGGAGTTTCTTGTTCGCAACCATACTCCACCATACATAACAGCACAGCCTGAAGTTTCCCATCATCCTCTCAGTGGCCCTGCACGTCGCCGCTTCCTGGTTCTGGCGTCCGACGGATTTGCGGACCTATGTTCCGGCGAAGGGCAAGAAAGAATTCTCTCGACTTGGGCCAAGTCCATGGTTGATCAGCCTTTTGAAGAACAGAAAGCCAGTGGCAGCGGTTTTTATCAACGACCTGATAATATGGCATTGCGTTTGCTGCGCCGAGCACTTGGAGGCGACGACAGGTATAGCGTTTCGCGTGTGCTAACTCTGAATATGGATGTGGCATGGATTGACGATACGTCCATCGTGGTCCAGACATTGTAATCAGCGCCTCTGGATCCTTTCTCGCCTCTCATCCGTTCTGGTTCTCTTTGTTTGGTTTTTGTCCTTGCGCTTTCATAAGGCTCTTTCTTTGCTGTCCTTTCTTCCTGCACCGTTCTGGTTCTCTTTGTTTGGTTTTTGTCCTTGCGCTTTCATAAGGCTCTTTCTTTGCTGTCCTTTCTTCCTGCATTGGCTATACTATGTTGTAGTATTTTGTAGTAATAACTGTTGTACTAGTACCTTACGTGAACACACTTCTTGTGCCCTTAATAATTGTACATAATGTCATTGTTTGCAGTCGTGTGAATAATAGGGTTTTGTCTTGGACGCCAGCTCACTTATTAGTGTTGTAATTTTTTTTCGGACCATGACGTTGACTAGAATCAACTTTACAGAGTATGTTATCTCCATAACTACAAGGCGTGAGTCTCGAGAGCATATGGCATTACAAACATCCTTTGCATATAGTTACCTCCATCCACATGATGGTTCGAGCAGGCCCCGGGAAGCTCCCGAGAAACCTTGTCCAGAAATTTCCCACATCTCGGCCTCAAATCCGCAATAACGGACAACATATGCAAAACATATGTCTTAAAAAGGAAATTCTCATTTTTTGTGCTATCATGTAACAAGTCGATACGTAAATTTACGTTGAGAACCTGTCATACACCTCAATTAAGGGACTCAGATTGCCTTGAATGCTCAGAATTTTGTTGTCAAAATCTCAAAAATTTCATCCGGCTGAGCCTCAAATCCACAAAGTCGGGACTTAGATTTGGTCAAAATTTCCCCTCAAATCCGCTATTTCGCGGACAAGGTTTCTCGGGAGCTTACCGGGGCCTGTTACCTCCATCCACATGATGGTTTGAGCTCCATGGAACCAACTTCGACATAACTCAGTTGGAAATCCGCGCCGAGTGGTTGCAAGCGCCCGAAGTAGGGCAAGAGCCGAGGGATATATCTGATTCGACTGTTGTAGGTAGTTGCCTGGGAATTCGGTGAAGAGGAGACTAGGTAGCGAAGTCGATTATGATAAGCCTTCTTCAAGGTAGAAGAGCCAGGTGTGTATGGTACATTACTACAGCATTTGAAAGCCACTCCAAACTGGCGCCAGCGCTGGAGGGGTCTCGAGTGGCGCCCAATAATTCCTTGGTACGATAGATATATCATAAAGACGGGTCCACCCAGCGGTCCTGTATAAATTACTCCACAAAGAAAAGGGTCTCAATTATATCACGTACGGTCTCAGATATGCTCATATTATTCGGTCCTGTATAAATTACTCCACAAAGAAAAGGGTCTCAATTATATCACGTACGGTCTCAGATATGCTCATATTATTCCTTGCACTCGTGGAACAGCGAGTGGAGTGTAATGATTAGGGGCTGGTGGCGAACGGTAAATTGGGCAAGAGTTTTCTGGACGCCAGTACATGGGAAGCGGACGACCTCAGGTTCTGAGGTACAGCACTCGTGAATACTTGTAGCACGAGCTGAAGAAGTATGGATTATTAGGTGACGCGGTTGGGTAATAGAATTAATTCGACGTTGCCATCTTTGACAGGTTCCTAGTCAGGAGTATATCGGTCGGGAAATCAGCCCAGCTGCTCGTCTCGACTGCGTGTGCCACGCAAGCTTTCGTAGCACCAGATCCACCGCAAACTCCGCTCTCATTACCTTCTCTCGGGTCACTATTGGGGAGTACAGCCTAAACGGCGTTTAGAAGCGCCGGCCAGCTCTTTCTGCGCGTATGCGGGGGGGTTCGGAATCCTCCCGTAGCTTAGCGTACCCGTCGATGTACCGTGCAAAATAGGCGTACAGCGCCTCGGGCACGTTATTTGGATAGAAAAAAATGTCATATCCTCAAGGTATGTCTAGCATTGTTTCTCTGTCTCTATCTTTCAGGAAACATACTTCGAGGACAGATGATTTCATCAGAACAATGATATCATGGCCTGATATCATGGCCGCCGGAACTTGACGAGATCTATGTACGGTGATCTCGATCATGATCGGTGAAGCAAAATATTCCGGTTATGGAAATCTTTGTGAAATGAGGGGAACCTCGTGTGATATGGAAGCAATGGCATTGGTTGAACAAATGCGAACCAAGCAAACTATCAACGAACCACGTCAATTGTCGTTCGAGACACCTTGTCCTTAACAGAGTCCCCATATTTCTTGCCCAGGCCCGCTAGATTAAAAGGCCCAGATCATTGTCATCGTTTGTTCTACGACTCGCCACCGTCCTCGACAACCTGACAATGTACAAGTGTAGTTTCTATATCGTGCTGAGCGTTTGGCCCGGATTATCTTTGTTCATCCATCATTTGAGACATTTTTGCGGTATCACACCGCCGGCTGTCGGACATCACACAAGCGGAGGACTTTTACAAATTCTATTCAGAAAGAATTCCAGAAAGATCAAGTTGGAGTAAAGCTATTCAGTAATTGTGACGAGCGATGTGATTCTCAGATAGGGAGTTTTCACGCACAATGAATATCTTTACCCTTTCAACTTTCCTGTTATGTGATAGGCAAGTGACTAAGTATCACGAGGAACAAATCAATACACACGTGTCAGTGTTATATTATCTCTAGAATCAATACGCTGAAGCTCTGTACTCTACGAAAATGATCCAAAGCTTTGATCTAGACTGAAAAGCGAAAAGCATAAAGTGTTTCACTCATTCTTTGTCCGTTAATTAAGCAGTTGCGGAAGTGGAGCCTGAGTTGATGATAAAAGTCCGACAGAACGTTGCAAGCGGTTTATCTGGGTAGACAGTGACCATTGATGGGAAGAGTACGACAGAGATGGTTGATGTTCTGAATTTCATCGCCATAGGTAGCGGAGTACTAATCCAAGGGTATGGGCTCATCCTTTCGATTGAACATTGTGAGTTTAGTAAATGCTATGCGCACTGCATTGACGTAGTCGTGCACCGGTGCATGGCGCCAGAATCCGATCCGAAGTGTTGGTCGAAAACCTCAAGATGTCGTCGGGTTCGCCACCTTCGGCGGCTACGAGCCACTTAGGTGAAACTGGAAATAGAATTGCCTCGGGAATTAAAGAGGAGCTTGAATAAGGCTGCACTGCGTCCACAGGTGCTAGGTCGTTTTGTAAGGGTAATCGTACCGTGCCGTCGAGTATTCTTAACCAAAGGAAGACTCTTCGTCCCACTTACTTCATTCGGAGATAAGTGTATCTGTTGGCGTTGGAGAAGAATGATATATATCTCCTTCCTTGTCATGTTTAGGACAGGTCAGTGTTCGAAGACGATGAACACAAATGTCCCTGCTGTTTTGATGAAGTGAGTCATCACATCTTTTTTCGATCATCATGATTGGGCCGGGCGTCACGCGTCAGGCCGTGCCGAGTTCCTATCTCAAACCAACCAGGACTGTCTGTTTCTCAAGTTTTCCCGCGATTTCGTCAACTTCATGAAGTCCACTGTCTTCTTCAATGATTAATTTGTGAAATTGTGGCTTTCTGTTAATCGTGGTGCAAGTATTCTATGATTAGTCTTCAAGCCATTAGGTGAGTAGGTATGTCATACAGCATAAAGTCTAGCAACGAGTTTTTTTTTGTGCATTGTTACGCATTCTGCGGGCCATTTGCAGAGAAGTGTGCCTCACCAAAAGTCTCGCTCGAGCTTTGGAAGTATGAAAACAACTCATTAATATTGCCACCTTTTATGATAAGTCCACGAGGCTTCTTCCATCACGATTAATACAACGCAGAGATGGTACCCTGCTTGAGAGTACAGAGCTAAAGTACAGAAGTCGAACAAGAAAATCAGTCGAAGAATTACAATCCTTCCACAAACTTCGTGCCTCCTCGTAGTGTCCGCATCAGCACCCCCGACGATCCAACGTACTCTCTACTGTCGGCGTCGAATCGCACATAATCAGGAATACTTTCGGAAGACAAAGTCGAGAGGTGGATGTTTGAAGATTGGGGTGATGTCAACGGTGACGACTCGAAGAGTTGCGATTCGATACAAGGAAAGTTTGACATCACTTGTGGGTATGATAAGCCACGAGTTCCGTGTACATCAACGTGGACACTTGATAGAGAACCTGAGGTGCTCCGAGATAGAGTAGATAGGGAATGAGAGAGATTGTTATTCTGCAAAGACGAGGGGCCAGTGGAGCCGACTCCTATGCCTGACGGTCCCTGAACACTCGCACCAGTGTCAGTTTCCCAATTTTCAGCTCGAACCCAACCTCCCTTCATTGCTCGCCACTTTTGGATACGGTTTTCAATTTTTTGACCAACACTACCAAAAAACATTGTGATGTGTGATCTCCAGGTCGCAGCATTGGATAAGTGAAGCGGAGTTGGGGGCTGCTCTCCCTTAGAACGGTGCGCATGTTCTATATCGAAAGCTCTTTGATTGCAAAGTAGAAGGAGTATGGCCGCCCATGCAGCAATTATAATGAAAACAAGAAAGACAACGATAATAATGAAAGCTAAGCAATTCGATTTGTCAGTATGAATTCATACGACATAAACTCATTGATGTAAGTACCTTTCGATGAGCCGTTTATCTGTGGTATGTCACGTTTCGTCTCGAGGAAATTTCTCGACTCATTGTAGGCATCTCCACACAATGATGCGTCACAAATCATGCTTGGCGGCTCAATGTTTAGCCTCCAGATTTGAAATCGCCTAATCCGGTTAGGAGCTCCGACTCGGAAATTGTGTTCCTCTCCAGGTGACAGAACCTTTCAAATGCTGTCTGCAGCCCCCTGAGTGTGAATGGACAGACAAAAGAGTAAGAGAGGACGAAGGGAATGATTAAGAAGGTCACTGGCTGGTGGAGTCGTGGAGTTTAGGATCACGCGGATGAGGCTATATATACGTGTCTGTTCTCGAGTTCTACTCGGATACTCCTGAGCTCTTTTGAAAGATTGCATCGGCAACTCACAAGCTTGTATCACACAACGACCGTTTGCTGCCTACTCACGAAACACTGAACAGTTTCCGTAGATAATTTTCGTCTTGATATAAAGGGAAATAAAAAATCATTGCTCAAGGATCTCCCGGGGTCTCGCCGGGTGGTCTCTTCTGGCGATTAATTTGGCTTTAGACGTAATAATTGGTCCTGCTGATCATTTAAGTAGCTGGGTATGACGATGCGTGGAGTGAGTGATATTGTTACGGAACTCCGGGCTTTGTCCGTCATGAGGTTTTCTTGACTTTTTGTTTGGTTTGGACTTGTGCCACTCCAAGCCGAAACTCTTGTGCGCGGTTTACGCTGGTAAATCCAATCAACCAATCCCCTTTATGTGCTAACTTATGGGTTCCCTTTATTTTACCACTTTGAGTCCGATGATGACGCAAACCAAAGTTTCGTTTCGTCATTGTTTTTCTCTGAAAAGGTGATGTAAATGAAATTCCATCATCGGCTGAATGCATTTACAAAGGTCAGAAATCTGCTTTAATAATTTGGCCCTCTTCCTCCTGGCTCTTGACAATAAACATGTGACTTTCGCGATTCAATCTAGTACAACTGCAAAAGGTACTAGAGGGCTTCCTTTGTCCATTGTATGATAGGACAGGAACAAGAGACGATGCATCTCTGCAATTGCTCGAAACTGGATGCTTCGAATGGTTGACACAGCTACTCTATGTACGAGGCTCTTTTGATACGACATTTATGTCACATAACTCAGGATACCTTGTGCGTTGCTTTCGCGTCCAAGTACAAAGACCTCTTCTGGACCAAGTTTTGTGCTTGCTTGTCTATATTTGTTTTTTCAAACCTTTGAGCTTGACGAAAGTCTGAGCGAATTCACAATGGCTATCAGCCTGCACTGGCACGGTGCACTAATCCATGGAATGATGTATGAAGAAACACTGTTGGATGCTTTATCAGAAATCCTGTTCTACAATCGCTTGGATTTTCATATCCTTTAGTCTTTAGAGGCGTCAAGTTGATTTGGAGAAACGCAATCCAAGTTTGCTGTGACATGGTTCTTCTTCCACTTGTACTGGAAAGTTCTCTAAGGTGAAGTCAAAAATCAAATATACTTACAAGGGATATTTTGTCGTTCCACCGATACTAAAGACGCTTTGTCTAATGAACGCTGAATGTACAATGGGCGTTTATGTACATCACTTGGAAGGCCAAAGAGGTGCTTGGTATCTAAATATAAGCTTGCTCTCTCCAACTGGCTTAACGCATTGCCATCCCGTTCGAATAAATCCTTGAAAGTTGAAATGCCGACTTCACACAAGGAACATAAAGAAATGCTCGATGAACTTGCGGAAACTCTGCTCGTTCTTGTACATGGAAAATATGAGGTCATGGTGAGTTCAGCAACAATTCGTTTTGAAGCACATTCCAAGCTTTCTACAGCCCAATGACGCAAGGCCTGAAGCGATCTGGACCATGCTGGCTGAAATGACAGACGGAATGATTGGAGTTTGCAAGCGGCTTGTCATGATGTCGGATCGCGTATCACCTGACATTATTCTGAAAGATACCTCGGAAGATGCGCGGGACGAAGTCGTAAGTATTCGCCAGGCCCTTAAATATCGTTGCTTGACGCTTTTGTATGACAAAGGCATTGGCAATGGACATCATCAAAGGTATGCAGCGCTCCAGCAGAATTGGTCGAAACGTTCTCTTTGACGAAGAAAGCCGCAACTTCCCAACTCCGCGCAAGGATCTGGATTCAGTGAAAAAATGAAATTATCTCCATTCCAATCATCCAATCTGACCATATCAATAGACATGCACAGTTCAGATACTGCACGAAATGGTGTTTTCCGACTCAGATTGCTTCCTCACTTTGAGCAGTATACAGCCAGGAGGTCATGGTTGGATTATCATTTTCCGTGACGAGCTCAAGGATTGGTTAATCTCGGCGGTTGAACCCTTTCATGTCTTGTACGAGGATCCACGTGGGAAGAGAAATTATTACGGGATATATACGGCCCGATTGCTTCCCAGAGCAAGCATGAGTGGCGCGGAATTTGCTTGCTTGAATGACAACGTAAGGGCATTTAAAATAATCTTCGACGTCTTCCTATATTTTACGCTAGGTTGGTGAAATCATCGTTACTGCTCTCTCCCGAAGCGAAAGAGGCTCAAGTTCCTATAGTTCGATGAGGGAAAAGCTACTTCTCTCATTGAAGACCCTACCATGCATCTTTTTGCGATGCGTAGAGTTCTTGCCCGTGATGTATCCCAATTTCATGAACGATGTTCAACTTGCGCAACCGGTGCCTTCAAGGCTTGCTCTATCGTCTAGACTCACTGCCCCTGTGCCGGTCAAACACGAAAGTGAGCATTTCTCATCAAACCTGACGAACCATCAACTTGGCACAATGCCAGCATCTGCATGTGGATCGTACCAACGAACTCAGTTCTCACAACAGGTTCTTCGGCCAATAGAGAATGACAAGAGTTTCAGCGCTCAAGGTAATTCACTGCAACCCTACTCGTCTACTGAAACAGACCTTTTTTCTAGGCACTTCCACCTCGTATGATGCGCATTCATATGATGATCGGTGGTATAATCTCAGCGACCCCAATATCCTGAGAGGGCGTAGTCGAGCATTAGCGGGGCATCAGACCTGGAACCAAGACCATCAGAACAATAATTTGGCCAATAATTCGGGTCGAACTTTGAAACCGGTGTGCGGCACCAATCCACGGCCACTTCAATCTAGTGCCCATAATATTTACCAATATCACAATCGTCAAGCCAACCCAGCTTGCGTCTCTCATCATGGTACTGGTATGCATTCCTCAAATACTGCATTCCGTTCAAAGTCGCAATCGTACTCCGCCACTTACGGAACTCCACGAGGTTATCAAGTCCAAAATCAGAATATCAACCCCATTTGTAATCCCCCTCCCATCAGGACTCAATTTACTCGATCATCTAGAGGCTGGTACCCTCAAAATGGAACTTTGCGTTCTCCCGCCCGTCCCTCGTCACGAAATTTGCCCTTCTCTCAGCATGGGAACGGCCGACCCCCACTTCTCTAAATATTGCCCCACCTAATGGATACAATGAACTTCTTACTTTTTAGCTTCATGTTCTTTTTCTCGTGAGATACAAGACTTCAGAGTAGATTAGATCTAAAATATTAGTATACGTAGGCATCCCTGTCGTCCTTCGTGATAGTTCGCCTACCATTGGACGAAGTTGAAAAGGGTAAAGATTTAGATCTCCATGAAGTGCATATTGTAAAACCCAATCACGTCGCCACAGTGGCCAAAAGTCCAACTTTATCTTTGATCTATTCTTATTCTCAATAGAATATGTCAAGTCCTCTGTGTGCATGATATTGTCCGACATCCGGCGGGTGCCGTCGCAAAAAACTCACAATATGATGAAGATAGAAGAGGTTTTCTTTGCGAACCACGGATAGGAAACACGCATGGAAAATTTCAAGAGGGTGGCCAGTCTCCTTGAAGTCTTTCCAGAATTTTCCATGATTGGGACCTTGCACTTGCGGAACTTGATGAGAACGACCGGAGCTTTGATAAGGACTGACATCAGAGTGTCTCGAACGACAGTTGACGTAGTTTGTGAGTCCGTCGAGTTTGCTCGGTTCGCATGTGCCATTATTGTTTTCGCCTGATCTAGGCGAGCCATAACGACGACTCGATTTTTTCCTTTTATGGATATCTTTCCATGGAGAAGTATTTAACCGATTGCGATCGAGCAAAAGCGTATCGTAGATCTCGTCCTGGAATCCATCACACAATGTAATCGTCGTTTGTGGTCCGACATATAAGTATGTGTCCTTGAGGAAAAAATTACTAGACCTCCCTCGTCAGCGATGTCGTACTCCTGTGATTGGAATTCCGTCGAAGATGAAAACGTCGAAGTCAATCAATCACTCGACCCCTATCATGTACCAACCGGTCTTCATCATAACTTTCAACTCGAACCTTCCAACTCTACGACCACTGACGTGTGTCGCGTGACTCCCGAGATACCATCTCCTGCCTCGAGTTATTCTTCGCTTTCTCTCGAAAACGGGTTCCCCTCCGAACTTGACGTCGTCCGTCGCGGACATCCGGCGTGGGTGGCTCGACCCCGTAACGCTTTTATTATCTTCCGCTGCGAGTATGCTCGCAAGCATGCAAGACAAGGGAAGAGAGTGCGACACCCCCCTGGTACTAACACTGAGAAGACTGTCTCCAAACTCGCTGCGGAGGCTTGGCACGATCTCCCAGCGGAAAAGAAAGATTACTACAAGGATCTTGCTGAGCAGGAGAAGGAGCAGCACGCAAAAATTCATCCCGATTACCGTTTCCGCCCCGTAAAGAAGGGAACAGCTCAAAAAAAGAGACCAGCTCCAGTGTCGAAGTCGGAGTCCCAGCCCTTAATTCCATCAGCTGCTACGGAGCCGGCTGTCGAGCCATTGGTCGTTCCGCAACCTTCACAGGGACAAGGACCGCCGATAATACAGCCATCACCCCAGCCATCCCAGCCCCACGTCGACATCGCCCTTGTTAAAGCTGGTCGTCGCCGATCTGCATCTGTCCCCTTACTTACCATTGGCAGCGGTCTCTCATTCACCTCCGGAGAATGGGACTCCACCCAGCCCCCGAGATTGAGGGTGCAACGCTCGAGGTCTGCCTTGGGGAATCGGCCTTCCATGTCGAACGTGACCTCTTCTTGCTACGAAAACCAGTTATCTGATACTCGAATGTCAGAGGTTAGTCTCCAACCCTTAAATTTTTTTCTGCACAGCAATTTACATACGACCTCTAGGTGGATCCATCTTCTGGATACATCGTTCCAGAGGAAATTTACGGCACCGTTCAGGACGTTTCGCGAGGACCGTTCTCCTATCCTTATCACTACACTCCCTCGGAGTTCACCAATACAATCGCGGATCCTACATTTATATCCTCCTCGTGGAGTAGCAATATTCATACTCCAGAGGAAACGATTTCATGGTCTTCTCCCCTCACGGATCTTCGGGATCTCCAGTCACAAGGCTCGTTCTCGGAGTACAGTGGCGCCTCCGACGCTTCCGAAATCAATGACGTCATGCCCGACTACTCACATGAAGAACAATGGGCAGCTGCACAGACCGAGTGTTCGTATTTATCCATGCAACCTTCCCTGGGTCTGGATACCACTGGAATGCTGTTCTCGCCTACCACACTATATAACGACGATGTTGCGAACGAGTACAGACAAATGGTGGGACCCCACGCCACCGTCGAAACTCAGGTTCCTGAAGAGGCCATGTTCGCGCTCGACATTAATGACTACCTATATTAAGCACACTTACGGCACGTCGGTGGTCAGAAAAACGATAAGTCTGTTTTGATGCTTATATTTGATATTTTATCAGTATTTATGTCTGGTTTTTCTTTGTCCCCTTGACTTCCATGATCTTGACGACGATGACACTTCATCGGATACCCTCTTGACAACTTCTTATTTCTGTACGTCGACTCATATAATGTATTCCCTGTAATACCTTCTGTACTTGTTCATAAACATTTCAAGAAAAATAAAATTCCCATTGCGACACCGAGTTCCAGGAAATATGATTACAATAACAACCATTATTCTACGGGTCCAAGTGGCTTCATGCGAGAGGAGTATTGTGAATCCACCTTTCGAACAGGTCCTAGAAGCACCACAAATCAGGTACGGAACTGGAAAAGCTTAGTGTGACATACTAGAGCAGATTCGGGCTGGTCATATGGTACCATGTGCCTAATATCAAATCATCATTACAAAATTTGATGTGTGATATATCGCAATGATGCCGACTCACCCGGCTTCAAAAACTGTTACAAATGTGACGTTGCCTGCGGTAAATCCGGCTCCGCCAGCGGTGCGTACCTCACCAGCAGTCTTGCCAGACTTCACGGTAACCCATGGCACTGCTTGAGCCTCCGTGAATTCTGGCAGGAACTTGGTCTCGAGTCGTTCGACCCAACGTTCATTTCCCTAGTTGCACGAGTTGTATGAACAGTGCCAGGTCCTTGTGGATGAGAAAAACCTTACCATGAAGTTACACATCATGTCTGATTGGGAAAGGTTAGTGCAAGATGCTCCAAATGGAGTAAAAAGGGTAACGCACCAGCATTGCCAGCATAGACAAGGAGCCTGACACCATCATTGACGAGCTCTGGCAGAAGACGTGCACTGTTATGCATACCATCACCCTGCAATGCGAAAGCACGATTAACATCCATATTGCATGAGGCAAAGCTTTGGTCTGGATTAACACCAAGCGCAGCCTTGTTGTTAGGATTGTTCATCCAGGTATCGATCCAGCTCATCTGCTTGTAGCACAAATCGCCATCCTTCGTTCTATCGCACTCGCGGCGTACATCGTAGGGGTTGCGGCCTAGCTCTAAAAACACGTAAAATCGTCGATCGAGAGTAAAAATGGCAAGACTTACGCATCAGAGAAGCATAGAGAGTGTTGCAATACAAAGCGGCCGGTACACATGTAAACCTGGAGTCAAAGTTATAACAGGCTTTGATCAAGCGCTGGCAAGTCGGTATCTTCGCCCTCAAAGCTTGGCACTCAGCACCATCTGGGTCATCGTACAGAGGATACGGGCCTTCACAGACATAATCCGGAATGGAAGCAAACTGGATATAAGGATCAGTCTGTCCGTTTGCAAGGACGACGGAAGCCAGGTTGATGTGCTTGAGCTGCGGAACAGGGGCGAAGCTGAGGCGCTTGTTCTCCTTGTAGATGACATTTGCAAAATTAGGAGCGTAGGTACCACCATAACTCTCCGCAGCAAGATGGAAAGTTTGGGTTGAGTATTCAGGAAATCGATCAAGGAATAACTGCAGGAATGCATAAACGTCTTTGCCGGCTGCAGGGCTTGTGTTGACGGTTGTGCCATCATCGGCATAAGAGTAACCGACATTGACTGGTTGGTCAAGAAATATGATGTTGGCGTTGTTATTCCAGCTGTGCGGGTTATAAGTTGTATTCTTTCCCTCATTGGCAACGCTACATGGTCCAAGCTCGAACAACAGGCCGGTCGAAGAGCTGCAACCTGGGCCACCATTGAGCCACAACACGAGAGGAGCATTTGCTGGTGAGGAACGAGATTCGAAAAACCTTATCAACAATCAGCACTGAGATCAACAGCTATTGGTGAGACATAAGATATGGCAGGTACTCTGGTACGTTGCGAATTTATGGATATGGGACGTGGTCAATGTACTGACCAAAAGAAAAGGTGCTTATCATCGGCAACATCGAGGTAACCTGAATATTGCTTGACAGAGGTATCACATAGATTGGGCTCAGTCACTCTCAGCTGATAGCTCTCAAAGTGTGGAATGGTGACGAGTTCGTCTAATTGTTCAATCTCACTTAGGAATGGAATGTTGTCAAACGGGCTATGAACTCACACAATAATCCATTCTGCTTCAGATATTCTCTTCCATCGTGGAACCATTTCTGAAGATTATGCTTCCCCTTGAGTATGGCTTTCTTGGCATCGCTCAGGAATTCCGATGCGGACTCCAAGCCGTTCCCCAAGTCTGGGAAGTCTCCTGTACGCCATTTGTGATTGTCTCCTAGGACGACTTGAGCATAGTCTTGAGTTGGGCTTGCTAAAGAGCCCTGTAAAGTTGTAGATAGGCAGGAAACAAGTAGCAGAGTGATGGTCTTCATCGTTAAGATGCAAGAACACCCACCGTGTACTTGACCGCTCCCATCCAATTTAACCCGGAATCACGTGAGCGCCCAATCGTCATTATCTAAATCTTTACTTTTTTCCCCAGATTTTCTGTTCACTGAATGTGGCACTGCATCAACCTCGGGAAGACACCCATGGCAAGAAAAATAGTCAAGAAAACAAGTC
The DNA here is from genome assembly GCA_027475525.1 of Macrolepiota albuminosa. Taxonomy (NCBI): domain Eukaryota; kingdom Fungi; phylum Basidiomycota; class Agaricomycetes; order Agaricales; family Agaricaceae; genus Macrolepiota; species Macrolepiota albuminosa. The sequence goes on along the minus strand of JAMWFC010000056.1, from coordinate 407,458 downwards.
ATTCTCTTCAAAAACCTTTAAAAATTTCGATTCTCTCACGACAGCATTTCTCGCTTCTATGGCCACGAGTTTTCAATTGTGTCAGGCTGTGCCAACTTGATTCATACAAGATTATCACACGAACCAATTCGTCATATTGGCACTCCTTGTGTATCTGAATGATCCCATCTTAAGGCCCTCTTTTTCAATAACAGTATGTCAAGGGCAAATACCAAAACTCTTGATCATATCGTCCATTTGACGCCGCCTGGCTCGGTCGACGAGACTTCGAAACAATTCCGGGAACTGGGTTTCACGTAAGGACCTCACTTGCACTTGAACGTCGTTGCCGAATATCGCAGTGTCATTCCTGGAGGTACTCATACTGACGGAATGACAGCGAATGCCCTTGTAGTAAGTTATGACTTCGCATTAGTCCAGCAGTCACAGACCGATCCTTCTGTCAGGTCCTGGCTGACGGAGTCTATCTAGAACTTATCTCGTTCACTCATCCTGTTTCATACTATCCACCAGATTCTCCTGGACGCTTAGCTCGCGAGTCCCATAAATGGGCTTCCAAGTCCCCCGGTTGGATAGACTTTGCCTTCCTCGGAAACGGTTTTTTGACTGGCAGCAACCGCATATCCGACATCATAAATGGCCGTGCGCACGAGGTAAACAGTGGTGTGAAGTACGATCCTGAGGTTTCTGGAGGGCGTGAACGTCCAGATGGCAAGGTCCTAAATTGGGTGATATCCTCACCAGGCTCAGGGGTCCGGTGTGCATTACCTTTCTTCTGCGGAGACGTGACTCCACGAAAGTGGCGGGTAAACACGCCCTGCTCGTTAGCTCTGTCCATCATATAACTGCTTATCTAGGTACCTAGCGATCCTCCATCCAATATCCAGCACCCATCGACGGCAAGCGGTATCTCGTCTCTCTTAATACTCACCTCCCTGGAAAATTTTTCCTCTCTCACACAACAACTCACGACCGTGATCGGAACTCGTGCCATCTCGTCGACGGACACGGAAACGATTTGGCAACTAGAGGCTGTTCACAACAAAGAAGGGCCAAAGTTGATATTAAGGACTGCTGTGACGGAGATTGAAACAGGTTTCGTACGGAAAGTTGGAACGGGCATTTTCGAGGTTGCTTTCTCCACTAGAGGCAAGGAAGGAAATACGGTCACCCCATTTGGTCGTATCGCTTGGGTCTCAGCATGACTTTGTACAATCCTCATGCAATTTATGTGTATGAATCGTACAAATTAATCATGAAAAATCGCAGCATGATATGTCAGCGGATGTGACTTGCTCTATGAAGTCGTGAAATCAAGGCGGTGGGACTTCATATTCCCTTCAACCTCCCATTCAAGGCGACAACACGTTCGCTCGTCATGTCTACTCTTTTGTTGCAATGCAGTGTTCACTTTCGCTCTGCTCGAAGCACTTCATATTGTTGCTATGATATTTATGACTTTGAAAGCGTAATCCAGCCAAGTCCTGTTGCAAGGCGAACTACATATGCGAAAATGGAAGATGGAACTACGTGGTTAAGTTATTACGATCATATCCACTTCTCGAACGGTTGCGAATTACTTGGGTCATGCACCAAGGGCTCAACGATCGTTAATGATAGATGCCGCGAAAGGCAGCGCAAACTGGGAAACCAAAAACACCAGACCTCCAATCACCTCTCAAGAATCGCATCCACTGGAGCCTTGTTTATGGGGCCATTAGTTGGCCAGGACGATCGGCAATAGTATTCGTAACTCTTGGTATGATGATAGAAGAACTGGTTCTGTCGCCTTTGAAGACGGACTCCAAGGGTCCGGGATGCCGGAATGCAATTCAATAGCTATGCATTCGGAGGAAGGAAAAAGATGAAGCCACTGAGAATCAATGCTTTGATTAAAGAGATTCGAGCGTTCGAAATCATTAGTCAGCAGTGTTCTATGAACATCAAAGAAAGACGAAACAGATGGGCATAATGTGAGATCCAGACTAATACATACGTGGACGCCTGCATTAAGTTTGATCAGATTTGTGCGAGTCCTGATAATACCAGATTCATCTGTAGTGGGGCGATGCTGATGCAGAGCAACTCATTCTCTCACCCGTGGGTTCCAAAGATCAAAAGCGGGAAAGAGGGCGCTAGTAGCCGCGGCTGTAGAGAATTTTTTTCTGAAGAGTAATGGTCTACGTCGCACAAGCAAGTGAGAACTGAGCACTACAACTGCAGTATCGATATTGCTCGAGGAAAACTTGATTGATACCTTGTTCGGTACACGAGCTCGTTAAGCGTTGATAAAGTGTAGACTGGCATTCTTTCAAGTTGGTAAAAGACGAAAAGGCGAGGGAAGCATCCCTAGTGACGGATTAACGCTTCACCCCAGGTATTCGCCGTGACCAGATCGGCCCCCAGTGAGTACTCGTCTGGTGAGACAAGTCATGATACCGGGTAGCCCGAGTTTGTTGACGACACATATCCTAGGTAAGTCCCGTGTAAATTCTTAGATGTCCAAGTAAGTGCTACAGAGAAGTCCCCACTTAGAATTCAGGGGCACCAAGCGGATATCTGATTAGATTAGATCAACTCTTCGAGTCAAGCCACGTTCAACTCAGATTATCATAAAATCGGCGCGTGGCCGCTCGCTCCCTGACACTTCACTTATTCTAAGATAAATGGCGCCCAAGGGAGGAAACGCGAAGAAAGAGAGCGGTCGCGCGAAGAAGGCGGAGAACGAGGCGAACAAGAAGGCCCAAGAGGTGGCGGATAAGGTTTGTAATACCTTTGGGTTCATCCTCTCATCAACTCATCGTACGTGAATAGGAAAAGAAGGAAGCTGATAAGTGGAAAGAAGGTACAAAGACGACTAAAGCTAACAAGGCCGAGAAGGAAGAGAAGCGCCAGGCTGATCTTGCGCGGAAGGCTGAGAACGCGCGGCTCCTTGCTGAAGAAGAGGCTGCTGCGCCATCAAAAGCCAAAGCTGCGCCCAAGGCCGGTAAATCGAAACCGACGCCTAGACCGGCTGGTCCTGGTGCCATTGCTGCGGGTGGTGGCCTCGGCGCTGTGGATCCTGCCAAGGATAATATCCCTGAGGAGAAAAAGGAGATCGAAAGCTATGCAGCGACGGGCATCGATAATGCACTTGATTTGCTGGAAGTTGTAAATGCGAAGATGGACAAGGCGAGCATAGGACAGCAGGCAGCCGGGATTGAACGGCATCCAGAGGTACGATTTGTGGATCGATTTATCGTATCTACATTCGGACTGAATGACACACCAATCTTTAGCGACGGTTCAAGGTGAGACTGCACTGCCTCGTATATTTATTTACTCACGCATTATTCTTACCGTGCGGTAATTAGGCTGCGTTTGAAGCTTACCAAGAGCGCGAGCTACCAAAGGTCAAGATTGAGGTGCGGTGTTTGTAATTGAATTACACTGAATATTGATATCACGACTTTCTATCCAGCATCCGGGCCTACGGTTACAGCAGTATAAGGTCTGTCGTGATGTTACTCGCGCGATTTTTACACGCTAATCCGATATCTATCTTCACTTCATCAGGACTTGCTGTACAAGCAGTTCCAAAAGTCTCCGGAGAACCCGCAAGTCATACTATCAGTATTTTATTCAACGCGGCTGATGATATGTTCCATAGGTTCAATCAAACAACGATTGCTTACGACGCGACAAAGGAGGAGAAGGTTAAAGCCCTTGGAGAGAAGAGGGCTCAAGTGGAACAACGGCTCAAGGAGTAGAATGTTTCATTGTTGATGTGAAATGGACCATTCTATAAACCATATGATCATCCGTACTTTTTTGCATTGTAGCAACAGATTACTACGGTTCATGTCCTGTTCGTTGTCGAGGCAATAGATGACTATCGAGACACATTTACCATTAGTATCTCTTGGGAAACCAGACATGACACATTAGCTGTACGACTACGGTGGTGCACGGGTTTCCGATTGTAATTATATGAGGACTGTGCAAAGGCCGTGCCGGCTTAAACTGCCGATGTGGACTGCAATCGGGATATTGAAAAAGACACTATTTACCCCGTGCACAGCTTACGTAACGCGGTGCCCAAAAAGTTTTAAAAGGAAGGTCTGTTATGGCCACATTTCTTCGCTGGTCTTTCGAGCTTGACCTCTCTTCTCAACTTCAAAACCCGATAAACGGTTGCTCAATTAATGGCCTTCTCAATATCTTTACCAGCTTCGAGGCAATCGTCACTACCTGCTGAATATCCGCAGCAAACGAACACAATTACTGTGACGCGAGTCCCTAAAGATTTTTTTCACCCAGTCCTTCTCGATGTTCTACGCGATCACTTTGCAATATATGGCGAGATAAATCGCTGGGCACCTCTTCCTGGCTTTGGTCGAATCATCATCGTATACAGGTTAGAGCACAGCGCAGAGTCCGCCAAGCAGCATTGTGACCGAATAGCCATTCAACGTTCACAGGATGGGTACGAGTCTAGGTACCCTACTTCAGCTGTTAACTAATATGCATATTAGTTCTGAAGTTGAACTACGCGTCTATCGCGCCGATCCTAATCCCCTGACTACTGAGGACATGTTTGGCAACGCAATTCCAGAAGATAATTACCTCCGACCACCAGCAGTCGAGAAGAACTTTCTCATTTCGCCTCCTGGTTCACCTCCTGTTGGCTGGGAGCAAATTCGGGAAGACCCTCCCAATTCCAATCCTTTAGCTGATGATCTCATAAATGCGTTGCGGAAACTTCAGCTCCAAGAACGCCGGTCCAGCCTGGAAGTTCTCTTGGACCCTCATGAAGGCTCTGGCGTTGGTGTTTACGTCGAGGATTGTGGCGTTGACGACCATGTTGAGGCTGAAGAGGGTGCATGGGTATACGGAGAAACAGCACCCACAAGATCTAGATGGGCACAGACTGCGATGCCTCCCCTTCATGCGGCGATGGTCGCTTAGATGTTTCAGCTTTGTATTACGTAAGTTTTTGATTATCCTCGCATACCGCCTTTTCTCTCTTCCTCTTCGCGGATGATAATCTATCAGACCTGTTCCAATTCTTCAAAGATGCGGACAAATTGATATTGCCTTTATAAAGCTGATCTTGTTCTTGATGCATCCCTCTCTGGCTCAGGACTGACCATCCTTCTACAGTATATATTATCCTTGTGTTTTTCTCGGACGGCCATTTTGTTGTATATTGTGAGTACACATCCAAAGCAACTTTTCTTTTCTTGCGTCGTCAAAAGATGAACAAATTCAGACCTGTTCTGATCCTTGTGGAGACACCCATATATTGCCTATTGTTCTGAGTCCTGATTGTCCTGTTGCTCTTTCATCGGTTATTGAACTCGACTGACTCGATCTACCAATCAGGTGTCTTTGTTTCCGCTCACCATGCACATACTTCTCATGACTAGCTATATTTTATCACCTTTACGGGTATCGCATCAAACCGCATTGCTACATTGTTTAATTATCATATATGTACTTATCACCATCATACTGAGGAATTGCATTATCTTTGTACTTGTTTCGTTTGCCTGAAACGTAAATTCAAGATGCTGTCGATTGCTGTAGTCAATCAAAATATATCTGTTCCAGTACCACAGCCATGACATGTCAATCTTTTTAACGCCTTCTGTCAAACTACACTACACTTGCGTGTTTTCGACAAGTGCACTGTATATATAAACTATCGGAGATCTTATCATTGATATCATCATAGTTTCTCTTCTTGCCACTAGCTTTCCATTTTTCGTCCTCTGTTACAACCGTCATGGATATGATTGGGAAGTGGAGAGCGGGGACATCTTGTGAGTATTTCATCTAACCTCGTATGCCGACGCTCATGTTTCTTACCAGACGGGCCCGTCCTTAGCCAAACGGATCTCTACCTCTTGCGTCCCGAACTCCAAGTCAATCCTATCCTTCTCCAAGAACATCCATCCTTCCATCTTGTCTTCAGCCTTGTTACTGGTACGATATCTGTCTCCAACTGGCAAACCCAAACCATATAACTCACGGTGGAAAATGAAGGACAAACTTGTGGCTTCAACCAAGAAGCGCGCGATCGTGATATCGCATTCACACAGAAGGATGAGCCAGCGACGATACCGCGCGTGAAGCAGCTCATCCTTATCACGGAACACAGTCCGTGGTGCACTATCGTGACGAACGACAATGGAGTGACGTTGGGTGATATCTGTGTTCAATTGTATAGGGAGTTCGTCCATCTTATCATTTGCGCCTCTATTGACGCTGACGACTGATAACTGCGCAGGTATACTACTGTCATCACTCCTCCGGAGTTGACGTCGATTCCGCCGCGCGTGCAGGAACAGATTAAGAGGATTGCTGCTCACAACTTGATGGCAACGCAAGGAGGGTGGCAACCTGGTGGTTATTATCCACCTACACCTATCCCTATAGAGCAGCTCAAACGCTCCGGTGCGTCGTGGCCCTGACATTATTCCTTAACTCGTGTTGACCTGTCTTCCAGACTGGCTCCGGGAGCGTGTGTTCTTTGAGAAGCTGCAGAAAGTCGATGCTTACGCGGTCTCCCGGCTTGGCTATAGTGCTCCGAATATCTTCGTAATGGACCTGTCGAACTAGGCGGTTTTCAACCACCGCATCCTCGTGTCCATCTTCTGTATATGATCAGCCATGTTCCGGATGTGCTCTCTTTTCATTATGACCCGAATTTATGAACTACATACCGATTTACTCATGTATACTTATCTACATGATTTACAATACCTTCATATCAGTTTCTTGCAATTCTAGCACACATCTACTCACCGGGCTCCAACACGTGTTTGCATGCCCCTAGGGCCTTCCTTCCACTTAGATTCTCATAAAGTTCCATGGTGGGCGGAATATCGCGTCAACATTTTTGTGCAGTTGCTGAACACGTGGTCGATACAGATCACTGATCAGATCATACTTTTCTTTCGCGCTTCTTTCCTTTCTCACTTCTGGACTCTATATACCCCTTCATCGTTAATACTTATCACTGTTATCCGCACTTTTCAGTGGACTTACAATCCACTTTGGATTGATCCATTTAAACCTTCATCAACGCCAAAGGAGGATTATACCCAGATTCCAGGGCTGGATACGTATTTTCCCCATTGTGTGAGTGTCACTACTCTCTCGTGCCGTCGTTACTCCTGGCGAAGGTCCGGCTGAGGCTGTGAACCTTTTTGTCATTTCATCTGATTAACGTTATACTGCAGACAAAAGAGCTGAATCACTGCATCAATTCAAGTAGATAGAATTGCTTCCTATATCACGATCATAACTTTCTAATCAATGTTTAGGAAAATCGCACCTTTGGAGGCGTTCTACGAGCCACGAATTCTTACGAGCATAACGGTACCTTTCTGAGCTTCGCATCAGAGTGGGGTCAGACTTCCATATTGGTGAGTATTGCAAATGGTCGAGTCAAGTCTTTCGTACTCATGCCACTTACCTGTGCAAAGGAATCACAGAACCAAGAATAAAAATACTGATTCTCCAGAATGGCAAACGAACCATCACCTTTCATCCCCCCCACCTTTACACCGTCCCCAGGGTTAGCCCAACAACCTCTAATCCCTGAACCTCCAATTGAACCTGCAAACCTTGGTTGGGGTGGCCGACCTCAACATTCAGGAGCCTTCCCTATCTACCCTTCATCCCCGTTCGTTGCCCCAGGTTTCCAGCCTCCTTTGGGTGCTGCGACTCCCACCACCAACCCTAACCGTCTGCCTCCAACGTTAGGCACAGAATTTGTGGGATATCCGGGAGGAATGCCACCAAATATGTACATGGGAGCCTCGCCGTGGACTGCCCCTCCACAACATTCACCTTGGCAAGGTATGCCGCGGCCACAAGGGCAGCCCTTTCTCCAGCCACCAAATACTGGGGGACCCTTCCCAGGCTATCACACTCCGTTTACTCCGCAATACGGTGCATTGCCGCCCAATATGTACGGAGGCTATCCTGGAGGGCCTTCGCCTGGCTGGGGGCTTATGAATACCCCAGCCGCAGTTACGCCAGCAGGCCCTGCTTTCCTAAATTTTCCTGCCGCTTGGAATGCTGCTCCTTGGGCAGCACAGCAGGCACAGCAGAACGAAAGACCCAACCTGCCTGCAAGCCGGTCGAGCGCACATGTTGGTGACCGCGTTGATCCATTTATGGCGGGGACTGGATGTACGTCGCGACTTCGAGCCCATTGCGCTTATGACGTTGTTAACCTGATGTATTTTGACAGATGGCCCTGTCCTAGATCCTTTTGAGGCTCAGATTCTCAACGTTAGTAGCAGAGTCAATCCGTTGCTGGAGCCGATTGCAGATGCGGCTCCAGACCGACCTCACCTGAAATGGAACATGCTATTCCGGTCAAACGACTGTCATCTCTCAACAGATCAATCGCATGTATCATGGTCGAAAGGGCGCGACGCACCTGCCACGTTCCCCCGCTTCACTAAGATCACCATCGTCTCTGAGACGTTTCCCTGGACCGTTCCCATTGAGGCATCAGACCCCGCGGTCGGGGTGACTTGCGGCGATGTCATCGACCAGCTCGGTAATCACTTCCATCGTCTTACGTCGAAAGAAGACTACGATATGCTTGATAAGAAACGACAAGTTATTATTTCACAGGTATATAGGCAGAATCGTTCGCGAGAACCCGGGGTGCCTGGTGGTACGCTCGGGGAAGGAGTACGCAGATTGGATTTTCTTGAGAAGAATATTATATTTGGTGGCATATATCGCGATGATCAGAGGGTTTTCAACTTGCTGGGGACGAGGCCTTCGTGCCATTATGTTTTGAAGTGCTCGAAGCAGTATGCTTTGACAGCACAAGAGGCGCAGGAGCATGAGGATAGGCAGAGAAAATTTGAAGAGGGGCGAAGGAAGAAAGAGGAGGCGGCGAGGAGGCGGGCAACTGTGGAGGATGCTTCGGACAGCGACGAGTGATGGGTAGGTGATTGAATTTGATCGAAATATGTCTGATTCCTTTAAATGATTACTTCATACTATCACATCTTCCCAACGGGACAGTCGTACCAGTGATGGGTACGACATCGTTGTGGTCCTGCGCTTTCATCTTTTGCGACAGCATAGAATAATATCCTTACATATATGTAACATCACCTCATTTAGCTCGAATAGGGCTCGATATAAGCTACTGACTGCGAGGTACCTGTCGACTACGAAGTTTAGACTTCAATTAGACACCCCGTACGCTTGGTATCAGTCGTGCGAAGGTTAACATTTTGGGAGGATATTAGTCTCAGCTTATTGCTCAAACCTTTAGGGTCCTCAAATTTAAACTCACACGCTTTGATCTCCGTCAACCTGAACTCAGATTCATCAGTGACAACTTATACTGATTTGGTTGACTGGTCACGGAGGCACGATGGACATCCAAAAGCATTCTAATGGTTGATTGATCAATCATGAATTTCAGAAGTCATAATCCTTCCGAGTCGTGTCCCTTTTCGCTCAGTATGCTGCCGCTTCATTGCGCCACACAACCATATATCTGTTGGTCACTGATCACAGAATGACGCTAGCAGATGTTAGTTTCTCAGAAGGATATGCGTGGGTTTCTGCATCGGCCCCGTCATAATTTTATTCTCTTAAAGAATGCGTGTGGGCGTTATTGGTTTAACTGGTGTGCGTGATAGATGTTGCAGCCGGCTGGTCTTTTCGGAACAGACTGGAACACCAAAGACCAACTGTGTTGACAAGACTCTCAAGTGTGGGACCTGGAGTCGTCGTATTAAACAGTTGGTAAGACTGATGAATAAGACGACGTCCAGTGGGGAAAATAGTTTGGGGGTACTCGCGTGACTACACTTATGTAGGCGGTCCTTCACCCTGCATCTCAACAATAGAATGAGCAATGGCGCTTCGTAGCTACGTTCATTTTAATTGATATTTCTCCTCTTCAATAATGTGGATAGATAGCTCCTTCCGTTTAAACAAGTTCATTTCAGAAATATCTCACGACATATGGAGTAATTGACTACATCATTCACGATTGAAACAAACAAAGTCCTGTTATACGCGTTAAAAAGAGCTGAGACGTCAATCAACAACGAAGCTCACCAATTACCAAATCTCGGGCCACTGGCTAAGATTACCAGGGTTCATCCACTCTGTGATTCCATAGGACTCGTACTGTTGTCCGTCGACGTCGTAGCCTCCAGTGTATTTTGCAATCCAACGGTGGTAAATGCTGACAGTAGGATTCACAGCGATGTTGGTTGCATGGAACGAGACGTTTCTGCCTTCAGGCAAGAGAAACGTTACGTGAAACTCAGTCGGTGCAATGACGTTGCTATCAACAACCTGGCCCATTGGGATGATCATCGAAATATCAGTGACTCGCTGCCCGATGATGTTGCACTGGCTTGTTAAAAATTCACCCTCGTAGCTGAGATGGCCGGAGTTGACAGAGTTGGTGCCATTGGTCGGGCTTCCGCTGAAAGTGACAAACGACCACGGCCCAACCTGGGCGATGAGGACATACCATGACTTGATGAAGTCATTCATGGCGTTTGGTCCCCAGTTGGAATCCTTATAGCCTGAACCATCGAAACGAACAAATTTACCGCCGACTACGACATCAACGGTCGAAGGACCGCCTAAGTGTGCGGTAATTAGCAGATGAAACGTCTGTTGACGGAAATTATGACACTTACTGGGGATCGTGATACGCCACCCTGTTTTTTTATAAAGAATCTCCTCCGCGGCGGTTAACTCGCGTCCATCTGAAACCAGATCATCGAAGAAAGGGGAATCGGAAACGTCGGTACCACCACAGCCAGTCCGAGCAGAGCTTTCAGTATTAATTTCAATAGTTCCAGTCGCATAGACAGTGTTAAGAAAAACTGAAAACTTCTTGCGATCCGGGGTGGCGATGAAGGTAATCTCATTGTTACCCCAGCTTCCGTTGGTGACACCGGATTCGTCAGAATAGACTGAAGATGTATTGAACACCATGGTTTGTGCGAAAGGAAGGCCGTCTTGGTCGAATCCATTGATTTCAACGGAATATAGTGGAGTATTAGAAGACCCGAATTGGAAAGTATTGCCTGTTTAACCTGAGCAATCATGGCCAATCTACTGTGGACAAAGTTGACCAACCGTGCTTAAGAACTACTTCAATTGATGGGGGTACACCATTCGGGGCAGACGTCTGGCTGACGACTTGTGTGTACCACCAATCAATAGCGCGGTTTTCTGCTGTAACGTCAATGTGCGGTCCTTCCCAATTGCTCAAGTTAGCCGCAACGGAAAATTGAAGCACTTCGGAAGTAATCGACTATCAGTCTGGTATTTTCACGATTTAACCAATAACATTGAGCTTACGCAAAGATCCAACAAGGAAAACGGGGGCGAAAGTACCAAACATTGATGGATATATGAAGGCGACGTGGGTAGGTTCTTCTGAAACAGGTGTCAGATGGTGATGTTTCTTTTATACACCTTTAGGCGCGCAGGCGCTAATAGCGACACCGCTAGACACGGTGGATAACGGAATCAAGTTGAACTGAACACGCATGCCAAGTACGAAGCTATGTCCTTGTGCGAAAGTAATATTCGAGTCACCCGTGTCAGACGTTCAAGAAGGTTTATCGAGACAAGGGGAGATCCTTGAGGCAAAACCGTAGACATAAATGTTCCCGTAGGAACCAAGTTTCAATATGGTTACACAGCTTTCAGGCTGTGTTCACGGCGCACATCAATACATGTCCGACATGATCGAGGTACAGAGGTAGAACCATAGCATGTGGTAGCAAGACGAATCTGTTTGCGGTTCATGTCCTCATTTCAAGTCATCTCCAAAGGAGAAAGTAATGCAAAAATTGAAGGCAAGTTTGAACTTGGCGCGACGTTGATTGATATACATGTGGCAATGCACGAGCAGAGCATCCTAGCGATTTAATGCATGATCGGAAGAAGCTTTCGGATCCTGTCAGTAAGACTGACTCAGGAGATTGGTCTATCGGTTGAGAAATGCGTTTACTTCCTGACCAGTGCAATCTGCAGTCGCAAGTCAAGCCCACCACCTAGACTGAGGGAGCACGACAGATTCGTTATGAGATGATAAGGAAGGGTCCGAGATCACGAGATTTTTCCGAGACTTTGCTAGTGACTGGATTCAAGTCGGAATTACGACGTTTGCCTTCAATTTGGTCTTAATAGCTCATTCATATACAGAGAACTTCGTGAATGGGAGGTACTACATCTAAACACACATGTCAAGATGGATGTCGAGCTGCGTCTGAGGATGTAACGTTTTGCCTAAAATGGAACACGTCGGAATTGCACTCGACGAACCAGTTGGACTACCTGTCCCATTAGAACAAACATCGTTACTATACTGTGACCCGTTACGCAGAGTGGACAAGGCTCTGGTACTGCCAGTCATTTTCCATAGCGGGAACCCGAACCGCTACAGAGGAGCAGATCTCCAAGGGGATTTGCGGATCCGGTGAAAGGTTATCCAGGTCATAAAGAAGCCCGCGCTGCGAAAACGAGAGAGTTTACTAGTACTAGTCATAGCGAGTGGTTGAAGAACAAGAAGTCCTTGAAGCATGTGATTGCAACGTTGCATGGACTGCGCATCGCTCTTGCTGTCATCAGATGCTGTGCTGAAATCTGATTTCGAACAGCTGACTCCATTATGACATACGCAGGCTTTTCAAGAGACTTCTTTGGTCGCCAGATCGAAGGCCCCCTTAAACGTAGATTCAGAGGCACTTAGTAAAAGATGGACGTCATCTTGCTTTTACTTGGGTCTTTAATCGCAACACTTGTCGTTTATGGCGTTCATCGAGTGCTGAAACTTGTCTACCAGGAGATCACTTCCCCTTTGTGCGACCTTCCAGGTCCAAAAAGTCCAAGTCTCATATACGGAAATATGGCAGAGATTTGGGCAGCGGTATCATGTTCACTAATTGTCCTTGCCGCTTGGCTCATGAAACCTTCATTTAGGAAAACTCGGTCCTTCACGAGAAATGGGTACAGGAGTATGGTTCCACGATTCAGTACAAAGGATTTTTTGGTGTAAGTTTTAGTGGACCTCAGGTTTCGGAAGCGGAGGCTCAAGAGCTTGCAGTTTAGACGACTATACACCACAGATACTAAGGCCTTGAATCACATTCTCATGACTACTAGTGTATACCAAAAACCGAAAGCTGCGCGTCTCAATCTCGCTCGCATCCTTGGGGAAGGTCCGTGGATATCACCACGTCAAAGTTGATGATTTTTGATCAACTTAATCCCCGTAGGTGTGCTAGTTGTAGAAGGGGAGAAACACAAACAGCAGGTACGTTTTTCGACATTGCCGGACTGAAACACATCTGACCATGTACATGTGTAGCGCAAAGTCATGGTACCGTACCCAATTTCTTCATTTGCAACGGTGCTGATTCACTGAATTTCAGAATCCCGCATTTGGACCTTCTCAAATCCGAGAATTTACTGAGATCTTTCTTTCCAAGGCCATCCAGGTATGTTGCATGAATTTACCTCGTTTCCCCCCTTTTTGCGTTATGTCCTCGTCGTAATACTTAACCCCGGTTTTGTCAGTTACGCGATGTATGGGCGTTAGAGAACGAAAAACAGGACGGTCAGAGTAGGATCGATGCCCTTTCTTGGTTAAGCCGAACAACTCTTGACGTTATCGGACTGGCTGGTTCATCCTTTCACTCACAACCGGGATCAAGCTAACGAATGCACAGGATTCAATTATAAATTTGACGCTCTTAGCGAGGATCCCAAGAAGAACGAGCTTAATGCCGCGTTTGCAATTATGTTCAAAGCTGGAACTCGGTTGTCCCTCATACCCATAATTCGAACCTATGTACCTTTTCTCAGTTTTTTAGTGAGTCCGCTCATGTTCGGAGCGACATTATCTGATGACTCGGAATAAGAAAACCGAGCAAGATGTTAAAGCTGCTGAGGCCAAGAAGACCATGATGCGCATTAGTCACGACCTACTCCGCGAAAGCAAAAACTCTGTCCACGAGAAGGGCGAGAAACGGGATCTTCTTACCCTTCTTGTGAATTCGAACATGGCTACTGATATTCCAGAGCACCAGCGTATGTCCGATCAGGATGTTCTCGCACGTATGTCGTTATACTTCCTACTTAACACAATCGATCACCTCCGCTTCTAGAGATTCCTACTTTCCTCGTCGCTGGTCATGAAACTACTAGGTACGCTAGCATATGTATAATTCACTTCGCGACTTTAGTGACGAATGACTTTAGTACTGGAACGACCTGGGCCTTGTACGCTCTGACTCAGGACAAAGCTGTCCAGAACAAGCTTAGGGAAGAGCTCCTCAAGGTTGACACGGACAACCCCACGATGGAGCAGCTCAACGCTCTTCCCTATCTTGACATGGTCGTGCGAGAGACTTTGCGTGTTCACTGTCCGGTGCCATCCACCATTCGGATTGCTGTCAAAGACGATATAATACCACTTGGCCATCCGATCACCGATTGCAAAGGGGTCGTTCATAGTTTTATCAAGTGAGGTTTTTTCTCGATTCCAATTCTTTGTTGGCAGCCAACATTTTTTCATGTGATGATAGAATAACCAAGGGACAGATGTTGTTTGTACCAATCCTGGCCATCAACCGCGATAAGGCAATTTGGGGCGAAGATGCTGCAGAATTCAGGTAAATCATACCAGTTTTCCAAACATCTCTGTCTCATATGATATCGCGCAGACCTGAACGTTGGGAGCATGTCCCGGAAGCTGCGACTAATGTCCCTGGAGTGTGGGGAAACATGCTCACCTTCCTCGGCGGTCCCCGTGCCTGTATTGGCTATCGTTTTTCTCTCGTCGAGTAAGTATATTGCGGCTACGTCTTGGTGTCCTCTATCAAGATTGCTCATGCTACCATGTCCTCTTCAGGACAAAAGCCCTTCTGTTTACACTCGTCCGTGCCTTTGAGTTTGACCTCGCCGTGCCCGCAAAAGATATCATTAAGAAGTCTTCGGTCGTTCAGCGGCCTGTGTTGGTCACGGATCCCGAGGGGAATAATCAGATGCCCTTATTCATTCGGCCCGCTGTGAGATCTTAAGGGAAGAGTATATCCTGTGATCTGGTCAATATCGCGAGTGGCATGTCTAAAGTACGCATTTGCAATATTATCTTTTGCTAGTTCAATGAGCTTTGCACGAATGATACTCTCACAAACATTACTTCATTCAAAAGTCAATCGGGTGGCCGGTGCAACGGGCCTTGAATGACTAATTTCTAGGATCTCCAGAAATGAGCAGATACGGTTGGATCTAATTACGTTTCAGGGACTGCTTAACATGAACGTAGATCTATTGTTTTTGAACTACTTCATCAGATCGAATACTACCTTACAGTTCCTGTATTCCTTTACTTAGGTGAGTGGTGCTACCCGTTATTCGATCGCCTCAACACTCAACCCCGATACATGGGTAATGGAAACCAGCAAGTAGTACGAAACAAAGTCCATTCATCTTATCCATGGTGTTTTACCGCATGTATTTAGGTTGTCATCAAGCCTTGAATCAATTTTAGGTGGTTAAGTAAGTGTCCAATGATAGTGTACTTTCTGGGATCAAAAGCGTGCAGACCGTTCATCAGAACTCTTCAAATTTAAGTTGTACTAGAAGAATGTTTATGTTATGGAAGCATTTGACAAGATCAGACTTCGTCTGCAGAGTGCACACGGAATGAGAGCTGTTTCTAGAGCCCAAGCAGCCGGCCAAAAGTCAGTGATCCCTTGGGCAGCCGTCTTATAAGATCTGGTAAATTGTTATTTAGCTAAGAGCGCGGTAGCGCGGCAAGCCCCGCAAAGCCCGCTACGGTCAAGAATATTCGTATTACAGGACAGATGTATATATATATATTCATTTAGAGACGCACTAACGACGTGTTTTGGTTGCCGAGTACGTGGCGGACATAACCAACTAGTCTGAGTTTAACTAGTTTGTCCCCTTAACTCCCTCCACCCCTTTTCAAGTCTGGTGAAGAGAACAACGACAAGGTGGGCAAAGTTTCTAAGGATGTGTCAAGTGTCTACTAAGATCAGACCGCCCTATTAAATTGATTTCAGAATCATAGCAAGATGATTTTTCCAGGACGCCATCGTAATTTCCTCAGCATCTTTCCATCACTCTTTTTATTAGCAACGTCGTCAAAGCAATCCGAGAGGTAGGGTCAAATTGTTACATCACTTTCTCCGGCACCCCTCGGCAAGCGAAGGGCTCAATCCATGTTTTTCTCCCATTCAAGTTCTCTCACACATGGATGCCAGAAAAGAATCAAGAAGATGAGGGAAGCTGCAAAGCCATCAGAGGGTGCCGATTCGGGGGTCTGTCCAGGGCCTGGTATATTGATAGAATTCTGTTCTGAGGAAGTTTCATAGACTCTAGCTATGGGGTGCATGACAGAATAGTCCCGATTCTTTCCATAATTTAAGGTAGACTTCAGATCTTGCCTACAGTCTATCAGGACGTGTTTGAAATTTTAGAGTTATGCATCTTTCCTGTCAGACAAGGATTGTCGTTGCTGCATGCTTTGCAGCCCGGATATTCGGAATATTAAGCTTCAACTCATGCCCAGGTTATGAAATGCCGGTAGTAAACATGTCTGAAGATATCGATTCGTGACATGATAAGCCGTGACCCTTTGACTGAGCTATTGTCTATAAAGGATTGGCCAGGTTGAGCATCCCAGTCAACCTAGACGAACTCGCTGGCTTCTTGGTCAGTAGAATCTATAAGCAGGTATATGAAAGGAATTATTTGTGGCCTTGAGGACCTGTCTCTGATCTCGATTTACAATCCAGGAATCATGCGCTTCTTTGTCGTTGCTACTGCAGTAGTCCTATGTGCCGCATCCCTCAGTTTTCAGCGGCAGATTGACAGCGTGTACACGAATACCCCGACGCTGGACTCGGATACGCAACCGGGATGTATGGTTTTTTTTACTCGTTACGATCTTCGCGAGATGGTTAACTTTTCGGATTTATAGACGCAGACAAGCCTTCGCCGTCAGCTATTTTGAGGAAGATTGGTCCGTACCTTATGCGCACGAGAATTGAGGCATAGAGATGGCAAGTCACCAAGACCGGTTTAAGAGCCAGGCCAATGTAATCTCGCATTCAACGAAGTAATTACGTGTTTTGGAAGAGCGGTGGAAGATATGAAGAAGGTTGATGGACGCTTGGCGGTTTCTTTCGGAACTTGTGAGGTTGTCTAAAGTGATTTGAGATGGGGGACCTCTACACGTATCATTGAACCACGGCCCTTTCTGTGATTTCAAGTTCTCTAGCCGTTACATTTTTTAATTGTGCTTTTGTGTTTGTCTTTTTTGATTTGATTGAATTCTACGGCTGGTGTTCCATATAATCGCTGGTTATCTGCAAACTGAGGACCCTTTTGTCAGCGTTGAGTCTCAATAATCGACACCTGAGTGCGAATAAATGATTGGATTAATAGCAAGCGTAATACAAGATCAAGATCACACTTAGCCCATCACAAAGTCCCAATTCTATCACCACTCCCCTTTGAACGGAAATCCATCTACCACATCGCGGACCTCTAAAACGTATGCGCGAAGGCGGACTCTCTAGGCCTGAGGCTTAGGCGGTGACCCAATCGTCGTATTCCACGCATCACCCTCAGGTACCGTCCAATCAGCAAAACAATCGTACTCCCAATCGGTCTCTAGAAGCAGCTCTTTCTGTGCTTTGACGAACGTATCGACGGGACACATGCCATCGCGCTGCTTCGGGCATCCCTTGATTCCTGTGAGAGGTGTCACGCCATCGTTTATGATAATGCGGATTTGAGGACCGGGGACGGAGGTGCATTCGAGGACTGTGAGACATGGTATGTTAGTTGGAGGGTGTAGAGAGGGGAAAGGGAAAGAGGGAACACACGTTGGAATTGGATGTTCGTGCCGAATGGTGCGAGTTTGGAGACTTCAAAGGAGCGGTTGGCTGGTATGTGTGTATATGGAAGCGGACCAGATGCAGCGAAGTTGCTCAAATTCAGTGCGGTGATAACTATGAGAAGTGATCTGTCAAAAGTGATTCGTGGTTGAACTATTTTGCTTGCTCACTATTGAGAATGACCACCTCGTGCGTAGCATCGACGTACAGGCTCTGGTTGAGCGGGAAAGTGGTGGGATCGTCGTCGAGTGTTGAGTTCGTCGACGAGTTGTGCTCGGTAATTGGTGTGTGTGTCAGACGTGCGAGAAGTTCTTTAATCCAGCCATAGCCTTGTACTCGGGCAACGGGACATCCAAAGGCAGAGCCGTACCTACGCCCATTAGTTTGCTTTCCTTTTCCCCGCCATTCATGTAAATCCACGGAAACTCACCAGAAGCTCAGATCAAGACTATTGACAAATAATCAAAAGCTTGAACCAGAAGATAAAGATAACGCCAACTTACGCATAGTTAAAGCCCTCCCACTCCTCCTCGGTGAACAGTTCACAAAACTTGGAGTAGCCGATAGCTACGGTCTCGTAAGCGCACATCTGTTGCATGATGTATACGTCTTCTATGCTGAGCTCATAACCCTTGAGATTGGGTTGCAAGCGAGCAAGTGCCTTCTTTAGATAGATCGCTGCCCATCGTTTGACGTACCAAACACCTCGATCTCCCCTTTCAGGGACTCTTGCGTTCGGGCACCTGAGTTCAAGACAGTCAGATCAGGACGGAGCGCTGCGCTGGGGTCGGGGAAACATACGTCTTGTATGGCGCCAAAGTGTTATTGAACTGCAAGAGAGCGTGAGCATCGATTCGTATTGGTCTGAAGAGAAAAGTCATGACATACTCCTTTGGATTCGATCGTGATGCTCTGTTGGTACTTACCATCTAACGGGTACCCGAAGAAACCGAGAGCAAAGTTCAACGCTGAATGGAGCATGCGATCTCTAAAGACGTATCATGTCAGTAGCGTCGATGAAGAGATAGGACACGCATCCATACTGAGATTCGGTACGGAAAACGGGAATGGTATTGGTATCCGTGAAGTTCTTCATTGTATTGTTGAGATATAAATGGAGGAGCATACGGAATGCAGTACC
Source organism: Macrolepiota albuminosa (assembly GCA_027475525.1). Taxonomy (NCBI): domain Eukaryota; kingdom Fungi; phylum Basidiomycota; class Agaricomycetes; order Agaricales; family Agaricaceae; genus Macrolepiota; species Macrolepiota albuminosa. The sequence continues at coordinate 388,375 of JAMWFC010000056.1, read as the reverse complement.
TCAAGAAGGAACCCGTATTTCAAGCGCATGGAGATACCCAGGTCATCTAAAGTTCATGTGCATTGGGTATAGTCAACACGATGTAGATGTAGAAGAACTAACACATCTGTTGTCGGCCGAACGGAGTAAGCACTGTAAACCACGTTAAGATGTTGTCAAAGATAGTGCAGAAAACACGGACACTCTTCTCCAAGTTTGTATGTCCTTGAGATCCAGTCAGAACCATCGACGCTACGAAAATGGTGCCACATACCAATCATTCAAAAATTCAAGACCTCCCGTCGCATTCCAGTTCGCGGCCGCCTCGTTCAATCTTGCTGCCAATGCCGCCGGTCCTCCATAAGATACTGCTCACGCGTAAGCGTCTCAAACCAAACAGGCAAGCTCGCATCGGTACTTACCCCATTGCGTGGGATATCTAGCCCCATGTCTATGCAAGAAATGTAAACCAGTCACGCGACAAGTCTCGGGCACAGTGGGCTCTGAATCTAATCCAAACGCCTGTCCAACGCTATACCACGGCGACAGGTTACCCAATTTCCTGAATAGATCGAAACTCTTTGCTTTACTCCCCAGTGTATTAGGCGCGACGAGCTGAGCAGCTCCTGAGTGTATGGGATATGCAGGGGCAGTTTCGATGACATTAGGCTCGGCTCCAGTTGGTGTCCCGCCGGGATAGCCTACATTGCTTGGGAAAAGAGTCGGGTTCGCGTTGGTAGGTGACACAGGAGGGAACCTGTGGACTTGTGTCGAGCCTACGTAAGGCGGTGCGAAAACGTTGATGCTGTTCTGAGTTGCAAAGCTGCTGTGGTCATTTCTTCCATGCACACAACAACCTGGGCAGACGAATAGCTGCGTCACTATGCATGCAATGACTCCTGCGAGGAAAGCAAGGCCAAGGTGTAGGACGCTGAACCTCTTTGAGATGTCATCACGCTTGTCAGAAGACGACGGTACAGGAGTCGCGGTAGCATCCGACGTAGATGGTAGCAAGGACTGGCGTTCTTCGCAGTCGTACGAGTTGCGGGCATAGGCCTCGCCGGTCTCGACGTCTGGCTTGCCAGCCATGGTGATGGTGACTAGAGTTGAATACAAATAATTGACTCATGATCAACGGAACGTAATGATAAGTGATCTTGCGCGTTCGCTGCGTATTGCAAATTACTTTTCCGACACAACGGATGTCATCCGAGTCGTAGTCTCCAGATCACCCTCAAAAGGATGGAGCTGTGTTCATCAACAATGGAACAGCTTCGACCTTCCCACACATTCACATGCTTGTATTACTTCAACACCAGGAATTATGGTCTGGGACTCAACATTGGCTTAAGAAAAAAGCCCACTGAGATATTGAATAAGAAAGGGGCTGTTGGAGTGGGCAGGGAAGGATGAATGGACTATGATCAAACGCCAACACATAAGGATTTGGTGAGGACCGAGCTCAACAGGTTTCTACCGGGCCTAATATCGCTGAAACGGTATATATAGGACTTCAAATGCTAAAAATGCTTCTAGTGCTTCCTTGCAACCACCAGATCCTCTGAAGGTCCCGACGTTCAAAGGTTGCCTGATATCTAAGTAACTTTTAAATATTTGACTCCCTTTATATCCTCCAGCTTTGTCTAGGTCACGAAGCGTCTTTTTACACATTTAGTACATCCACCTGCGAGGACCTTGGATACACTGGACCCTATCGAGACAGTGACGTACCCTGCACTCCGCATCAGTTAAATACTCCACTACCTACAGCATGATGCTGAGGATCACAAGCTGATCGATCAATTCCGCCTGTTAACTAGAATTATATACAGTCTTGACTTCAGCTTGGCCAGGTCCAACGTCTATAAGGTCCATTTTCACAATCAATCACCTGTCATAACCAAGTTAAGCATTTAGCGAATTTAATCTGTCTATCACCCTCACACGACGCCCAACGTAAAGCCAGCTTAACGCTAGGTTCAGGCTCTATGACAAAGTACTCTCACTGGATGGACTGATCAAGTACTACAACAGCATCTATAAAGGTTGTGATCTCTTTTCTTTGATGATCACAAGCCAGGTCGACATGGTTTCTGGAGATCTCCTTGATTTCTTTCTTTGTTCTTTCTTATAATTGCTAATAATTCATCATGAGGGTTGCACTTTGCCCTTTTTACCATCACGATGCCCAAGCTTTGTGGGTTGAGTCTTTCTAACTACATGTGAGTCTAATTGCTGTCATTTTGACTTAGCCCTAATTATTTGACTGTGGATCACAGTGCTTTCTTTGTCGTTTTTCATGTCATTGGTGCTCTCGAACTTAAAGCTCCCCCTCCTGCCATTCCAAACAGGACCGTGTCCATTTCATGGACCTCTAATTCTGGCGATCCTCTCACGTTTAATATCATTCTGTTTTGCAGTGACGAAGCTACATATATCCTCAAATCCTCCGTCCTAACAAGTTCTCAAAACGTTACCGCCGACATGCCATTATCAATAAACGGGCAAAATTCGTTGTGAGTCCAACATGATCATAAGAAGAAGAAAAACTGATTTAGATGCAAGGCTGTTATGCGAGCTTCAGGCTCTAAAATCGTGCGTTCCTTTTGGTTGGTCACTGGAGCATATAAATGATGAACGATTTTTGAAAGAGATAATGTCATTGTACTTGATAAAGTCCCGATTGAGGTGGAAACTCCTATTATTGCCACAATTCAGGCTATTTCATCCACCGCCTTAGTCAGGTTTGTCTCTCATTGTCTCTTGATCAGTCTGTCAGACTAAAGCTCTTGTCAAGGACAAACTCAACTTCGTCGCCCGCCTTGAACAGCACGTTAAGCTCTGATGTCACGTCGGGTTCTATACGAACATCCGCTTCTCAACCCACGACTAGTTCAACTGTTACTTCACCTTCTGAGTACGTCTATGTTTTTTTAGTTCACTGAATGAAACAAGTTTTCAGGCAAAGCTCAACTAGTTCAACTGATACTTCACCTTCTGAGTATGTCTATTGTTTTTTTGAGTTCACTGAATGAAACAAGTTTTCAGGCAAAGCTCAACTAGTTCAACTGATACTTCACCTTCTGAGTATGTCTATTGATTTTTTAGTCGTTCAATGAAATAATTTTTTTGCGGAGGCAAAGCTCAACTGCATCGTCTACACAAACATCTACGCATCCGATTGGAGCGATCATAGGTGGTGTAGTAGGTGGTTTGGTTGGTTTGGGGATACTAGTGATTTTCGTGGTCTTCTGCCTTCGCCGACGGCGTCGACTATCATTTATTCTCCTTCCAATTCCTCTGCCTTACGATCAGAATTATGTTCAGCCCCTGGAAAAAAATGGTTAGCATTAATTACTTCTGTCAAAAGCCATGTCAATAACATAGTTCATGTAGACTACCTTGCAAGAATCGCTGACGAGAGAGAAGCTGTTCGTCGACAGCGTGACCAATTACAGACCGAAGTGGAGAGGATACACTCGAGTGAGAGTGCTCAAAGTGGTACATCCGAGACCTCCGAAAGTGGGATTCTAGAGCATAAAATAGAAGCTCTCAGCCGACGTATCCTTGAACTTGAGACCCAACAACACGAACTTGCACGTCAGTTGCATAACGGTCAATCACCTCCTAGTTATTCAAATTTATCATCCGCCTTGTGATATATTCATTTGTCAAATTCACATGTACATTGTAGAAACACTCTTTGCCAAGAGGCATATCATATTACTAGGTAACGGGAAATGGAGCAGAGTTCCGTACAGGACTCAGAGAGGGAATTGCTGTGAAAGACATAAGATGGGTAGAGCAGAGCTGGTTGTTTGGCCTTGAAACCTTTGTTTTCTGACCTCTCGTTTTGGGAGAAGAGAAAGTCTTGCCAGGGTAATAATATTCTCCTTTTGGTGCTTTTGACCAACCATTATGGTCGGACGACTTTCATATGCTTAAATTTGCGCATTTTGGCGCCTGGGGGAGCATGTAATGATGTGTGTCCTGAAATAAACCTAGTTAGTTTCACACAATCGACTTTTTGTCGAGGTAGGGTTGAAATATTCCACCATGCTTAACGATAAGTTTCCTTAGATCCTGGACAGAATGTTCAGTATATCCATTAATCTGGCAAACAATCAGCTGTGGAAAAGGAGGACGACGAAGGACCTGCATAGATCGCTAGTCCCTTGAAAAGATCACTTCCAGTCTCCTGCTCAATTTCCGCATTCTGGATTTGCAACTTGGCACGTTTGCGACCCATGTATTCTCCATAGTCTCCAAAACGGGACTGGCCATACACATCTTTGTCTACTGTGGGGACAGCCTGTCCCTGTCCCCCTCTTTCTTCATAGACTTCCATGCGAGCCCGTTTAAGCGAAGGCTGTGTCACTGGAGGAGGTAAGTTCCTGACTGTCATCTCGCGCACCGTTTCCTGGTTCAAAATTCACAGAGACATCTCCTAGAAGAGTTGTGGCCGCAAGCTCAAGAAAGGCTGGGTCATCGTTGTAGTAATCGGATATTTCCTGAATAGATCGAAACTCTTCTCCTTGTTTTCTTCACTCCCCAGTGTAATAAGCGTGATGAACTGAGCAGCTCCTAAGTGTATGGGATATGCAGGGGCAGTTTCGATGACATTGGGCTCAGCTTCAGTTGGTGTCCCACCGGGATAACCTACATTGCTTGGGAAAAGAGTCGGCTTCACATTGGTAAGTGACGCAGGAGGGAATCTATGTGTTTGTTTTCGCCCGTGGCTTCACCCGGTAAGACTCAAGTATGTTTTGATTCCGAGGTCTACTTTAGTAGACTGAGGTTTTACTACCTGCTTTGGCGTGCATTTTGTCCTCGAAATTTGTGCCCCTCACGTGCTCTCGGCAATTGCCGTTCTCTTCCTCTACCGGCTATGTCCTCGATATTTGCTCCCTTTTGGCTATCTTTACCAGCTATTACTACCGGCTATTACTACCATGTCCTCGATATTTGCTCCCTTTCGGCTATCTTTACCGGCTATTACTACCATGTCCTCGATATTTGCTCCCTTTCGGCTATCTCTACCGGCTATTATGTTCATTCTCATGTTGAAAAATCCTTGCGTTTTCTTTATATATAGTTTTCGTTGAGCGCGTTATTGTGTGTTTATTTCACCAAGTCGAGGGATTATATATATATACAAATATGTTTTTATTTTTTTATTTTATTTTTGATTGTTTGTTTTGCTATCCTTTATTTTGTTTTATTTTAGTTTGTTTCTTGTTTATGTATTTTTTTATTATGTATGTAATTTGTTATGTTTTCTGTCGGATGTCTGAATGTTTCATTATTTCTTTGCTCCAGCAGTCGTTTACATCGTCGATAGATGAATCGTTATATTACGATAACATAATCTACCTATGCTAGATAGGTAGCTATCGACTTGTCAGCAGGAATGAAACATTATTGAACTAACGAGCTGGTGAACACCAAAAGTGAGGAAGTACGAAAGTGAATAAGTATGTACAAGTTGGGGTCGCGTCAAAAGAAAATATAAATAAATTCCTGGCTGTTGGTTATGTAAACTGATATTATGTATGTTGCTGCTCTGTAAGCTGTTGCTCCAGCTATGGTTTATGTAAGCCGTCGCTCCAGCTGTTGTTTATGTAAGCCAAGTCGCGTCAAAAGAAAATATAAATAAATTCCTGGCTGTTGGTTATGTAAGCTGATATTATGTACGTTGCTGTTCTGTAAGCTGTTGCTCCAGCTATGGTTTATGTAAGCCCTCGCGGTTGTTTGTTTGTGATGTTGCGGGCAAATACAGTTTATTTGGTAATATGATGATGCGGTGATACTATAAAAGCGACAAAAAGGAGAAGGATCGGTGGACGAGGGAGAAACAAAATACGGGTCCAGTGGACTCGTTAGGGAAGGAAGCAGGACGACAATATAGTCAGACCCGAGCAAGTGTCTGTGAATCGTAGTCGAAACTATATGCGATTGGCAAAGATCAACGAGACCGTTATTGACAATGTGACAAAGCAAGCAATTAAAGGCTTTTTGATCGATGTAATCATTGGTTGCCGTTGTCCGATGCGTCTACGTCCATTCTGTTCTGGCCCTTGTCTGAAATGTCTCTCAGCTTTCTCTTCAGTTTGTTCTTGGTCCCTTCATTGGATACTACGTTCTGTGGGGTGTTTATCAGTGTGTTTACTGTGTTGCTTTGTCACTCACTTTCATGAAGCTAGACCGGTGCTCGATAAGAGTCATGGATCTCAATACGAGAAGCATTTTGAGTTTCCCACCCGCCAGGTTAACAACCTGGAACGATAGCTGGACAGAAACGAGGTCTCCCACTCGGAAACTTTCCGGCTTGTAATGTTCGTATCTTAAGTTTCCCTTCAGTTTTGTTTGTTGCTCTATTGAGTTGTACTTACGTTGTCCTGTTCCCTTCATTTACCTTCATCTTCGAAAATTGGACCACGTTGTCTTCGGTAATCATGAACCCTTTCTGCGTTATTTTCTCTGTGAGCTTGTACGGGTCTAGTTCCCTGTCCATGGGAATGTGTTGTTCGTTCTTCTCTACATTGCATGTCGGTGTAAATATCCTGTTCGCGATGTCTAGTGATCTTTCTTGCTGTCCGAGGAACGCGTTATACCAGCATTCGAGACGGCCTTCTGAGAATTCAAGTTCGAAGTGCTTGTTAATCTCCGTTGCTCCTATCATTGCATCGTCGAAATGTTTTGTTCCTAGGCCGTCCAGCTTCACATATTGCTTCATGTATTTCAGTCGTCTGTAGTCGCTGCTTTATGTGATTAGACTCTGTTCTGTTGGATCTCATTGAACGCACCTCATGCGTGTTTCTCTTTTCAGTGGCAGGAGATCCTTTTCGCTTATGGCTCCGTATACCGTGAAAACCAACTCCTCGTCTGATATATCGCCGTCTTCATGGACGTACACTAGTCGCCATGAGTGAGGCTTATTTACTTCTTTTGTCTTAATGGCTTCTGCCCATCTTGGTTCCTGTTATGTCTTGTATGTTGATAGTCCGACATACGGTGTGCGGTTTGGTTACTTACATGTGCGACGCTGGTCAACATAACGTCGTTTTCTTCTTCTCCTTTGCATATGGCTTTCTCAATCGCAGTTTCTTGGTTGCGTAATGAGTCTACTGATGTTGAGATGTCTGTAAACGTTGCTTACTTGCTGCCTCTGTGTCGTAATCTGCTCCTAAGGTCATTTTTGTTATGATATATCTACTGTGGCTCTGTCAGTATAATACACCTGTCGGACAGTGGCTAGACAGACGTACATTGTATTGCTGCTGTGTCTTGATATCCTTCTAGTCTGTTGTGCTATCTGTGTATTCTTTATAGTATCAGGAAGTGATCAGTGAGTGCCTCGACTGTTTTCCTGTGTATGACGTGACGTATCTTGGTTTACCTATCCCATACCCAACTCGTTTCCTTCCTATCGGCTTCGTCTTTTTTGGTATATGCACTTCGGTTGTTTGGTACCTTCTGTGCCTGTCATCGTGACGCTTCCCGTAGTCTGTCTCCAGTGGTACATTAATTTCTGGCTTCGTTTCTGGCTTCGTTTTATCATCCTCAACTGTTCAGGGACAGACCTTATGATGTTCCTCTGTCTCTCTTTCTTTGTCCTCTCATTGGTGAATCTCTAGTGTGTTGCCCTTCTGAGGTTACGGCTATTAAGGTACAACGTTACGAGTTGTGGATCTGCAATGCTTGTGTTCTATCTAAAAGGTCCCGCTGTGCCTTCTGTGAATCTTGTCTTACTGAAATTTTCATTCTACTTAATTTTATTTTGTTCGAAGAAAGGGATACACCGTTCTTTACGTTATACTGTCTTTTCCTCCTTGATGCGACGTGCAGCTTGCTGCTCTATATAAGTGTCCTTTGTCCACTCTCCTTGATAATCCCCTCTCCACCTCCTCTTTTTTCTCTGTGTGTTTTGTGTCACTATACGAACCCATGCCCCCTCGCAAGATAAAGTCTGAAGAGAATAAGGCTCAGACACTTGTTGACCAACTCAAGACCATGTGTGTTTTATATTGGTGTCTTTGATTTTTTTTTTTTTTTAAAGAAAAAAACTTGTTGTCCTCGGTGCAGGAGTGCGGATAGGTTGCAAGCGTGTGTACGGCTCTTTCAGTTCCGGTTGGTCTTGCTAATTTGCTTATTGTAGCATATTTGATAGTGTTTCTGCGGCGACAGCTTCTGGATCTGAAACAGGCGAACCATCTGCTGGGTGAGTACTCTTTTCGTGTTGTAATCTGTAATGCTAATGTTATTTAGGTCTATTGACGGCGGGTCACCGTCTAAGCGAAAGGTTTCTGCTTCGCATGATGGGTTCGTGTGTTACTTGTTGTATTTGTGACTATCGTTTTACTTAATGTCTTGGTGTCAGTTCTGTTAGTGTTCCTGCCACGCCGTCGCCCAAGAAAAAGAGGGCTGTGTCTATTCCGTCCGTTGATACACCTGTCATGTTTGTATCTCCGTTTTCCTTGTTACTTTGCTTGACTGCTGCTATGTAGTCGGGCTATGGCTGGATTGACTGCTGAAGATGCGACCTTGTCAAGTGGTCGTGCTGTGTACGTGATTTCTGATTTGTTCGCGTTCATGCGCGGTTTGCCTTATGTTTTGCACTCTCAAGGCGCTCCCGTACCATGACGGAGAAGGCTTTGTTTGCGAGCCAGTCAAGCCCTAAAAGGTCGCGTGCCGGAGCTGCGGCCAAGGCCGCTAGTCCGAATTTGGATGACGAATTTGCACCCAAAAAACTTGTTGACTTGTCTGACGATGACGATGATGACTTGCCTGTTGTGTCAGTGTGGATTGTTTCTTCTGTTATTTGCTTGTGCTCATTTTGTTCTTTTCGCTTTGGTATAGGATTGCTAAGCGGCCCGTACCTAGACCGCTTGTTAAGAAGCCTCTTGTTGTCACGGCGGGCGATGATAACATCGACGATTGGGATGTTGCGGACAATAATAGTGACACGCTATCGGACTTTATTGTCGATGATAGTTCTGCTCCCGATTATGGATTGTCGGAAGATGGCGAGTCTCCCGTGCCTCCCGTCCCCGTTTCGTCTGCTTTGGCTGCTCCGCTTTCGATTGTCCGCTCAGATGCTGTTGAACCGTATGTTTATTTTATTTTATTTTCTTCCCTTCGTCTCTGTACCTCATTTGTTGATGTCTTGCTGCAGCATTGATCCTTGTCTCAATCCTGCAGAAGAGCTTGCAGTGGATGCGGTCATGCAGCCTTCTATCCAAGAAAAGTTTATGGTGTCGACTTATCAAGGACTGCCGTTCCTTAAGTGCGGACCAATGTCTACTATTTTGCTTGCATTTACTCAACTTGTCGTCAGGAAACAACTCATAATCCAGCCTTTTGGATATGACAAAATGAACAGTGATGGTAAAATCCGTTACACGCACATTGGTGTTGTTGCTGAGCATATGAATGAAGACAATTGGACGTGCGTTTTGCTTCTTGTTTTGTATTTTTTTCTGTTCTTATGTATGACTTTTTCAACAGTTCGTTGTCGTCTTCTCTTTTATTCAATCGTCACGCCTTCTACGTTAACTTGGCCAGGACTGACCCTGTCCAACTCAATGCCCCGAAGCAGCGATTGGCTCTTCGGGATTTGACGGGTCCCTTCTGTGTCTGTATTACCTCTGGAGTGGTAACTGCCTCGCATTTATTTGACAGTTCTGTTCTTGTTGGGAGTCCGTCTGACAAGTATGGTCAGCATCGTATCGAGATTGTTGAATTCCATCAAGAGTCTCTTTGCCAGTTTGCTGTTTTGGGTTGTGTTTTCAACCTCCCGGACGGTGTTCGAGGTACTATTTCTGGTAATGGTGTGGCATTTGTTACTAGAGGTGAGGGTAAAACCCCTACATACAATGTTGGTGAGTCGTGATTCGTTGTTTTTGTTGGTTCTGCATTTGATGTGACTTCAGACGGTGGGTACGCGACCCCTAAGTCCAAGAGGCCCTCCGGTATAAAGAGTAACTCAATGTTTACCGAGATGGATGCTCCTGTGTTCAAATCGGCTGGGGTTGCCGATCTGTATAAGCCGGTCGTTGAGTTTGATCAAAAAGGTTCTTGTTATGCTCGTTTCCAGATGGTGTTCTAACATTTTCTCAGTACCTGTGTATGACGGCAGGGTAGAAACCGGTCAACCGTTCCGTTTTACGCCCAGTGACTTTGATTCTCTTCCTTCTTGGCGTCCATACGAAAACAACAATGTTGAGGTTCCGGAAAGTTCTGTCGTCAGTGTTGGTTTTAGTGCCAACTGGTATGAGTCCGGTGGTCACAAGTACGTTGGTGTTCGTTGTGTTTGAATATGTTCTCACGTTTTTCAGGTATCTCACCTTGAACTTGCTGTTTGTCATTGTGTTGCACGACCCTACTTACGTGATGCGTCTTGTTGAACCTGCTCTTGTGGTGGACCGCGCCGGTGCCACTAAGGGGAAGGCCAAGTCCAAGGGGCGTAAGTAGTTCCTGCTTTCGCCGCTCCTTTGTCCTTGTTGGTCGACTGTGCCAAAAAAAAAAAAAAAAAAAAAAAAAAAAAAAAAAAAAATGGCATTCGGCGACCTTCCGCCTGGGAGGCACAGTGCAGACGGGCGGATTGTGACATCAGTTGTGACCTTAGCCATCTAGCCATCGGACGTTACTTGTTACTTTTAGCAGTCGTTTTTGTGTTGCGTTGTTTTGATAGTCTCGATATAGACAGACTTTTTGTTGAGCCGTTGTTTGTTTGACCGTTTGTTCACTGAGTGAATAATCTTTTCTTCGGCAAATCTATGTATAAATGGTTTGTTACCCCACTGGATTTAATTGTACTTCCAACATGCTTTGAATCTTTCGTCGCGTTACCTTCGGTTACTGTGTTAATGCTTGTTTATGTAAGCTGTTGCTCTAGTAGTGGTTTATGTAAGCTGTCACTCTAGCAGTGGCTTATGCAAGCTGTTGCTCCAGTGGTGGTTTATGTAAGCTGTTGCTCTAGCGGTGGTTTATGTAAGCTATTGCTCTCGCGGTGGTTTATGTAAGCCGTCGCTCCAGCAGTGGTTTATGTAAGCTGTCGCCCTAGCAGTGGTTTATGTAAGCTGTTGCTCTAGCGGTGGTTTATGTAAGCTATTGCTCTCGCGGTGGTTTATGTAAGCCGTCGCTCCAGCAGTGGTTTATGTAAGCTGCTACTCTGGACATGGTTTATGTAAGCTATCGCTCCATCGATGGTTTCGAGTTGTGATGTAATATTAGATCAGGTGACTATAGTGATGGTTGCTTCATATGTAACCTGTTTTGTACTCGTGAATTGATTTCAACGATGAGATTGTCTGTGTACGGTGCCTGGCTATCAGTCCATATATTGCTCGTTGTTTTTAAATATGCATCGTTCACAAGGTATGCACGTATCTAATTTGGTGCGACATATCTCATGTACGGTCGACAGGGAGCCTACAGTAATTCAACCCGCGCGCTCTCGATACCTATGTGTTCTGTCGAACGCCGAGCAATGCTCGATCTATGATACTGAGCGATGCTCGATCCGTGATACTGAACGATGCTATCGTACCTATACAGAATGCCATACTACTGTACGGTTTGATATGTGCACAAATCAGTGCACATACCTTGCAATTCAAGACTCCATGGGCAACAGGACACACACACATTGGGTATTTTCCTTTTTTAGGGTCAACATACCTAATCGATACTATGTTTTTTTTCGGTTCTATATGCCCTGGTTATATTATTGTAGATTTTCGACTGTTCTGGCGACGTTCAAACGATGCAGGATAACGCGACTTTTTGTGATGCGATTCCTCATGTCCTGTCACGATTTTCTAGCATGCCTGCGCCAATGCCACCTAGGTCCTATATTGTGTAACCGCATGATGAGGAACAATGTATGTAATGTTACGTTTGCTGTCGAAACCTTACTGCGTGGATACCGTTTGCCTGATACGTGGCCTTGTTTGGACCAACACATCATTATTAGCTCAACCCTTTCTGCAGTAAAATTGTTTGTGGTACCTGGACTTAGAATATCAGGGTATTCGCATCTATCTGCGTCTAGAGCTTCCCGTAGGAGTGGTCGATTGTCCGCGCGCAAGTCCCTCGGACGTCAAAGATCGCTTCGTAAACCTAAACGTGTCCTCAGGCGACCTATAGGCGGTGGTAAAACCTATGCGTTCTCCTTTGCACAAGTAGATACGTACATCAACGCGAGTCAGGGCAAACACAACCCGCAACACGTATTCAAATTCATCAATCATGCAGATGATGTAGGTTTGCTGTCGTACCCGATTGCTGCAGGATACGTGCATGCTAGGCTGCCTTTGTCTACCCTTTCACAACATCTCACATTGAAGCAGCTACGATCCGTAGCGCGTATACATGGGATTGTGCTGCCTAAGCGTTTTAGAGCGTCACATCCAAGTGATTTATTTAATTCTCACAGTTGCTTGAAATGCGTTAGTTGGTCTACTGTATTGATGGCTGATCTCAGTTCACAAGCAAGAAACACGCTGAGACGCTCTGTAGTGCGTAATCAAAAGTATGAAGTTGTTCTTGAGGCAGATGTTCGGGGCCCTGACAAGCCCGAATTTCCTCCTGCGCCTCTTACACCAAGCCTAACTACTCAAATCATACGCGACTTTTGCAACAAAACAGGTCCAGCGCAATTAGAAGAAAGTGGTTGCGCTGTTTGTGGTTTGCTGCGCCCAGTTAAGGATATGCATACTCTAAAAAGTATGAAAGGGTTTCTCGGTGTGTTATCCGCCAAAGGAGTTACCAGAGTGGAGAGGCGTTCAGGAACGGAATCTGTGAGAGAAATAAAAGGCCCGGTGTTGGATCATAGATGCAATTCTGTCTGTTCAGAGTGCAGGATCCCATTGTTGAAGGGCAAAGTTCCTAAGTATGCACTTGCAAACGGTTTTTGGATTGGTGCTGTTCCAGTTGTTTTATCCCATTTAAATTGGGTTGAACAGCTCCTTGTCGCCAAAGTACGCAGGTCTCTCTGTTTCACACATGTGTCGTCCTCGGGTCTCAGCAAAATGAACGCACATTTGATCGCTTTTGAATCTCCCGTTGAAAAGGTTTACCATGTACTGCCTTCTCTGAGGGCTGACATGGATGATGTTTTAGCTATTCTATTTACAGGGCCTTGTCAGCCTACTGGGGAAGATCTCAAACAATTGCCTTTGCTTGTCCGCCGAAACGCTGTGAAGCAGGCATTGGAATGGCTCAAGCTTAATCACTCTGCTTATACGGACATTGAAATATGCGATAGCAATCTTGACGACTATCCAGAAGATACACCACCTGTAAAGGTCGTTTACAAAGAGTCTCTGGAGGAAAACAGAACAGTTGACCCTGCTGTTTACAAGGTTGATGGAGACAATGGGGTATCAGCTGGTGATTGTCCTTTTGTCGTGCATGGACTGACGGGAGAGAGCCTATCAGCAAAAACAAAAGATGAGCTTAAAGGCATTGCTTTGAAGCACTGGCACTCCAATGGCAAAGCACTGCTGGTTGGACATTCATCCCGTCCGGTTAATTGGATGAAGGACGCAACTGTTTATCCCCAAATGTTTCCCTGGTTGTTTCCGTATGGCTTTGGGGGTCCAGGCTGTGTAAAAGGCTGTGTCTCTGTTAAGGTTCACAAAGGCAATCTGCTCATGTATCACAATAAGCGGTTCCAGAGAGATACTGGCTTTCCCTTTGCGGCATTCAGTCATGAGCAGATCAGAGCCGCAACTACAGGGGGCTTTCTGGCGATTGAAAGAAACGACTTTGCTCATATTGCTGAACGCATAGCAAGTCTCGACGTGGAATTACTCAAAAGTATGGCTGATCGTATGGCCAAAGGCGAGATTATCAAGCCCATGAACCAGGAGGAACAGAAATGTTTCAAAGTTATTGAAGACGTTGATGCTGTGTCGGGCTGGATCGACGGATCTCCAATAACAAAAAAGCATATGAGGAACGAGATATGGTCATTAGTGATTGACAAAGGCGCACCTTCTTGGTTTATAACATTGTCGCCTGTGGATATCAGACACCCTATATGTTTGTACTATGCCGGTGATAATATAAAGTTTGAACCTGATGTATTATTACCTTCTGACACTGCATATCGACTTATTGCACGTAATCCTGTTGCAGGGGCCAGATTTTTTCATTTTATGGTGTCTGCTTTCATAAAGCACGTATTGGGTGTTGATACTGAACACGAAGGCTTGTATGGTCACACGTCTGCATACTACGGGACAGTCGAGCAGCAAGGTAGACTTACCTTGCATCTGCATATGCTTCTTTGGCTTCGTGGAAGTCTATCACCTGAGGAAGCTCGTCGGAAAATCATGGACCCCTCATCTGACTTTCAGAGGGCCCTAGTAGAATATCTGGAATCTGCCTTCACCGGCGACTTCCTTACAGGGACGATGGACCAAGTAATAGATAACATTGAAAAATCCAAGAAGATGCCAGAATATATTGATCCCACACGGACGATGCCCCAGCCCCCTCCTCCCGATCATTTGTGTCGGAGTAAACAAGAAACTTCAATCAACAGACTCCCAGTACCAACAGCCCGTGATGCTTCTACGGACAGTATACCCGATGCTGGTCAATCTGACCCTCAGGCACTGCCCCAGGAGTGTGTCGGATGTGAGGAGACATCTAATTGGTGGACTCAATTCCGTAACACTGTAGATGACATTGTATTTAGGTCAAATGTGCATACCTGCCATACATCATATAAGAAGGACGGAAGTAAAAAATTAGGCAAAGAGAATAAAGGATGTCTAGACAACAAATGGGGCAGATGTAAGGCTTGGTTTCCCAAAGAACTCTTCCAACAGACTGAAGTCGACCCTCTAACAGGTGCGCTCAATATGCGTAAAGCGAAACCATGGCTGAATACATTCACCGCATCTTTGAGTTATTTGTTTAGATGCAACACTGATGTAACTAGTCTTCGTTCGGGAACGGCGGTCAGGGGTGTCCTTTTATATGTCACTAAATATATAACTAAATCATCGCTTAAAACGTACACAGCATTTGAGGCCGTTGGCACAGTGCTCACAAAATACCAAGATATTGTTAACGGACCTCTCCCACAGCAAGAAAAAGCAAGGTCTCTCATGACAAAAATGGCCAATGTAATGAGTGCAAAGTCAGAAATGGGTTCTCCGATGATATGTATGTACCTTCTTGGTAACCCCGATCATTACACCGACCATAAATTCACCAATCTTCATTGGCCCAGCTTCGTCTGCAAAGTCAAACGTGCTTGGCCCGAAGATCAGCCAACTGACAGTTCATACGGGTCTGACAAAATAGCGATCATCAGAAAGAAAGGCCGAGTAGTGGGACTATCTCCTGTGTTTGACTACATATACCGTGGCATAGAATTGCAAAACATGACATTGTATGAATGGGCTTCTAGATGCGAACGAGTAAAATCCACTCATAGAGGGAACAAAAGTTCCAAGTCTAAAACGGCCAACACACTGACCGTCAACTTTACAGACGATCATCCCTTGTCGGACTCTCATGCTACCCTTGTGTATCCGCCAGGGCAGAAGCGTGTGCCCAATTTCATAGGTCCTACTCTTCCAAGGCGTGATAAAGGGGATAGAGACGAATACTGCGTCACAATGCTTACTTTATTCAAGCCTTGGCGTTCAGGTGCTGATTTAAAAAACAAGTATGATTTATGGAGTGCAGCATTCGACAACCACCATTTTACCGAGAGGCAATTGTGTCTTATGGCTAATATGAATATTAAGTATGAGTGTATGGATGCCCGTGACGACTTCTATGCACAACTGAAGCAAGGCGGTATGGCATTCCTGGGAATGGACAATTCAGTTTCCAATATCAGAGATATTGAACAAAAGGATTATATGGACGACGAAGATAACGGACAACCTGAGGACTACGGGATAGACCTTGACTGTAGTAATGAGATTGGCAAAACCGAATTAAAACGTCGGAGAGACATGGCTATTATGACTTCCACCATGACGAACCTGAATTGGGATAAGCCTGTAATGGCCCAAACCTCCCCTGATACAACGAAGCATTCACCTTCGGTGTCAGACATGCCCGGTACTTACTGGAGACATAAGGTCAGTGAAACTCGTGCGTCCATATTAAAAGATAGGCAAAAAGACATGTTGTCTGTTCGTGAACAGCGCGTTGGAAGATCAGATGAACAAAACAAGCCGGGCATTGTGGAAGTATGTGATCGTAGTTTCCTAGAGAAAAAACATTTAAATATCAAATGGGAACCCACTATATCCAAAATTACTACCAGTTTCAATCTCAATGAGGAACAAACCAGAGCATTTAGAATAGTGGCTAACCACGCTGCCACTTCTAACCCCGAACAGTTGAGAATGTATATGGGGGGTATGGGGGGCACCGGGAAAACACAGGTGCTTAAAGCGCTGTCCCAATACTTTGCAGCCCATGGAGAATCTCATAGGTTTGCAGTGGTTGCTCCTACCAGCACTAGCACTGCAGCATCACTGTTAGGTGGATCGACTTACCATTATCTGTTTGGAATTAATGATATGGTATGTGACTCTCTGGCACAACTGGCTCAAGTAAAGTCACGCCTTATCGGGGTGCAATATGTATTTTTCGACGAAGTATCCATGTTGTCTTGCAGGGATATGTACAAGATATCAGCGTGCCTTACTCAGATTACAGGTCTGTCGCACCTCCCTTTTGGCGGTATGAACATGGTGTTTGCTGGCGATTTTGCCCAGCTGCCGCCAGTAACTGGCCGTGAGAATGCAGCGCTGTACAGTCGCAGTGTGGGTATGCGATCTATCGATCTGAACGAACAAAAGGCTGCATTGGGTAAAGCAGTTTGGCACCAGGTTACTGCAGTAGTCATATTGAGACAGAATATGAGACAGACAATGCAAAGTCCAGACGACAAATCCTTTAGAACGGCCCTTGCTAACATGAGGTATCGAGCATGCACCAAAGACGATATCCAGTTCCTGGAGTCTCGGCGAGTCTCCAATCTTTCAGACTCCTTGCTTCTCAATGATGACTTCCGTAATGTGTCTATCATAACAGCACACAACATAGATAAAGATGCTGTCAATGTGGTTGGAAGTAGTAGATTTGCCCTGGAGAGTGGGCTCGAGCTGACAGATTTCTTTAGCGAAGATACTGTACTTGACAAGGATGACGAGAGCACATGCAAAGGTAAAGGTCGAGGAGCATCAGGTAGAAACAGAGTTCCTCTACACTCCTCTATTCAGAATATTTTATGGGAGCAGCCTCCTTCATCCACATCTGGTCAAGTTGCAGGCAAACTGTCGCTATGCGTCGGCTTACCTATTATCATCAAGACTAACATTGCCACAGAGCTCTGTATCACAAATGGTCAAGAAGGTTACGTATATGGATGGAAGTCATGTACGGGTTCTGTTGGTCAACGTATGATAGACACGCTGTTTGTAAAACTGAAGAATCCACCGCACCACGTACAGATAGAAGGTCTTTCTGAAGACGTAGTACCAATAACTAGAAGCACAGTTTCGACTGAATGCAGTCTACCTAACGATCAAAAGATTACAATTTCGCGATCACAAGTCGAAATACTCGTCAACTATGCTATAACCGATTACGCTAGCCAAGGGAAGACTAGGCCTTTCAATCCTGTTGACTTGTTCAAATGTCAATCCCATCAGGCTTACTATACAGCACTGTCCCGAAGCGCTACTGCAGCCGGAACTATTATAATACGTGGATTTGACAGAACCATCATTCAAGGAAAAGCAACTGGCGCACTATGCCAGGAGTTCCGGGATTTGGAGTTGCTGGATGAGATAACAAGGCTGAGGTATGTAGGGAAGCTGCCAAAGGGTTTCCATGACGCTCCAAGACGGTCCGATTTGATAGCATCATTTAGACGATGCAAAAGCGACACCTACTTTCCTCCTCATTTGCATCCGTCCCTGAGATGGAGTAAAAACGATCAATTTGATGATTCAGGGTACATAGACATAAATTGGCATATAATATCAAGAGAAAGGCCACTGCAAGAAAGACCATTGCCCAAAAACACTTTCGTTCCTGCCAGAGGGGCCAAGGTATATAAGGATCCATGTAGCACAGGAAAACGGAAGATACAGGAAGATATTGAGCATGGTCCAAGCAAACGCCGACGGTTGAGTCACGCAGATAGTCTGTCTATTTTGCAAGGTACTTGTCCCCCCTTTGCCTGTTCATGGAAGCTGAACAGTTGCGCATACGATTCCGTATTGTCTATTATATACAACTTATGGCGAGAAGACCCTCTAGAATGGTCTCAAAAGCTTAGTACATTGAGCCCGCGTCTAAACCAACATCTAGTGAAAGATTTCCATAGTATCGCGCCGGGAGATCATGAGGCCCTCGAGGAGACCAGGGAATGGCTTCGGACCAAGCTGTCTCAGAGGAATCACAGAGAGTTCCCATTTGGTGAATACACGTCTGTACACTCTTTGATTAACGAACTATCTGTCAACGCGTCAGATGTGCTTGATTCGTTTATGGTCTGTCCAGCTCACCATGCCACGGCCCGTCGGAGAGTTAAATCAAAATCAGTAATGATCATACTGACGCCAGGAAGACCATCCATTCGTGAGCATGTTGATGATTTTTGGTGCTATACAAGCACAAGGTGTGATTCGTGTGCGAGACGACTAATCAAGGTTTCTCAGTTTTTGATGGCTCCTCCGATTGTCTATTTCGATATATCAAGCGTATCAGTTAATGTGGATAAGAGGCTTGAAATCACGACGGTTGATTCTGCGAGTGTGAGTAAGTACATACTAAAAGGAGTTATATATTTTGGCAACTCTCATTTTTCAAGCCGCTACGTATCTGCATCCAACGAATCTTGGTATCACGACGGATTGACAACTGGACATAAAATGATAAGGGAAAGTGAATCTACTAGCTTGATTGATATGTCAAAGTGCAATTCCAGGACAGCCACGTTGGCTGTATACATCAGGACGGAGTGATCACATCAACGGACTGGCATATTACATAAATCATCGCTGGAGCTTGCATAAAATATAACGGAGTGGCAGATTATATAAATCGTCGCTGGAGCAGCCGCTTACATAAAATATTGCTGTAGCAACAGCTTACGTAAACCATAGCTGGAGCGATAGCTTACAGCAGCAGGGTACTATAGCTTGAGATAAATACAAACACTGGCTCGAGTGTTTTTATAGGCTACTGCGTGGTAAACAACTTAACAATCTTAATCTTTTGAAGCACTGGAGACACTGGATATACCATCTTATTTGATGGTCTACACGATATTAAGTTTACAAAAGAAAAAAAAAAAATAAACAACCGTGCCACGAGATAAACTACAATATATATTAAAAAAATCGCTAGGACCGCCGGATTCGCTTAAAAAAAATAAACAACCGTGCCACGAGATAAACTACAATATATATTAAAAAAATCGCTAGGACCGCCGGATTCGCTTAGCAGCTAGATTACGCGAATGAGTACAATATTGATATCTGTACAGAGCAACTCACCGGGCCTGTCCGATGATTCGTCGTCACTGCTTGAGCTACTCGAAGTATCACTTTGGCTGGGACTACGGGGGCTGGGAGGACGGGGGCTGGTACTACGGGGGGGCGTGTTTGTAGGAGCGAGTACAGGAGATTCGGGGGGGGTGTCGCTGATATAACCGACCTCAGGGCAGGCATTGTAAGATTTCAAGTCATCAACAGAAAATTCGACCCAGCAAGACAAGTCAGCGTCCTCGTCGCGTCGGGGATTGGCATTTGTGAGCGTGACGCCGAGTTGGCGTGCAATCGTGAAGTCGCGCCAAACATAACCGTCGATGTACGGATAAGCTGAGGAAGGATGAGAAATGTCAGGACTTAGACGCAGAAAACACTCACAAAAGTCAACTGTAGGAACTCTGCGAACAATGTATCGGCTTCCCCTCCAGGCAAACGTCAATTCGGCAGGATCGACATCGGAAGCACCAAGACGCAGACGGACGAGGGTGTATGCCTTCCAGGCAGGTCCATCACGGAGGACGGATTGAATGTTGATACAAGTTGTTGACGGTGGGGTGTTTGCGTTGGACCCACGTAAATTATTCAGCCATGCGAGCTTTTTGTAGTGCATAAGTACACAAGCATGTGTAGCCAGGAATCGAGACGATATGTATTCAAGCGCAGGCAGGCGAGCTTTTTGTAGTGCATAAGTACACAAGCATGTGTAGCCAGGAATCGAGACGATATGTATTCAAGCGCAGGCAGACCCGTTATGACACTGCCATCGGACTCGCTTTCAAGTTCGTGATTGGAGAAGAACCAGTACATAAGCCTTCGCGCGCGGACCCGGTTTTTGACGGACACCTCAAAGGATCGAAGGTCGCCGCTCCAAGCATAGTTCGTAGACACAAGTGCATCATGCAACTCAAAATAGTTGCATAGACAAAGAAGGATCAGCACACTGTCCCATGAGTTTGTGTCCGGAACATGACCATGGTCGTAAAATGCACATACGTGAACAGTATAAACAGATGTGGTGGTGACTACACGTACCGTGTTCGGTCACAGAGTCGACGAGAACAAGGACAAAATAGGTGAGGAGGCGCATTAGCACCGTGTATGAGGCGGAGGCGTGGTCGGTGTTGGATATTGATGTGGAAGCAACGTAATGGTGATATAAGCCGATTATCGAGGCAGCGAGAGTCGATGTGTTGTAGAAATGACCCCCGCGGCATATTGTTGGTATGGGAGTAACTACGGCGTGAGGTAGACACGGGCGCATAATGCTGTAATAATATATTATCAGTAAATAATATAAGGAAAAGAAATAACCAGTGGACAAACAGCATGGAACCCGGCTGCAGAACAAGTAGCTCGACGTCCCACTTTTCATCGTTTGGCTTTCTGGTGTAAAAATTGTTAACATAAAGATCCCAGGCTCCAAAGTCATCGTAATTTCCAGATTTGGGCGACGCCATGAACCACAACTTCGTGCCAGTCTCGACGAAGACAAAGGTAGCAAAACCATTGGCATCGATGTGCCAGTAATGGTGGGTTCTGCTGGTAGATGCAAGATTCCATCGCATATCCAAAATTGGATAAAAATCCTCCACTTTACAGTACCCGTGACCTTGAACTTTTCCCCAGACAGCCGAGTCGCTTGAGAACGGGAGGCGCGGAAAAGTTTCTAGGGAAGCAGGGATATCCAAAGCACTTAATGATCTTGGGTACGAAGATTCCAGTGTCCTTAGAAGATCTCGAGGGGTTGCATGCTTCAAGCGTTCGGTACCAGATATGGTGAAATCTGCAGGAAAAAATAAAACAAATTAAATTAAATTAAATACAACAACAACAACAATAATAATAAAACAAAGGAGAACGTACCATGCACCTGGATAACATTGTCCAGGACACATACATCTGATAAGGAGCGCGCATTGAAGCCCGGGTCAATATGCTGGTTCCCAATAACAAGAATGCATGATTGCGATGCCAATATTTTCGAGAGAGCAAGCGGAGATGAAGAGTGATACTCGGTTTGAGTCATCACCTTCACGGACGAGGGTCGATCCCGACGAGCAATAGATGCGGCATACATTCTGCGAAACCAAAGAAGGTCCCTGTCAAGCTACAGAGCAGTGAACGGAAGGCTACTATAACGGAATAGAATATATACGCACGTGAAATTTTGGCGTGTATTCAAATACCCCATTGCTGCCAGTCAAAGGTATTTGTACGGCGTCCCCTTCACGGAGGATCCATGATTCTGAGAGATCGAGACGATTCGGGTTTTTGACCATATGGCTATCCTCATCATCCTAAACCCAGAATCACAACCAGTTGACCAATACATAGACAGTCACTCACCGTAGACTCAAGGGTCAGGTCAATATAACCCCGATCTGTCTCAACATTTTCAAGGGGTGAAGCAACCGCCGTTACCTCAGCAGAGTCATTGGAGGAATCGCTAGCGCCATCTGAGTCCAACATGGGAGACTCGCTCGCGCTATCTGAGTCAACATGCGCCTTACTTGTAAAGTTTCTTTTCCTCTTTCTAGGCGTCAAGGGTGCCGTATTACGTCGCTTGTTTTTAGCCGCAATACGCGCCGATTTTCTCCGGTTGTTTTTGGAAGTCTTAGCGGGGCCGACAGTCACCACCGGTTTGGAAGAAGGCAGGTCATTGTTAACTGTTGTCTCGGAGGCGTTGACCAAAGTTAATGAACCAATACCGGTAACTACGGGTGTCATCTGCTCTCCATCCGGTGCTTCTGTATTGGGAAGAGGTGCCCCAGTAGCAGGTGCCGTATTAGAATTGGTATGATTGACCTCACGGTCACCTGCAGGGGAATCCTCGACGTTCGAAACGTCGGGCGTCACGTCCATAGGGTCTGGTTCAGGGGAATTCTCAACGTCACGATTGGAAATAACGGGCGATACGTCCATAGCGTCCTCCGACGCACGGACGTTATTTGGAGAGGAAGGTACATCGGTTAACTGGTTGAGGTTTTCGGAACCTGTGGTGTCTTCCGATGCACGGACAAGTGCATCTGTACTAGGAGACGGGTCAATACGGGAATCATCAGGTGTGACGTCCATAAGGTCCCCTAAGTTGTCAAAAAATTCGGGCCTCGTAGGTGAAGACTGCTCATAACCATCAGGCTTGTCGCCGACGGTTGGATGAGGAACATCTATGTGACCCGACGGGCTTGCTGAGCAATTAGAGGGTCCTGGTAAGGCATCCAATCCAACAGGGAACGGAGCGGGTCCAAACAACTGGCTTGCATCATCGTCTCGTTGGGTTTCGTCGCTCGTTGAAGTGGTCGATGCAGGAGTAGCAAGCAAAGCATCGCAGAGACGCTTCTTAGAAGGGGAAGGGACGGATACAATTTCAATCCAAGCAGGTGCCGCTTCGTTAATTTGATCGGTCAGGGTACTCAAAGCAGATGACAACTCGGTTAGCAGGTCACCACCCTGAGCTGCCGAGAATAACACTCGCCATAATGCTCGATCCACCTCGACGATGATACACGGACGTTCGAGCCCTCCAACATGCCTCCAAAGCTTTGGAAGCAATCAGAGTCGCTCAAACAAAATAAAAGGTAGATCAATTTACCTGTAGCAGGGAGTCTTTACCGGTTAGTACCCCATACTCACGAGGAAGAAGTAACATGAGCGGGGATACGAGCAATGCCAAATAAAGTGCGTTGTGCATAATAGTCGAGCAACCATATGAACCGGCACCATCGATGGCACTGCCATGCGCGGTATGAAGGTATTTTAATTGATCTTGGTCGCTAGACCTGCTTTCGCTATACACATCGAAGACAATGAGCAGACATTCTAATAAGGACGGGAAGGACAATACTCGTCAACAATGATATTTTCGATTGCCTTGATATCGGACGGTAAATAGAGGTTACCCTGAGGCAACTTTAATGGACATTCAAATTGATATCAATTAAGATTACCTTCAATAGACAACTCAGATGTAGCGCCGCACTTGTAAGATTGATTATGGTGTTTTGAACACCCTTATTGCTGACCTGAGACGTGAGTTCGGAATACAGCTTCATGCGTGGACCTGTAAACTTTGGGGTGGGGCGGTCTCTCGGTCGTTCTCCTCTAGATTCGGCATGTATTTTATTCAGATGTTGTACGAGGTTTTTATGGAATTTCCCGATAAGGTTTGGGAGTGAGTTTAAAGGGTTTACCGGCTAAAATACAAACTCAATCAATGAAATGGGTAATAGGGATGAACCTACTGATCGACTATTCTCCGTCATTGGCCCTGAGGTTCGTGGAGGGCGCATCTTATCCTCACACACAAGGGTGTATATGTCGAGTACACGATATGATAAAATGACTTTGAAAAAGGCTTTGAGTGCCTTATCTTTCGGTACACAATAAACAGGGACATCATTTATAGTATCTCGAAATATGGAGAATACGTCTGAACGGCTAGCAAGAGAAATATTTTTTTCTTCATCAGACAACACACGTGCAAGAGCCTTGAATAGGTCAGCAGAGCATGCATGAAAAAAACCTAATCAACTTGCCGCCACAGGTGTGCTGTCAAAGTGAGAGGACAGGTCAGGAGTGTTAGGAACAACGTCTGAATACCAAGAGTGATTGTAAAACTTAGAGTTGTCAATGCGAGGGTGGCTAGATGACATTGTACCGTCCATGGTGACAATTGCAGAACAAGAACAGATGGGTCAATCAAATACAAATCATACAATAATAATAAACATACACAACTATTTGTCAGCTGTTGCAGGAGCCGAGACCGCCACGTTTGGCACTTTCTGATGTAACCAGTTCTGGAACCAGCAGTTTATTCTAGAATAGAGCATGGGAAGACTTTATATAACGTGACCTGACAGATCTGCGGCAATCCCCATGCACCCACGAGCAGTTTCATTGTCAGCATCCGCTCTCATAGGAGTCGCTCAAGCATGCGTTGTCGACATTCAAAGTGCTAGGTATGTCTCCTCTCATCCGCACGGCTATATGTTCTGAAAACGTCATATAGTCACACTGGCGGGTCATATGCAGCCAAATGCAAATGTGGATAAAGTCGGCATATAGACAAAAGACTATGTGTCTCCAGGACTACGGGGCAGTTTGTTCTTATTAGTTCTTTCTAGGTTTGACAGCATTGACATCGTTGGATCACAGCTGATTATAAGCTTTGGAATTGGCGATTGAATATCCTACGTCTCAAACACAGGAGAAGAATGTAAAGCATAAAAACTTGCTCACTTTCCCTTCCTCTCACAATTCAGGCGAAAAAATGAAAAGCCCCGATTTGATATTGACACAGGTACGAAGTTGTCCATTACTTTTTCTTTAATAACGAACATCTATGAATTATTCATTATCCTGCTAGATATCAAGGAATCGGAGTCACCGTTTCTATTTCTGTTACAGGACTCAGCAGGGCAGAACATCATTAACCGTTGTGCTCACACTGCATCGGCGTTAACGTAAGCCAGTCAAATTTGTTAACTACTTAATGGTTATTCCTGTGCATGGTCACTGGACGCCACGTCATTTAAACGCAGCCAGGGATGCAAAAGACTGTCTGTCCTTCTTTGCCAACATATAATTCTCACCAATCACTCTAAAGGTCTCTGGATTTCTCAGGCGGTACCTTTGTTCATCCGCGCATAAAACTTGGGTATGGCCAGGACCATCCTATTGGTGCTAAATCTGTGATAGAGCTTGTAGAATTGACTGCTTTGCATTATCCCATCCATACCTTCGGCGTCCATCCTCACGCTCAAGCTTCATGGTATCTGGGAACAAATGTTCCTAATATTTTTACCTCAGCCGATCTCATCGTACCTGGATATAACCCAACCGGAGACGCAGAAAATATTAGGAACACGATGAATGTATTCGGTACTAATGACGATGTCTGTATGTCATCACGGTATCCCGCTAGTCCTCATCCCACGCCTTCAATATCCTTTTCCGATAATATCCACTCTCGCGCCCCTGTCGGCAATGAAGATGTAGACGGTCTGGAACAGGTTCGTTATGGCTTATGGCTCGCAGCTTGTCGACGTGCTGGACAAAGAGACCATCATGGTTTTATATTACATGGTTAGTGCCTTCGTGCTCTTGCCACGGGACTTCAGCAATGCTGATGCGTAGGCGACGTATTTGGGATAAAATGCTGCGTAAGACTTGTTAGCTATGCTCCGAACACATTATTTCGATAATAGGACGTGCATACAAGTTCAAACCCGCGTGCAGATGCTCCAAGGACCACGCGAGGGCTAATATCAGCCAACGGGAGCGATGATGATGCGGGGGTGGGTTTTATGTGATCAATCATCGCGTCATACTTGTAAACCGCGTCCCGACCTCATGATTTATATTATAGGGCGTGCCGAATATATTCCAAACCGCGTGCAGAGGCATCAAAGAGGACAAAGAGGGCTGACGTTGGCTGTTTTAAGGCCAACGGAAGCGACGTCGAGGTGCAGGCAGGGCACAATGTATCTAACCCACGTACAGGGACATCAAAAATGATGAAGGGGGACAACGTTGGCCGTTTAAAGGCCAACGGGAGCGACGTTGAGGCGCAGGTAGGTATTGGTGACCATCAAACCGCGTGCGGAGGCATCAAAGACGACAAAGAGGGCCGACGTTGGCTGTTTTAAGGCCAACGGAAGCGACATTGAGGTGCAGGCAGGGCACAATGTATCTAACCCACGTACAGGGACATCAAGGATGACGAAGGAGGACAACGTTGGCCATTTAAAGGCCAACGGGAGCGATGTTGAGGCGCAGGTAGGGTATTCATGACCGTCACGCATGATTCGATGCATTGGGATCGTCACAGCATCCCAGACGTTGCCCAGCCGTGAACGCTTTATTCGACGTTATTTTTGACCTCACAACGTCCATGAATTGCTCTTCGACTTTCGATGAATCATCGCATGCGGTTTCCCGAACCGTCGACGGCGATCCGTCGCGTAAAATCGGAAAAAGGGGAGGCAGAGTGACTGGTGTGGTTCAAGGCATGAAGTAAGTGGCCTTGTGCCTTCTTTTTTGCTCTGAATGCCTGATAAACGGTCAGGTGTGCGTACGTGTACGTTGTTGGCTCATTGAAGCGCTGCAAGGGAGTTATGGGGAGGAAAGCACCCAATTGTTACAATGGACAGGTTCGTTGCATTTTTTTCGCTATGATTGGTCGAATCAACCCATTTACAGGCTACAAACGCGAGGCCGTGTCGCACAGGGATGTATCTATTCCTGTACGGTGGCCGTGTCGATGCAAACACGTTCTACGCCTACAGGGATGACGATGAGAACTGAAGAATGGTTTTTCAAAATTATGACATTTTTTTTTGATACATTTATGCATTTTTTTTTATATATTATGGTTACGGACATCAATCTATGCAGTTTTGATACTGACGTCTACATAAACGGGGACGAATTCTATTCATTTACTCATAAATTACCGTACCCTCGAATGTCGTGCTGGCACGTCACGCTGACAATGTCACGCTGACACTGCCACGTCCACACAGCGTCACCTTTCCGACAACCCGTAGACCTCGGTCTCGCCGTGCGTTGCAGCAGCCCATCTCCTTTGATACGAATTGTATTTCAGCGTATGTATTCTAATAAACACTTTGTTGTGGCTGTTGCTTTTTTTTGGGGGGGCAAGGAACCGCAGGTTCCTCCGCTCGAAACATCGAATCTGCGGGGGGTCCGAGGTGAGCTGCAATTCCCTAATATTAGGAGCTCCGCGACGCGTTGTGTGAAACGCGGACCCCCTATAAAAGGAGCTGTACTCACCTAGCGTATGGGCAGCAGTGTTATGTGTGTGAACTTCTCAAGGGCTGGACACTCCTGCATGTATGGTGCCAGCACCAGTGCATGCTTGCGGAGATACAGCGCAAAGGCATCGCTGCTCCAGTGTCCGATGTTCTTGACGATGTCTAGAGGAAGACCCCGGAGCAGGTACTCTAAGACTGACCCCACCCTGATGCCATGAAATCTGAGTGTCCATTGATAGGACCCCATACAGGATCAGCGCATCAATGGCAGGCTACGGCAACATGGCACAGGCTCAGGATACTTTAGCGCGCGCTAATTATCCAATTTTGGCGATATTTGATGGCCGCACATGGCAAGAAGCAGATCCGATCAATGATAGTGCCGACGGCAGCAAGAATGACAACTGACAGATGGCATCAGTCACTGATGGCAGCGCTTAGGGAGAAGCCTGATGATCTATCAAAAACTGACGGACAGCTTGGCATTTGACTTTGGCGTCTGACATGGCTTAGCGTCTTGATTTGGCGCCTGACATTGCTTAGGTGTTCTGACAGATAGAAGGGTGATGGATTGATGATTTAGCGTTGCAATCTGCCACCTGGCGTCGCTAAGGGTCTCGAATAGACGGTAGGGATCTGAAACCGTTGGAGCTACCCCTATGAAATTTTCCAGTTTACCGCACTTTGGCAATGGTTGGTCATTGGCGACGGTGAACTCATTGTAGTATAAAAGTACTTACCGACTTGTAAATTGAACAACAGACCAGAGTTTCCTGCTCCTCTTTCGTCAGTCTCCCTTACGCTCAAGATCTCATTTACGGTCCGCAACGTTGAACTCGTTGGCAGTTGCAAACTATCGCTAGCCCTCGACCTATTCGCGCCTTGCAGCTATGGCAGGCATTTACGATGCTTAGACTTTGCTAAGCTTACTGTGTTCTTGCCGTTGACATTGCCATGTGCACTTACCGCTTCTTTCATAGGCGCTTTACCTTAGCGCTTTACACTTGCTGACTCCCTTACCGACTTTTCCCCATTTTCACAGGCACGTTCTCTGGGACCTGCCCAGGACTCCTCACATCACTTATAGCACGCCCAACGCAAGCTTTTGGTACGGTAACACTATTGTTATATTTGTTACTGACCAAACTTTGGGCGTCATCAAATTGGAGCCCACCGTGAGGGATCTCTAGGGCAGAATTCCGCCAGAAACCCGTCTCCAGTGTAGGCGCTGCCTGCTAGAGCAGTCGGCAGAAGGCATAGCTCCTTCCCATCCATCAACCCCACAACCACCTGGTGCCTTACCGGGTCTCTCTCTTGCACAGGAACTACAGAACGCCACTGTAGACGAATTTCCTGATCTCTTCCCGCGTTCTCTCGACTTTAGCGCTGACGACCTCTTAGTGTCGCCACTTGCCATACCACAACCAGTTACCCCATCACTCCATTAACACCTCTTTCACAACTCGTCATTTCGCTTACCCCGTCGCCAATACCTAGAACCCCTTCCCCACAACCGCTAACCGAACTTGGTCCCACCGTCGCCATGGAACAACAAGTTCAGCATATGCCGCCACACAATCACTTCTCAGCACCAAAATGGGACAAGTCCAAGCCACGGGAGCTCTCCCAGTATTTCAAGAAATTAGAGTATTTATTCAGGGATTGTGGAATTACCGACCACACACAGATGAAGGAGTACGTGGCAAGGTATGTGTCATATGACACGGCAGAGACATGGACAGGTCTTGCCGAGTTTGCTGCTTTTGTGCCTGCCACCCCACCAGTTCCAGCCCAAGGCGCTTCGTATAAAGGCTGGAAGACGGCAGTGATTCAGTTGTACTCTGGCGCTGAGGAGGCTACCCGATACACGGTAAACAAGTTGCAGAAATTAGTTCAGGAATCATTTGACAATGGCACTTCCTCGCTTGGCATGTTCTCTACATATTACCGCGAGTTCCAGAAAATTGCTAGGTGGCTTCTGCAGAACGGCAAGCTCTATATTAACGAGGAACATCGCCTATTCCAACAAGGCATCCCAACTTCGCTTTGGACTTGCATTGCTCATCGCCTAGAAATAGTTCATCAGGCCCATCACCTGGACGAGCCATATAACGTTGCCGACGTCTTTGAAGCCGGTAAATGGGTTCTCAAGGGAACAGACACTGGCGTTGGTATACAACGCGCTAGGACGAGCCCACCCCCTGAGCGAACCAACAGTATTATTCTCATCCCGCCTCCTACTACCGACTTTGTTAAGAAAGAGGAGCTCAATGCTGCCATTACCGCCGCTGTTGCTTCTGCCATGACACGTATTGAAACCATGATCACAACCAACCTGACTGCTAACCGACCCACCAATGTACCTGCACCAGGCCTTTGCCACTTTTGCGGGGAAATTGGCCACACCATGACTAGAGGACGCTGCGCTACCCTCGAAAATTACATTTGGCAAGGGAGAATTCGAAGGGCTATCGACGGCAAGATAGTTCTTACTACTGGCACCACTATTCCCAACTACCCAGACAAGAAGTCCTTCCAGGAACGAGTTGATGAATGGCATAGGCGCAACCCAGGACAAATCGTTACCGGCACGCTTTCCGGCAACGCCAACCCTGACCCTGAACAGGCGACCCAACAGCAAATGATTCACGAGGTCTTACACTTCGACAGCGTTGGCGACCGCCCTACCTTCTCGCAGGAAAAGCGAATCACTAAGCTACAACAGGAATTGGATTTGCTGAAGAACCAGGTTTTTGATGGGGTTGAAGTTAAGCAGCCCAAACAACCTCTCAAAGGATATAAGCCAATGCCTCCCGCTAGCAAGTTACCGACTCCTGCTCCTGCCACACCGCCAGTCACCACTCCAGAACCATCATCGTCCGCCACCGCTCCTGAACCGCCTTTGCCGCCTTTACATCCCTACTCAGGGATTCCCGACTGTTATCATGCTCCTGCACAACGAAATTTTGCCGCTCCTGAGAAACATCCTGAGGGTGGCTACCGACCTACCGCGCCAATTTTTGACATAGAAAAATCAAACCACGTCTTCAGTCGCATCATGAAAACCGCTGTTACCTTATCAGTAGAAGAACTTTGCAGTATTGCTCCCAACGTCCACAACCAAGTCAAGACAGCAGTCACTCCTCAACGTCCCTTGGCGACAACCGTCGCCGAGGTCAAGGACCTGGATGACGCGCTTCCCAGTTTTTCCATTACCGTTGACTCTCTGGACGC
This sequence comes from Macrolepiota albuminosa, assembly GCA_027475525.1. Taxonomy (NCBI): domain Eukaryota; kingdom Fungi; phylum Basidiomycota; class Agaricomycetes; order Agaricales; family Agaricaceae; genus Macrolepiota; species Macrolepiota albuminosa. The sequence goes on along the minus strand of JAMWFC010000056.1, from coordinate 357,837 downwards.
TGAAGACTCTACTGCTGACACTATTGCTAACGCCACCTCTGTGGACCCAGTAGAGACCTATCTTAGGTCAGTAGACCATGGAGAAGACCTGGCAATTCTTACCGTCGCTCAAGAATCACACGCTATTTGCTCAGTTGTGCTAACCGTAGACAACAAGCACAAGGTGGAGGCGATTGTGAACAGTGGGTCTCAAATTATTTCTATGGCAGCTGAAGTCGCTAACGATTTGGGTCTCATTTATGACCCTACAGTGATACTAAACATGCAGAGTGCTAACGGTACGGTGGACAGATCCCTAGGCCTCGCCAAGAATGTGCCCTGCACCCTTGGCGACATCACTTTTTACCTTCAGATACACATTTTGCGATCACTGGCATACGATTTACTTCTCGGCAGACCCTTCGACGTCTTGGTGTGATCAGTTGTCAAGACGGTTACTGACGACGAAACAATCTTAACAATTAGCAACCCCAATTCTGGAATCCGACAAATGGTGCCAACGTTCCCTAGGGGACAACAAAAAGGCGCCCACGCTAAGCCCCCGGAATTTACCGACCAACACGCCAATGAGCCTCCCCACCGGTGTTTTCACAAACCATCGAGGAGGTGATTGGCGACGATCACGGAGATGTGGCGCTAATGCTGGAATATGACCATTCAACTGGTCTTGTAAATGTTGTGTCTACCGTTTTTCTTGATGATGACGTTTTAACTACTTTATCCGCTACCGACGCTGAGCTTTCCCAGAAAAACCCAAACATTACCGACCCCGCTCTAGCGTACTTGTACCTTACCGCTTCCGAATCTTTTCAAAATATTGCGTCTACCGATACATATCTCACTACCCTTCCCAGAGCCTTGTCTCCTGCCGTTCTTGGACTTGCCACCCCTCAGGCTACAGTTCCCCTTTCCACTTCTGTATATAACCAAGCTAACGCTCCCAAAAGGAAAGGGGTTCAAGTCAAAAAGAAATATAAGCCAGTTGCGCTTAAAACAAAACCCGTCGCTACGCACTCCCCTGAGACATTTCGAATCAAGCGCCAGATCATTGGCGACCCTCTTGCCGCCATGCCAGCCTTATCACCGAATCCGCCACCCTTTCAGCCCACAGGACGTTTTACCGCGGAGCGCCAACAACAATTCGCGAAGGAGCATGACACAGGATTTTTGACCAAAGATGAGTTGAAAGTCCTTACCGATCTCGTTGCTAAGCAAGATAAAGCCTTCGCCTGGGAGGACTCAGAACGCGGTAGTCTGCATACAGACTTCTTTCCGCCTGTTGTAATCCCGACCATTCCTCACGTGCCGTGGACTAAGCACAACCGACCTTTACCGCCTGAAATCGAAGCCGAGGTCTGCCAAATTATTAGGACCAAGATAAAGGCTGGCATCTACAAGCCCTCAAACAGTTCTTACCGCTCCAGATGGTTCTGTGTCCTCAAAAAGAATGGCAATCCCTACATAGTCCACAGTCTTGAACCGCTGAATAGAGTCACCATACGGCACTCTGGCGTACCGCCTTTCCCTGACCATGTTGCCGAGTTCTTTGCTGGGCATATTTGTGGCACCACACTTGACCTCTACGTTGGCTACGATGAACGCCTGATACACCCGTCTTCCCGAGACCTTACCACTTTCCAAACTCCGTTTGGCGCGTTGCGTCTAGTTACTTTGCTGATGGGTTGGACAAACTCAGTCCCCATATTCCATGACGACATCACATTCATCCTCCAACCGGAGATACCGCATAGTGTCCTTAGCTTCATTGATGACATTGGCGTCAAAGGCCCCAAAGACTGGCGACTCATAAACAGCTTACCAGCGACCCATCCTGAGAACCCCAACATTTGCTTAGCATTATGGGAATTTTTCCAGCTACTCAACTGAGTTCTCCAACATATGAAGTATAGTGGTGGAACCTTTAGCGGCCACAAGCTTCTCCTTTGTGCGCCAAGGTTCAAAATACTTGGTCACATCTGCACTCCTGGTAGACGCGTTCCCGATGAGTCTTGCTTAGCACTCTTGGAGTGATGGGGTCCTTGCCGCGACTTATCTGAAGTTCGCGCCTTTCTTGGTACCATAGGCATTCTCAGGATATTCGTCAAGAATTTTGCCCATCGCACACATGCCCTTAACCGACTCACCCACGCCAACGAGCCCTTCGAATTTGGACCAGACCAGGTCACTGCACAATGAGACTTAGTAAAAGCCCTACAAGACGCCAAACCCTTAGTTCCAATTGACTATAGCTCTGCTGACCCTGTTATCTTGGTGGTGGATACCTTGTACATTGCCGTTGGCTACTTCTTGTGCCAGTGCCTTAGCAACAATCGGAAACAGCGATGCTACAACCGCTTTGGGTCTATCACGCTAAACGACCGGGAATCTCGCTACAGTCAGCCTAAGCTAGAGCTCTATGGACTCTTCAAAGCCTTCCGGTCGCTAAAGATGTATTTGATTGGCGTGCGGAACCTGATTGTTGAAGTTGACGCTAGGTACATCAAAGGCATGCTGCAGAATCCCGATATCCAGCCATCCGCTAGCATGAACCGGTGGGTAGTCACCATCCTCATGTTTCACTTTGAGTTGGTACACGTCAAGAGCTCTTTCCACAGACCAGATGGACTCTCTAGGTGACCACGGCAGCCTGGCGACCCAGCAGTGGATCCACAGGCTGATAGCGATTTCGAGGACTGGATCGACCAATTACATGGTTTTGTGCACCTCATACAACAGCCAATTCCCCTACTACGACAGCAACAGCCTACCAGTATCCTTCTACATCCCATTGTCCCTTACCGCCCCGAGATCTTTAGCGCACCCCACACATTCTACATGGCAAGCATTTTCGGTCAAAACTCACCTCCCGTAAAAGTCATACAAGAACCCCATCCGCTAAGGGAAGACAGCAGAAATCTGACCTACGATGCCATTCCCCGATCCGCCAAGGCAAAGGCGGAAGACAGTTGCCTGTTAATAGTTGAACAATAGATACAAGACCTTAAGCGACCCGCAGGCCTTACTGACGAGCAATACGCGACCTTTATCCGATATGCCACTCACTTCTTCCTTACCGACAACCGCCTTTGGCGACGAAATCGAGATGGCGCTCACAAGCTGATCATCAAGCCAGAAAGTCGCTTACGAGTCCTGTGCACCATGCATGACAAGCTAGGACATAGAGGTCTGTATGCTACCCGAGCCTCTCTTTTAGAACGATTCTGGTGGCCACATGCTAGTGCCGACATCGCCTGGTACATTAGGACTTGCCACCTTTGCCAAATTCAACAGACATGCCAAGTGCTTATCCTGCCAACCGTTGCAATGCCAGCTCCCCTTTTCAGCAAAATTTATGTTGACACCATGCACATGCCCAAATCTGGTCGCTACAAGTACATCATTCAAGGTCATTGCTTGCTAATCCACTGGCCTGAATTTTGAATGCTTCAAAGAGAAAATACAGAGGCGGTCGCCAAGTGGCTGTTTGAGGATGTCATTTGCCGTTGGGGAGCGCTAACAGAAATCGTCATGGATAACGGTGCGCCAATTATCAAAGCGCTAACATATCTCACCAAGAAATACAATATCCATCATATTCGAGTATCTGGCTACAACAAACACACCAATGGCTTGGTAGAGAGACCACACTTTGACGTTCGGCAAGCACTTTTCAAGGCAGTCGATGGCGACGAGTCTTGTTGGAGTGAAGCGACATATTCAGTATTTTGGTCGGAAAGAGTTACTATTCGTAAGCGCATGGGTTGTTCTCCCTATTACACGGCTACTGGCACCCACCCTTTACTCCCTGCCGACATTATAGAAGCAACCTACCTGCAGCCAGCACCCAACAGTATCCTAGCGACTACCGATCTGATCGCCAGATGAGCCATTGATCTCCAACAAAGGAAAGAAGATTTAGAGCGACTCCACAAGGTAGTCTTTAGCACCCGTCGCCAAGCAGCCCTGCGATTTGAAACCAAGCATAGTGCTGATAGGACCCCATACAGGATCAGCGCATCAACAGCAGGCAATGGCAACGCGGCACTGACTCAGGATACCTTAGCGCGCGCTAATTATCTAATTTTGGAGATATTTGACAGCCACGCACGGCAAGAAGCAGATCTGATCAGTGATAGCACCGACGGCAGACAGAATGACAACTGACAGATGGCATCAGTCACTGACGACAGCGCTTAGCAAGAAGCCTGATGATCTATCAAAAACTGATGGACAGCTTGGCGTTTGACCTTGGCGTCTGACACCGCTTAGCGCCTCGATCTGGAGCCTGACATCGCTAAGCATTGTGGACAGACAGAAGGGTGATGGATTGATGGTTTAGCTCCACGATCTGCCACCTGGCGTTGCTAAGGGTCTTGAATGGACAGTAGGGATCTGAAACCGTTGGAGCTACCCCTATGAAATTTTCCAGTTTACTGCACTTTGGCAATGGTTGGTCATTGGCGACGGTGAACTCATTGTAGTATAAAAGTACTTACCGACTTGTAAATCAAACGACAGACCAGAGTTTCCTGCTCCTCTTTCGTCAGTCTCCCTTACGCTCGAGATCTCATTTACGGTCGGCAACGTCGAACTCATCGGCAGTTGCAGACTATCGCCAGCCTTCAACTTATTCACGCCTTGCAGCTATGGCAGGCATTTACGACGCTTAGACTTCGCTAAGCTTACTGTGTTCTTGCCGTTGACATTGCCGTGTGCACTTACCGCTTCTTTCATAGGCGCTTGATCTTAGCGCTTTACACTTGCCGACCCCCTTACCGACTTTTCCTCATTTTCACAGGCGCGTTCTCTGGGACCTGCCCAGGACTCCTCACATCACTTATAGTGTGCCCAATGCAAGCTTTTGGTATGGTAACACTATAGTTATATTTGTTACTGACCAAACTTTGGGCGTCATCAGCGCTACCATCAAGGATTACAACTTCCTAAGAGGAGCGCTAGTACTTATGCGCAACTCCAAAATTGAAACCTCGTACAACAAGAAAATGCGTCTGCGCTATCTAGGACCCTTGGTAGTTATCTCTTGTAACCATGGAGGCACTTACGTGCTCTGTGAATTAGATGGTTCAGTACTGCATCGACCTGTTGCTGCCTTTTGCCTATTACCGTACCTCGTCAGGGAACAGATTGACTTGCCGTTGGAAGCGCTAGATGTCGACACGTTGCTGCCTTTTGCCTATTACCGTACCTCGTCAGGGAACAGATTGACTTGCCGTTGGAAGCGCTAGATGTCGACACTGCCAAGCTGAGAGAACTTGAAGAAACAGAATTATTGGACGATGATAATTTGCCGACACTGGTTGAAGAAGAAGAAAATGATTAGAAAAGAATATATTGATGAGCTCCCTTTTTCTATTACTTATCTTACTTATCTTTCTTGCCGATACTTACTGTACTATATCCAGACAATTCCTTACATAGTCAAGTCGCAGCGCTAGCGGGTCGCCAATGCTTAGCACCCTGTGCAACTCTTGCCAAGGGTTTTTCGCTATGATGATTTACTGAGTGTTTCCCTTTTTCCTCGAAAATTTGTCTAAATCCCTCATCTACAACTCCTCTTGCTAAAACCTACCTTAGAATACTGGCCGCTTGCTTTCTCTTTGCTTTCTTGGCTCTGTGCTAACTTAGACTATGGGACTTATCCTTTCACTTCAAAACGAAACGGCAAAAAGTGTATAAAACGAGACGGTAACAAGAAAAAAATTTACATAAGCGGCCTATCTACACTAAGGTCTGCTCACTCGCTATCATCATCTAGCGGCAGGGAATCGTCTGACATGGGCAAAGAGGAATTGCGAAGGGGAAGGAGGTCACCAGGCAAGATGTTATTCGTGGTTTGCCAATCCATAGCGGCTTGGCAATCCACTTGGTAATCGCGCAGGACATGCAGGCTGCGACCCAAGTTGGAATAGCGCAACCTCAGCGCCATCAACTGACCTTGGACTCGTTCCCATTCCCGCTCCATTGACGACTCCATCGTTGCCACCCTTCTCGAGTACCGCTCCAGCATATTGCAAGGGTTAAGCGCTATGACTGGATAAACGAGGTCTTGACCCAGCCACTGAAAGGTGTCGCCAGTAACGGTCAGTTGCGGCTGAGGGGTCCAAGCAGGATTAATCCTAGCGACTACGGGGCGCCTTGGTTCCAGCCCGGCGACATCCTCTGGGTCTGACACTTCCCATGGGGCAACATTACCGTAGGAAGGCAGCCAGCACCACTCAGGCTCCTCCCTGGCGACTCCTGCCACTCCCTCACCTTCTCCCGCTACCACCTCCTTTGCTGCTGCCTCCTCGTCCCGTTGCATTGCCAAGGTCTCCTCTTCACCCTCAGCGTCTTCATCTCCTCCTGTTACCGCTCCCTCTGCCTTCTCCTCATCATCCCCTATCTCGACGTCGGCGGGGGCTTCTTCCCGCTCCTCTGGAGGCGCCGAGTCGCCAACCACTCCCTGATCTCCCACCTCTTGCTCCTCGCCAAGGGACCTAGCCGCCAACTGGATAGGCGACAAGAGGCCACTTGGACCAGCCTCTGTGTCACGAGATGGGAGGCAACTAGCCACCAACGCCTTCTCCAGGTCCTCCATCTCGGTGTCCTTTGGAGCTGGTGAGGGGGAAGGTGATGACGAGACCACCTGAGGTCGCTTGGCTTTGCCCTTCCCTTTGCTTGGGGAAGGGGCTTGTCGTTTTTCTGGGACCGAAGTCCCTTGGCGCTCTCCAGCACCTTGTTTGCCGACCGTTTCCATCCCATCCCCTTGGCATGTCGGCAACACCAAGGAGGCACGTCCAATGGCTGCCATACCACCGGCAGCGACCTTCTGCTTCTGACCCTCTACAAACTCCCTAGCCCTCCTGACCAAAACAGCACGCAAAAATGTTTTCTCAACAAGAGCGTCTGGCGCGCCGCCACGCTTGCGACTCTTGGCCCCATCGATGGTACAAGCACGTTTGAGGGCGCCACAATGATAGCACAGCTGGGCCCCAGTCGGGAACCAACAGCCTTCTGGGTCGTTGTCGGCCCAGCACTTGTCACACTAGCACTACAAGTCAGCAAGAGACTAAACCAGACAGAAAAGTCACTTACCGCTTCCCATGCCTCCTTAAAGGCCTGCCGAGTCGCCAAGGAAACGGTCTTCTTCCCCTTCATTTCCTCCATTACGACCCCGGCCTCTTGCCCCTCATCAAGGACGGCTTCCTCCTGACGTGGCAAAAGCAAACCTCTCAGTTCCTTGTTGTCAAAGAAACTTTGTGTTGGTGCCTACAGAAACTTAGTAATTCTAGTCCAAAAAGAAAGTACCACTCACCGCATATTGAGGAGCCGCCTTGCGACTCTGTGAATGTTGTTAGCAACCGTCGGCAACGGCAAGCAAAATCAGCACTTACCTTGCGTTTGGAAGCACCTGCCGGCTTTCTCGGTGAGCCCAACTTGCTAGCCAGCAACACTGGGCTCAAGGTGCTGCCGGCACGACCTACCTTACCGGATTCCTCTGTTGCCTGCCTGTCAGCGGCAGGCACGTTCCCCGCAGCAACGTCCTCCATCTCTGCTGCCAATGCTGCCACTCTCTCTCGCTCCTCTAGCGCCCTGGTAATCTCGCGGGCATCTTGGAAAACCTCCTCTTGCCTTGCTGCGATCTCCTCTTTCACTTGCATGCGCACTAAGGGCGCCAACACCTCCTGTTTACTATGAGGCGATAAATCAGACCAAAGCTAAGTCAAAGGAATGGGTTAGGAATACTCACTCTGCCGCAGGCATGCTTACCGTCATCGGCAAGGCACCGGACAGAATATCCTCCAACTCGTCCTCAATTGTTGGGACAGGAGGAGGCGCCTGGCAACACGATCAGCTAGCGACACGGCAAGAGCTGGAGGTACTTACAAAACGAGAAAAGGGCACTAACCACTCCGTGCCATGATGATCCAGGTACCGCGATTGGCACCACTCACGAACCTCTATTTCACGATCCCAACTCACGCCAAGAACGCGCACCTCCAGCCACCGCTCATATAGCTTCATAACGGCAACCACCAAATTTACTGGCGCGTCCGCGCCAACGCCATCGATCCGCTTAAGAAAATTATTTGCCTTTTCAATATAGGCAGAGGCAGCGTCTTGAGCCTCATGGGATGGAACAGGGGGCGGAGTTGGAACACGGAAAGACATTTTATTTAAAAATAAGCACCAGGTAAATCAGGGGAAGAGAGGTGAAGTCCAAACTTATGCGCCAGGACTATAAACCAAATCTCAAAAACGCACAGACCACTTGTCACAAAAGCGGTAACGGTAGCCTTATTTGGTGACTGAGGACAGTCAATTTTTCAGTTGGGGGGAGATGATAGGACCCCATACAGGATCAGCGCATCAACGGCAGGCTACAGCAACACAGCACAGGCTCAGGATACCTTAGCGCGTGCTAATTATCTAATTTTGGCGATATTTGACGGCCGTGCACGGCAAGAAGCAGATCCGATCAATGATAGCGCCGACAGCAGCAAGAATGACAACTGACAGATGGCATCAGTCACTGATGGCAGTGCTTAGGAAGAAGCCTGATGATCTATCAAAAACTGACGGACAGCTTGGCGTTTGACTTTGGCGTCTGACATCGCTTAGGTGTTCTGACAGACAGAAGGGTGATGGATTGATGGTTTAGCGTTGCGATCTGCCACCTGGCATTGCTAAGGGTCTCAAATGGATGGTAGGGATCTGAAACTGTTGGAGCTACCCCTATAAAATTTTCTAGTTTACTGCACTTTGGCGTCATTGGTCACTGGCGACAGTGAACTCATTGTAGTATAAAAGTACTTACCGACTTGTAAATTGAACAATAGACCAGAGTTTCCTGCTCCCCTTACTTCAGCCTCCCTTATGCACGAGATCTCATTTATGGTTGGCAACGTCGAACTCATCGGCAGTTGCAAACTATCGCTAGCCCTCGACCTATTCGTGCCTTGCAGCTATGGCAGGCATTTATGATGCTTAGACTTCGCTAAGCTTACTGTGTTCTTGCCGTTGACATTGCCATGTGCACTTACCGCTTCTTTCATAGGCACTTTACCTTAGCGCTTTACACTTGCCGACTCCCTTACCGACTTTTCCCCATTTTCACAGGTGCGTTCTCTGAGACCTGCCCGGTGATGACACCAACTGTAGTTGGGTGCACTGGACGTATACGCAGTACAATGCTGTCTCCAGTGCTTGGCGTGCGTAGTTGTGAGGAGTCCTAACAGGGTCCTGGTGTGCTCGAGTGGGAGTGGTAAAACAATGCGCTAAATTATAGCGCTTCGGGGGCTACCTGGCAGATGATAAGCGTCGTAGTTTAGGCAAAGATATTAAAGAAAGACGAATAGCGCAGTGTATTGTGCCTGTAGGTGGCACCGTAAACAATGAAGACGAGATAGACAAAGCTAGCGCCTGACTTAGTGACAAAGTCAAAGGAAGCTAACATGATTTGAATGCTAAGTGTAACTGTCTGTTCGAGGGGTTATGATTCGTTGTTATATACATGTCAAGTAGCTATTTTATATACTATGCACTACCGTGTTTGCCAAGATACAAGTCCATCTGCGGCGCTACCTCCTAGCGCCTCTCCTCGTGGTTTCCTCTAATGGCGACCTGTCAACGGCGACCTTTTGCACATGGCTGATGGCAACCAACGGCGTTATAACCCATGGCGACCAGCGGCGACTCTATATTGACTTAGAATTGTACGAGTCTGCTCACTTTTATTATAACTCCGATTGGCCAGGCTGTTCCAGGGTATGGTTGGAAAATCCTCGACAGACGCCGTGAGCGCTAATGTCAGCGCTACTCATTGTATCAGTTCCTGACAGGTCCAGATGTTGGATTTAAGTATATCCAGTGCCGCCATCATTGATCCTTTTAGACTTCTGATTGAAGTGCCTCGTCAAATGGCAGTGCCTGCTGCTGGCTCCTTCTGGAAGTGATCGGGGTTTAATTAGAGTCCTCTCCCGCTGTCATGTTAGCGCTATACGTTATGAGCCTCCGTCCTTGGGCTAGGTGAAAGGAGTGCGCTGAAGGCTTGGTAGCTAGGGGTTAGGATAAATGTCTAAATCCTGTAGTAGTTTGCCAAAGCCAGAGCTGCCAGAGCCAAAGCTGCTCTATATTCCCAACTGGTCACTAGAGTCCTGAGTACGTCAAGTGTCGGTTGGCCTATAATGTCCTTTGATGTGCTCAGTCCGAGTAGAAGCCTATCACCGGGACTCCTCACATCACTTATAGCATGCCCAACACAAGCTTTTGGTACGGTAACACTATTGTTATATTTGTTACTGACCAAACTTTGGGCGTCATTACCGTAGCCCCAGGCCTACAGCTATTGCATTCAATCTCTTAGTAAAGGCCGTGCGGGTTAGTGGACGGCGCTCAGCCTTGCAGATGTATTCGAAAAGGTGACTGTTGTGACCGGGTTTGTTTACCCAAAAGTGATTCTCCAGTGCTTCGACCGGATCGCATAAGCCACTTTGGCGTGCAAAGTACAGGTCCTCACCCTTACTCACAGCTTTTGTCTTAGGCACAAAGATCACTGTGACCTCATTGTTGCCTCGGTCCTTTCCTGAGCGCACATCCGAGGGCTTGACGTGAATCGATGGGTCGAAAGCTTTAGTGTTCCTCACTGTGAGCTCCCCAAGTCTGGCCATTGACCAAAAAGCTACCTTCAGGCATGCGTTTACAGCGGCGTCAAGTGGGTCCTCAGGGTCTAGCTTTTCTGACAGCCTTGCTATTAAATCAGTCATAAATGGGTCGCGTTTTTTCTGTTTCAAAGTGGTGGGCGCCAATGCTGCTGCTCCGTCCAAGGCTGCTTGCACTTCTGCCTGTGTCATGTCCCACTTCTGCCCATGTAGGGTATGCCAAGCTTGGACTGCGTAAAGGTTGTTTGTGAGTGCTGATCCCAAATAAGACCCTGCACATGCCGCAATGAAGGCAAGAATGAGTGATTGGTGTGCTGGGCAGCGTTCAGCCTCTGGCACCCCCCTGTAGTCGCAATAGGCATGAAAAATCAATAGACCTGACCCGTACAAACTCCGTGTGCCCCCTGCCCATGATGCAGACTTTACTGTGACCACCCTCTGCAGGTCATCTATTGTGAGACCCTTCATGCCCCGTGTCATTGTAACCGCCGGCCTCCACAGCAACAATCTGTCTGCCGCTGCGCAGTGTGGACGGAGGTGTGATGGAGCAATGCTTAAGTTTTTCTTGTAGGGGTGGGGCCTTGTACCTGCCAGTGGTGATGGCAAAGGTGCATTGAAACGCTTCTCCCTATCACTCACTCCCTTCTTTGGTAGTGCTCCGATGTGTGAGAGACTGTTCGTCGAAACAGGAATTGCTGAACTGCTCCCTGGCACCAAAGTTGCTGCGAGCTGCGTCAAGGACTTGCTTGGCAGCTGGAGTATACCTGTGCTTATCTCGGAGGTGGAGTTCCTTTGCACTCGGGGGGCTGGCTGCATCCACAAGAAACCTCTCAAGGTTTTCTGGGAGCTGGACTTCTGGGAGGAGGAGATCCCAGGCTGGGTACTTGCCTCGGGATGGAGCATCTGTGGGGTTGAGTCTGCTTGGAACATATGCTGTGTGTATTGTCCCTGGTACCCTCGATTGTTCGAGGAAGTTGTATAGCCTCTTGAACACTCCGTTGACGGCTGAGTTCCTGCTCCTTCTATTCCACCAGCCTTCGACAACCCCAGCGTTGTCTCCATAGACTCTGTAGTGAGGGCCTGGGCCTGCCATCCCGATGATTGTCCGAGTGAGTAGTTCAAAGCCAACTGCCTTGGCCCATTGTATGTCATGCTTGCCGTCAAGGGTCTTCCAATCTGGGACAAGTCTCCAGGCATGCCAGCAGCGACCAATGACAATACCGATGCCAATCCTGGAGCTTGCATCTGAAAAGGCACCGAGGTCCTGGACTGGGGCTGGGGCAGGGATTTGTCTGTGTGTACCTGCCCTGAGAGTGTTCTTCCACCACTCCAGGTCCTGTAAGAGTCCCCTGGGATTGTGATGTGGCACATGCAGACGGTCACGACCTGTTGCGAGCATACTCTCCAGCTTTGTAAGGTATGCTCGTCCCCCAGGATAAATGAGAGAAGCATGGAGAAGCTTACCATAGATTCTCTGTACCTCTCTGAGCTGGTGCGTGGGAGAAGTGATCCACTCTTCAATTGCCTGAAGATACTTTTCTGCCTTTCCATCTCCGAGCCCCACAGTCTTGTCTTCCAGATCCCATGACAGTCCAATGAAAGTGTTTTGCGTTGCAAATTCTCTATCCTTCTTCTTTTCCCAGGGAATTCCAAGCTTGTTCGAGACTCTGTTGATGTGGTCCATCCCGTATGCAAATTCTCCTTCCGATCCCTCCGCCAGATCCTGAATAGGAAAGGAACAGTCTTCATCAAATTCTTCCACCGTCCCATCTTCGAAGACTCTTCCCCCAAACCAAATCCGTCCACCTGCTTGGTGCTGCCCCCGATGTACAATGTCTGCGTGCCAGTCTTTTTTTTTTCTATTGTAGTTGGCCACGTGCTCCCTTCTGACTCGGAAAAACATGTGGTCATCAACCCACCTTGTGACTGGGCCAATTCCTGATGCTCGCATAATGTCAAGTGCCGCATCCGCTGGTTGCCTGTAGCCTCCTGCTGAAGGTGAAGCACCAAAGCACAAAAAAGTGTCCAAGCAATACCTGTCTTCTCCAACACGTACCACTGTAGCAGGCCACTATGAAGGATGCAGTGGAATAGTCCGATATGCTTCTGATACATCTTGGACTGCTGCCTGTGACCCTGGAGGCAGTCTAGAGATGAGTAGGGCCACCAAATTAAAGGTTTCCCATGTACAGGGAAATTGATCAGGGCAGGTTCCAGCATTGACAGATGTGTTTGGGAAGCTTGGTGATGGCACCTGTGGGAAGGATATATTCTAAATAAGCCTAAATTGTCCAGGCATTGACTTTGGAATGATTGACATTGGCGATGTTTGAAATGGTCCAATAACTGCTTCCAGAGTCTCCCTGGAGCATGTACCAATGTACCGTCCTTTTTTGATCTCAACAGCAACCATTCGCCTAAAAATCTCAGAGAATTCTGAAATAGAGGTTGCATTGGGAGGTGTCTGAGTTGTTGTAATACTTGGGAAGTCAAAAATAAAACCCCGTTTGAAACCCCCAACAATATGGGGGTACTTTTTCAAGAGACCAGCCCACTGCAGCTCACCCTCCCAGGCCTCTGGTATGTAAGGGCATGTCTCAGAGAGCTTTCTGTGCTCGAGGGCAAGTTTGAGCTCCATGGGCCCGAGAACGGCAACCTGAGCAGAAATGTCTCTCGTCGTGAGGTTGTTGACAACCCTGTTCTTGCTGCCAGTTGGAGCACACCCCTCGTCCATCTCGCATAACCAGGGAGCGATTGACTCGCTCTGCGATGGTCTGGTGATTGTTGTCCCAAGTGTGCGTCCTCCTGCACTCGACAACCTGGTGTGGATTGCAGCCGAGGCACACAGTGCAGGCGGCCAAAATCTTTCCTGCGCCGCTGCGAAAACCCCACCTGCCTCTTTTCCGAGGAGATCGGCTCCTTCTCGGTGATCCGATGTGGGCAGATCGGTAGGTGTCAACATCATGGTGAGACGGCCTCTCCCTGGAGCTGGTACCCCGTTGCCACCTGTGATATCTGCTCCAGGGACTCCTTGAGCGACATGTGCGTCCTCGTGCGGCTCCCCTTGCCTCTAGCAGAGCAATCCTCTCTTGCTACACTGTGGTAATGTGCGTGGGGCATAGTGATTGATTGTATGACACGTCAATACATCATGCGTGTGGGATTTATCATTGCGTGCATCATAGTGATGCATCGAGTATGAGGCATGTGTGAATGCGTGGCAGGTGTGGCAGATGTGGCAGATGTGGCAGGTGTGGCAGGTGTAGCAGGCATGGTTTCGATAGAGGTGTGGCGTGTGTGCAGTGTCACAAAGTATATCGTATCCCCGAGTATGTGGCATGTTGGTGGAGTGTGGCACGAACAAGTCGTTGTCAGATGAGGGAGAAAGTGGTTGCCTGGTCAGATTGGCTCGTAGTCAACAGTGGTCAGACTCACCAGGCTGTCCCGCTCTCTATCCTTCCTCCTTCTGTCTTCTCTGTAGACCTCCTCTCTGGTCCTGGCCAGGATCGAATCATCTACAATGCTGATGTCCCATGCTCCCATGGGTGATCCTATTGCCTGGTGCCAGGCCCTCCTCTGTTCATCCTGGTAGAGAAGAAGAGCCACTGTGTCAAGAGGGTCTGAAGAGGCTCTGTAGGGGTGCGACTGGAGCCTACCCCAGAAGTTGGCCAGCATGGTGATCCGCTGCTCGGTCCATGCTGCCGCTTCTATAGCGAATAGAACCCGTCGGACTGCAATTGTGAAATCATCCCAGGTCAGGAACCTGTCCGGAACCACTGACTTCGAATCCCTCACTGTCGCTGCCGGTATCAGGTCTACCTTGCCGTCCTTGCCCGCAACCGCCACTATCACATCGTCGTCGACTGTCGCATCATTTGCCCTTGCGTACTTGAGGCCCGCATTGGTAAAGTACCACAACTCGACGTACTGTCCCTTCTGGAGCTTCGACGTCGCATACCTCGATGGTATCTCAACTGGGAGCATGGGTGGGGGACGCATGGGAATCTCCAAGTACTTCAGCTTATTCCTCCTAAGCTCCTCCCCCATGGCAGCCCTCTCCTCCTGCTCCCTGGCCTCCATTTCCCTTTGTCTTTGGGCGTCTTTGTCGCGTGTCCTCTCAGCCTCCAGCTCCTCCTGCTCTCTCACCCTGGTGTCCCAGATCGCACGTTCCGCCTGGTTCGTGGCCGTCCAGACCTGAGTCATCATTGCGCAAGCGGCCGCGTTGTCCACGTCTTCGTGTGCCTCACGCATGGCGGCCCTGGCGCCTGCGAAGGCCTCGGATGCAAAATCGGGGCATGAAAGCTCATGTGGGTTGCTACTATGTAATTCCATTTTTTCTCTCGCGGTTCTTGTTCTAGTTCAGTGTGCTAACTCGACCAAAAAGATCTCTTATCTTGGGTCTATGGGTGAGATGAGCAGCTTCCGCGATGGTGGCTAACACAGAAAATTTGTGTTTGCCACTAGTGCTGACTCATCACATAGACCCAATTCTCGGATCGCCCTCGTCCCTCGGGCTCTCCGAGAAAGCCACTTGTGGACTTGTGTTGAGCCTACATAAGGCGGCGCAAAAACGTTGATGCTGTTCTGAGTTGCAGAGCTGCTGTGGTCATTTCTTCCATGCACACAACAACCTGGGCAGACAAATAGCTGCGTCACTATGCATGCAATGATTCCTGCGAGGAAAGCAAGGCCAAGGTGTTGGACGCTGAATCTCTTTGAGACGTCAAAAGGGTTGCCAGAAGATGACGGTACAGGAGTCGCGGTAGCATCCAACGTAGATGGCAGCAAGGACTGGCGTTCTTCGCAGTCATACGAGTTGCGGGCATAGGCCTCGCCGGTCTCGACGTCTGGCTTGCCAGTCATGGTGATGGAGAATTGAATGCAAATAACTGACTCATGATCAATGGAACATAATGATAAGTGATCTTGCGTGTTTGTGTGAGCTGAGGCTAGCATGAGAATAAGGCGGGTAATCTGTCTGCCTTATCCTTTTATGGATACACTCCAAGTATGTCAGCAGTTCGTTGGAATGAGACATTTCATTTGTTTTCATCTCAAATCTCTTTGTTTCCGACACAATGGATGTCATCCGAGTCGGTAGTCTCCAGATCACGCTTCAAATGGATGGAGCTGTGTTCATCAACAATGGAACAGTTTCGGCTTTCCATTCACATTCACATACTTATATTACATCAACACCAGGAATGATGGTCTGGGACTTAACATTGGCTTAAGAAAAAAGCCCATGAGATATTGAATAAGAAAGGGGCTGTGGGAGTGGGGCAGGGAAGGATGGAATGATTATGATCAAATGCCAACAGGTTTCTACTGGGCCTAATATCGCTGAAACAGTATATAGGACTTCAAATGCTTCTAGTGCTTCCTTAGATCCTTGAAAGATCCCGACGTTCAAAGGTTGCCTGATATCTAAGTAACTTTTAAGTATCTGACTCCCTTTATGTCCTCCAGCTTTGTCTAGGTCACGAAGCAGCTGAAGCGCCTTCTCACACATTTAGTACATCCACCTGCGAGGACCTTGGATACACTGGACCCTATCTAGACAGTGCATCTCCGCATCAGCTAAATATTCCACAACAAACACCATAATAGGGATCACAAAAGCTGTGTGACAGATCGGTCAAGTCCGCCCGTTATGATTTTGCATCCATTGTTGTTAGGGTCACAGCTACTAGAATTATGTACGGTCTTGACTGCAGCTTGGCCAGCTCCAATGTCTATATAAGGTCCATTTTCACAATCAATCACCTGTCATTTATCGCGTTTAATCTGTCTATCACCCTTACATGATGCCCAACGTACAGCCAGATTAACACTTTGCGCAAAAAACAAGAACTTAGCATTCAGGCTCTATGACAAAAGTACTCTTGCTGCATAGACTGATCAAGCACTGCAATGGCATCTATGAAGGCTGTGATGTCTTTGATGATCACAAGCAGGTCGACATGGTTTCTGGAGATCCGAGTCTCCTTGATTTTCTTTCCTTGTCCTTCCTTATAATTACTAATAGTTCATCATGAGAATCGCACTTCGTCTTTTACTATCACGATGCCCAAGCTCTGTAGGCTGGGCTTTTCTAGCTATGTGTACGTATAATTGCTGTCGTTTTGACTTGACCTTAAGTATTTGACTGTGAATCACAGCGCTTTCTTTGTCGTTCTTCATGTCATTGGTGCTCTCAAACTTCAACTTCAAGCTTCTTCTCCTGCCATCTCAGACGGGACCGTGTCCATTTCATGGACCTCTGATCCTAGCGATCCCCCCACATTTGACATCGTCCTGAATTGCACTCCTGAAGCTGCATACAACCTCACTCTCTCTGTCCAGACAAGCTCTAAACAGGTTACCGCAAACATGCCATTATCAATAAACAGCCAAATTTCATCGTGAGTCCAACACGATCATAAGCAGAAGAAAAATTGATGTAGGTGCAAGGCTGACATGCAAGGTTCAGGCTCTAACATCGTATGTTCCTTTTGGTTGGTCACTGGAGCATATAAATGCTGAATGAGTTTTGAAAGAGACAACACTCTACTTGATCAAGTTCCCCTGGACATTCATTATTCTACCACATTTATTCAAGCACCCACCACCTCACCCCGGTTTGTCTTTCATTGTCTCTTGATCAATCGGTCAAACTAAAGCTCTTGTCAAGGACAAACTCGGCTTTGCCGTCCGCCTTGAACAGCACGTCAAGCTCTGTTGTCACGTCGGGTTCTATACGAATATCCGTTTCTCCAACCATGACTAGTTCAACTGATACTTCACCTTCTGAGTATGTCTATTGTTTTTTTAGTCGTTCAATGAAATAATTTTTTTGCGGAGGCAAAGCTCAACTGCATCGTCTACACAAACATCTACGCCTCCAATTGGAGCGATCATAGGTGGTTTGGTAGGTGGTTTGGTAGGTTTGGGGATACTGGTGATTTTCGTGGTCCTCTGGCTTCGTCGACGGCGTCGACCATCGTTTACTCTCCTTCCTCCAAATCCTCTTCCTTACGATCAGAAATACGTTCAGCCCCTAGACAAAACTGGTCAGTATCAATTACTTCTGTCAAAGCTACGCCAATAACGTAGTTCATGTAGACTACTTTTCACAAATCGCCAACGAGAGAGAGGCTGTTCGTCGACAGCGTGACCAATTACAGACCGAAGTGGAGAGGATAGGTACATCCGAGACCTCCGAAAGTGGACTTCTAGAGCATAAAATGGAAGCTCTCAGCCGACGTTTCCTTGAACTCGAGGCCCAGCAACACGAACTTGCACGTCAGTTGCATGACGGTCAATCACCTCCTAGTTATTCAAATTTATCATCTGCCTTGTAATATGTTCATTTGTCAAAATTCACATGTAGATTGTAGAAACACTCTTTGTCAATAGCCATATCATATTACTAGGTAACGGGAAATGGAGCAGAGTTCCGCACAGGACTCAGAGAGGGAATTGCTATGAAAGACATAGATGGGTTGAGCAGAGCGGGTTGTTTGGCCTTGAAACCTTAATTGTTTTCTGACCTCTCGTTTTTGGTGAAGAGAAAGTCTTGCCAGGGTAATAATGTTCCCCTTTTGGCACTTTCAACCAACCATTCTGGTCGGACGACTTTCATATGCTTAAATTCGCGCATTTTGGCACCGGTGAGAGAGCATGTAATGATATGTGTTTTGAAATAAACCTAGTTAGTGTGGTCAAGGACTCACACGATCGACTTTTTGTCGAGGTAGGGTTGAAATAATTCCACCAAGCTTAACGATAAGTTTCCTTAGATCCTGGACAGAATGTTGAGTATATCCATTAATCTGGCAAACAATCAGCTGTGGAGAAGGAGGACGACTAAGGACCTGCATAGATCGCTAGTCCCTTGAAAAGATCACTTTCAGTCTCCTGCTCAATGTCTGCATTCTGGATTTGCAACTTGGCACGTTTGCGACGCATGTATTCCCCATAGTCTCCAAAATGGGACTGGCCATACATATCCTTCATCTACTGTGGGGACAGCCTGTCCCTGTCCCTCTTTCTTCATAAACTTGCATGCAAGTCTGTTTAAGCGAAGTCTGTGTCGCTGGAGGGGGTTCAAGTTCCTGACTGTCATCTCGCCCACCGTTTTCTGGTTCGAAATCCATAGACATCTCCTGGAAGAGTTGTGGTCAAGAAAGGCTGGGTCATCTTCGTCGTAGTAATCCGATATTTCCTGAATAGATCGAAACTCTTCTCCTTGTTATCTTTGCTCCCCAGTGTATTAGGCGTGACAAGCTGAGCAGCTCCTGAGTGTGTGGGATATGCAGGGGCAGTTTCGATGACATTGGGCTCGGCTCCAGTTGGTGTCCCACCGGGATAGCCTACATTGCTTGGGAAAAGAGTCGGCTTCGCGTTGGTAGGTGACGCAGGAGGGAACTTGTGGACTTGTGTCGAGCCTACGTAAGGCGGCGCGAAAACGTTGATGCTGTTCTGAGTTGCAGAGCTGCTGTGGTTATTTCTTCCATGCACACAACAACCTGGGCAGACGAATAGCTGCGTCACTATGCATGCAATGACTCCTGCGAGGAAAGCAAGGCCAAGGTGTAGGACGCTGAACCTCTTTGAGATGTCATCACGCTTGTCAGAAGACGACGGTACAGGAGTCGCGGTAGCATCCGACGTAGATGGTAATAAGGACTGGCGTTCTTCGCAGTCGTACGAGTTGCGGGCGTAGGCCTCACCAGTCTCGACATCTGGCTTGCCAGTCATGGTGATGGTGACGAGAATTGAATACAGATAATTGACTCATGATCAACGGAAGGTAATGATAAGTGATCTTGCGCGTTCGCTGCGTATTGCAAATTACTTTTCCGACACAATGGATGTCATCCGAGTCGTTAGTCTCCAGATGGAGCTGTGTTCATCAACAATGGAACAGCTTCGACTTTTCCGTTCACATTCACATACTTGTATTACTTCAACACTAGGAACGGACCTAACATTCGCTTGAGAAGAAAGCCATTGGGATATTCTAATAAGAAAGGGGCTGTTGGAGTGGGGCAGCTGAATGATGGGAAGGATGAGTACGTCTTAATGATCAAACGCCAACACATAAGGATTCGGCGAGAACCAAGATTTCTACCGGACTTCAATCCTGATATCGCTGAAACGGTATAGGTTTTCAAAAGGCTTTTTGCAGTTAAGCAGATCAGTGCTTCCTTGCAACCACCGGATCCTCGGAAGATCCCGACGTTCAAATTTCAAAGGTTGCCTGATATCTAAGTAACTTTTAAGTATTTGACTCCCTTTATGTCCTCCAGCTTCGTCTAGGTCACGAAGCAGCTGAAGCGTCTTCTTACACATTTAGTACATCCATCTGCGAGGACCTTGGGATACACTGGACCCCATCTAGACAGTGACGCACCAAAGCACTCCGCATCAGTTAAATATTCCACAACGAACACCATTATGAGGATCACAAGCTGTGTGACAGACTCGGAGATCGGTCAAGTCCGCCCGTTATGATTCTGCATCCATTGTTGTCAGGGTCACAGTTACTAGAATGACGTACGGTGTCTTGACTTCAGCTTGGCCAGCTTCAACGTCTATATAAGGTCTGTTTTCACAATTAATCACCTGTCTTTCAGTGAGTTGATCTGTCTATCACCCTTACATGACGCCCAACGTACAGCCAGATTAACACTTTGCGCAAAAAAAAGAACTTAGCATTCAGGCTCTATGACAAAAGCACTCTCACTGCATAGACTGATCAAGTAATGCAATGTCATCTATAAAGGTTGTGATGTCTTTGATGATCACAAGCCAGGTCGACATGGTTTCTGGAGATCTCCTTGATTTTCTTTCCTTGTCCTTTCTTATAATTACTAATAGTTCATCATGAGGGTCGCACTTCGTCTTTTACTATCACGATGCCCAAGCTCTGTGGGCTGGGCTTTTCTAGCTACGTGTACGTATAATTGCTGTCTTTTTGACTTGACCTTGAGTATTTGACTGTGAATCACAGTGCTTTCTTTGTCATTCTTCATGTCATTGGTGCTCTCGAACTTCAAGCTCCTTCTTCTGCTGTCCTGGGTGGGACCGTGTTCATTTCATGGACCTCTGATTCTAGCGATCCCTCCATATTCAACATCATTCTGGATTGCGGTGTCGAAGCTACAATTCTCCTCACGTTCTCCGTCCAGACAAGCACTGAAAATGTTACTGCCAACATGCCATCATCACTCGGCCAAAATTCATTGTGAGTCCAACATGATCATAAGAAGAAGAAAAACTGATTTAGATCGAAGGCCAATATGCGAGCTTCAGGCTCGAAAAACGTGCGTTCCTTTTGATTAGCCAGTGGAGCATAGAAATGATGCACGAGTTATGAAAGAGAAAAAAACAGTACTCTACTTGATGAAGTTCCGATTGAGGTGGACAATCCTACCACAATTACTTCAGCATTCAGCGGATCATCGCAAACGTCAACATCATCGGTCTTACCCCGGTTTGTCTCTCATTGTCTCCTGAATTGTCAGTCAAACTAAAGCTGGAGGCAAAGCTCAACTGTATCATTTACATCTACGACAAAAATTGGAATAGTTATAAGTATTGTAGTAGGTGGTTTGGTTGGTTTGGGGATACTAGCAATTTTCGTGGTCCTCTGGCTTCGCCGACGGCGTCGACTATCGTTGACTCCCCTTCTTCCAATTCCTCTCCCTTACGATCAGAATTACGTTCAGCCCCTGGACAAAACCGGTCAGTATCAATTACTTCTGTCAAAGCCATGTCAATAACATAGTTCATGTAGACTACCTTGCAAGAATCGCTGACGAGAGAGAAGCTGTTCGTCGACAGCGTGACCAATTACGGACCGAAGTGGAGAGGATATACTCGCGTCAGAATGCTCAAAGTGGTACATCCGAGACCTCTTCCGAAAGTGGGCTTCTAGAGCATAAAATAGAAGCTCTCAGCCGACGTATCCTTGAACTTGAGACCCAACAACACGAACTTGCACGTCAGTTGCATAACGGTCAATCACCTCCTAGTTATTCAAATTTATCATCTGCCTTGTGATATGTTCATTCAACAAAATTCACATGTATATTGTAGGAACACTCTTTGTCAATAGGCATATTACTATTGATGATTTCTACCTATGCTATACAGATGTGATAGCTATATTTGCCACGGCCGCTGCGGTAGACGTCATTTGTTTGTACTCAAGGCCTAGAGCAAGCAAGATCCTCGGAAGATCCCGATGTCCGATTTAGGTTGTCTGATGCTCCAAGTAATTTCTCACTCCTTTATGTCCTCCAGCTTTCTCTAGGTCAAGAAGCAGCTCAAACGTCGCCCTCGGTGAATGTAGTGGCTGGAGAATAAGGATAATAGTCTCCCCCGGCACATTTTGCATAGAAGCAGACTTTGGACATCCACCTGCAAAGACCGTAAATACACTGGACCCTGTTTGGACAGTGACTCGCACTATGCATCAAAATACTCTATAATGAACACCCACGATGATGATCACAAGGTATGTTCACAAGTGATGAGATCGTGAGTTCAAGGAATTGTGCAACGAGTCTTGCCAAGTTTGCCTGTTATGAGGATGGCTCAACTATAAAGCATGCATCGATATGTAATCACAGTGGTGCAAGGTCACAGTTACCGGGATTATGTACGGCCTTGACTTCAGCTTGGCCAGCTCTAACATCTATACTATACAAGGTCTATTTTCACCATCGATCACCCGTCATGACCAAGTTAAGTATTTAGAGATGTCAATCTGTCCATCACCCTTACACGACGCCAAGCATACAGTTATCTAAATACTTTTTTCACGAAAAAAATAGAACTTAGCATCCCTTTGCAAGCTGCATACATATCTTGTGTACTCAGGCTCTTCGACAGAAGTACTCTTGCCCACTGCCCACTGCATAGACTGATCAAGTACAATGACATCTATGAAGGCTGAGAATTCTTTGATGATCACCAGCTGGGTCATTGTTTCAGGAGATCTTCTTGATTTTCTCTCCTTGTTCATTCTTATAGTTACTAATAGTTCATCACGAGGGTTGCACTTCGCCCTTTTTACCATCGTGATGCCCAAGCTTTGCGGATTGTACCTTTGTAGCTACATGTACGTCTAATCGTTGTCATGTCAGCTTGGCCTGATCGTTTGACTGTGAATGGCAGTGCTTTCGTTGCCGTTCTTCAGGTCATCGGTACAATCGAACTTCATGATCCTAGTCCTGCCGTCACTGGCGGGACCGTGTTTGTTTCGTGGTCTTTTCAATCCAGCGATCCCCCCACATTTAGCATTTATCTGTTTTGCGGTGGCAATGCCTTATATGAGATGACTCTCAGAGCCTTGACGGACTCTTCAAGCACTACCCTCAACATGCCACTAACAATAAACAGCCCCAATTCATCGTCCCCGTGAGTCCAACACGATAATAAGCAGAAGAGAGACTGACTTACATGCAAGGCTGTCATGCCACCTTCAAGCTCTAAATTCGTACGTTCCTTTTGATTGGCCAGTGGAACGTAGAAGTGATGATTGAGTTATGAAGACATGATTTCACGTTAATTGATCAAGTTCCGATCGAGGTGAGCATTAATACACATACCTCAGCAGGCAGCGGAACATCGTCAACATCGATATTCACATCTGGGTTTGTCTCTCGTTCTGTCTTAACCAGTCAGTTGAATTAAAGCTCTTGTGAAGCACGAGCCCGGCTTCGTCATCTCTTTCCTCTGCCGACCTGGCTTTGTCGTCTCCATTCTCTACCGACCTGGCTTTGTCGTCTCCATCCTCTGCCGACCCGACTTCGTCACCTCTTTTCTCTGCCACAACTAGTTCAGCAAGCAGCTCATCATCACAAGCATCGACAACGTCGACATCATTCCGGTTTGTCTCTCATTGTCTTAATCAGTCGGTCGAACTAAAGCTCTTTTGAAGCACAAAATCGGCTTCATTGTCCGTCTCGAACAGTGTGTCAAGCTCCAGTTCAGGTCCAATACAAATACAAACATCTGCTTCCCGACCCACAACTGGTTCAACTGATACTTCACCTTCTGAGTATGTCTATGTTTTTTTTTTCAGTTCTCTGAATAAAACAAGTTTTCAGGCAAAGCTCAACTAGTTCAACTGATACTTCACCTTTTCAGTATGTCTATTGTTTTTTTTTTTTGGTTTGTTGAATGAAACAAATTCTTTGTGGAGGCAAAGCTCAAATGCATCGTCTACACAAACATCTACGCATCCAATTGGAGCGATCATAGGTGGTGTAGTAGGTGGTCTGGTTGGTTTGGGGATACTCGCAATTTTCGTGATCTTCTGCCTACGCCAACGGCGCCGAGCATCATTCATTCCCCTTGCTCCGATTCCTCTCCCGTACAATAAGAATTACGTTCAACCTCTGGACAAAACTGGTTAGTATCAATTATTTCCGATCAAATCATTGTCAATAACATAGTTCATGTAGACTACCTTGCACGAATCGCTGATGAGAGAGAAGCTGTTCAACAACAGCGTGACCAATTACAGACTGAAATGGAGAGGATACACTCACGTGAAAGCACTCACAGTGGTACATCCGAGACCTTCTCCCAGAGTGGACTTGTAGAGTATAGGATAGAAGCTCTCAGCCAACGTATCCTTGAACTCCAGACCCAGCAACACGAACTTGCACGCCAGTTGCATGACGGACAATCACCTCCTAGTTATTCAAATTTATCATCTGCGCTGTGATATGTTGTTCATTTATCAAAATTTACATATTCACAGTAGGAACACTTTTTGTCAATAGGCATAGCATGCTATGTACGTCGCGGTGGATGTAGTTTGTTTGTGGGACACTAGTTTGCGAAATCGATTGGGGTCATTAGTAAATTGTACTTCTGCAGCAAATAAAGAATTTCAAGTAGCACTATGCAAATTAATTTCTATGGTGATTATGACTTATGCATCTGAATTTGTCTTGAACGTTGGGTTGGAATCTTTCATGGGATTTGAAACAATTCTGAGAACCACCATGCTCTCTCAGAAGTGGCGCAACATTGAGCAACCCCTGACACAACTTCCTTCCTTGAGGACATTTTTATTATTCTGTCGAATTGGACTTCTGCCAAGTCGTCTATTGACCTATTTCTCCATTCGAGAGAAGACCGTCGAGGGTTACCCATCATTCAAAGTCATATCCGACATCTATGTCGAGGCCAATGTTGATTAGGATGATCCCATGCCTCTGGTTCCTCTTCCACGTCTTGCAACCGTTGTTCATTGCACTAGAATACACCATAAGACACCCAGTCTTGTGAAAATCCGAACCAGATGAAGAATTCCTGGTACTTCCCCTACATGGAAAATCTATTTCTACATTATACTGCCCAAAACCTGTCGCAGCATAATAGCGTAACGATGATGTATTCGTATATAATAGACAATATAATAACTGGAGTCAAGTATCGAGAGATATAAGTACAAGTTTTGGATAACGTAAGTAAGTAACGCACCTGGAGTCAAGTATCGAGAGATACCTTGACCCCAGATCGAGACAACGTATTTATAGCTATACATAAATAGAGTGAAGTCATACGTGTATCATAATATCGTAATGTAGATGTAATTTATCAAATAAAAGAAAACATACGAGGATGATGATAAGGTGACATCATAATGATATAGCCGGAGTTACGCGTCATTTCCGTTGACACTCCCACTTGACGGTAACGCAGGCAATATGATTCCCATCTTTGTGCGATATTTTTCAAAAGTTTCTCGTGGCAAGGCCTTGGTTAACATATCCGCGACCATATTAAGGGTAGAGACATGAGATAACTGCACGTTCCCGCGGGATATGTGTTCCCGAATGAAGTGATAACGTATGTCGATGTGTTTGGCTCTAGAATGTCCGACTGGATTTTTCGAGAGGGCAATACTGCCGGTGCTATCGGTATGGATAATAGTGGCGTCGATCTGCTCGAAATCTAGGTCTTTAAGCAAGTTACGAAGCCAGATAGCTTCTCTCGTTGCGTTGGATGAGGCGATGTACTCGGCCTCAACGGTAGAGGTGGCCGTTACGGACTGCTTTTTCGATGACCATGAGATCAGGCTACCTTCGAGATCGTAGCACCATCCACTAATCGAGCGTCGGTCGTACGCGTCTTGCGCCCAATTCGCATCACTCCATCCCACCAAACGTAACTCGTTGTTTAAAGCGTTTCCCAACCTAAGACAGTATGACCTTGTGCCTTTAAGGTAACGTAAAACTCGTTTGCAGGCCGCTAGATGTGGAATGCCAGGATCGTTTGAGAATTGCGCCAACAGGTTAACCGCAAACTGTATGTCGGGACGAGTTTGGGTGGCGTATAGTAACGATCCTATCAATGATATGTAATGAATTTGGCCTGCATATAGTTTATAAGTTTCGCGCTCGTCCTCGTTTGATGGGCACTGCAATAAGGATAAATTGTGATTGGTGACCATAGGAGTCGAGACTGAATGGCACGAAGTCATCCCAAATCGATTCAGGATAGAGTCGATGTAAGCGGACTGGTTCAAATAGATGGTGTGGTTAATGCGATCGCGCTTGACCTGTATTCCTAGCACGTAGTGTATCTCCCCCAAATCGGTGATGTCGAAATGCTCGTCCATGTCCGTTTTAAATGAGATTATTCGTTTGAGATTTCGTCCAGCCACGATCATATCGTCCACGTAGATGATGACAATAAGAATGATTTTCCCATTTTCTCGTAGAATATAGAGACAATCGTCAGCAAATGAAGGCACGAATCCAAGACTTATCATGGTCTCGTGAAGTTTCTCCTTCCACTTCCTCCCTGCCTGCTTAAGACCGTATATGGCCTTAACGAGTCTCCAGTATCGACATTTTCCTATTCCCGAAGGAGCTCGCATGTAGATATCTTCATCGAGTTCTCCTTCGAGGTAAGCTCCTATTACGTCGATTTGATGGATTTCCAAATCGAGAATAGCGGCCAAAGTCAAAAATACGCGAAGAGTGGTAAACTTGGCCACTGAGGAAAACGTTTCGCCGTAGTCGACACCGGGGACTTGGGAGAAACCTTGGGCGACGATTCGAGCCTTGTATTTTGCCACATTTCCGTTTTCATCAAGCTTCTCTTTCAATACGACTTTACTTCCCACGGCACGTTTTCCCGGAGGTAAATCATCGACTTCTTCAAATACGCCCTTGCTGACGAGTTGATTGTATTCGCTCGCGATAGCCTGCTGCCATTTACTCGCGTTTGCTGATTTCATAGCGTCTTCGATAGTAGGTCCCGACACAGCAACGTAAGCGATGTGACCTCCAGATTCGTCGTCGCTGTCTTGTCGAAATCTAATTGGAATCCTTTTTAGACGCGTCGAAGGTTCGCGGTGAGGCAAATCACTCCATTTTGCTCTTTTCTTTGGTGCGGGAGGCGGATTGGAGGGCAGAGGTTCTGGATTAGAAGTCGATTCTGGCATAGGGGTTGGATATTGCAATTCCTCAGTGGGTGTCGTAGTATCTGATTCTCTGTCGGAAGACTGAATTTCTCTCAATTGAGTTTCTACTTCCGATTCAGAGGACACGTCGGGGATAAGAAACTGTCTGGGAGTTTCGGACTCAGGGTACGTCGCAGTGTTAATGAAGTCATTAATTTCTTGAGTGGTAGACTGTGTCAGTTCAGAGTCCAGTCGGGCTAGTTCGCTCGGTGTATCATCTTCAAGAAATTCGACGTCTCGTGAGGTAATTAATTTCCCGTTTTCGAGATCCTCCAGTCGGTAACCTTTGGTTTCATCCGCCCACCAGCCAAGCATGCGTACACGTACAGCACGGGATTCCAACTTGCCTTGACGCACTTCTTTTGGCACATGAGCCCATCCTAATGATCCGAAAATTCGTAGGTGGGCGATGTCTGGTTTTCTTCCGTACCATTCGGTGTAAGGAATTTTTCCCTTTAATGCAGAGGTTGGAGTGATGGAGCGAATATAAACGGCGTACATGAAAGCCTCTCCCCAGTACCGCAAATCCATCTTAGCGCCATGGAGCATACTTCGGACCATTTCCATAACCACGGCTATAGCTCGCTCTGCGATTCCATTCTGCTGAGGACGGTATGGGTTTGTGGTTTGATGTCTGATACCGTTTACGGCGCAGAACTTTTGCAGAACCGAATTCACAAATTCGCTACCATTATCGGTCCGGATTATTTGTACAAATTTTCCGCCACTGCGTTCGTACAATGCTGTGGTGTCTCGCACGGCGTCGTTAACTTCACTTTTTGACTTTAAAAGACGACCCGTAGGAAAACGTTTACTCGCCTCCACAGTAAGCATCGCATAGCGGTTACCATCCCAGGTGGGTACGCTTAATGGGCCAGTTAAATCCATCACCAGTAATTCATTCAGCTCGTATTCGGTGGGACTCGAGTCAGGAAGAGGAGGTCGTGCTGACTTTCCTTCCGCGCAACCGCTGCAAAGTCGGTCATATTCCCGAGGTAATTTAATATTAATTCCGGTTACGAGCTGCTGATCAACCATCGCTTTTATGGTTCGAGGACTGATATGTCCCAGTCGACGATGCCAAAGACGCATTGTTGATTCATTGGCTATGAATGCGATATTGTTATTGGTGATGCCCATGGTCATGGTTTCGATTCGATACATCGTCCCATGCGAGCCAATAAGGTTGGCATGCAAGAATTCTTGTCCTTTCCATGAGAGGCTGATTCCGTACGCTAGTCCATGTATGGTGGCACCGCTACGCTGAAGTAATCCCAGACTGATAAGGTTTGCGCCAAGGGTAGGAATGTGCAAAACATCTTGTAACTGTACGTCATTGACTCCATTTGAGAGGCATGTTCGAAACTCGATTGTTCCTTTCCCCATAACTGGCAAGACGTTCATTCCTCCCACAGAGATGTGCTGATCCTTTATTCCTTGATAGCTTATGAAGTACGCCACATCTGCCACCATATGGCATGAAGCGGCACTATCGAGGAGTAATCCGGTAGGCATGCCGTCGTAAGTAGCCATGAAGACTTTTCCGACTTCTCGAGTATCGGACGTGGCAGGAGATATGGTTATATTGGCTTTCTCGAGGTTTTTGAATTTCCTCGGTTTAGGACATCTCGGACTCCAGTGGCCCTTTTCTCCACAATTGTGGCAGATATCGTCCGGTTTAGGCAACCGTTTAGGTTTTCTTTTTGTAATCAACGCTCGTGGCCTGCTCCCACTCGAATTATCACGTCCGGCAGACACGAAGGCCAGGGTTTTGACTGTGGAGTTATTTTCGAGAATTAACCTGTCATATACAGATAACAATTCCGTGGTCACGGTTTCGAGAGTCAAAGAGGTACTGCGGGATAGCAAACTTTGTTTGACGACCTCCCATGTAGGGGAGCGAGGAAGCGAAAGAAGCATAGCATTGAGAATAGTATAATCGTCGATTTTGTGACCAGCTTCGATGAAACGGCGACGGATGCTCATATAAAACCCGAGATGATCAGTCAAGGGTGAGTTACCATCCCATTTCTTCGCGTATAACTGCTGATAATAATAGTGGACATTAATGCCACTCTGCTGATCGACGTAGTTCTTCCGCATATGTTCCCAGATTTTCTTGGAACTGTCAAGATCGACTATAGTTTCACGCTGGGTGTATTCGATAGAATTGCGAATTAATCCCATAGCGGAGTCGTCCTTGTTAAGCCAGTGCTCATGTTTATCACGAGCCGACTGCCAAGTTGTAAAGTCCTTGGATTGTAACGCCTTCATCAAGTCGGATCCCTCCTTGTAAACGACTTGAGAGGGCTGATCATCGGTAGGGCACGTGGTAGTCATGAGGTCAGTATACTCGGTGGGTGGTTTCGGAGGACGAGGTTCCCTTCCGGACACTACTCCCCACAAGGCTTTAGCCTGCAGAGCTGACTTCATATTGTCGGACCAGGTATGGTAGTTTGTACCATTAAATTTCGGAAACTGCAAAGTTTCGGAAGTGCTGGTCTCATTCACGACGGCGGGGCCCATAACCTGTCGCAGCATAATAGCGTAACGATGATGTATTCGTATATAATAGACAATATAATAACTGGAGTCAAGTATCGAGAGATATAAGTACAAGTTTTGGATAACGTAAGTAAGTAACGCACCTGGAGTCAAGTATCGAGAGATACCTTGACCCCAGATCGAGACAACGTATTTATAGCTATACATAAATAGAGTGAAGTCATACGTGTATCATAATATCGTAATGTAGATGTAATTTATCAAATAAAAGAAAACATACGAGGATGATGATAAGGTGACATCATAATGATATAGCCGGAGTTACGCGTCATTTCCGTTGACAAAACCCTACCAGACTTACTACTGTCTCATCTATTGCCATTCAGCATGGTATCCAACCATTTTCTTCAGGTGGTGCGTCGACGATTCATGGTCTTGCTTTAACTCGCTAGGCGTACTAAACAGTAAAGAACTCCAAGAGCAACGTAAATTGTATATATACATCTGTACATCGACGGCTAGATAACGTCTGTTGATCTTCACAATACACTCCACTATCCACATGGAAGCATGTTCGTAGAACATGTCCGTCATTCTTCATTTCAATTTGGTCGTTCGGGCGGCGAACCAGTCGTCGTAACCCATTCCGGACCCTCAGGGACCGTCCAATTCCCATTACATCCCCAGTCCCAATCCATCTCCGCAAGCATCTCCCGTTGCGCATCGACGAACGTCGCGATGGGACACAAGCCATCGGGATGATTAGGGCATCCTTTGATGCCTGTGAGTGGAACGACGCCGTCGTTGATGATGACGCGGATTTGAGGTCCGGGCACAGAGGTGCATTCGAGGACTAGAGTTGCGTTGTGTCAGTGAGAAGAGGGTTATGAGGGAACGACGTACGTTGGAATTGGACGTTTGTGGCGAAGGGCGCGAGTTTGGAGACTTCGAATGTGCGGTTCTGGGGTATATGAGTCCAGGGAAGCGAACCCGATGCGGCAAAGTTCGTCAGATTCAACGCGGTGATGACTGGATTTGGTGATAAGGATCATCATTGCATGGGAGGAGGTATTAGGGAAATGCTGACTGTTTAGTACGACGACTTCGTGCGTGGCGTCGACGTAGAGATTATGATCGAGGGGAAATGTGATAGGGTTATCGTCAAGCGTGGCATTTGTCGCTGGGTTGTGGTCGGTGATCTTAGTATGCGTCAAGCGGGCGATGAGTTCTTTGATCCAGCCGTAACCCTGCACACGAGCAACGGGCGATCCGAAGGATGAATCGTACCTGCAAGACATGAGCACACTCGATGGATGCTGTATGTAATCTTACCAGAACGTGAGGTCAAAGCTGCGACGAAATAAAAGTTAAAACACAGTTAGAGTGGAGAGAATGTATGTATGTTTACGAGTAGTTGAAACCCTCCCATTCTTCCTCTGTGAAAAGTTCGCAGAATTTGGAGTAACCGATCGCTACAGTCTACATTTCCATCAAGCCTTGAATTGATACATTTGACTGGACTGAAAACCGCAGCATACCTCATAAGCACACATCTGCTGCATACTGTAAATGTCTTCAATGGTAAGTTCAAACCCTTTCAACTGACGCTGCAGACGGTGAAGGGCTTTCTCGAGATAGATAGCTGTCCATCGTTGGAGGTACCAGAGACTACGATCTGCTTTGCTGGACGTCATAGCATTTGGGCATCTATTGCGGAAAGAGTCTTAGATTGAGCAGACTTTACGAGGTTTGAGGAGGGACATACACATAGTAAGGCGCTAGGCTGTTACTGAACTGCATACCGGTGTAAGAGGCGCTCAATGGAGAGATCGTATGGTGGAACCTACGTTCGGAGCTTCTATTGTGATGCTTTGATGATACTTGCCTTGGAGAGGATACCCGAAGAAACCAAGAGCAAAGTTCAAAGCAGACTGAAGCATTCGATCTCTGGAGAACGGATTAGCGGTGTTTGTGGAATATCAGACTGTTCCTACTGGGATTCAGTCCGGAAGACAGGGATTGTGTTGGTCTCCGTGAAGCTCTTCAAGGCAGATAGATAAGAAACTAGGCCAGCGAGACATGGTATAATGTACCTTGAGTAGGAACCCATATTTCAATCGCATGGAGATACCCAGGTCATCTTGGGATGCAGTAAGATTATACACTATTCAGAAGGAAATATTGAAACTAACATAGTTGTTGTCGTCCGAAGGGAGTGAGCACTACGAAACAAAAGACTCAGCTCAAATCATAAGTAGAAAAAAAGGAATCTAGTTACACTCTTCTCCAAGTTTGTAAGTCCTGAAAATCGATCATCAGACTACGACGATACGGTCAGGAGCACAACACACCAAGTATTCAGAAAGTCGAGGTTTCCCGTCGCAGTCCAATTTGCAGCTGCCTTGTTCAGCCTCCCCGCAAGTTGAGACGTACCAGCATAATTAGCTACAAACGCCCAAATATTGAAACGCAATGGAATTATAGACGATAAACCACTCACTCCACGCGGTGGGATACCTAGCTCCGTGCCTATGCAAGAAATGGAGCCCAGTCACCCGACACGTCTCAGGCACAATCGGATCAGAGTCAAGGCCAAATACACCCTTCTCAACACTATACCACGGAGACAAATTACCCCATTTCCTGAAGAGATCGAAATTCTTAGCCTTCGAGTGAGACCCCTTGCCATTTCCTAGCGTGTCTGGTTTGACGAGCTGCGCGGCTCCGGTTTGCATAGGATATGAAGGCGCGGTGACAATGACTGCAGGCTCGGCTCCGGTTGGCGTCCCACCAGGATAACCTACGTCGCTCGGGAATAGAGTCGGATTGGCCTTGGTCGGGCGCGTAGGGGGGTAGTTGTGTACTTCTGTGGAGCCTACATACGGTGGCGCAAGAACTTGGACGTCGTGCTCATAACTTGCTGTGTTGCAGTGGTTTGTTTGGCCGTGTCCGGAGCGCCCAGAAGCGTAGAACAGCTGAGTTGTACCGCATGCTAGGACGCCAGCGAAGAATGCTAGGAAAAGGTGTTTCTTCGAGGCCTTGGGCGGCGTGAACTGGTGCTCTTGGGGGTAGGTATCACCGGCCTCGATGTTGGACTTGGCCATTGTGGGGGCAACAAGACCCTTCGGTTCTCATTATATACTCCGAATGTAGTCAGGACTTAGAAAAGACTTGGCAGTACATAACGAGTCGGCTTTGCCCGCGGAGTTGATAGAAGATGTTGCGATACATATATAGTCCGAGATGATTCTTGGGGGGGGCTCCTCTGTTCATAGTGTATCAATAGTCAAAGTTACTGATCAGGAGAACCATTGCGTACTCAGTGCAATTGTTATGCTCATCACGAGGAGAATAGAATGGTCAGCCCTGACCTTCACCCGTGACACGGTTGCGTGATGAATAGCATCAGCCTGACGTTCTTTAATCGAAGCTTGCTGCGAAGGGATGGCCGCTGCTTGAATGCGCTGGCTTTCTTGTTGTTGTTCTTCCATCTAGGATGACTTGATTAATGATTACTTTAGATTGCTCGCAATCGCTTTCTTCTCACTCGTAGCCACTTCTGTATCGCAACAAGATGGGAGATGAACTAGTATAGTGGAAACGACTGAGATCAATGATCCTACAATACTTTGAGCCTCAACATCTTTTGGTATGAGCCCGGAATGCTGTAAGAGGTGGTTGCAAAGGTGATGTTCAATTACATGTAGAGTATGATTCCTCAGAAACATCATCTGTAACGATGTAGTGGACTTAGAATAGACAAGGCATCAGTGATGACACCGAGATCATGCTTTACGGCAATGACTTGGGCTTCAAGCAAAAGAGGGTCCTCATCCTCGGTCAGATCACCAAAGTAACTCGGAAAATGTATTCAACGACACCAGCATAAAATCTAACCGGTGGCCTGTCGACCAGTGACGAACGTTGAACGCTTGCCGCACCTGTGCCAATTCAGTGCATTCAAAAGAATCACGTCAGTTTTAAAGTGCGCCACCGGGATCAGAGAAGGCCACAAGGGATTGGCATGCTGACTGGTCATCGGAGAACAGAAAAGGCGCCCTCATTCTGGTAATCTCAAATCTCTTCACATATGTCATGAGAGTACCAGTACAAGATAGGGAACATTTTCGTCGATCAAGGCGTCGGGAACCTCCGAAGGTCACATGGTTGCGAAGAAGGCGCATCGCGACGCT
This sequence comes from Macrolepiota albuminosa, assembly GCA_027475525.1. Lineage (NCBI taxonomy): Eukaryota > Fungi > Basidiomycota > Agaricomycetes > Agaricales > Agaricaceae > Macrolepiota > Macrolepiota albuminosa. Next base: position 323,998 of record JAMWFC010000056.1, on the reverse strand, counting down.
ATACAGTATTATTATTACTTACAATCTAAGGGTCAGGAATGTGACAGATTTTAATTATGGACCATCCTATCTCTTCACAGACCAATTCATCGGATTACTACGACGAAGATGACCCAGCCTTTCTTGAAGCACTTGCGGCCACAACTCTTCCAGGAGATGTCTCTATGGATTTCGAACCGGAAAACGGTGTGCGAGATGACAGTCAGGAGCTTGAACCTCCTCCAGCGACACAGCCTTCGCTTAAACGGGCTCGCATGGAAGTCTATGAAGAAAGAGGGGGACAGGGACAGGCTGTCCCCGCACTAGACGAAGATGTGTATGGCCAGTCCCATTTTGGAGACTTTGGGGAATACATGCGTCGCAAACGTGCCAAATTGCAAATCCAGAATGCGGACATTGAGCAGGAGACTGAAAGTGTTCTTTTCAAGGGACTAGCGATCTATGCAGGTCCTTCGTTGCCCTCCTTTTCCACAGCTGATCGTTTGCCAGATTAATGGATATACTCAACCTTCTGTCCAGGATCTAAGGAAACTTATCGTTAAGCATGGTGGAATATTTCAACCCTACCTCGACAAAAAGTCGATAGTGTGAGTCCTTGACCATGAATGTTTGGCGAGCCACTAACTAGGTTTGTTTCAGGACACACATCATTACATGCTCCCTCACCGGTGCCAAAATGCGCGAATTTAAGCATATGAAAGTTGTCCGACCAGAATGGTTGGTCGAAAGCGCCAAAAGGGGAATATTATTACCCTGGCAAGACTTCCTCTTCTCCCAGAATGAGAGGTCAGAAAACAATCAAGGTTCCAAGACCAAACAGTCCGCTCTACTCGACCCATCTATGTCTTTCACAGCAACTCTCTCTCTGAGTCTCGCGCGGAACTCTGCTCCATTTCCCGTTACCCCTGTGAAGCAGAAGCCACAAGCTCAATTTGGGGCAACTACGCCAATTCGCAAGAGATCACTAATTCCACCAGCACTTCCTCGGAAAGGTGGCAGAAGCATTTCACGTTCGCCACAGCACTTCAAGAAGGCTCAGGACGAGGAAGTCCGGATTCCTCCCCTGAAACAGGTACAAGCTCCTCTCCACGGCAATATTCAGAACCCTGAGCCTTCACTTGACTCACCAGCTCCCAACCCTCAGCAAGGTATCGCGAGCGCCTCTAATTCCACAAAGCCGAACTCTATCAAGAATCAGGCTCCGTCCTATGCGGGACACAAATCTAACCCCCTCGCAGAGCGCGTGATGGCCAAGCCTGACTGGCGGAAAGCGCATACATCCATTGCCCCGGACTTCATTGAGGGTTATTACAAGAACTCTCGGCTGCACCATCTGTCGACATGGAAAGCCGAGCTTAAGAATCTAGTTCAGGAGGCGCAGGAGCGCGCGGAGACGGTGGGGGCCGCTGAGCTAGTGGGTCGGGTTGATTCTGAGTTGATTGACGTTAGAGAAGAGCCGGAGGGTGGTGTCAGTATGCGTGGTGCTGAGCTGGTGATGAAGCCTCATGATAAAGCCAAGGCGATGGGGAAAGGGAAAGAGAAGGCGGTGGATGATCGTGTTATCATGCATTGTGATTTCGATTGTTTTTTCGTTTCGGCGGGGTTGACTACGAGACCGCAGTTGAAGGGGAAACCGGTGGTTGTGTGTCATTCGCAGGGTGTTCAGGGAGGAGCGTCCAGTACGAGTGAGATTGCGAGCGCTAGTTATGAGGCGAGGGCTTTTGGTATTCGGAACGGGATGAGGTATGCGTCGAGTTTTGGTTTCTTTCTCGCCACGGCTTACAACCGTCTTTGATAGTCTCAGGCAAGCGCGCGAACTTTGTCCTGGTGTTATAACCATTCCGTACGAGTTTGAAAGGTGAGGATGAATTTACTAATGCATCTACGTCCTGACCAGCGTTTCAGATACAAAAAATTGTCGTTGAAATTTTACACGATCCTTATGAAACACGCAGACGATCTTCAAGCTGTTTCTGTCGACGAGGCACTAATAGATGTATCCAGCGTCGTAGTTCAACTCCGCGCCAAGACGCCACAGGATGACGTGGTTGTTGACCCAGCCAAGGACTTTGCTGAAATGATTCGTGCCCAAGTCCGTCGGGCGACTGGATGCGAAGGTACGACTGTTTCCACTCTTTCCTCAGAATACTAACAACATGTCCATCTAGTGAGCATTGGCATCTCCCACAACATCCTCCTGGCTCGTCTAGCAACCCGGCGCGCCAAACCCGCGGGCTCGTATCATCTCGTACCAGAAGAAGTTCAAGAATTCTTAGCCCCGCTTAGTATTACCGACTTGCATGGGTTTGGGTCCTCCGCGAAGCAAAAAGCGCAGGAGAAACTTGGTGTCACGACGCTTGGGGAGCTCATGGACAAGAGTAAGGCTGTTTTGTGTGATGCGCTGGGGAAATTGACTGGCGAGACTTTGTATAATGCGTTGAGGGGGGTTGATGAGAAAAAGTTGGAATCTGATAAACCGAGGAAGTCTGTTTCGTGCGAGATTAATGTGAGTATCTACTCAGTTGTCTCCATGCATGCCTCGTTTGATAACCGTGAACATCAGTATGGTATCCGATTCGAGAATGGACAGCAGGCTGAGATGTTCATATACCAGATGGCCAAGGAGGTTGCTAAACGATTGGATGATATTGGGATGGTTGGGAGATCTATCACTTTGAAGATCATGAAACGTGATCCAATGGCCCCTGTTGAGCCTCCAAAGGTCAGTAATAACATCGGTAATCTGTAGATCATTGTTGATGTTCGACCAAGTTCCTTGGACATGGCGCGTGCGATTTATACAATAAACAAATATCACTTATTGGACCAGGCGGTCGGGCGACAAGCGATGAAAGAGTTATCGGAGAGCACGCTTACCGTATCCTTCGCTCGTTCAATTTCGACCCCAAGGAGTTGCGAGGCATAGGGATCCAGATTCAGAAACTTGAAAAGCCTTCGTCAGGTGGAACTGTCCAGCAGGGGATGTTGCCCTTCAGACGTTTACCTAGTCCAAATAAGCCTTCACGTCCGCTACTACCGGTGGTTCCTCCAGATGTTGTTCTCCACCCTCCCTCGGACGACCTTCAAGGTCCTATGAAGCAAGAATCTCCAACGAAAGATACTGTAGACCTTCCAAATTTCTCTCAAGTCGACTTGGAGGTTTTCAATGCGCTTCCTGATGATGTGCGCAATGAACTTAGGACCGAGTACGAACGTCGTTCAGTCTCAGCGCCTCCTGCGGGCCCGCCTCCACCACCCGCGCCAGCACGGAAGGATATCTTTCCCAAGAAGATAGCGATGAAGGGTACTGACTATGCAAGGATCGTACGACAGCAGAGACCCCGAACCACTCGTCCTTTTATCTTACCAACGAAGAACTCCCTCTTCAAGAAGCAAGGTCGAGCAGGGACGGTCAAGATGTCAGACGAAGCACTCCGTGCTTTGAACATTGAACCAACTGTCTTCCGGGACCTACCTCCCAATGTACAACATGAACAACTCGCTATGATACGCCTAATTAAGAAATACGGCAAGCTACCTACTCCGCCGTCCAAACGCAAGATTCTGAAACCTCGCAAGCGCAAGCCGATCCCTGCACACCTTTTATGGCGTGCGCCTCCGCCGCGGGCGCGATACGTAGAACCGCCTATCTTGCGTCAACAGGGGAAGCAGAAATACGAGAAGATTTTGATGACAGACACGCCAGATATTCAGAAGGCGATCGAGTTGTGGGTCGCCACGTATCAGAGGTGGGCACCCAAAGAGCAAGACGTTCAGCTTTTTACGAAATATCTCGTCAATGTTGTAGATGGGACTCAATATGGGGACGTTGGTGTTGAACGGGCTATAGCGGTTCTGAAGTGGTGGTTGGTACTGCTAAGACGTTATTGGGGAGGGTCGGAATATGTCGAGGAAGACGAGCAGATGGAGTTTAGCCAGTGTAACCCTGTCGGAGCTGCTTGGTGGAAGGCATTTCGAGAAGTTAAGGCGAAGATGGATGTCGTCGCACGTAAGAAGTTCGGTGGATGCTTATCCCTCAAGTGAGGTCTGGTTGCACTTTGACAGTGCTTTCCAGAAAAAGACGAGGCAGTTCCATCATCCTACGAGTACTTCGACATTTCAATGTCAACGCCTTGGTTCATTCTGGTGGAAACCATCAGCGCCGTGACTAAATCAGTATTGTTGGTACCGTGCTGGTAGCTCCGCAGTCATATCGACTATACACGACCTCAAAGCTGCTGAGTATTTGAGGTGGCGTTCCCAGTTCAAGCATGCTCTAAAAATGCTGAGCTTAATCATTGCATGCACAGGTAACGCCTCACGACGGAACAGTACTGTTTATATTGCCATGGGTCTATGTGACGCACATCAAACGCACAGAACTTAAAGTATGATATTTTGCCCTATTGCTCCACAATGATGAACGATATTGTTCTAATTTTATCACCGCATTAGTCACAATCGGCGTTATTGATGCGCATATGCTGTGAGTGCATACGCATCGCTGCATACACTCGTAAGCAATACTCATTCTCTAGCGCACAGTTACTCGTGTAGCGCTAATTGAGGGGTATATCTAGGGGCCATATCGCTATGTTTTTCACCTCTCCACATACCGTTTTCTTCAACTTATAATCTTCCCTGCTTGAAAGCCTCATATCGTCCTTAAATCATGGTCTATCTTAATTTTCCTGTTTCCAAGAGCGTGGATCCTTCCTCAGATGATCGTGGTGTGGAATGTCTTCATTCTATGCGTCAAACGACTGCTGCATATGGCAAGTGAGTGGAATCCTTTATCATTTCACGTGCAATTTCGAAATACAAGATTGAGCAATTCTGTGACGTTCCAGGACGTGTAAGTGCATGGATTCAGGGAACACACATAGATGATCTGATTTCATGTAACATATCACCTGCTTCTACTAGTGTAGTCTTATCTGAAGTCAAGTTTACAATTCTTAACGAGGCAGCAACAGTCTCCCCAGGGCCCCCTACATCGAGAAGTCCCGTTTCTACAACGGTCAAGTACGTTTATTTGTGCCAACACATTGGAGACAATCTTTTCACTGCTGTGAATTAGCTTCGGGGCTTCTTCACCTCTTGCAACCGGCTATGATCAAATGCTTGGCGCGAGCGCGACATTTGTATATCAGACTGAACGTCCTGCGTCATCGTCTACGAGAGTTCTGTCGACGTATATGCGCAACGACTATGCGTCCTGTGCAAAATCGACTGAGTCAGCAAGTTGTCAGCATGCTGTTCATAGTTCATTACCATCTAATGGAACTACATTGTATCCGAGGAACGATTCGTCGGCTTTGAGCAAAGGATGCTTAACTGGAGTCGTGGTAGCGTCAGTGGTCGGAGGCGTCATAATCATCGCAATCGTCATTGTCCTCTATTCGCGGAGGTATCGCCAAAAGCCTGAGCCGCGGGACAAAGAAATACGTCCTTTCAGCCTGCAAAAAAGTCATTTAAATCAAGAAAGATTAATCAAAGGTGGCAAAGGTGGGTGTCAACCTGATTTCAAGCTGCACACACTTAGTCTGCCCATAACATAGGCTGGTCGTCTTTTCAGGCATTGACTCTGGGTGACCAGTGCAATAGAATAGGCGTTAACCTACAGTGCTCTTCTTCGCACACGGAATCTTCACCAGACTCTTCTATCCTTACCTCGCATGAACCAAGCGATGTGGAGCTTCATCAAAATCCTACTTCTGGGTCGCTTCCGCAAGAATTGTTTCATCCTCAGTTTGTTGCCTGGCTGAAAACGCGCTTGGGACGGGAACTACGGAGAAACGCAGACTTAGTCCTTGGGTGTTCCCACCAGGAACATCCACCGTGTTACTCTCCAGTGTGAGGACTATCTAAGAAGGCATTTACCACGGTCAGTTTTTTGGAGAGGTAGTAGATAGAAATATCTCAATCGCGTAGTAGTAATAGTTACCGGTATGATTTAATAGCCGAACGCTGGAGGTTCAGGTATAAAGTACTGTTGATACCAGTACACTTAGGTGCAGGAGTGCCACAACTAGCCGACATACCTGACCATGTTATTCTCTGGACGTCCTCCTTAATAGCCTTGACCGTCTATTAATACGAGGTTAGTGAGATTGTCTAAGGTTGTCATCCCTCCCTTCGGTCGGAGACTGTTCCTTGTTGTGTGAATCTTGCTGTAACGAGTACTTACATAGAAGAGAATTGACTACAGCCTCGGACAGATGTGCCGACATCTTTGAGTATGGCAACGATTTTTACCAGACGGTAATTGTGTGTTCCGTTGTTCATTAATATGTGGCGGGAACATAAATTGGTATTTTCTCATACTTCTCATACAGAGCAACTATGCCACGAGCAAATTATCAGCAGCCAGAGAATCCTTTCATTCGGGTGCTTTAAGCCTCGGGTTTTCTACCCTTTGCAAGGAAAAGCTTCACATCGTGCTTTGAAACGAGGTCAGAAAAACTGAACGAGTCAAGTCCTGCACTCTCAAATGCTCTTCTCATGTCCGATTCACCAAGTCCATTTATGTGAGCAACGATATGATCGAATTGATCTGGAATCAGCTGATGATGTTCATGACCGGTATGTTCATGCTCTCCAACGTGTTTCGCAAGATCTACCACAAGGAGTATCCCGCCTGGTTTTAGAAAGTGGACCAGAATACGAGTGACGGCGTCAATATCAGGGAAATCGTGGTAAGCCGAGGCACACTAGACGAGTTGCACACGAATAGTGGCGGGTGAGGTGCTGTGCTGCGCTTTGATGCAGTTACTCACAATTACCACGTCAAATTTCTCATCCCCGAGTTCTCCGGCTTCGCCTCTCAGCTCGACACAGAAGGCTTCCATAGATTCTCGAGACATTCTTTCAAACCGGACCCACCGATTGAATTGATCGACCATTTCTTGACTGATATCGACACCAACGATTCGCTTGGTATAGCGCGCAAGTTCCCTGGACACTAAACCTGTCCGTGCAAAGGCGATTTTATGAGGTGATTGAAGAATAATAAGAGAAACGAACCTGTTCCGCAGGCGTACTCAAGAACAGTAGTGGTATGTTCTTTGAATATATAGGTTTGCCTCATTTTTATTGCCGTCCTTCAACTTGTCAAAAGCATGGTAATAGATTGATATGGATGAGAGACTGTACCTGCGAGCACGCTTTTCAGCATGAAGCTCGTGCTCGTAATCGTACTCAGAAGCAGTTTCGTCAAAATGATCTTTTTTAGCTTCGATTAGATTGATAGCGTCTTCTGCCATGGACCTTAATTGATTCACGAGATGGGAGATTGGAAAGGGATCAGACTAGTAGCAAGTTTCGGAACCCCTGAGGAAAGAAGGTGATCCGAAACGGGGCCTATGTGCTGAGATAAGCGTCGGGGGTGGTTTACTCCACTCTAAAGGAAATCTTATCAAGAGATCATTGATCAGTGAGATGATCTGCGGACTCTGGTCCAGAAGCTTCCATTCCAAGGACCAACATAGTCGAGGCAGCGACTATGGCGGGAACTCTGACAGTCCTTGTACCATCATTTCCCTAGGCCTACCCTGACATAGAACGGTCAAAGCCAGCCTTGTTCCTTGGCGCGGTCAAGGTTAATATCGTCAAGGTTCCAATCAGTAAGCACCTCATTCTGTCACTATCACCTCCACCAATGCCAACTCCGACTATGTTTACTAGCATCTCCTTTCTGATGCTTATAGGAGCAAAGAAAAGTTTTGAAACTATACATGCGAAGTATTTGCATCTTACGTCTTAGTAATAATCAGGAGTCAATGAAGGTCAAAGTACTACATAGAGAGCGAGTAAATACTGCATCCGTTAGATGATTTGGGTTAAAACATCATGCATCATAGTTCAAGCAACTGGTTCATCCCCAGTTATCCTGACCCAAAGTCCACCCTGAATTTACATGTTCAGTTAACAAGTCGTTTTAATGAATCCATCGCCAGTCACTCACATTAGCATACATTGTTAAATGCGACTTGGGATACACCTTCTCGATTGCCTTGCGGCCGATGCCTTCCGCCCAATGCGCGGGTGGCTTAGCCTGAGGTGGAAATGCAGCCTCATCAAGAGCGACTCCAGAGAACTGTTGCATGAAACGGATCAGCATGAATGACATCTCGTTATATGCAAACTAGTAAGAATGAGATTCAGGTCAACTGATCGTAAAAGGTCAAGATACGGAACAAACCTGTTGGCCGAGACAAATACGCGGACCAGCATTGAAAGGGAGGAAAATAAATGAATTGTTGAGGAGATATTTCTTGAGTCTCTCATCAAGGAAGCGGTCAGGGTCAAAAACATCCGCTAAAGTCACTTGTCAACATCCACCAAATCGATAGCAACGATATACTAACCATCAGGACCCCATAGGTCTTTGCGCCGGTGCATGATGAAGACCGAGTATAACAACCTATCATATAGACATGTGAGAGCTTGCTACAGCCACCCTGAACTGGAAAGACATGCTCTGTTCTGGCAGGGATGTAGATAGGCTTTTGCGTCGGATCGTGTGACGGCCAGACGGTAGCTTCAACGTTCTCACTAGTCTTTGGTCAATGCCAGAAATTGACAAGTTTATATGGAAATTTGGAATTACCGCATATTGAAGGGACTTTAGGGAACACGTTAAATAGACGTGAACAAAGTATATTGCATCAAGTAAACTTACACGGCAGGGAAAAGCCTTAGCGTCTCTGGGGAAATTAGAAACTATCAATTGTAATTTGACGTATTATCAAGAAAAGCCCGCCATACCGTTAATGACAGCCCTGAGGTACTTCATATCCCTAATGTCGTCGTAGTCGGGGCGTCTGGTTGGTCCTACCCTTGCAAGAACTTCTTCACGGAGGCGCGTGTGAATGGCGGGATACATAGCTAGGCAGTATATAGCGAATGTAAGGGTAGAAGCCGTCGTATCACGTCCTGCAATCATGATGTTCATGCTATGTGTCGATAGTATTTGCGTTGTAAATCAAGATCATATATGTTCCGGTACTTACGTCTCATCTCTCAGAACCACGGGGTCTCGAATATCCAATATCAATATTTTCCCAACGCGATGGAGAAGCATACCTACCAGACGAAAGTCTTACAAGATGATCGATCAATGTTTCTCCCTCCTCAATGTGGGACTCGGTCGCCTCTTCCTTTGGTGCATCCTTAGGGATATTTGCGTTCTTGATTATGGCTTCTTTGATGATCGGATCCAAGAAGGCTCTCACAACTTCCATCGGCTTCTTTGTTTTCTCCTCAAAAGTTTCCGTGAGTGGCCATATCCAGCCGTAGAGGTTGCGACGTGCGATAATCTCCTGAACTTGGAGAAACGCAACAGCGAATTCAGTGGCAGATTGTGCCTGAGGGGTAACAGAGTTGGCAGGAACGTGAGTGGCGTTGTGAGGATACGGGATGCCGGCAGTGAGGCTGTGAACATCGTAACCGAAGAGAAATTCGGCAGCAGAGTCCAGTGTGAAACGGGACATCAGATCCTATCGTTAGAAAGCTTTAAACCCGACTGGTAACTTCAGTAAAATCAACGGACTTGGAAATCGATAGCGTTTCCACTGCTCATACGCTCTTTGATTAGCATCAGCACAGTATTAGCATGACGGTCAAAAATATCAAAGTCTCTGATGCGATCACGAGTGAAGAAAGGCCGAGTCATGGACCTGTGAAATCTTAAGGAAATCTTAAGATTTGAGTTCGCTCGAAGATTGAAAAAGACCCACTTCCACATGTCCCCTAGAAAAACATTAGTGATGTGTGAGATTATTTAGGGACCATGCCTTACCATCAGTATTGAAGACTCCAGAGCCTAAGACAGAGAACATTTGGTACTGGAACTTTTTCCCTGTTTACACATTGCAATCAGAAAGCATTGGGAACAAATCGTTTCAGGAAGTCATGCCTTTTTCATAGTTAGAAAAGTCAGTTGCGAGGATAGCCTTGATGTGCTCAGGCCAAACTGTTAAAATAATATCCGACCATAATAACGGAAAGTTGATGGTTGGATCTCCTTCACCAACCCAATCCACGAAACCGTCACCTTGAAAAAATCATGTCCCCTATCGAACGTGACGGTCTTTGCGATACATACCGATATAACCAGTATCTCTGAAGCGCTTCAGCGCGGCCATGATGTCGATATTCCCTATGGATTTCCCATCGATCCTACGTACGAGACGAGCCCCTAGCTTGGCTGCTTGGCGTCTGTCATCAAGGTTCTTGTAAACCATACGAATTGTTGAAATTAGTGGAAATAACAATATCGATCCTAGAACGACGAGCCATGTCGGGAGGGTATACCCGCCAAATGCACCTCGTTCATTTAGGTATCTGAGCGAGAACCCGAAGAACACAGAAGGTATAACAAGCGTAGTGACATGATAAAAGATGAAGGCGACTCCTGGAGTGACGGCCACCATTTTGTTGCACCTTTTCGAGGAGAATGGCTGAAAGTCTCAAGAAGAGCAAGGACGCTATTTGTCTTAAAATGTCATTATTGTGCCACGATGATAACAGTCGTCTGAGTCCGCGGTAGCTGACCTAATAATGACAGATGATAGTCGACCAGTGTTCGTTCCCACAGACGGGTCCGTTCGGGCATCTCGTTTCATGTCTTTTTGGAGCACAAGTCCAACCAATTACAGATTTCTATTAACTCGATAGGATCATTTCAGATTCAGAATTAGGTACTTAGGTAAAATATCATCTGATGAGTGCACGATCCAAGCTCCTTTACAGCTCCTCCAAAGCCAAATGTGTTAGTTTACATCACATCAGCATCAGGATCATCGATCAAGGTCTGGAATACCGGGGAAAATCTACTCTGAAAGATGGAATTTTCTTGAGGTTATGATGTCGAGATCTAGAATAGATCGAGGTGGACAATGCGAAACGTCCCCACCCCTGAAGGATAGGACACCAAAAAGGCACACCTCTGTGTCCTTCCCACTTTACACCACCCCAGAATCGAGGTCCTTGGCAGTGGCTAACCAGAATGAGACGTCTCCATCCCTCGGCCCAACCTCGGCCTTCCCCAGGTATCTGAGAGAACACCAACCGCTGTGAGGCCTCCCTGCACCCATCCATCAGAGATCAGATGGGAATCACCAAGGCAGCAAGTGAAACCGAAGATGACCCTTTAAGTGGAAGGATGAGAAATGAATCTATTCAGATGTGGGACTCGATACTTGTTGATATACTTTCCCAATCCTAGTGGACACACTCAGTTGTTTGTACGCAGACTGAGGGTGAGCCAAACTGCCTATAGGCTATCGAATATCGGACTTACAAATACCATACTTACTGTAAGCAAGGCAGGTGATCAACCAGGACTTTCCCTCCTTTTTTTTACGGTTACTGGTTTAGATATGTTGCTTTTTGAATGAGACATTCCATGTATCCACTCACATATGTTTAGACTCGTTTACAAGGATTGTCTCCATCATTACAAACAGGGAAGTTCGAACCTCAACTCTCGTGTGTATCCCAATCATCTCTTTCAATGGATTGCTTATCAGTACTTACGGCTTCCAGCGGGATCTGGCCACATGCCAAATATGCCGCATTGTACTTTCACTTTTACCATTCGAGTGAAATCGCAATTCGAATCCTATCTACTTTAAAACTCGCCACCCTCCCTGGGACATCATCGCAGGATTTGAGATTCTGAGCATTTCTTTATGTACCTTCCATCTTGCAGCTTAAGACGCTGAGCAGTTAGCCCACCCACCTTCCGCCGCTTCCACCGGTGTTGCTCCTGTGCACGGACCTTGCGTCCCTTCCCGATGATTCATCTTTCTTCCATCTTTCTGTACACCGATGAACCTGCCTTACCGTATCTGTGTATCTAGGTCGGATTTCAACAGAATAATCTTCCAAAAGACTTGATACTCCATGGCATAGTGATGGTCTATATGGACGATATACTAAGACATTAGCATAACATCGGAAAGGGATACTTAAGATCCTTGATATCCTTGATTGAAACAAGCTCTACCTAAAACCAGAGCAATGCGAGTTCAAAAAGACAGTAGTCAAATATTTGGGAGTATTGGTTGGGGGAGGGAAAGGTAACAATGGACCCAACAAGGTTAGTAGCAATGAAGGATTGGCCTGCACCATGCACTATCAAGCAGACCCAGTTGTTCCTAGGCTGGTCGGGGGGCACCCAGGAAGGAATAAGACAAAAGAACTGACATTAAGGAACTATTGGTGGTCTAAGATGAAGAGTGCATGAATAAATATGTAGAAAATGCCAGCAAATGAAGACATTTCCACAAAAACCATGGGGGCTCCTATCTCCTAATACAATTCCAGATTTCCCGTTCCAGATCATTTCAAACTGACATTATCACGGGTTTACCAATCTCGAGGGGGTACGACGCGATAATGGTTGTTATTGACCGGTTTAGTGAATGCATGTTTGCAATCCCATGCAATAAAGAAATTGACTCTGAAGAGGCGGTGTGCCTGTTCGGAGACCAAGTCTGGCGTCATGAGTAATTAGCGACTGAGGGGCCCAATTCGCATCCGCATTGATGAAAGAGCTATATGAATTAATGGGGATCAAACACAATTTATCAACATCCCACCACCCACAAACTGACGGCCCAACCAAAAGAGTTAATCAGGAAGTAAAACAGTACCTGAGACTCTTCAACTACCGGATGGACGATTTGGCGGAGTGGCTTACCTTAGCCGAGTTTTGCTATAATAATAATTGCATTTCAAGTTCGACAGGCAATTTCCCCTTTTTTATCACCAAGGGGCGGGAAGTAAATACTGGATTAGACCCAACTCCAAAAGCACAAACCCCCGAGACTCCCGAAGAATTCGCAGTACGAATGAAAGGAATAAGGGAGGAAACACAAGCCACGCTGAAGGGAGCAGCGGACGATATGAAACAATTCTATGACTGAAAACATTCGCACGAGGAATACGACGTAGGGATAGGGTTTGGTCGAATGTAGAACAAATATTCATGGGCAGGCCAAAGAAGAAGTCAGACTGGAAAAAACTTAGGACCATTTAAAATAGTCAAAAAATATTCACCGCACGCATATGAGTTGAAGCTACCCAAATCCTGGTGCATGCATCCCTACATTTAATATACTGAAATTTAGACGATACAAACAAGGCGACTTCGATAGGCAGACTTAACTTTGATATTGTTGGTTTTCCGATTTGTCTTTTAAGTCGAATCCTGACAGTAGATCTCGGCCACGCTGTGCTAGCAACGGCCCATACAAGCAAGGTCTCCAATCTGGGTTTCTACTCGTCGATCCGCAACCCCTCGGTTCGCGTACGTGGGTTGACAACAATCACAAGTTAGTGTACAGATAGAATGTTCTCACTACATAATATATCACTGTTTACACAAGCGATGAAAATGGGTATGAAAACTTTGTTTTCAATCTTCAGAGTATTGTTAACTCTCACGAAATCCAAAATTTTTTGTTTGAAAAGGAAATTTTATATCAGGATCATGATTTGTCCATGAGCTAAAAAACACATCATGAACGGCAATACAATCGATATTAAAAAAGTGCCATGACATAGTTCGCTTGGAATGCATCAAGCTTGGTAGAGGAATGCGCATCTATATCAAGCGTCGACCCCAGGTAACGTTGACCAGGTTGGACAGCATTCAAATGAGGCATATTTATGGAAAGATATTAAAGGAACTTTTGTCATAAGTCATCTCTGTGTTTATGCTTTCTCTGCTGCTCCACTTTGTCCTCTAGTCTCTGGATCTCAAGCTTGAAATACAGCTCGGACGTTCGACATTAGATCTCCACGTACAATCCACCGTCCCCTCGTCCGCCCTGAAGATGGTGACTCTAGCAACAATTAATGGACCTTTCCTTGCAGGTATGTAGCACGCTATGCATACGTTCAATATCCCTCATACCGGTTTGGAATACAGTCACGATGATCAACCTTGCGTATAGACAATCTTCCTATGTTACTTTCCTCCTCAGCTGAAGTAACAATTCAGGCTTATGGGAATCACATGGGCGCAGACAGTGTATTACTTCCGCGTCTATCCTGGTGATCATAAGCTGTTAAAAGGAGTGGTAAGTTACCTGTCTTATTTTGGCGAGATTGAAATAAATCCTTGCTGTCCACAGATTTTAGTACTCTTGTGAGTATCATAGTTTAGCGTAATCTATTTTGGAGCTGCTGAGTTTGGTTATAGCATCATGGAAGGTACAGATGTAGCTTTCTTAGGGGAGGCAGTACACTCGGTCTTCATTGTAGGCAAGCTTCCGGAGAAAACTTTGACAGCCTCCAACGTCACTTTGTTAGTCTGATTTGCTGTTTTGTTCATGAGGATATTGACCTTGCAGCTCTAGGGGATCTGCAGTCTGTGACATGATTTACTATATCTGAGGTTCCATCTAAGTTTTGATGCAATTTTCAGGTTGCTGTAACAATCATGGTGGACTATCATTTTTTCTCTTTTTCCGCTCCTGTCGTTGATGATTTTGTAGATCATTGTTACATCATTAGTTCAGAGGTGTGTTCATCTATACAAAATAGAAGTACCTTGATCTGAATCAAGTATTGAAATTTGTTAGTTTTTATGCATGGAGAGTCTATCGCCGTGAGTAATGGATCTCCCGTTTCACTGCAAATGTCTAAATCAATTATCTGTAGTTAGTGTTAACCATCCGTGGCACAAATTGATTGCTGCATTCATTGTAAGCACCTATGCCTCTATGTGACTAACCTTTTGATGTGATTTACTTCCTTCCAGCAGGCCACCTCTCTGGGTGCATTATGTCAGTGTACAACATCTTCCTAGCTAACCTTGCTGACATTTGGCCAGGTTCAGGCATTGGTGAGACAACTTCCATCAATTGTGGCTATCTGATTCAAACAATGAGATATATAAATCAGTGGCCAATTCCTTAGAGTTTGTCTTTAAATAGTTTTTCTGATTGAGTATACTTAAAGGATTGGACAGATATGGCTTTCCCTCTCCAGATGTTATGAAGACAGCTTTGCCATGTGTATGTATATTTCTACCTTAAATGTTTTTCTAGGCCATAACTTATTTTGATCATAGAACTCATACTCAGTCAGTTTGGTTATGACCATCACCTGTGATGTGTCCATAACCATGTCCATGGTCTACTTTCTGAAAAGAATGCGCACTGGATTCAGATCGTAAGTTTTATTGTCTGACTTTGCTAAAAGAAATTTGTTTACAGCCACAGATCCCAACGTGCAATCAACCTTCTTGTTGCCATTAGGCATGCTTATTTATATCCTCTGCTCAAGGTGCACTCACTAATAAGTAATTTAAAAGTATGAACATTGGACTACTAACAAGCATTATTGCAATCTGTACACTTTTGACTGTAAGCAGCACTAACACATACCTTGCTATGATTATTTGAAATATTTGTTTATTCTAGTACTATCTTGCTGCTTCTACAAGCCTTCTGTATACTTGTATGCTATCATACAAAGTTGCTCTCTTATTCCTTTGAGCTAATTAAGAACAAAAACCAGTCTTTCTTATGATTAATGCAAAATGTTTGTGTTAAGAAGATTTTCTACATTCTTTTGCTAACCTGATTTTTGATCTGTTTCAGTCTATGTCAACTCAATGTTGGCAAGTATTACTAACTTTATAATAAAGTGTGATCTTTTGACTGTAATGCTATAGGTAACGTATGTCAACTATACATTTTGATATACAACTTTTCAATCTAATGCCTACAGGCTCAATTCCCGGTTGAAGGTTCAAGAAATACTGGGAGAAACTCAAAGAGAAGAAATAATCTTCTTGGATGAGTTTTCTTTAAAAGCACTGCAAGTAGAATTTTTCCATCATTTTTTCTTTGCTAATTGTACTCTTTCTTTTAGGCCATCTGTATAGCAGATTGTCTCAAATAATTATACCTAACTATATTATGTTATTGTATTTCTATAATAGATCTATTGACAATGCTCCAGAAAGAAAGGCACCTGATCTTAGTTTAAAGATAATCTCTAGAAGCTGTAGAACACAGTCTTACAAGTTGGCAGAGAGAGATCTAGAGTTTATCAGACATGTACAAGTAATATATGTACTATCTACTTAGAAACAAGTCTGAGCATTCCCTGCTAAGTACAATGTTTGTGTGGTTCTAGAAGTATGTAGATTACTTGTTGCTTTAGGAGATACAGAACAAAACCTGTTAAAAATAATTTCTTGCTAGTATTTTTCTAGAAAAAAGTTGAAAAGTTTTCTATTTTTTTTTTCTTTTTTTTTTTGGTAGTATTGCTGTGGACACCATAGACATTGCTTCAATAGTCAGTGTCAGGGGACTTTCCAGCACTCCTGGAATTTTTCTGTGCCCCTATCAGAGGCTTCCAGGACTTCTTTGACTGTAACCTACTGATCTAGAGCCTCAGCTTTGGATATTAAAAAAGCACTATCTTTATTTGTCTAAACAGCCTACTATTGTCAGACTTCATGATAAATAAGTAATAGAAAATAATAGTACTTAATTATATTATTTAATAACTCTACTGTATATACATTGATGCTGCATTAAATAAGTAGCTTTTTATTACACTACTTGTAGAACTGAATCAAATATTAATCTGGTTTTGCTGTGTAACTCTGAGCTCTTGACATTGTCTGATTTTTTTAAACTCTTTGAGTTCAATTCTATTCTACAAGAAGAATTGCAATGCTAGACTCAGAGTCTAGATCTCAAGAAGTCTGAGCATCAAACTTTGTTTGACATACCACAGCAAGCACCTGACATGTTGACAAGGATGTCAACTAACCAGCAATCCAAATTTGACTGCAAAGATGAGACCATTGCACAGTTGTTAATGTATCTGCTAGTGTGGCCATCAGACCTAGTGCAAACTCCAGAGCCTCTGGTAAAGGCAGCAGTGAAGGATACTCCACAGCAGCTTCAAGGAATGCTGAGTAGCACTCAGTGGACCAAGCAATGGCCAGCACAAGCAGCAGGTGGTCACAAAGGCCAATGAGCAGGATGGGACATCCTGTTGCTGAGTACTAGGGGCAGTCATCTGCTCACAAGGCCTGGTTGACCAACTGCTACCCATAATGTATCTGAAGGTTGAAGACCTTTGCAATTCATGGATAGGATGCAGGGGCCAGAGATGGGCAGTTGGTGAGTGCTGAATGAATTGACTCCAAAAGCTCAGAAGCAATCTGGCCCAGAGCAGGGGATACTGGAAGGACACTGGAAAGACCAGAAAGTGTTGGATGATGAGGAAGGCAGATGCCAAGGGTCCACCTTACAAGTGCAGATATTGTAAGTATGGGACAAGTATTCTTTGATCACTAAGAATACTACTTGTACAAGACTAAGACTGTATGTGCTAAAGCATATCCAATTTGTACATATCTCCTGAGAACATGTTGAAATATCTCAAGGCTCAGGCATACTTGCAATGAAAAATGCATTGAAGCTCAATAGCCTCAACCTCAGATGTAGCAAATCTTATTCCATCAATTCCTGCAAGGTCAAGATTTTCTCCCCATCTGAAAGAAGCCATAAGTAACATTTATGCTCCTCAGCAACCAAAGGAGACTGAAAAACAGTTTGTAGCAAGGTTCTTTGCAGCACAAAGACAAGAAGCATTTTGAAATTGCACAGGACAACCTCAGTCTATGATGAAGTCCACTGCTACCATGCAGAAAGCAGTTTCAATGGATCCTGAGGTAGAGAAAGTCATTTCAGCACAGGTTAAAAGTAAGTTGGAAAAGAAACCACTACTGAGTTACATTCTGATGGCAGCTTCTTGCTGATTATGTTGCATATCAGCAAATGAGGATAGATTCCCAATATTACCAGCAGATCTAAGACCAAATATACTTCAAACTTGGGCTAGATTGGAAATGCTTGTCCAGGACTATCTAAATACTCATTACAGTAAATCTTAGTTTTCTTTTCTTTGCCTTCGTTGCGCAACACTTCAAGATAATGATGGTATTATTTGACATGTTGGGTTGTACATCATTTACAAACTGAATTTTGTACTTATTACTTATTAGGCTGCATTGGGTAAAAACCCTCTGAGGGTTTCTCATCTCTATGAGTAAAAGGCCGTCTGTCGAGAGAAGGAGAGTAGGAGTGTCAGCTGCAATTTGGGAGGGAGGGTGGGTGAAACCATCAATGTCTCGCTTGTTGAGCCGGCACTGCCATATCTTGATTCTTCTCACCGTGTTGCTCTTTCTGACTTGAGGTAACCATCTTCGTTCACTCTTCTATCAACTATGCTTACTTTGTTGTTTGTCACTTCTACAGCATGTATTTTTTGGACGCTCTCTCTTGGCTCTACAAGTGCTTAAGCTTCCGCATCTGACAACATTCTTAGCCTCTTTTCTGATGCTATGGTGCTTCTCTGTGCTCAGAAGATGCAAAGAGCTGATTGATTGTTGATGTTTGAGTGGTGGAGGAGGGGCAGCTGGAACACTGACTAGTCTGTTCTCTTGTGAATGTTGCAAGAGCTATACTCTGATCTGGAAATTGCATAACTTGTCGCTAGTGTCTATTTCCACAACTTCGACTTACTCTAATGGGTTGGATGGGAGGTAAATTTTGAGACAAGCTCAACTAGAGTGCAGTGAAGAGAAGCGACAACATGGTCACAGAGGAAAAAAGTGTTGAACCTCGTGATCATGCGATCACGTCAGGCAAAGACCCCACCTGTTCTCCCTTTTGTTCCTTGCTGGATCACAAGGCCACCTCTCTTTGCCTTTGTCACGCAACACTTCAAGATAATGATGGTATTATTTGACATGTTGAGTTGTACATTATTTACAAACTGAATTTTGTACTTATTACTTATTAGGCTGCATTGGGTAAAAACCCTCTGAGGGTTTCTCATCTCTATGAGCAAAAGGCTGTCTGTTGAGAGAAGGAGAGTAAGAGTGTCAGCCGCAATTCCCCTTTCAAACCATGACTAGAAGGTCACAATGCATCATACATAGACATGCTTACTGCTTGTGATACCCTGTTTCTAGCCGTGATCTGTATTTGGTAGAACAATGCTCACCAGCTTATTTTCTGAACACAAGAGTGAGCCTGATGAATGACTCATGGAGCAATGGTACTGCTTGTAGGTATGGTGCTAAAATTTGCTTGTGTTTTGACAGATATCCACAGAAGGCATCATTGGACCATCGTCCAATAGCTTTCATCACCTCAAATGGGACTCCCCACAGTAGGTATTTGAGAGTTGCTCCTATTCTAATCCCATGCCCTTGCAGGGATTCCAATCTGGCAGCTTTTGCGGCTTTCAAAAGCACTTCCAAGAACTTCTTCTTGGTTAACAGGATGCTCCTCCCTTTCTTGTTTTTGTATGCAAAGAGAGGGCCTTCACTTGGAAGGTCATTGGTGCGTAGGTAGACTTGGAGAGCTCTTTTGGGGTCAGATGTACTGCTTTGTGCTGCTTATGATACTGACTCGCCATGTACCGCAGTCTTTGTCCTTGGCAGAAAGAATGTTGTCATCAGCAGTCCTTGTCAATTGTGCAAGCGTAAAATATCTGCTGGCTTGACATGCACTTGGGGGTCAAATGTGGATAGAGTTGGTATTGTGAACTCGCCAAGTCTTGCAGCTGTGTAGAAGCAGGTTGTTGCACAGGCAAAAACAGCTGCATTTAGCAGATCAGGCTTTCCATTTTCTAAGCCCAACTGCTTATGCATCCCCTCTAAGAAGGCTGGTGTACAAGGTTTGTGTTTCTTTCTCTTGGCTGTGAGGGGAGCTAATCAATCAGCTGCTCTCATTAGTGCACCCATGCAATTGTGATCAGATGTCCAAGTGACATTGTAAAGTAAGTGCCATGCTCAGATCCCTGCTATGAAGTTCTCAATTGCTGATTTCGAGTATGCCCCAGCTATAGCCACCACAAAAGCTTCTAAAACGCTGTGTGACACTGGCGCTCTCTCACTTTCTGCTATGTGTCTGAAATTGCAGAAGACGTGGAAAATCAGTAAGCCTGTCCTGTATGTTTCTTTTGTTGACTCTGCCCAGGCTTCATTTAAAACTTCAAAAACTCTCCTTATGTTTTCTTTTGTGATCGTAGACTTTCTGCCACTATCTTGCTTACTGTGGCCAGTTGCTGGTGGACTCCAGAGGCGTAAACGGTCTTTGGCTAGCACATTGATGACGCCAACTGTAGTTGGGTGCGCTAGACGTATATGCAGTACAACGCCGTCTCCAGCGCTTGGCGTGCGTAGTTGTGAGGAGTCCTGACAGGGTCCCGGTGTGCTCAAGTGGAGGTAGTAAAACGATGCACTAGATTATAGCGCTTCGGGGGCTACCTGGCAGATGGTAAGCGTCGTAGTTTAGGCAAAGATATTGAAGAAAAGACGAATAGCGCAGCGTATTGTGCCTGTAGGTGGCACCGTAAACAAGGAAGACGAGATAGACGAGGCTAGCACCCGACTTAGTGACAAAGTCAAAGGAAGCTAGCGCGAGTTGAACGCTAAGTGTAACTGTGTGTTCGAGGGGTTACGATTTGTTGTTATATACATGTAAAGTAGCTATTTTATATATTATGCGCTACCGTGTTTGCCAAGATACAAGTCCATCTGCGGCGCTACCTCTTAGCGCCTCTCCTCGATTTTATATATTATGCGCTACCGTGTTTGCCAAGATACAAGTCCATCTGCGGCGCTACCTCTTAGCGCCTCTCCTCGCAGTTTCCTCTAACGGCGACCTGTCAACGGCAACCTTTTGCACATGGCTGACGGCGAACAACAGCGTTATGACCCACGGCGACCAGCGGCGACTCTATATTGACTTAGAATTGTACGAGTCTGCTCACTTTGACTATAACTCTGATTGGCCAGGCTGTTCCGGGGTATGGTCAGAAAATCCTTGACAGACGCCATGAGCGCTAATGTCAGTGCTACTCATTGTATCAGTTCCTGGCAGGTCCAGATGTCGGATTTAAGTATATCCAGTGCCGCCGTCATTGATCCTTTTAGACTTCTGATTGAAGTGCCTCGTCCAAATGGCAGCGCCTGCTGCTGGCTCCTTCTGGAAGTGATCAGGGTTTAGTTAGAGTCCTCTCCCGCCGTCATGTTAGCGCTATATGTTATGAGCCTCCTTCGTCCTTGGGATAGGTGAATGGAGTGTGCTGCAGGCTTGGTAGCTAGGGGTTAGGATAAATGTCTAAATCCTGTAGTAGTTTACCGGAGCCAGAGCTGCTCTATATTCCCAACTGGTCGCTAGAGTCCTGAGTACGTCAAGTGTTGGTTGGCCTATAATGTCCCTTGATGTGCTCAGTCCGAGTAGAAGCCTATCATCTCCCCCCAACTGAAAAATTGACTGTCCTCAGTCAAACACCGTCATTAATTTGACTGCGCTACGGTCCGTATGATGCCGCCGGTGCCTTATAAAAATCGTTTTCAGCACTTCATCTTCTCATGTTTTCCTTCCCATCTTTCCAACATGTCCACTCCTTTTGATGCCTCTGCTCTTCACAATTTCCTGGCTAAGGCCTCCTATTTATTTGATTGCGCTAAGTCTGTTGGTCCCGCCAATGCGCCACAAACCGTCCCTGGCATTATGCAACTTTATCGGCGCTGGCTCGTGGTCCGCGGCTCTGACAGTTCCTGGGCGTGGGGCGTCGAGGTTCGTGAATGGTGCATGGCTCGGTACCGTGAATATGAGGGTGCCGATTGGTTACTACCGTTCACGGACTTGTTCGTAAGTTTTTAGGTTTGATTTTTGGGTTCGTGGTGCTAAGGTTCAGCGCCCATACTAGGCTCCTTCTTTATCCGACAAGATTGACGCCCTGCTGGCTAGTACCGAGGTTGGCGAAGTGAGTTCCCTCCTCTTTTTCCCCACATTTTCCATGTTAACCCTGAGTAGTCAGTTGCTACATTGCCCACTGTCGCCAGTCATCCTAGTGCCCCGTTGGCCTCTACCGTTCCTTCCGCTCCGGCCGCTCCTCCTGTTGCTCCTGTCTCTGTTCTACCTCCTCCCATTCTTGGTAGTCCTTTTCGTGGTGATGTTTCTCCCGCTCGTACTGCACCCATCGTCGCTTCTCCCACTCATACTGCGCCTCCTCATTCAGCCATCAAACGGATTGCCGTTACCACCAGTGAGCCCTGGCCCGGACCTACTCATACTATTTCTCGCCTCCCCCCCGTAACTTCGCTGTGGTTATTAATTGCGTGCCCCCTGCTCTCGCTAGCCCTCCTAAACGTACCGTGCGTCCTTGTCTTCTTGCCTCTAGTTCTTCTACTAACTTTACTTCTCAGGTCAATCTCCCTGCTTGCGTCGCCCCTTTATATGTCGTAAGTGTTTCCTTTTAAGATTGCTTATTTCTAGCACCTGATTGAGCCCTCCTTAGGTGCCCAACCAAACTATGTTTACCAACGTGGAGCTTTGTGATTTGCTGCGCCTTCGTCGCAATACTACCGTCATTGATACCAGCCTCCCAGCTGGTGTCCAAGTACTCGGCGCTAAGAAGAAGGTTACGGTGGCACCTGTGGAGCACCATGCCTTTAGGGCGAAGATTGGTGCGGTAAGTGCTTGTTTGTCCCTGGAAGGTTGATGACGTCGCTAACTTCTTTCCCAGTGCAATAAATGCTGGTCTGAAAACGATCCCGAGGGTTGCTGGTTTCCTACCGCCTCTCTTCCCTGCTACCGCTGTGATGTGTTGAAACGGGGCTGTGCCTTCAATGGGATTCGTACTCACAAACGTGGTAGGGATGCTATCATGCAACGCAATTATGAGCACGCAGTCCTAGTTCGTAACGCCTGGGCCTTTGTGCTGCAGCAATGCGATCTGGCCGTTACTCGTCAGCCCACTGTGATTAGCGCTGCAAGTCTAGCGCTTCCCATCACCCAAGATGGTACCACCATGGCGGCCCCCTTTGCCCGCTCTCCCCATCGTCCCGTCCCCTCGAAACGTAAGCCTATTGTTGCCTCTCCTAGCAAGAGTCCCGGTAAGCGCCGGGAGCTAGCGCCTGCTACTCCCATGGTCTTGTCTTCTACCGAGTCATCTATTGATGAAGGCGAGGATACCGAGAGGGATGCTGAGAGCGAGGATGACGATGAGGCGGGGCCTGTAGTCGACACCGATGCGCTATTGGCGGTACACGCTCTTCTGCTTCGCATTACTCCCCCTATCACCGCTAACCCTTATCAGAGTGGCCCCAGTGGTAATCGGTGCGTAGTGTTCGTGTTTTCCTGTTTAGGTTGCGCTAACCTCTTTGTCGCCAGGTCCCCTACTCCCTCGCTTCCTGTCGTCGTGAATATCCCTCCCGCCAAAGATGTCGTGATGTTGGTCGCTGGCGCTACCCCTGCTCCTGAACCTGTCGCAGCTAGCGCCTCCCCCGTTGCTCTTCCTATTACCCCTTCTCTTACTCCCCCTCGTAGCCTGTCTTCCTTCCCTAGTACTCGCAAGTCCTCCACCACACCTGAGTCCGAAGGGACTCTAGTGGCTCAGGGTGAGCACCGTCGCCGCTGGAGGTACTTGCCTTCTTATGGCATCTACCTTTCCTCTGCTAGGGCCATGTCCCCAGGCGATGAGCGCCATGAATGGACCCCACATGCCCCCGTAACCGTTCGAGTAAGTCTGCATTTCTTAGTCGGTTCGCCCCTTCTCTGACCTCCACTAAGTTCGATCCCTTCTGGACTCCTCCCCCCGCCATGCGTGTTACCGGCGATGCCTACCCTTGGCTTGGGGATGAGTTCTCTTATCCTGTCACTCCCCTTTGTCCTGCCGCCGATCTCCATCAACAACTCCGCCAGGTCGAGGACACGACTGACGTCATCGGTAGCGAACTCGCCCTCCTCCGTCCTCATGTCTCCACCTTAGTGCACCGTGAGCTCCTCCTGCTTGAGCTCCATGACAACATCACTGATGCGCTTGAGTGGCAAGCGAGTAATGCCATTCAGGATGGGGACTTGCTTCCATTGGGTGATCCTGCTCCCTCCACGTCTGATGCGTAGTCGCCGGCCCGTAGCGCTTCGAACTTTTTATGGACTTTTAAAATTTTGATACGTAGTTTGTGATAGCCCTAACCAAAAATAAACGCTCCCCCCCTTTGTTTCGAAATTGTCAGTTTGTAAGTAATCAAAACACAAAGTAAGAAAAAGGGGAAACGCTCAGTAAATCATCATAGCGTAGAAAACCCCTATTACCAGCGCGACCCAATAGCCAATATCGTGCCAGCCTAGGAAGAAATAGGTATTGTCTGTAGAAAAGTAAGTCGATTCATGCAAGAAGTTTTAATGTATAAGAAATAGAGTGCCACTGATCGCTTGTGGTTATTCGGTGATGGTGGCTATAAGCGCTAGATCTCAAAGGTTAACTTCCTCTTTGTGCGACCTAACATTAGTTCAAGCGCATCCTATTGGTTCGTGTCTGCGTCAGGGTCCAAGCCCCTTGAGAAGTGCCCTCCCACGCTGTCGCTAGTTGAAACACTGTCCGAGTCCTATAAATTGCCCATGCCTCGACAGCATCTCATCAGTCTTTGCAATGGAAAGCCCAACCAGCATCATGTGGACCCGCCGCTGTGATCACGCTCATGTCATGATTGATCCCCCCACTTTCCTGGAACGCGCTACCTCGTTCTTCCACCACTACCTGGCGGTCGGCGTGCCTGGGCTGACCAACAGAGTCATTGAGTTAGGTCGTCGCTGTCAGCTCCTTTGTGCGGCTTGCGAGATTTGGAACGATGAGCTGCCGCTGACCCAATTTGGTATGGAGAAGAACTGGAGTCGGATTTTTCAGGTGCGCTCTTGCCTTTTTCGCCCTTCTTCTCTTCTGATAGTCTCCAAATCAAGCAAATCGCAACCAAGGAAACGAAAGAACGTCTTGAGCTGCTGCTGGAGGAGAGTCACTACCTGGTTTGTTACCTAAGCAAATCGCAACCAAGGAAACGAAAGAACGTCTTGAGCTGCTGCTGGAGGAGAGTCACTACCTGGTTTGTCATTTTATTACCTCTTTTCTTCCGTCTAACGCGTCGCTCTGCCAGGCGCCTCGCTCGTCTACCGGTGGCCAGCTTTTTCGTGGTCCTGCTGAAGGCTGGAGGCCTCCCAGGCCTCTCCTTCTGCCCGGGCCTTGATGCTCGTCCGTCTCCCATGTCGTTTATGTAAGTCAGCTCCTTCTTTTCCGTGGCACCACTGGACTGACAGATTTTAGATACTTGATTTCTTTTGTCGTAGTTATATGAACTGCATTGTTGTTGTCGCCCCTCCTTGTGATTGTTTTGCGCATGTAAGAATTCCCTAGTATCTGCAACCCTGCAAGTAGCTTGAGGTACTTTATGGGTTCTGGCGGTTTTCCACACGAGAATGGAAATACGATGACCCTGGTACGCAGGTACCGGATTCTTCTCGCCGCTTCCGAGGAATGGATGATTGACGTCGACCCATCCATAGTCACCGTACGCCTTCCCTTAGCGTGGTTCGTGAGTAATACTCATGCCTTGTGCAGGAGCCGGTCACGGGTAACGCTCTGAGTCTGACCAGCCTACTCCGCGAAACGGGAACCTTGGTTAGTTCTTATCTCTTCCTAACCTGAGGTTGTTAACTCCATGATGTCTCTAAGAGTCTCTCCTGGCTCCCCCTTCCCCCACTCATCAATCTTGATGCACGTCGGGCTATACTCGCATGCACAGCCTTTTCTTACTCATTGTTTGAGTCCCGCCTGGATAAAGACGGGTGGTACTCATCCCCAAACCCCTCGGCCGCTCCTCCAGGCACTCCTCGTGCTCCTCGCCCAGGCACTCCTCCTGTGCCTCCTCCTAGTGTTCCCATTCCTCCCGTTCCCTCTGCTAACGCGCCACCTCCAGGCGCTCCTCCCACTCGCAGATGACCTAAAGATCAAGTGAAAGGTCCACGTCAACGGTCTGCATCTTTAGGGTAGTTCAATCAGGTGTAGTTGTAGTCTAGTCGCCTGTTCTCTGTATACTAGTACTGCTTGTGTATTTATTCTTTTCTGGATTTTGGGTTGCCTAAGTCTGATCCCCAGGGGCGCTAACAGTTAGTGCCTTGCGTTTTGTATAAGTTTATTGCTCCTCGTCTTCATCCAGAGTGTTCTCGTCATCATCCACCATCTCAGTCTCTTCCAGCTCTCGAAGCTTGGCAGTATCAATGTCCAGCGCTGGCAAAGGTAGTGGAATATGTTCACGTGCTAAGTAGGGAATGAGTCGAAACGCCGCTACCGGTCGATGCAAAACTGAGCCGTCCAACTTGGAATATGTTCACGTGCTAAGTAGGGAATGAGTCGAAACGCCGCTACCGGTCGATGCAAAACTGAGCCGTCCAACTCGCAGAGTACGTAGGCACCTCCCTTATTGCAGGAAACTACTATGAGGGGTTCTAGGTATCGGGGTCGCATCTTTTTGTTATGGGTTACTTCGATTTTCGAGTTGCGCATTAGCACTAAGGCGCCAGCTGTAAAGTTGTAGTCTCGGATAGTAGCGCTATGCTCGCTTTCAAATCGTAATGCGGCCTGTCGTCTAGCTTGAAATACCACCTCATGTAGGTGCTCTAGATCCTCCATGCATCGTTGTAAGTCAATGGCACGCCTAGTGATCAGATCGGTAGAGGACAGGATTGAGTTAGGTGGAGGCTGTAAGTATGTTGCTTCCACAACGTCCGCTGGAAGCAGGGGATGGGTGCCAGTCGCCGCGTAGTAAGGAGAACAGCCCATCCTCCTCTGTACGGTAACTCGTTCAGACCAAAAGACCGAATAAGTTGCTTCACTCTAGCAACTTTCATCACCGTCTACCGCCTTAAATAGTGCCTGTTGTACATCAAAATGCGGCCTTTCCACTATACCGTTAGCGCGTTTATTGTATCCTGAGATTCGAATATGGTGGATGTTGTATTTCTTAGTGAGGTAGGTAAGCGCCTTAACTATCGGCGCTCCATTGTCTGTAACAATCTAATATGGTGGATGTTGTATTTCTTAGTGAGGTAGGTAAGCGCCTTAACTATCGGCGCTCCATTGTCTGTAACAATCTTGTGAAGGGCTCCCCACCTACAAATAACATCTTCGAAGAGCCACTTAGCTATAGCGTTGGTATTTTCCCACTGGAGCATACGGAACTCCGGCCAATGTACCAAAGAACACCTTCCCTGGATAATGTACTTGTAGCGCCCCGACTTGGGCATGTGCATAGTGTTGATATATATCTTTCCAAACAAGGGTGCTGGAGTCGCTACGGTTGGGGGAATGAGGACTTGGCGGGTCTGTTGGACTTGGCAGAGATGACAAGTGCGAATATACCATGTGATATCAGCGCTAACTTGAGGCCACCAAAAACGTTTCAATAAATTCGCCCGCGTCGCGTAGAGTCCTCGATGTCCCAGGTCATCGTGCATAGCGCGCAAAATCCTAACGCGGCCCTCTGGTTTGATTACTAATTTGTGAGCGCCAGACCTATTTCGTTGCCAAAGCTGGTTTTCAACCATAAAGAAAGTCGTTGCAT
Organism: Macrolepiota albuminosa; assembly: GCA_027475525.1. Taxonomy (NCBI): domain Eukaryota; kingdom Fungi; phylum Basidiomycota; class Agaricomycetes; order Agaricales; family Agaricaceae; genus Macrolepiota; species Macrolepiota albuminosa. The sequence goes on along the minus strand of JAMWFC010000056.1, from coordinate 296,535 downwards.
ATCGAATGAAGGTGGCGTATTCCGTATCTGTCAGGTCTGATGGTCGGCGCAAATCCTGTAACCATTTCCTAACCTGATCAACTCGTTGGTCTTCTGACTTAGCCTTGGCGCTACAAGGTACCACCAAATATGGCAGGTTGCGACTATCTTCCCGTAAGGGTCTGAGTTCCTCAACTATCTTTAAATCATTATATGGCTTAGCGACGTTATAGATACTGGCTGTGTAAAAAGTCGATGGAGCCTGATACGGTTTAGGTTGATATGGAATGATAGGGTGTAGCCAAGTCGAAATAGGTTGGTCTTCACAAAGGGCCAAAATAGGCAATTGAATAACATGTATGAAACCGTGCAACCGGTCAATCCAGTCATCAAATACATCATTATTGCTTTTGTCTAGCGCTTCGTCCTCCGGTTGCCTAGGTCGCCTAGATAGTCCATCAGGTCCGTGAAACGCACTCTTGACGTGCACGAGTTCAAAGTGGAACATTAGTATCGCTACTACCCAGCAATTCATGCTAGCCGAGGGTTGAATGTCTGGATTCTGGAGCATTCCTTTGATGTAGCATGCATCAACTTCGACAATCAGGTTTTGGACCCCAATAAGATACATGCGTAGCACCTGAAATGCTCGAAACAATCCGTATAATTCCAGCTTGGGCTGACTATAGCGCGACTCTCTGTCGTTAAGGGTAATTGATCTGAAGCGATTGTAGTGTCTGATTTTTCGATTCACGCAATCACATTGACATAAAAAGAAGCCGACCGCAATGTAAGAGGTGTCAACGGCAAGTATAACGGGATCGGACGTAGTATAGTCAATGGGTACCAATGGCTTCGCTTCCTGCAGCGCCTTCACTAAATCTTTTTGGGCGTTAATTTGGTCGGGTCCGAATTCGAAGGGGATCCCTGAATGGGTTAAGCGATTTAGTGCGTGCGCTCGATGTGAAAAATGGTGTATGAACATGCGCAGCATGCCTACCGTGCCCAGAAACGCGTGAACTTCTGAGAGGTTATGGCAGACTCCCCACTTTTCCAGAAGCGCTAATCGGCTCTCTTCAGGGATCCTGCCTTCTGGTGTGCAAACGTGCCCTAAAATTTTAAATTGGGATGCGCAAAGGACCAACTTGTGTCCTGAGAACGTTCTGCCACAATATTTCATGCATTGGAGCACCCAGTTAACCAATTGGAAGAAGTCTCATAGCGCCATGCGGATATTAGAATTTTCCAGGTGCACTTCGGGCTTGCCATCTACCAGGCGCCAATCTTTTGAGCCCTTCATGCCTACATTGTCGATAAAGCTAAGCACATGGTGGGGTATTTCGGGTTGTAGAATAAACGTAATGTCGTCGTGGAATATGGGTACCAAATTAGTCCATCCCATGGGAAGTGTAACCAGTCGTAGCGCTCCAAATGGCGTTTGAAATGTTGTTAAGTTGCGAGAGGAAGGGTGAATCAAGCGCTCGTCATAGCCAACATACAGATCCAGGGTAGCGCCACATATTCTTCCCGCGAACGATTCAGCGACGTGATCGGGGAAGGGCGGTACCCCTGATACAGATCCAGGGTAGCGCCACATATTCTTCCCGCGAACGATTCAGCGACGTGATCGGGGAAGGGCGGTACCCCTGAATGACAAATTGTGACTTTGTTTAGCGGCTCCAAACTGTGAACTATACGTAGCTTTCCATTTTTCTTCAGTACACAAAACCATTGTGATCGGTATGCCGAATTGGAAGGCTCGTAAACTCCTGCCGCTATTTTGGAACGAATAATTTGGCAAACTTCAGCTTCAATACCCGGTGGTATAGGTCGGTTATGCTCGGTCCAAGGCACGTGAGGTATCGTCGGTATAACCACTGGTGGAAAGAAGTCAGTTCTAAGTTTACCGCGTTTGGAATCCTCCCAAGCAAATGCTTCGTTTTGTTTTTGCATAATGTTGGTCAATACATCTAGTTCCGCTGTCAATAGAAAGCCTGTGTTGTGGGCACTAAGGAATAGCGCCCGTCGTTCTTCCGTAAATCGTCCAGTAGGCTCGAAGGGTGGTGGGTTCAGATTAAGCTCAGGAAGGGTCGCTAACAGGTCTCCAATGATCTTTCTCTCGATGTGAAATTCTTCAGGTATGCTGCTCGCTACCAGTTTCGTTTTAAGCGCTACTGGCTTGTATTTCTTTTTAACCTGAACCCCTTTGCGCTTAGAGGTACTGTTGTTAGCAAACGTATTATAAATGGAACTCTGGTTTCTAGCGAAACCGGATATCAAAGGTTCTTTAGAATCAGGGGTAGAAACGAAATAAGTGTCTGTCGAAAGATTTTCAGTAATATCGGAGGCAGTGAGGTATAAGTAGGATAAAGCTTTGCTGGTAAGCGACGTAGAAGTGTCCAAGATTTCAGGGGCTAAAGGGGTATGTGATATAAAGTTTACTTGCCCAGTCCGATGATTATAGTCCAAGATAAGCGCTTCATCTCCATGATCCTCATCACTCATCTCCTCGATGGCGCCGGAAAACACTCGCATGGTTCGTCGCTAACGTAAGGTCGCTTTCTCGGTCCCAGCTTCTGGAACCTTCCTCGAGGAAATGTCGGTACCGTTCTCCTGACTCCAGAATTGGGGTCGCTAATAGTTAGCGTCGTTTCATCCTAGGACGTTGTTTTGACTACTGATCACGCTAGCACATCGAAGGGCCTCCCCAATAATAAATTGTAGGCTGGCGATCGAAGTATGTGAATTTGCAGATAGAACGTAAGATTGCCTATAGCACAGGGCACGTTCCGAGCCATCCCCAAGGATCGATCAATCATGCCGTTAGCGCTCTGCATGTTAAGAATGATTGTTGGATCGTAAATGATGCCCAGCTCGTTAGCGACGTCGGCAGCCATTGAAATAATTTGTGATCCGCTGTCCACGATAGACTCTATTTCGCTTTTCCCATCAACTGTCAGCATAATTGAGCGAATCGTGTGAGAGTCTTGGGCTACAGTTAAGATGGCGGGATTGTCGCTAGATCTTAGCGATTTAAGGTAGGTTTCAACTGGGTCGACGGACGTGGCTTCTTTATGCGGTGCAACCTCTTCCTTAGTTTCCAGAGCTGCCGTCTTGGTTATATATGCGAAACCAGGCAGCACGTCGTCGCATTCGTCCACCGTCGCTACATTGTTAGCTACGTTTCGTCAAGGGGTAACCGCAGTACGCATCTGGTTCCTGACGTCTGGCGCCACGCTGCATAATTCTCCTACCGATAGTGTAACCTGACTTTGCATGATGCGATCAAAAACTAACTTAGACTTCTCCAGATCATATATAGGTGCTGTGGGTCGATATCCCCCCGTAGGTTTATCTGACGTTCCGAAGTTACGATTAAGGGGCGGGGCGTAGTTGCCCCCAAGACCAGCGTAAGGATGTAGTGGTGGCTCCAGGACGGTCGGCGCCTTGGTTGCTTCGGGTACTTCGTCATTAGCGCTAGAGGTTGAGGCTGGTGCTGGGGCGGGGCCTGTTGTCACACCCGACGGTCTATAATCCTTTAAAGGCTGCTTGCCCTTTTTGATCTCCACCCCATTGAAGACCTGATTCTTTAGCGACTTCAGTTCCTTCTCTAGCGTCTCAATCCTCTCTTCACGGGACAGCGTGGGTTGTTCACTGATAGCATTTAGCTGGAGTACTTCGTGAATTAGTGCTTGTTGAGGAGTTGCCTCGGTTTCTGTTGTCGCCGTGCTATTCAGGTTGCCTGTCGCTAAGTTCCCGGGGTTCCGACGGTGCCACTCGTCAAGGCGTCCCTGGAACGTCTTATGCTCGGGATAAAGGGGAATGCTAGCGCCCGAAGGTAAGACTAGTTTCCCGTCCATTCCCCGGCGCGCCTTCCCTTGTTGCAGATACTGTTCAAGTACAGCGCACCTACCCCTGGTCATGGTATGTCCTGCCTCGCCACAGAAATGACAAAGTCCCATCTGTACTGTTCAAGTACAGCGCACCTACCCCTGGTCATGGTATGTCCTGCCTCGCCACAGAAATGACAAAGTCCCATCTGTACGTTGTTTCTAGGCGCTGAAAGACTAGTCGAGATCAAGGTTTCCAGTTTATTCATGACGTTAGTGACTGCATTGTTAACGGCATTCTCCAAATCCTCCTTCTTGACATACCCGTTATGGTCATTGGCGGTGCTAGGTGCTGGCAACTCTAGCTTGGGTGCCATTCCTTCATGGTCCGCACCAGGTCGCTGTAATGGTATACCCATATCCGTGCCTTTTAATACCCACTTTCCTGCCTCAAAGACCTTTTCTATGTCGTAGGGTTCCTCGGGGTGATGGACATGCATAGTGATCTCCAAGCGTTGCGCAATCTTAGTCCATAACGAAGTCGGGAATCCTTGTTGAAACAAACGGCGCTCCTTGTTCCCATATAATTTCCCATTTTGGACCAGCCATCTCGCTATTCGTTGGAAATCATGATAATAAGTCGATAACGCTCCTAGAGTATAGATCCCAGCCGTGAAGGTGTCCTGTACTAGCTTCTGGATTTCCATTACCGTATAATGCGTAGCTTCTTCAGCGCCAGGATATAAATGAATGATAGCCTTTTCCCATTCATCATAGGTAAAAGGCCTGGGCACTGCGTCACTAGTAAGTCCTTGGAACTCCTTCAACCCTGTCCATGATTTGGTTGTGTCGTATGAGACGTATCTGGTGGCGTATTCCTTCATCTGTGTATTGTCGGTCACCTGGCAATTGCGTAGCAGATACTCCAACTCCTTGAAGTACTGCGTTAGCTCGCGAGGCTTTGTTTTGTCCCATTTTGGTGACAAGAAGTGGTTTTGGGGTGGCATGCGCTGATTGTTCGGCTGATCCATACTGATAGGTGTGTTTGTCGAGGTAGGAAGAGTGGTGGTGCTCATGTTACTTAGCGTTGATGTTGTAGGTACCGGCTCAGTTGGCTCCGAGTCGCTAGGTTCTGGCGATAATAACCTAGATAACTCTTCTAGAGGAGTCAGCGGCGTATGATTTTTGCCTGCTAAGTACTCAAATGGTCGGGAAAAAGGGAAAAAGCTTTTGGCTAAGCTGTCTGGGGCGGCCTCAAGCTCCTGATCCAAAGTCTGTCTCGGTAGCGCACCTGGTAAGTGTGGTGAGTTGGTAGTACTTGGTTCAAATGCACTCTCCAACAGGAGGCGGGGCTGTCGCTGGGCTCGAGTTTCCAGCAGAATTCTGTCTCAGAAGAACTCCCTCGCGGTGGGCTCCAAAATGATGACGCCAACTGTAGTTGGGTGCGCTAGACGTATACGCAGTACAATGCCATCTCCAGCGCTTGGCGTGCGTAGTTGTGAGGAGTCCTGACAGGGTCCCGGTGTGCTCAAGTAGAGGTAGTAAAACGATGCACTAGATTATAGCGCTTTGGGGGCTACCTGGCAGACGGTAAGCGTCGTAGTTTAGGCAAAGATATTGAAGAAAAGACGAATAGCGCAGCGTATTGTGCCCGTAGGTGGCACCATAAACGAGGAAGACGAGATAGACGAGGCTAGCACCCGACTTAGTGATGAAGTCAAAGGAAGCTAGCGTGAGTTGAATGCTAAGTGTAACTGTGTGTTCGAGGGGTTACGATTCGTTGTTATATACATGTAAAGTAGCTATTTTATATATTGAATGCTAAGTGTAACTGTGTGTTCGAGGGGTTACGATTCGTTGTTATATACATGTAAAGTAGCTATTTTATATATTATGCACTACCGTGTTTGCCAAGATACAAGTCCATCTGCGGCACTACCTCCTAGCGCCTCTCCTCGCGGTTTCCTCTAACGGTGACCTGTCAACAGTGACCTTTTGCACATGGCTGACGGCGACCAACAGCGTTATGACCCATGGCGACCAGTGGCAACTCTATATTGACTTAGAATTGTATGAGTCTGCTCACTTTTACTATAACTCCGATTGGCCAGGCTGTTCCGGGGTATGGTTGGAAAATCCTTGACAGACGCTGTGAGCACTAATGTCAGCGCTACTCATTGTATCAGTTCCTGGCAGGTTCAGATGTCGGATTTAAGTATATTCAGTGCTGCCGTCATTGATCCTTTTAGACTTCTGATTGAAGTGCCTCGTCCAAATGGCAGCACCTGCTGCTGGCTCCTTCTGGAAGTGATCGGGGTTTAGTTAGAGTCCTCTCCCGCCGTCATGTTAGCGCTATACGTTATGAGCCTCCTTCGTCCTTGGGATAGGTGAATGGAGTGTGCTGCAGGCTTGGTAGCTAGAGGTTAGGATAAATGTCTAAATCCTGTAGTAGTTTACCAGAGCCAGAGCTGCTCTATATTCCCAACTGGTCGCTAGAGTCCTGAGTACGTCAAGTGTTGGTTGGCCTATAATGTCCCTTGATGCGCTCAGTCCGAGTAGAAGCCTATCAACGTGTGGTCTTAAGGAGGACGAAACAAGTTCTAAGCCTATGGAGTAAGGCTTCGGTTTGTGTAGAGTTTGCTTATCATCCTTTGTGGCTGTGATTGGATGAAATTGCTTATGTGCCTTGTCAGTGCTTCTCAAAGGACCACTGCTCCCAGCTTGTGTCTTGAGTAAGGACTTCCGATCCATCTCATGTTTTACTCAACTGGAGATCATTTTCTCTCTCATATAGCTCATACTCTTGCTCTTTGTCGATTTTGGCAATGCAGGATGGTTCATCAAAGTTAATGATAAACTCCTCAAATTCACACAGAATTGGAATGAGGGGTAGCAGGAGACTTCTGAGTGAGTATTGACCTCATGAGGGTCTATCTGCTGAGTTAAGCTTGCTTGGAACATATCTAGTGCATATTGTGAGTCCGTTCTCTTCACATTGCTTGTGAACTCTTTTGAAAATTTTGTTGATCTGATAGTTTCTGCTTCGCCCAACCCACCATCCTTCAATGACTTCTTTATTGTCACCATATACTTTGTAATGTCTGCCTCCACTTTTTTTGAGGATGATGGCTGCAACAAGGAATATGAACCCAGCTGCCTCTTCCCAGCCAATGTCTCTTCCATCCCTTTTCCAGTCTGGTACCAACTTCCATGCATGCCATTTTTCTCCAATCATGATCCCAATCCCAACTGCTGAGCTGGCATCAGAGTAGGCTTTAATGTCAAGGGTGGATTGTGGTTCCAGAATTGGTCTCGCCACTGACTGAGATAGTACTCACTTCCACCAGAACAAATCCTCTGGTGTCTTCTGAGAAAGAGTCTGTGGTTTGAATGGACTATTGTGAAACAGTCCCATGAGGGTTTCCAGGTTGGTAAGAAAAGCACATTCTGCAGGGAGAACCAGACATGCATGGAGTAGTTTTCCGTACAACTTCTGAGTTTCCTCCAGAGTGTGTGTTTGCTTGCTTTCCCAGTTGATGATGGCTTGTTGGTATTTGTGTCTCTTTTCTGCTGTGATTCAGACTTGATGTAGCCTGAGATCCCACTCAAACCCAATGTATGGCACCACATCCCTAAAGGAAATGTCTTTTCCTCATTCTCAAGGAATGCCGAGTTTATCTGAGATGGCATCAATGTTCTGGATAGTGTAGATAAAAGGCATGTCTTCTTTAGCTCTTGGAGAAGAGGGTGCGAGATCTCTGATGAGTTGCAACATGTCCTCATCATACTTGTCGAAGCAGCCATCAAAATTTTTTGCTCCTTGGAACCAAAGTCTGCCTCCCACATGCTTCTCCCCATCTCCGTCCTTAATGTTGTTTGCCTATCGCTTCCTTGACTCATTGTAATGTGATAAAAATTCTCTTTGAATCCTAAAGAAAATGTGATCATCCACCCACTGAGACAGTGGCCCCATTCCATTAGCTCGTATGATCTGAGCACCTGCATCGCTAACAGTGCCATAGCAGCCGCAGCCTGAAGCCAGGCCAAAGCAGTCCATTGTATCCACTGCAAAGGCATTTGATCCAGGAAGTCGAACCACAATGCCTGGCCACTGAGATGGCTTGATTAGAATGGTTCTGTATGCTTCTTTGACATTATGCATTGCTGTCTGTGACCCTGGAGGGAGTCTTGCAATGAGCAAGGACACCACTCCAAACATTCCCCAAGTACATGGAAAGTCTGAAGAGTCGATTCTGCTATTAATCAAGGCCATGTCATCTATAGGAGTATGAGGAAAGGAAAGATTCTAAATAAGCCTAAACTTCCCTGATTTGTTTGGCTTGGATATAATGTGTATTAGGAATGATTGAAATGGCCTGATGACCTTCTCCACTTGCTCTTGGGTGAATGGACCCAGGTATCGTCCACTGGCAAACTCTGCTTTAGCAATTTTCCAGAATTTTTCTTTAAGCTGCTCAATTGATTTTCTGTTTTCAGGAACAATAGTTCGAGATATTTCTGGAATGCCTGCATCAAATCCATGCTCCAGCTGTTCCATCAGGTTGTGAAATCTGCTTTTGATTCTGAATTTCTCCTTGCCAGTTGTCTGTTTTATATGGGGTCACGAACTTAAAGTGGCTGTGCAAGATAGCACTTCTGAGCACCATGATCTCTTTTTTCGCATCCCAAGCACTTGTGTTTGTGATTGTACAATACAATTCTGCATCCCCTGGGCTTCTGCCAATCTATGCAGATCTCTCCCCCTTCTGGGTTAATAAGTCGATTGTTTCTGTTTCTTTGTACCCAGGTTCTCTGTCTATTCCACATCATTTGAGCTGTGCAATTCCAGATTTTGTGTGTGTGACAATTAAGACAAACCACGTAGGCAGCATTGGAGATGTTGATCCTCTTGGTCAAGCTGCCTGCATGGATGGGAAAAAACTCCTGGGCTTTCTTTGCTCTGCTGAATTTTGGCTCATACACTCTACTTTGATCCCTGCTCTGCTCTGGCAATGGAGACCGCTTTCTTTTTTGCCTACTTAAACTGGACACTGCTAATGCATTGGCTTTTAGAGCCATTAGTTCTGTTTGGGATAACACCAGTGTGCAATTAGTCACAAACAGTGATTCTGACCATATGTTTTAGTTTTGTTATCATCATGTATGCATGATTTTTTTTTTTGGCACAACATGCATGATTGTTGAATTGACATTATGAGCAGGCGAGAGTGTTGCAGATATGTGCAGACGAGAGTGTCATCATTATGCATTTTATAGTTTTTTGTGCAAGGGGTGCCCCAATCATCAATTGAGTCCAAATTCATCAATTTTGGAGTAACCAAGTGATCAAAAGAAGGTATGAAGACTGTTAGTTACTGCCTCATCCCCGAATGAAATACATTCTGACCTGTCATGAGTGCTCTCCTCTTTATGTCATACAACTGGTCTTTCAGGGTTCTGAGAAACTTTTCATCAATTAACCCCAGGTCAAAAATCCCATCCTTGGGTGGGTTTTTTTAGCTGCTGGTGCCATTCTTGTCTGGCTCTGGCTTGATACATTAGGAGCACTTTGTTTTTTTTGTCACCCTTGTTTTGAAGCTTATGGTGCATTAGCCTGAAGAAAAAAGATGTGCATGGCATCGACCATGTTGTTCAGCCATTTTTCCTGAATTATGTGTTCTAGGAAACACAAAGACACAACACTCAGCTGTTCCCAGGTGAGGTCCTTGTCTTGCAGGACTTTTGCTTTAGTTCGAAAATTGGAGGCTGGTTTTAGAGCCAAAATGCTCTCTTCCTGCATCAACATAAAAACATCATTGGAGGACACAGATTCAGTTTTGGTTGCTTCCATCCACGCTTCAGGTGTGAAGTAACTCAGTTTGATGTAATCATGTTCTCTCAGTTTTTTGATTGCAAAATGCATGGTGATAAGACCCCATACAGGCTAGGTGCATTAACGGCAGGCTCGGCATTGGTTCTGGACACCTTGCCATGTGCATGCCAAATTTAGCGCACACAATTTATCCAGTTTAGACCTTACCTGATGGCCACACATGGCAGGCAACAGATCCAATCAGTGATAGTGCCAGCAGCAGCTGGAATGACAGCAGGCATCACACCACCAGCAAACAGTGATAAGTAACAGCAATCAATCAGCAAGTGGCATGGCTGGCCAACGATAGCACTTACAAACTAGGCATAATGTCATTTACTTGTGATGGACGGCCTGACAGTTACCCTGGCACCTGACATCTCTTGGCACCCCTCACTTAGCCAGGTGGACAGCTTGCTGGCTTCATTTCTCAACATTTAGTTTAATGCATGACGATTAATTACATTACTTACAGTTCACTGCCCTGTTGCAACCTTTAGCTACTTGGTAATGGGGACTTGGTGTTTTACTATAAATACTTACCATTGTCACTAGTTAGAACAGAACAGAGTACCCCACTTTACACCCCTCGGTTCACTCTATGGTTCAGATTTCTTTTGAGCTGACTAAGTTCATAGTCGCCAATTGTCTAAACACTCTTAGCCTGCTTGCCACAGTTATGCCTACAGAACCTACGTGCCTTGCACCTACGGCAGGCATCATGCTGCTTAGTTATTGCTAAGCCTCCAGTTTTCTTCCTGCATCCTCTTGCCGCACTTGCCCGTATTCATCTCCCCTTCCTTTTAGGTGCACTTTGTCATTAGCACACTCTCCTTGCCATACCTCTTTGCCAACTATCATTACTGACTTCTGCCAAATCTCACTGTTCAACTTATTTTTGGACTTGTTCTCTGGGTCCTGCCTGTGACTCCCTCAATCTTAGCATGCCCAACACATTGTTACACAGGTCAGTAGCCATAAACTGTATCTGCTACTGATTCACTTTTGGACATCATCAGCAGGTGGGTAGTCCACTACCTCTGAAATGGCTTTCCTGGACACTTACTTTGGTCCTTCATTGATCTCTTCTGGGGATGCTTCCCTAGAGGCTCTTCCTCAAATGAAAACGGCATCCAAAGTTTGGCTCCTCCCCCTCCCTTCTTCCTGCCTCTCCTGCTGTGGGGCATCTGCTCTAGCTGCTTCCCTCTCTTCCCTCTCTTCTGTCCACTGAGTTTTTCTTTGCTCCCAAGCTTCTCTCCACCTTTCCAACAAAATTTCTGCAGCTCTCTGATGTGACATCCCAGCTCTGTCATAGATCACCACCTCTCTGGTAAACTTATGCTCATCCAGCATAAAATCTGGCAGCAGCTCTGAATATGGGTCAACAACAATAGTAATCATAGCTGGTACCTTTTCCAGAGGCAATGACAGATGAAACATTTTATTTTGAAGTAAACTAAATTCTGAGACGAGCTCAACTAGAGCATGGTGAAGAGATGTAATGACATGGCCGCAGAGGAAAAAAGTGTTGAACCTTGTGACCACGCAATCACGTCAGGCAAAGACCCCACCCTGTTCTCCCTTTTGTTCCTTGCTGGATCACAAGACCACCTCACCTTTCTTCATTATCTGATTACACTGTCAGAAATTGTGTCTAGTTACCAGTATGAATCTGCTTCTTACAAATCAGTTAGGACCAATGATCAGCAATTCATACATTCAAGGTATCTTCTAAAGAGTCTGATATTTCAAAATCCCTATAATCTTGGTCAGCCAGAGCTATTGCATCTGCTGAATTTCTGGAGAGACTGTCAAGGACAGCATAGATCTGATGACACCTTCTATCTCAACTATCATAAGGAGCTAGTAGCTGCTGAGTATGGGACCTGAGCTGATTGTGAAAAAAATGCAGCAGCAGTGGCAGCATGGAAGACTACACACAAAAATAGAGGAAAAAATTAGAAACAGAGACCAACACCATCAGTGGAAGTTAATAGCAACAGTGGAACAATTGCTAATGATGGAGCTGCTGACAGCAAATCTACTTCAGCCACTAGATGTGCAGCTAACTTGGAGGGGCAACTAGGGGCTGCACTTCTCCTGTCACCTAGCTTATTATACGCACCACTGCCTGACTTACAGCAGGGACCCCCTGTCTTACACTCACCACACACTTCAGAGCCTCAGCACCACAACAGATCCACTGTTCACAATAAATCTGGACTGAATATATCAGTTTCTGCTCAGGACAATTCCATTTAAGATGATTTTGCTCAGGACAAATGTGGTGGTAATATAGCAGTGGTGGATGCCACTACTATCCACCTCTTACATTAAAAAGGATGGAATTATTCAGACCTTCCAATTAATGGCTCTAGTAATAGTTCTACTTAATATAGAGTGTCAAGAAGTGTGCTCAACATTCTGTGAGATGAGAACATTTATGATAGCAATGAGGAGTAGCAGCTGCATTAAAATCATTTGACCAGTTCACCATCATTGATGTGGGAGAGAGGGAGAAAGTTATAAACTTATATTACATTTTTGTAAACTATAGTATTACAAAAATATAGCAATGTCTATTGAAAAGAATAAAAAATTCTGCAATATTAAAATGTCCATCTTCATCTGTCTTCTGTCACTTTGCATCTTTCAGTAAGCCAATTAGATGATTGGGTCCATTGAATTAGCAGCTGACTACTTCAAAAGTTACTGCAAGCCTGTCTTCTTGGGCCAGAGAGAGGCTTCTTGGCAGAGTGTAGCATAGCATGCTATGTGGCCATGGCTACATAGCTTTTAATTAGTATACTTAGCTAAAAGTATATTATATTTACTATAATATAATTTTATTTACAAATACTACAAATACTTATTTACATGCTGCTTAATAAGCAGCTTAATTTTGTGTTATACTACATAGACAATAGACTGGACTTGTCTGATTCTGTGCAGTGTGACCTGTAAACTATTACAACCCTGTAACTTTGTTACACAGAGACTGGCAGAGAGACAGAAAATAGTTGAGGGAGTGAGAGAGATGCTTGTCAAAGTAGGGATGGAGTGATGGTGATTGAAGCAGATACATCAGCAGCAGAGGCAGAGGTGTCATTAGTGGGAACAAATATGTCACCAGTAAGAATGGATACGTCAGCAGTAGGAATAAATATGTCAGCAGTGGCAGGAGATTTGTCAGCAGTAGATTCTTCTTCTTCAGCAATGGGTCCAAGTCCACTGTGGCCTGTTGGAGGCACTGTCACATCATCCCAAGCTGATGGACTGGAGGGACAAGTAGAAATGTGAAGTTGACTCTGCAAAGCATTGACCACACCCCAAATATTGCAGATCTCCTTCTCCATCTGAATGGATCTGTCCATTGTAGCTAGCAAGTGTGTTACCCATAAGAGAAACATTGGCCTCAACGTTATCTATGCAGCTATTAAGCATGTCAACTTGAGTCTGGTAGCAATAGAAGAAGTTTTCAATATATGGTAACTAGCTCTCCTCAGCTATGACAAATTCCTCCTGCACTTGCACCTCAACATTCTACAAAGCTTCTTGGAACCCATTCTCCATCTTGTCTAAATAGCTCTCTATCTCTTCCATCACACCAGCCACAATGGCCTCATTATGACCAGACTCCACTGCCTGCTTCTTGTCCTTACCCTTGACTGAAAGAGAATTTATTGGGCAGTTGAAGGTCAACAGCTTTGATGGACAAATGGATGGTTTTGATGGTCCTGCAATTGGACTGGATGGTTCATCTACTAACTATTGGTTAGCTATTTGAGCAGGAAAAGACTTTCATACCATCATCACTCTCAATAATTGTCACTGATTTTCTTGTCAGTAGTTTTTTCCTCTTTTCTTTCTTGCTAGGCTTAGTGGTCTTTTTGACAATGGTCAGGCTGCATGTTCATTTGCAAAAGAGCTAGCAAGAATCACATGCCATGCTGCCCTTTGTTCTGACACATTGTAGTTGCTTACTTGTGCAATATTGGCAAGGAGGGTTGATGTGCTGACTCTTGCAATGAGGTGCCATCTTCAGATACCTGCCCGACAACATCTCTCTAGTAATTTCCCCCTTTAGTATCCTTCCCTCTTGTTTTTCCTTTTCTTCTTTGTCCTTATCTTCATTTTTGTCCTCCTGCTCCTCCTGTATATGATGGGTATGGGAAAGTGGATGTTGACCAATGTAAGTCACCAAGTGGCAACAAGGAGCAGGTGGCAGACTCAGCTGTTTTTGCTTCTTGGAGGTTGGCAATAAAACAGAGGAATCTCCTGCTGTTGGAGGACTCAGCTGTTTTCTTTTCTTGAGAATTGATGCTAGACCAGACAAATATCCTGCTGCCAGCCTATAATCTATCCACTTTTCTTGTTTTGGTGCCATTGATAGATCAGATTGTCTTTTGCCCCCACTTCATTCTCCTCTCTTGCTGCTCTTTTGGGCCTATTTATTCACACTGTCCTTCAACCACCTGTTCATCTCCTTGTCAGAAAGCTTGCTCTTCAGTAGCAGGATAGCTTCATTGATAAAACTTCTCCTGGCATCAAAAAGAAGTGTCTTGTCATTCTTTACCTTGCTGACCATTGATGGGCTTCTACTCAGACTAAGTGCATCAAGGGACACTATAGGACTACCAACACTTGTCAATCTGGAGACTCAAGTGACTTTTTTGGACACAGGACATCTCTGGCTTTGGCTCCTCAATACAGGCTTCACTTACCTCTATGGATAGAATATTTCCAGGCTAAACAATAGCAGTGTTCTTCTGGCCTACACACCAAACCTACTGTAAGCTGTCTAGCAACATCTGACCACTCAGTTAGCCTTGCTGGTCCCTTGCTTGCCTCTATGCCTGCTTGACTCCTGCTTGTCACTGGTGCTCACTGGCTCTGTGGAAGGAGTTCCACAGATGTTATGCATTTCCCTTACAGTCATCTCATGATGAAGGCCAGTGAATGAACTACATTCTACTAGTGCATAGCACTTATGAATGTTCTACATAAATGATTGTATGGCAGCAAGCCCAGCAGAAGCTAATTACCAGCCAAACAACTAAACAAGGGAAAGTCAAAGGGTTTATAAGTGCTACGGAACAACAATGCTGATTTATCATTCTTTCATACCATATGTACTGCACATGACCCACTAACGGGTCATTTGAACAAAACTGTCTTTCCACACATTTTTCTGTCCACTTTGCACAAAACTGAGTATACAGTCTGTTAGATAACTCATTTATTGTTGCAAGTCTAGGATTCATTAATTTTATGATGTGTATTAGTTGCGCTGTGAATATTTTTTGACAAAAACCGTCTTTGAGTGAGAAACAAGTCAATGTCGGAGAATGCTGAGGAGTGCTTCGGGTGATGTAATTTCTCCTGGATGCCAGCTTGATGTGCTCATATCTGCACATTTGGTCGCAACTGGGGGTTGATTGTCTCAAGATTCCAACCAGGCATGTTTCCATCAGCAATTGCTGATGTTTTGTCAAGATCAGCTGCAAGATTGGATGCTGTGGTGAGAGGAACTATCCGACGAGGAGTGGGTCGAGGACACTTTTGAACAGGAGGTTCAGAAGGGATAGGAGGGGAATTTTCATCTTCTTCATGGTGTGTGTCTCTCTCCTTTTGCTTCCTTTGTTCTGCCTTTGACCTGCTTGCTTCTTTCTCAGCCTTTTTCCTTGCTCTCTCCTGCTCTGCCTCCATCCTCTTCAGTGCCTTTGCCACCTCTGCTTTGGACTTCTTCCTTTCTCTCTCTTCTGCCCTCCTAGCTTCAGCAGCAAGCTTCTGCTGTGCCCTTTCCTCTGCAGCAATTGCTTTTAAACAAGCCTTTTCAGCATCTCAGATTGTCCATTCAAGATATGTAGTAGACTATGGAGATTTTATATATCAGATGTCGGTTAGGTTTGAGGCTTAAAATAAAATCCATAAAAATCATATCAGACACAAAATAAGATGTTTAAGATGTAATTAAGCTCTTAGGATAATCTTATAGGCTGTGGAGCTCCATTACATGGTCCTGGTTACAATACAGTAGATATCATGATATGATATTACACAGCACTGGTGCCTTCTCCTGAGAACATGACAGTGGTTCAGGGGACCTCAAAATTTGCTGAGGAGGGGATGAGATTGCTTTCATTAACTGGACCATGGTTCTTGCCTGACCAAGCAGGTGTAGAGCAAACTGTGCATAGAATTATGTCTGAATCATGGTGAGCGCATCATAAATCACTCAGGCATCAAAATGTCCATAGAGCAAAACTTTGGCATTTATGCCACTTGCACCTTGAAATGTGCAAGATACTTCAGAGAATACATAATATATTGCTATCCAATACTCAGAAGAAGAAGAGACACTGTATTAAGAGGAGAAAAATGCAAATGACTCGTTACCTGGGTCATGTGCAGTATTGAATATATATAGTATCTTAGCTGAGATGGAAGAGTCCCGCCCATAAATTTTAGATCCTTACAATTTCTGTGTCAAGCTACTCCCGGCCAACCCACCTTTCGGCAACGAAAATACCAATTCTTTTGTCCGAGCACCATTCCACCACGGAGGGATCGTACCAGTTCCCAGCGTCAAAGTAACACGAATACCGGCTAGCTGGTGGGACGGGTCCGACACCGTTATAAGCCCTGCCTGCGTCCTATATATGAGCGCCACATTACCGTTGACAGCGATACTGAGTGAAGCCAAAGCAGGAGTGGGTTTGTAAGTGACTGCACCTCCTCCGGCGTCCCAGAATACTGCCATGACGATTCCATTACTCTGTGTGTCATCGAAGACGGCAGAGATGTGTGCGTCACTTTGAATAGAGCGAATTTTGGTGTTAGCCGCCTTGGTATCGAAAGAATCGGCAGTTGTTCCAGGGAATACTGTGTACGACAAGGCCGACACGTCCGCACCCTGATGCTTGATCCACGCCGCAAAAAGATCGACACTCATGAGGGGAGCTTCAGAAGTAGTCCCAATTTTTGACCAATCACCATTTTTCACACCTACATCGATGGACAACGCTACGCCACTGTCCGCGAACTTGTAGCCGACCCCACCGTGCCACAAAGTGCGCGCAGCAGGTGATGAATATTTCTTAGCACGAGTCGCTGACCCATCAACGATGACGGGACCATTGTGGCGGCGTTGGTCCAAAACGGAGATGGCAGGTGATTGGGCAGTCGCACCCATCAAATTAGAAACCATAACGTGTTGCATATCTCCCTCTAGGTAGAACCACGCTTTTTGCCACTTTAGCTCTTTTGTTACAGGGTTTGTGTATCGCATCGCCGCAACACCAATTTTACCATCCGAGGCACCGCCTACAAAAGCTTCGAGGCCAAGGAGCTTTGTGTTGTCGCAAGTGAGGGGTGTAGCACCGTAGTCAGTCGTGATGCCTGGAATGAGATTCCAGTCCCAGGCTGCAGCGATGTCCTCATATTCATCACCGCGAATATGATGGTACGTCACACCATCAGCAAGATGGAACCCTAGTGGCTATCGAACCACACAAATCTCAGCAGGAAAGCCATACGTGGAAGAATTGCACACACGTTTTGTGAATTCACGCATTCCGTGTGCCTAGTCCTCGTCGACCAAAGTTTAAGGGTTGAAACATAATTTTTGCCTCGTTGAACCTAAATAAGACAATGAACAATCGGTTCAGGCGCAAATAATAGAGAGTGTCATACCATGTAATCATTGGTATAGAACATCCGGTTCCCAATGAGACCTCCGGCATTCACGTTGGAGGGTGCAGATAAAGTATTGGAAATGTCGAGCAATTTTCTAGAATTCCATAATTGTCCTAGCTCTCCTACAGCTGTGAGGTTTATCTTGATACCATTCGTTGCTCCACTACACTGTACATCAGCCAAGGACCATGGTCAAGTGTTCAAGATTACACTACACTCACTTAATGTCAGCTACGGGAAAAGTGATGAAACGTCCGATAACAGACTAAATTTCAATATCCAACAGTTAGCTCAAGATGTGCCTTGTACGGCTGACGACTCACCAAATCCCAATGAAGGGTTTGAGTTATGGTATTGCGGATTATCATCCACCTATTGCCTTCGAACAGCGTCTCAAAAGCAGCTTGTCCCGCTGCGTCAGCGGCAAAGGTACTTCCGGCGGCTTCAATCTCATCCCCAATGATATCGTTTGAGCTGATCAAATTTGTGAACATTATCCCAGAAGAGTATTGTCAAATGCATACTAGTCCTTGCCTAGAAACTATGATGAGAATGGCGTTGCGTTGTTATGATACCAACGTACCATAATTGCCATTATATAGGATACCATCATGTTGACCTTGAAGCGAGCATGAGAGTGATGAAATTAAGATTGCTAATCTACCTACCAAAAGCACCATCTGTGCGTATTCCATCGGCTCTAGTCTCGTTCATGATAATGAGCTCTTTGTGAGAACGATTGTAGGCATCTGCCAACCAGTCGGTGTTTCCAGTAAGCAGCGCCGAGTCCTTCCCGATCCTTGCAACGTCGAGAGCGTTAGCTCCAGTCATACCATCAACGTCATATTTATAAGATCTGGTAGCCATACGTGTGACAATTTCAACTTGTGATGAGGTCAGCGTGTTTCCTAGCAGAAGTGAGGCGGACGTGGCAAATTTTGGTATGAGGATGACCTGAGAGCCGACTAGTCAGGAACTTGGCTGGCGAGGAAGCGAAAAAAACAAACATTAGAGAACCAGTTGGTATTCCTACAGCAAATCAAATCAAGCTCCTATGAGAAGATCAATAACATACCATAGAAGATTCTCAGGATTTTCGCAGGTACAACTCGAGCCCTCTTTCCCACCCGAAGCAAGACATGCCTCATCGGTAAAGTCGCGATTGTACCAGTAATCTATAGCCGCGGATGTTTTCGACCTGAGACCCTCGTCCTTGGTATATTTTTCAGAACCATTCAGTCCCCCATGCCAAGCAGCAGCCATGAGTACTGCTCCCAGTATTGAGTCGCAGCATATGAGTCTACTGATCTATCACATACCGATACGGCGCCAGTGTTCTTGAGCAGGCCAATTCGCACGACGCGCCTCGCAACCAGTCGTGTAGTCGACCTCGGACTCTGGCCATTTCCCATTGTTATCGAGACTCAAAAGCCTCGAAGAGCTTCGACAGAAATTCCAAATCGCAAGATCAATTAGTACTCACCAGCCTGAGATATTACGTCTGGGGTCGGCAGCGACACCACTGATGATATTACGGACGCGGCGTTCGTATATAATAGCCAGCGACTCTGATCTAGCCTTCACTTCCTTTGAATAACTCTTTGGGAACACGAAAACACGGAAGTCAGATCGCGCTGGGACTGGACGTCCAAAACGCAGTTTCAGCTCGTGCGGCTCGACTTTTTGAGGACCGAGTGCATGTAATAAAGGCACGGGAATGCAGAGGAAAAAGAGTAAAAGGTTGTGAGAGAAGCAAAGGAACGTGAAGAGTAGGCTTTTCATTGTAATTCCGAAACAGCCGAGTGGGGGTTCTGTGGAAGGAGGCTAACATTCCTACTTCACAGTTTTAAAGAGGACTGAAGCTTCAAGCTTGAAGGCTGACTCACCTGTGGCTTTTTCGGCTCGACGTTTCACGTTGGAAATCCAATGCCAAAAATGGTCTTTCAGACTGGGCCTGATAGAAGTCTCCATTGATAGTATATCTAGAGAGTCAATTTGGCAAGGCAGGGTTAATTTACGGCGTGTTTAGCCTTCGAATTCATTCGCTATATTATACAAAAGCCCCAACGACAATTGAAGACGATAGAAGTAACCTGAGATAAATTTTCGCAAGCCCCTTTTCATGTCTAGGTTTTCCTCTCAGCCTTCGTCACGACAAGAGATATGCCAAGGTACAGGACAGTCTTGGAAAGGACAGAAGCTGGACCCTTTGATGATTTGCGCATGTTTTGTTGCAACTTCCAGGCCAAAATGAGAAGGATTGTCATCAATTCCTTTGGTTCTCAGCAAGGCTCAGGCATGGGTTGTCCGTGGTACTCCCTTATTTTGGAGAGTAAACCCCAATTTTCGCGGCATCACCACGAGCTCCAATGCAATCGTCGATCTCAGCTTGGCGCTTCTCATTCGCCCACGAGGTATTCTGCGCATGCGAACCAAGCATATAACACATTCCCTTTGCAAGATATATCGAAGCGCATGGGCATGTATCACAGCTTGAAGAAGCAAGATGGTTCGAGAAAGAAGTATCTTTCATTCAGAAACTGCTCCTTCGGACCATCTGTTTTTGTGCTTCTCATTCGATGCAGTAAAATTCACGGAGCCGCTCAAATCCTAGGAGATTGTACCGGAGTCTGTGAACTCCAGCTCCTCTGACGGTCTTACTATTCGTCGTTATTGGACAAACTGGAGACGGTCGGCGCACGTTTTTTATACTCCAGCACATGAGAGGTCTACCGTTCATTATCTCGTCATCTTTAAGTTGAGCTTACCTGCTTCGAGAATCATTGCCTCAGGAATGTTTATTATAAATGTTACGGGCAATAAAAAAGTACATAAGCTTTTGACAAGCTCAATGCATTCAAGCCTGGCAGCTGGATTCCTCTAGACCGTTTTCGTAAATCAGCCTTTTTCCATGGCTACTTCTAGACCAAGCCGTAATGCTACTGGTCTCAGGCTACCACTCATTTTCTCTCAGCTTCCACGCAGACACGCAGACACGACTCCAAGGTGACAGTCTCTGCAAACGGGCAGGGCCCTACGAGTTTGACCTCGGACCTTGTGGAACCAAGGTTCGCTCATCTTTCACATGCCGGGTTTCAATCCTGTTCCGCGGCGGGCGACCACTCTGGCACACGAGCTCGTCATTTATGTCCTTCGGTTCCATACGGCTCGATATTGGTCACACGACATACATTCTGAAGTGCGGGAGCTTGCCATTCAATTGACGTCACTTTCCGAAAGCTTCAAGCGGTCCATAAAGTCAATCCGCAACGTATTCACTCACCATATGGGAGCACACGAGCAACTATCATTCATCCATACAGCACGGATGGAACAAACTGTAATGTTCATTTGCTAGAATGAGTCTTTACTACTGATGTTGTTGTCTAGAAGTCTACAAACAGCCGTGTTGTCCAAATATATGTATAATGATACAGAGAGAACGAGATTGACTTTAGATGACGGAAACTTCACGAGCCTCGGCCGCCTCTCCGAACAGAAGACTGATACTCTCGCCGTTGTGTGTCCTGCGGATGCTTTCTGCGATGGTGGGGCTGATGTCTATTGTTACCAGCTTGCTGCAGTTGTTGGCATGCACGTTTTGTGGGATCGTGTTGGTGACCTGGCGAGCGGAACACATAAGATAGCGCTGGCTTGTGACTGAGGATATGCACATACCACGAGCTCGTCTAATGGCAAGGCCTCAATCAGTGACATGCTTGTCTCGGAGAAAAGGCCTGAATCGAGGTGATGAGTGATGCAAAGGAAAAGGGCGGGGAGATGCTACCATGAGAGATTAATGCGTGTACGGCTTTTGCGCCCTTTTCACGGAGTGTTCGAGCCGCGAGCGTGAGAGTTGTGCCCGTATCGATCATATCGTCGACGAGAATCGCAACCTGCACGGAGGTAACTCAATAATACACCGGAGACAACCCACAACGAAACCGACCTTGTCCGTAACATCGCCAACGAGCAAGTCCATTCTTTCCGACTGGGACTTGCCATCGCGTGCACGATGGATCAGCGCAAACTCCACATTCAGTTTGTCAGCGATAGCCGTGACCCTACATTAGGGCGTCAATAGACCAAAGCACGTGAAAAAAAATTAGCTCACCTCTTGGCACCTCCGGCATCGGGACTGACGATGATACACTCAGGCCAATTCGGAATATTGCGCTTAATATACGAAATCATGAGCGGCTCAGAGAATAGGTTGTCGACTGGAATGTCAAAGAACCCCTGGATCTGACTTGCGTGCAGGTCCATGGTAATGACGTGGTCACACCCTGCAACAGTGAGCATATTGGCAACGAGTTTCGCAGTGATTGGTGCGCGGGACTTGTCCTTCTTGTCCATACGTGCATAGGGGAAACACGGTATGACGGCCGTAATCCTGCGCGCCGACGCAGTCTTGCACGCCGAAGTGAGGATAAGCAGCTCCATAAGGTTGTCGTTGACGTCGCCGCATCCGGACTGGATGATGAATACATCCTCGTCCCGTACTGACTCGGCGATCTTTACGTTGATCTCGCCGTTGGAGAAATTTTTGACGGTGACGGGAACGAGGGGCACGTTGAGCCTGAATGTGTGAAGAATCACTTGTCCATGGACTATTCAATTAGCTGCAGCTCATGGAGAGGCAGCTCACCGCTCGGCCACGGCTTGGGCGAGCTCGGGGTGGCTATTCCCTGTGCAAAGACAACGTTTAGAAGTGCTGACCAGCAAACGGCAACGAGACCAACCCGTAAGAATGCGGATAGAGTTGTTGTGGTACATGGTTTTGCGTCGTTTGAAGACTACTGCATGAACAAATGAAAGGAGAAACGAAAAGCTGATGAGGTGTGGTGGTTGAGAAAAATTACTAGAATATATCAAGTTCATTGTTTGGCATAAATATTTTCACAGCCACCTCTTGGTATGTATCCGGAAGACTGATCTGGGACAAATCTGGGGCCCAATGCCTATTGGTTCATTTCACGAACGTTGTTGTGATGTTTGGCGCTTTACGTCTACATGCGAGGGAATCGCAGTGGTCTATATAGGGTTTAAGGGGGTAATCTAATCGATATATTTTCCACCACGTATTCTGAATCGGCGTAACCTAATATTTGTGGCAGGTACGAGCTGATCCAAACGTTGTATAAGTGACAAGACAGGAAACACTGAGATGACCAACCTGTTGAGTCCTTTCACCCGTAGAATCTGCGCTGAATTGTAACTGGCGAGACCCCGTCCAACTTCAATCACGTCATCCATAGACAGGACTGGCTCCTCAGGCGCTGATGTCTCGGCAACCCCTGCAGAACTCGACGAGGGCGACAGTGTCTGCACTATCGGTGTCGTCGGACGTGTGCTCTCTAGTCCCTTAATGTAAGCTGCTTCCCTGTCCGCGGTTTCAGGCGCAATTCCGTCGTGGTAGCGCCGGATCACGATCCGAACAGCCTGACCAGAAGCAAAGGCATCAATGACTCCGGTGACGCCGGCAGCAAGTAAACGGCCTCCTGATTCACGCCGAGAAAGAACGTGGTAGGCGCCAGTGTCAATGATGACACTACCTGACGGGAAAAGGGTATGAGTAGTCCAGGATTTGAGATCACGCATGGGGTAAGGAGAGGCATTGAAAACAGTGTGAGGAGGGCGTATCAGAGGAGTGGGGGACGAGCTACGGCCAGGGTTTGCATTGTCCGGTCGGGAGTGAGCTGATCCACCATTATCTTGCGGTGTTTTCGTTGGGCTGTGATCATAATACTGAATGATGTTGGAGATATTTTCGGGTTTTTTGCTCGATAAGATGACGGTAGACACTCCTGCCGCCGTTGCGATCTCAGCTGCGATGATCTTCGTCTCCATTCCACCTGTACCGAGGCTCGATCCGAGCGTTGTCGTACTGACTGAAGCAACGTATGGATTCTCTATGTAAAACTGACCAGACAGTGACTTACCTTGCGACCGTATTGCTGATATTGAGTCTACGACTTCAATCAGTTTCGCATTGGGATCCTTGCGGGGATTTGAGGTATATAAGCCGTCGACATCTGTCAGAAGGAACAGATAGTCGGCATGGATCATGGATGATGTTATTGCAGACAGAGTGTCGTTGTCACCGAATTTGATTTCCTGAGAACGTGAATTAGCAGCCTTACGACATATATAGAAAGGACGCTTCTTACGCTGACTGACACAGTGTCATTCTCGTTCACGATGGGAACAACGCCCATAGACAGAAGCTCCTTGAATGTATTGACAGCGTTCAAATACCGAGTTCGCTGCCGTCGTGTATGTTAGAGGATTTCAGAAGAGTACCACACGGCCTCGACACACATCCGAAATGTCACCACGCGTCAACAGCACTTGCGCGATCGGCTGCCCCAACTGACTAAAGAGATTATCCCATAACGCGATTAGTCGCCCCTGGCCGATAGCAGCCAGAGCCTGGAGCAATTCACGAATTAGTCGTGATAATCAAGTCGCATACGTTGTATGGACGTACTTGTTTCCCGGATAGATTCTTGGGTCGCGAAGGCAGTTCCATGCGTTTGAGACCGACTGCGATAGCACCCGAGCTGACAAGGACAACTTTGTGTCCTTTAGAACGAAGGCTAACAACAGTCTCAACGACTGATGAGAGCGTTGAGAGCAGAGGCTGGTGAGTAGTCTCATGAACGATAGAGGATGAGCCTGTTTCGTGATCAATCCAGTATATTCAACTTAGAGATTTTTCAAAGCACACCAAGCTTAATTACAATTGTGCATGGAGGTCCGTGGCGACGTGAAGACATCGCGTAAAGAGAAAAGTGGAAAGATTGTCAATATCGTGGTAAAGGCAGAACTGATAACGAATGACTCGTATTCTTGGAATCCGGAAATGACCATCGGATATCGGGATATTTTTGAGCAACCCGGAGTGGGAATTAGAACCGTGTGCGAGCAGATGAGGACATCTGGACACAGGATCTGCTTCCCCGTGCTATGTATCTGTACTGACAGTTGAATGACTCGTGTTCCCCTCCCTCCACCTGTTTGTGTATCATAACTACACTACAGCATCGTATCAATCGATGAGCATGGTCCTACTCTATATTATGCAGTAGTTTGGGTTAGAATTAGAATTGCCTGGGACACCACAGATACTCACCGGACCGGCCACCCCTGCTTTGACTGGCCACCTCTGCTTTGTCTGGTCAGTGTGACCAGACAATGGCCATTGTTTCGTAGTACAGGTATATAAGGATACGTTACATGGACGGCACCCTCAGAGTACTCAAAACATATTTATTATTGCGATAGAAGACTCACTGTACTCTTAGATTAACGTCCTTACATTGATCTTAGGTCTGACAGCGTCTCTGCTTGATTTCTAACAGTTTGTGAGGCTGACAGCACATCGAGAATCACCCTTGTAAAATGCGATTTATGGTAAAGGAGGGTTTTGAACGTTCACAAAGTAGACTCGTGAGATCACTGTGGGGAGACGCTGGTCTGAGTTGCCCATAAGGAAGGCTCGAAGGCCTTCTTCATTCCAGTTAAAAAGACTAGTGCCACGTACCCGGATTGAACGAGTGACCTTCGCATGATATCGCCAGAACACAAGAAGACATACAAGTGCGACGCGCTACCACTACGCCAACGCGGCGATGAAGAACCAGAGAGATAGCGTGATAGCGTGTTGACTGGAAGCACTACTGGTGCCAGAACCGTTTTCTGGCAGAAAAATCGATGTCCAATGCTCAAGACCCTGACCTGACGCACACTTTGTGGAAAAAAGGTGGCGACCGGGCGTGATCGGGAGAGCCACTACAGTCAAACCCCTTATAACCCATGGCCCCTCTGGAGAAGCCAAAAGGTATGGGTTATTAGAGGGTATGGGTTACAGGCATTGTATAGTCATTTCTGAGACTTATTTTCAGTCGATATATGTACCAATAAAATGTTTTTGTCATATAATGGCTATCTAAACATCTTTGGGGGTGAAAAACTGAGTAAGAGTGGTAGCACTGCTGGCAGTGAAAGATGTTTCCATTGGAAAAAGTGTAAAAGAAACATGTTATACCATTTCCCACGTGCCAATTCCTGACAGAAAAAGTCTTTAAACAAAGCAAAGTGCCTTTTTCTATCCGAAATTGGCACTTTGGAAATGGTATAATATGTTTCTTTTACACTTTTTCCAATGGAAACATTTTCCAGTGCCAGCAGTAATTTCAATCTCTCAAACATTGAAATTCCTGAAGGCATGTTTGGTGCCTGAGGCTTGTTAGAATCCCTTCCAACTTCCATATAGCTGGCCAATGTCAGATACATACTTGAGAATAGTCAAGGCTGTGCTAAGTGCTTCATCATTGTCCAAGACATTGCCACCATTCATTTCTCTATTTTGTTCTGCTTCATGATGTCCAACCATGGCCTTGTAAATATCCTTCTTGATTTCCTCCTCAGATTCATTTCTCTATTTTGTTCTGCTTCATGATGTCCAACCATGGCCTTGTAAATATCCTTCTTGATTTCCTCCTCAGATCCATCATTGTACATCTTGTCCTTATTAAAAGGATTAAGCAACTCATGAATATCCATCCAATTGTTGTGCTGAAGAACTCTGAGATTTTCGAGATGAGTTAAGGCCTGTTGAACCTCAATGTCTGCTGTGTTAATAGATTCTGTGGAGTTGAGAAGGGATGAGATCAGGACAGATGGGGTAGCCATAGGCTTGTTGGAAGGGGAATTAAGAAGATTTGGTAGGATACCAGACTTCTTCCAACAGTTCTGAATGGTTGTAGTGTCCACTTCATTCCATGCAGTGTCAGCCATGTGCATGGCTTTGAGAATGTTGAGATCATATATTTCAGCAGGTGGGATGTCATTGTCATAGCAATTGATGGCACAATTTATGAAGCAGGCATGGTAATGAGCTTTGAAGCAGTGGATAATGCCAGCATCAGCTGGCTGGACATGGGCTGTAAGATTAGAGCTGAAGTTTTCAATACAAATGTTTGTAAGGTCATGATGTTCCATCTGCCTTTCTCACTTTGCATTTCCTGTTTGTCTTCTCTCCGACATCTCAGCATATTGCATCCAATACTTATCCTTATTTTTGAGCCAGTCTGAAATCAATGGTTGTTTGAGACAAAGATTAGGATACATTTTGTTCCAATAGGCTGCTGTTTAGCTTTGACTTGACTTATTTTGATGATGCCAATCAAGAATCTCAATCCTCTGGTTGAGAGTTGTGTTTTCTTTCTTTGTGAAGAGGGTTCTTTTTTCTTCTGTTCTCCATGTGGCTTCACATTGTGATTCTCAGGTCTTGTCCACACTCAGGTGAAAATTTAATCATTAAAATAACAACAAACTTTTATGACACTTTTTTTTCATGCCAACAGCTGTTTTTATACCTCTTCCAAGCTCTATAAGCCACTCTACCACACACTTCTAATGCATATTCAATTAAGCTGCAATCAATTAAAACCTAACTTTATAGATATCTGCAAAATCAGAAACTCTGCTCTAGTAAAAAACACCCTTGAAGATTGCATAAGATTGAAGTCATCAAACACAAAATGCAAGCAGCTGCTCACTCACAAGAAGTTGACCACCATAATCAATCACTATGCAACTTTCAACAAGCATAATGACTTGCTGTTCATATTTCTTATCCTCACAGGATTCTATGCCTTGCTTCAGCTCAGAGAATTAACACAGCCTGATAATGATAGACTGATGGATGACAGAAAAGTCATCAAAATTCTGTCAGTGCATGTCCACATGATTTTTTTTGAATCAGCTCCCAGCACACAAAGCAGATACTTATTTTGAAGAAAACCAGATAGTAGTAAGGAAAGTCAACCATACAGCCAACCTGCATTCTGCCTTTTCCACTTATTTGCAGAGCTATGACCTGTAAGGGCAACCTCTGGAGGCTATGGCTCAGTCACACAGCTGGCAGAGGGAGATCCAAAGTGTATTAGAGTATATACTGACAATATCATAATAATACTCACCTGGCAGAGGTAGATCCAAAAAGAACAAGTCCAGAGATTCCATATGCCAGATTGGACACTTCTGGAGCTTCTGAAGCATGGGAAACAACTGTACAGTACAACAAAACATTAAAAACTCAAAAATTAGCTAAACAAACAAGTGCACAAACAAGGCAGGTGTCAGGGGACTCACCCCCAATCTGATGGCCAGACTGAGCGTGTCAACCAGGAGCTAGAACAGTATCTCCAGCTCTTCTGCAATGAACAACAGGATGACTGGGATGACCTATTACCAGAGGCAGAGTTTCAGTACAACAACCGTGTACACGCTGCCACCCAGATGTCTCCTTTCCTTCTAGATACTGGTCGACATCCTCGGATGGGATTTGAGCCTCGTGGACGACCTTCAGAGAATGAAGCTGTCAACAAGTTCATAGATCGGATGAAGGCAGCCCAGGAGGAAGCCAAGGCAGCTTTAGCTAAGGCAAAGGATGATATGGCCCGCTACTACGATTATGGACAAACTCCAGCCCCCAAGTACAAGCCTGGAGATCGAGTCTACCTGGATGCCTCTGACATTGCTACCACCTGACCTTCTCAGAAGCTCTCTCACCGTCGTCTAGGACCCTTTTCTATAGTACGGCAGGTAGGCCCACTTGCCTATCGACTCAAGCTGCCTAGTGGAATGAGTTGACTCCATCCAGTCTTCAATGTGGTGAAGCTTTCTCCAGCCCCAGAGGATCCAATCCCAGGTCGACATCCACAGCCACCTCCACCACCAGTTCTGATAAACAACCAAGAAGAGTATACAGCCGACTCTTTAGGAATAAGCTTCAGTTCAAGGTCAAGTGGAAGGGCTACGGAATCGAGGACATCTCCTGGGAGCCACAAGACTCTTTAGGAATAAGCTTCAGTTCAAGGTCAAGTGGAAGGGCTACGGAATCGAGGACATCTCCTGGGAGCCACAAAAGAATGTCCATGCCCCTGCCTTAGTCCGGAAATTCTATCAACAGCATCCCAATGCTCCCCGGGCAATCAGAGGCCTCTATTCTCTTTCCAAGGTAGACCAGGCCATCCAGAACTACTTCTATTCAGCACGTCAAGACGCCACGCTCTAGAGAGGGGGTGATGTCAGGGGACTTCTCATTTCTTCCTTTTCTCACTCCTTATCTCTTCACTCTCCTTCCATTCATTCTCTTATTTCTTCTGACATTATTTCATTTTACTGTTTCTATTCTTTCAACACTATCTGTCAGTACAACTCTCAGCCCTTGAGATGCTCTGGTTCTTTAGCCACCATTCAGACTGTAGAGAAATATGGATGTCTACAGGAAGTAATTAGTCGGGAGGTAAATAATAGTAAGTGTTTTTACGTACCCTCAGTCACTCCAGTAATGTATGGTCGACTGAGGGTAATATTTTGTGTATCATAAAAAAATATCTAGCGAAAATAAAGTTTGATGGCCCCCTACCGATTGCCACCACATACGGTGGTGGCTGAGGGGGTCTGTATAAGGAAAGACAAAAGACTGTGGCTGTGACGTACTGACGGTGCATGCGAGTCTACCCTCAACACTCCCTCTGACTTGTATGGCCGTCAGGGTTCTTCAAGCCTATTAAACCGACCAAGTAATTGTGGGCGGCTCGTGGCAGTGATTTTGTGCAGATGTCGGAAAGGTTTTCGGATGATGGTATATGGTAGATCTCCAGATCTCCCTCTGACACCCTTTCATGGACATAATGGTGTCGGATATCGATATGCTTAGTTCTAGCATGACCTTTAGTAGACTGAGCGAGTGAGATTGACGAGTTGTTGTCCACATGGATGAGCGCTGGTCGTGATTGTTCAAATCTGATCTCGGCCAGAAAGTTGTGCATCCATAACGCTTGCTGGCATCCTTGTGTCATGGCCATGTATTCCGCTTCGGTGGTGGACAACGCTACGGTCTGTTGCCGCTTTGAGCTCCATGATACTGGGCCGCCACTCATCATGAAGATGTAGCCGGACGTCGATCTCCACGTGTCTAAATCTCCTCCATAATCAGCGTTGACATAACCTGCTGGTTTGATTGACCCTCTCAGATCTCTTGAGTACACAATCTTGTAGTCCAAAATACCCTTGACATATGCTAGTACATGTAGTAGCGCCTTCCAATGGGCTAGTCCGGGGTCCGCTTGGAATCTGGCTAGTAACGTGACTGCAAAAGAGAGATCTGGGTGTGTGGCTGCCTGCGCCCACATTAGGGCACCTAAGAGTTGTCGATAAGGGCGGTCTTTCATGAAGGTGCATTCCTTCTCATTTTTAGGTGACATCTCGGTTGTCAGTGTGATACCGGTTGGCAGAGGAGTATATCGAGGATTACAGTTTGCCATCTGGAACCGCTCAAGAACGCGTGTGAGGTATGCTCTCTGGGACAGGGAGATGATCTTCGTCTTGGGGTCATGGTGTATGGCCATACCAAGTAAGAATGAGGGTTCACCCAGGTCCTTAACTTCATAGACCATCGCTAGTTCCCTCTTTGCCCTCTCTGCACCCTGGGTCGTTGAGGATATGCCAAATGTGTCATTGTTGAATGTATTAGTGATTGTAATCTCTGATCTCATCGTTCTTGACTGCACGCAGGGGTCTGCCCTCAATCTATTGTAACCTAATTCTTTGTATGCACCGTTGAGCGTTCAGTACCAATCAAAACCGCCTTGCATGAGTCCGTATATGGTTTTCTGGAGCCTAGCCAGCTTTCCCTCCCCTCCTGGAAAACCAGGGGGGAGTTTCATGTAGACCTCGTGCTCAGGGATACTGTTAAGGTAAGCTGAAACAAAATCAACTTGCCATATTTCCATCCCCGTCTGCGCAGCTATTGCTGCTGACATCCGGAGTGATTTGAGGCGCACGACCGCCGCGTAGGTTTTGTCAAAGTCCTCCCCTGCCACCTGGGAGTACCCTTTTGCCACGAGTTGCGCCTTCCTCCTTACAACCTCTCCCTCTGCATTAAATTTATTTGCAAAGACCCACCTACATTCCACAATGTTCTTGTCCCTTGGTACCTGACACTCGTCCACCAGTTCGAACACGCCCCTATCATTCATCATGCGTAGTTCCTCTTCCATCGCTGGACACCAAAGGTCGGGTCTCTTCATTGCCTCCGCATACGTTCTAGGTACCAACATCTCATCACCCTGATCATACTCAGTCAGACTCGCCAGGTACGCGTACAGGCTTTCAGCCGACAATGCGCCTGGCATGGTGGCGTCGTTTGCCCATTCCTCTCCCTCTGCCCATGCCTTGCGCTCACGCTGGAGTGTCTCCTGGGCTGCCACTAAGGCTGGCGTTGGTCTGCTAATCCTGGAGGAGCGTCGGACTGTCAGTGGAATGGGTGGGACATCGGCGTTCGGTGTGGGATAGGTAAGCGCCTGTCCAGGGGTATTTTCAGGGGTGAGATCAGTGCGTGGGTGTAATGGTCCGCTGTTAGGTTGGATCCTGGGGGCAATGGGCTGGCGGGGTAGGATCAATCCTGGTGCTGTGTCTGCGTGGAATGCTGGTAATGGGGGCTGAGGTTCGTCATCCTCATCACTGAGTATAGTGAGTGCTCTATGTCCCTTTCCCTCTTCGAAGATTACATCCCATGAGGTCACGATTGATCGTGTTCCTGGTTCGTACAGCTGGTACCCACTATTCGCATATCCTACCAGTTGAGCCTTTACGGAGCGTGGGTCAAGTTTGGATTTGACAAGCTCTTTGGGTACTTTCGCCCATGCCAGGCACCCCCATGGTCGGAGGTGGTCGACCCGTTGCCGGCGACCTGTCAACAGTTCCTTTGGGACAGTGCCTGGGTGGCGGGATGTTGGAAGTAAATTTTGGGTGTAGACCTGTGTCGACGCGGCCTCTGCCCACAGTTCCCGGGATAAACCGCTCTTCGCCAGCATGCACCGCACTCCTTCTAGAATTGTTCGGTTCGCACGTTCCACAAGACCATTCTGGGCATGGGCATAGGGTGTCGTGACCTGAAGGATGATGCCATGTCAAGTGAAGTAAGTGGTCCATGCCTCATTGACCCACTCTCTTCCCGCATCGACCCTGACTTCCTTCAGTTTCCTGCCAGTTTGGCGCTCAGATTCAATGTGGTAGGTGGCCATTGCTGTGAGGGTAGTGGCTGAGTCCTTTCGAGTGAGAAAGAACACTGTCATGTGCGAGGAGCCTCCATCGACTGCCACCAAGCAACTGTACACTGGCGGGTCCCCACAAGTTGATGTGGACCCGATCATTCGGTAACCCCTCTGGTTCTACTTCAGCATCGTATGGTCGTGATGTGTGTTTACCATATATGCAGTCTTCACAGACACCGGGTACCGACAGATTTCCTTTCAGATCCAGGCTATCAACTAAATTTTTTGCCAGTGCTTTCCTGATAGCTTTCACACTTGCATGCCCAAAACGTCTATGCCACACATCGAGAGTCGTCGGTTTCATCTGGGACCGTGCCACCATAGCTGCATGCTCTGTTGCTGTCTCCAGGGTGCTTATTAGGTACATCCCACCGGTGCCATTGCCTTGGAGCACTTCTTGTAACGGACTCATCCGTATTACCATCAGCGTCAACGACGCTATAATCATTTAGTAGAGTATTACGTAAGATAACGTCTTGTTTTCGCACTAAGTACTAGTCAAATCCGATATTGCGGTCTGATTTAGCACTGTGTGAAATACACAGATAGTTCTAACTAGTAACCCCAGGTTACATTTTTTTAAATCTTCTGCTATCGGCTTTAGACTCTAGGCTTGTTACCGACTAGGCAACTCTCATCAAAACCTCTCAATTCTCTGTTGGCATCACGCTGAAAACGTGCTTCCATGACTGGCTCTCTTGATCCGGACCCTCCGTTCTCAGCTGCAGATGCAGGTGACTTACCTGTGCTTCAGGTTGTGAAGACGCAATCTGCGTCAGCATACCAACCCCCTTCTCAGCTGCAGACGCAGGTGACTTACCTGTGCTTCAGGTTGTGAAGACGCAATCTGCGTCAGCATACCAACCCCCGCCAAAGCGGGACGAAAAGACTCCTCGCGATGTCAGCGCGAGCTATGGAATGCCTGGTGGGCTATCCGTATCACGGATGATGTCCATTGTACGACCTGGTGGAAAACCAGGAGATAGATCCGCGGTCTCAGGAGTGTCGCTGCCAGCGAGTCAAATGCCCTCACTGATGTATCCGGTATTGCCCGAGAGCTCTTCAGCTCCCTCGGAGGGTCAACCGGACGTTACCCAGTACTCGGAATTGGTACAAGGCAGCGCGTTTGCGCATAGCACCCCATTCCGGACTGCACCTACGGAACGGCATTTGGAGTATGTGGCCAATGCTGCCACTGAACCGGGACCGTCGTCATTGACGACACAAGTACAGAAGCAAGGACCAGCAATAGTGGTCAGTAGGGAAGACGACAATGTCGTAAGGTTGGACAAGGCGTTAACAACGCCTGGAAGTCCAGAGTTGCACCGACGAGCCGGCAAACAGCCGCAAGTGAGGCATGACGGCCTCAGGAGAGTTATGGACTTAGAGTCCGAGTTGGAGTCCTCAGATGATGAGGAAAGCAAAAGGTCGCATTCGACCTTATCTATCCAGTTGCAGCTAGTATTGGACCGATATCCGGCGGTCGTGAAGGAATCGACGTGAAAGCGTCTTCAGCTTTATGTAGTGAAGCACTTACAGTTGCTGGCGGCTAGGAGCCACGATGTACCCCGGGCAGATTCGAGTGAATATATCAAATTGTTTGTGCGCATCTTCGAACTCGAAGTAGTGGAATACCTTAAGCGCAAAGCGGCGCGAGGGTCAGCAGTCTCAACGGCTACTCCAGCTGACTCCGTAGAATGTGAGATGAGTGTGCGCAGGCGAGCGCCACTAATCGCAGACGCGATGGAATTGCTCAATGCGCCTCGTCAGGCTGATGAGTCTCAGCAAGACTACATTCGGCGCCAGAACGCCGCAAATCGTCAACGCATTGTTAGCGGAGTGCCTCAGCAGGCATTGTCTGAGGTGGAGACTGTAACGACGACTCCGGCAGAGCCAGAGGCAGCACTTGCAGTGCAGGAGGTTAAGACACCTCGTAAGCAAGTTACAATCAAGGAAGAGGTGGACGAAGTCCACATTCTTGAGGAGCGAACGCGACCACGACGCGTAGTGCGATGCGTCCACCTAGTGGACAACTGGAATGAACGCGTCAATTACCAAAGGATACGCAACCAGGACTTGCATGATCATGGTGAGTCGTTCATTGACGACCAGGGGGTAGTCTTTGAAGGGCGTGAGGGCGTAACGCCTGTCGATGACATGCGGCGACAATTCGCGGCTCGGACTGCTGAACCGGACAGAGATCCGGGTGGTAGTGACGACAGTAGTGGTCACTACGAACGGAGGGAGCCAAATCGTCGCAATCACAACGGTGGAGATCGTGATCGTAGGAATGACGATCAGGACGATAATAATCGTCGTGACAGGGGCAGGCAGGCTGGTGGATTACCAGCAGAGCAACAAGTGAGGCAACAGCCCACCGCACGGCCGGAAAGAGTGGTCAATGAGCACCTGTTTTGCAGTCCTTGGGCATTTTCGATGCCCGCACCTCATGATTTGCGTGAAACTACGCCGGGAATGAATGAAGCGGTCAGGGCAGTCCTCGGGCATTTTCGATGCCCGCACCTCATGATTTGCGTGAAACTACGCCGGGAATGAATGAAGCGGTCAGGATCCATATGGATCATATGCATGACCGCCTCACTCGTCTGGTGGATGACTCCCTTGGAGTCAGATTTAAGTTCCCTGCTGGGGTAAGCCCCCGTAAATCCGATGGTAAGCACATACGTGCGTACGCTGGAGGACATAGGTTCTCGCAACTGGAGGACTGGGCCATGGACATGTGCTACCACCTCGCAGCCTGCTGCTATGGTGGAGACGACATGGACCAGGAAAGGATATTCGTGCTACACGAATTTATGGAAGGAGAGGCTCGGAATTGGTTCCGTCGCCATGTTCTCCACATTAATCGTGACAAATCGCACTGGACATTTAAAGAGGTCCTGATAGGACTGTATAATCGGTTCGTTAACGCTGCGACGATGCAGGAAGCTCGCGATGCCTTTAGAAAGGCAGTGTATGACGCTAAGACTGGCGTCCAGACCTTTTATGATGACCTTGTGGGTCATGCACAGAATATGGCCGTCTATCCAGACGAATACACTATCCGCGAGACATTCCTGGACGGAATACCCGCAGACATGAGGAGAGCGTTGATACGCGACGATAACTTGTCTCCGGAGGTCAACACTGTGACTGAATTTTTGGCGTATGCCATCCGTTATGAGCAGTCGACACGGACTGCAAACCATTATGAGCAGCGTAGTTCACGCCGAGGACCAGTGAACCGTCAGGCAGTGAAGGTGGGAACCTTCCTAGCCAAGCGGACGGAGATGGAGAACAATCGCAATCCGCGATTCGTGGTTCGCAAGACAATTCCTGGAGGCCAACGGCCTCGATCGAAACCTGCTGGACAATTGCCGGCGAAGGACAGTCGACCCGTTTCGGGTCAGAATCAAGTAGCACCAAGAGGAGTAGTGGCGCCTGCAGCGCGTATGGCGGGTAAAACTGCTGGAGTTCCAGGAGTGGGCCAGAGAAGGCCTGCCGGGGACTCCTCAGCGTGCTACAATTGTGGCAGGAGCGGGCACTTTGCTAAGGAGTGTCCCGCCCCTCCTAAGGCACACATCCGAGCGGCCCATACGGCTGCGGCACCGAGCGATGTCGTCAGTGACGACGAGGACGATGAAATCGTCGAGGAAACCAAGGAGGAGCTGCAAGCAGAGGCTGACGGGTCGGAAGTGGATGACGCTGAGAGCGTCCAGATTGATGGCGATGAATACGTCGCAGTGGATGTGTACGACAGCGACTACTATGCTCGTGATGACGAGGAGGAACACCTGTTTGCACTGACGGAGTGCCGTGGAGATCAGCGCGTCCGAATGAGACGCGTAACCCTGCAGAAGGCAACTAATAAGTTGCAGCGGCCACACTATACTCCTGAAGAGAAGGAGTGCCTGGTCACGTATGTTGATGTCAACGGACATCCGGCATGGACGTTGTGGGACTCCGGGAGTACCACTACGGGCATTACGCCCCAGTTTGCTCACGTCAACGCGATTCGCGTTCATGAACTGGAGGAGCCCTTGATGCTCCAGCTGGGGACTGTGGGGAGTCGCGCTATGGTGCAGTTTGGCGCGGAGGTGAAAATAAAGACGTCAGGAACGTCGACGAAGGAATATGTGGATATAGCGAATTTTGATCGCTATGACATGATTATCGGTACGCCGTTCATGCGTAAGAACAAGGTGTCGCTGGATTTCGTGAACGACATGGTCGTTGTGAATGGTACGCCGCTGAAGGCGGAGAAAGTGGTGTTGAACGATACAGATGGTCGTTTGAGGCGCTATCGCGCAACCGAGAAGCGGCGTGATGAGCGCAACTGACTAGATGGTCGCAGGAGAGCGACTGTTCAGGAGGTGGAGGACGAACAGGCCCCACCGAAAAGCCTGCCGGCTGATTCGCCGGCTATACTGATGACTGAGGAAGAGTTTCAAGGAACTCTGAAGAAGGGGAAGCACCCGGATGTGACTGGGTGTACCAATGGAAAGCCTAAACAGGCTGTGCAGTGCAAGAATGAGCGTAGTAAACGCGTGGTGGAGTCGCTGGAATGCCAGCCGACTAGCTCTCGAGTAAAGGTGGAGGATCTCGTCAAGGACGAGGGATACAGTACGATGGGAACTGTGGGTAGCACTAGGTCGCTAATGGATCGACCAGTGCCTCGGCCAGGAGTGCAATGGGCGTATGACCCACGAATGCCACGGGAGTGGAACGAGTTGGTAGCGTCAATGGTGACGCAGGCTATGGGAAGTGGGCA
Source organism: Macrolepiota albuminosa (assembly GCA_027475525.1). Classification (NCBI taxonomy): domain Eukaryota; kingdom Fungi; phylum Basidiomycota; class Agaricomycetes; order Agaricales; family Agaricaceae; genus Macrolepiota; species Macrolepiota albuminosa. The sequence goes on along the minus strand of JAMWFC010000056.1, from coordinate 260,253 downwards.
AGCGACCCAGACGGGAGAAGTGTACCGTCACGCACGAGAGGACGAGATATCCGAAACATTGGATATCGTATTTGACGGATTCTCGCTGAAGGCGAGGAGTGTGCAGTCGTCGGCGAGTACGACGAGGAAACAACCGGTTGTAAGGTTGAATCCGGGAGACCTCACAGAGGAGCACGTACGTGCCTTACGGGAGCGATTTGAACCAAAGGTTCAGCCGCGTATAGCACGCGTAGCCAAAGGAAAAGGCAAGGCTTTGAGCCTTACAGAGGAGGATATTCCTCGATTGCGCCAGCAATGGCAACGGGAGTTCGCTGATATCGTCAATGGAACGAAGGAGGAGCTTCCTCCGTGGCGGGAGGTTAATCATGAGATCAACCTCATTGACGATAACAAGCAGTACAAGTATCATTTGCCTCGCTGCCCACGAGCACTTCAGGATCAACTTCGTGAAAAGACGAATAGATACATAAACGCGAAGTGGTGGGAACCACGACCAGCGGTGCAAGCGGCACCATTGCTTTGTATCCCCAAGAAGGATGGAACGTTGCGGACGGCATTGGATGCGCGACAGCGCAATGATAATACCGTCAAGGATGTAACACCTCTTCCAGATCAGGAAGTGATACGAGAAGATGTTGCGACAGCGAAGTATCGGTCGAAAATCGACCTTACAGACGCGTACGAGCAGGTTTGCATCCGCGAAGAGGACATACCGAAGACACTGTTCTCGTCCCTGATGGGGACGTTTGTGAGTAACATCATGCAGATTGGTGATTGTAATGCACCATACCGAAGACACTGTTCTCGTCCCTGATGGGGACGTTTGTGAGTAACATCATGCAGATTGGTGATTGTAATGCACCGGCGACATTTCAGAGGTTAATGACCTCAATCTTCCGAGATGTAATCGGGAAGTTTATGCACGTCTATTTAGACGATATATTTATATTTTCTGACTCCATTGAGGAGCATGAGCAGCACCTACGAGTCGTATTTGAACGACTACGGAAGGCCAGCCTCTATCTCAAATGGAAGAAGTGCGAGTTGTACGCAACGAGTATAGATTGTCTCGGTCACGTCATTGACGAGAAGGGCATTCATCCTGATACGGATAAGCTCGACCGAATCCGAGAGTGGCGTACTCCACGCACATATAATGATATCCAACGATTTGTCGGACTGGTGAACTATATTGGCAATTTCTTGCCAGACGTCACTGCATACACTGGGCCACTTATGGCCATGACCCAGAATGGGTCACCGTTTCATTGGAGACCGCTGCATCAGCGGTGTTTTGAGATGATTAAGCGCATATGCGCAAAAACGCCGGTCATCCGGCCAATTGACCCACGCATCGACGAGCCCATCTGGCTCATTTGCGATGCGTCGAAGACTGGGGTTGGGGCCATGTTTGGCCAGGGTAAAACATGGCAGACTTGCCAACCAGCGGGATTTATGTCCCGTAAATTCACTGCTGCTCAGCAGAATTATGCTGTGCACGAGTTAGAAACACTCGCAATACTGGAAGCCCTCCTAAAGTGGGAGGATAAACTGATGGGATATAAGATCCATATTATCACGGATCACAAAGCACTAGAGTTCTTCAAGACTCAGGTGCACCTGTCTCCGCGACAACGTCGCTGGATCGACTACATGTCGCGGTACCAGTTTGACATCACCTATGTAAAAGGTGAATTGAACAAAGTGGCGGATTGCCTATCTCGATATTTCGAGAGTGATACTCGAGATGACGTCCATGACGCGCATGACTATGTCCAGGCAGACAAACGTATTGACCCAGAGGGCGAGGATTTGCCTCTGCATCGATTCCATGAAATCAGGGAACATAGGGTCGAGTTACACGCCATGCGAGCGCAGGAAACACGTCGCAGTAAGCGACTGCAGGAGCAGCGAGAGACTCGCGATATCGAGGCTCAGGTGCTAGTGGACCATGAGGCCCCTCAGCCAAGGGAAGAGATGAGGCAAGAGGTGCCTATGAGAGGTACTGATATGACGCTCCAGCAAGCGCTGGAGTCACAGGACCATACGCCTGCACCGGCCGACTTAGGCAATGCACAATTCCGCACACGTATCCAGCAAGGATACAAGGATGATAATCTCTTCGTAGAGATTCTGAACAATATCCAAGCGCATCCGCGCTTCAGGACGGAGCAGCAGCTTGTCTACCTTACCAGACCCACGGGGTCCAAAGTCATCTGCATTCCCCGGGAGAGGTCGTTGATTACGACTATCCTGGACCAGGCCCATAAAGTAGTGGGCCACTTCGGAACTCAGAAAACGCTGGACTATGTGCGACGCTGGTACTGGTGGCCGCAAATGGCCAAAGAGACGAGCCAATTCTGCTCGACATGCGAGCTATGTCAACAGTCGAAAGTGTCGACTTTGAAGCCACCGGGAAAGCTGCATTCGCTACCCATCCCGGTCAAACCTTGGGATTCGATTGGGATGGACTTTATAGGTCCGTTCCCCGAGTCGAAAGGCTTTAACTACCTCTGGGTAGTGATCTGCAGAATGACCAGTATGGTCCATCTCATTCCGGTGAGAACCACCATGACCGCGTCAGACTTGTCGTGGATCTATCTCAAGGAGATAGTACGTCTCCATGGACTGCCCAGCTCGATCGTGAGCGATCGAGATGCTAAGTTTACTTCCAAATGGTGGAAGGAGTTGCACAAGCTGCTAGGAGCAAAGTTGCTCATGTCGACATCGTTTCATCCGCAAACGGATGGTCAAACGGAACGTGCGAATAGAAATATCGCGCAAATCTTGCGAGCGTTCGTACGTCCTGATCAGAAGGACTGGGTGGATAGATGTCCACTCGTGGAATTCGCGATAAACGCGAGTATATCGGAAACCACAGGGTACTCACCCTTTGAACTCAACAATGGCTACATGCCATCCATGATTCGTGAACTTCGTACGGACGAAGTTATTCATGTGGGAGTCAAGCAGTTTGCGCGCAACGCGCTAAGGAATCTGGCAGATGCCCATGATGCAATTATAGAATCGCGCGTCTGGCAAACCAAACATGCGAATAATCGCAGACGCGAGGAACCAGACATCGAGAAAGGGAACCTAGTGTACCTTTCTACGAAGAACCTAAACCTGCCGAAAGGCAGAGCGAGTAAGTTGTGTCCAAAGTGGATTGGACCGTATAAGGTCCTTGAAGCGGAGCCGAGCACGTCTAACTACGTGCTGGAACTACCCCATGCGCTGCAAGCGCGAAGGATAGTCCCCAAATTTCATGTGTCGCTATTGCAACCGTATATGGCCAGTAGTGATGCGCTCTTTCCTAATCGAGCAACTCCGGAGCCGTATGATTTTGGAACTGGTAATGACCAGGAGTGGTTCGTAGATGACCTGATAGGTCATCGTTGGACAAGGGGAAGCCTCGAATTCGAGGTAAGGTGGAGCTTAGGTGATACTACCTGGGAACCGCTAGTAAACTGCAAAGACCTTGCAGCGATGGATAGGTATCTAGAGCTGCAGGGCGTGAAACGCCCTCAGCAGCTAGCAAAACGCGCGTAATGCGCGTGTGGTGGTGGAATGTGGACGAAGTCCACTTTGATTGCCGGTAACTAACCGGGGGACCACTGATTGTGGCTGTGATTGTAACTATTTAGGCGATTATGATCGCCGACGCAGCGCCGGGTGGCGTGTGTTTGTGGTTGTTTACACCACTGGCGGAGTTGGGAGATTGTTTTTTTTTCTTTCTTTCCTCAGTCCAATACACGTAGTCTACGTGTCGCTTTAGAATGGCCTATTGGGGGCCGCAAAAGGGTGATCAGAGCCGGCAAGGCTCTAGTGGAGGGGGGATACGTGTCGCTTTAGAATGGCCTATTGGGGGCCGCAAAAGGGTGATCAGAGCCGGCAAGGCTCTAGTGGAGGGGGGAGACCCCCGAATATACAGACGTCATCCCAGGTTTCCCAGTTTCAGAGGCAGCCGCCATATCCGGCGGCGAGTCAGTTGCATTCAGCGGGCGTGGCCTATCCGGGCCGCGAGGAGCCGCTCCCCTACCAAACACCCCTCCACTCGCAAGAGATGGAGGTCGATGATGATGGGCGCTATGGGCGCCCGGAGGATAGCTTGCGTCGAGAACGGTACTATCAGGAACCGTCCTCACGCTCGTCTGCGTCGTATCCGACGTATGCGGGTGTGGTGACGGGGCCGCCGTCAGTTCCATGGGCTCATCGGCCCGCAGCAGAGTCGTATGAGGAGCCTGCGCCACAAGCGCAGAGTGTAGTTGGGTCAGATGTGTTGTTGGGCAGACTGGAAGCAGCGGGACAGCCAGTCCCTGCAACTGCGTCCTTTCTGCAGGACAGCTTGGCTGTGATGGTGATGGAGGGATTGCTCGACCAGATCGAGCTGATAAAGAGGCAGCGCGTCGCAGCGCTGGAGCAGATCGAGCGCGCTTCTAAGTGCAAAATCGCCACGAGCGAGGAATCGACCGCTGAGGTCAAGAGGGCGAGATATCAGCCCAGTCGACCGGTCGCTCCTCCACAGGCAAGGATGCCGTCGGAAGCGCAATTCGCGCGCCATGAGCAGCCTCCTCAGCCCGTGGCTTCGTCATCGCGGCTACCCGAGTCGGGCCCGCAGGCCTCGTCAGAGTCGCTGGCTGCCGTCAGTGAACCCTTGGCAGGTCTGTCCTTGGGTCAGCGGGAACCCGCATCATCTCGGGCCCCACCTAGGGGGTCCAAACCCGTCGCTGTGGCGCCAAGAGCGCCCGTTACTGTTACTCCTCGCGCTGGGCCTGGAGGGAATACTCTGGCGCGAAATGCGCCTGCCCCTCCGGTGGCTCAGCCACAACCAGAATCGTCCGCCCAGACCAAGTCTGGGCCGTCTCGTCAGCGTCGCGGCCGCAAGCCGCCTCTCGATGCCTCCAAATTGGAGGTTATACTCTTTCCTGCTGGCATTCCCGCACGAGCGGGAGAAGTCCAGATGTTGTTTATGCTGCCGGTGTTTGTACCGGCCCCACCAGCAAAGTACCCCGTGGTCGTCTTGACCCCAGACCCTCGTACGCCGGAGCAGTATGATGGTCTGGTAGCGACCTCGAGGGGGAAGACTAGGCCTGATAAAGGCAAAAAACCAGTACCGTCTCTGTCCGACGAGAGCGACTATGGAGAGTTGAGCTCGGAGCAGGAGGAGGACGGGGAGGAGGGGGAATCGGCCGCAGACCGATTCCAACAAGTAGCGCGCAATAAGTGCATTGCAAAGAAGAAGGCGATTCACGCCAAGGAGCTAAAGGCCCAGAAGTCGAGGGCCGAGGACGAATGTTCGGGGAGGATCCCCGATGGCTTGGGGGTGAAGGTGTGGGGTCCGCTCGATATCGAGCGAATGAACTCGTGCTTTAGAGGAGCACTCAGCCATTGCACCTATTATTCGTATGCCACGAATACGGTGTTGATGGGAGCTGACGCCAATAGAGCGGCGGCATATGAACACTCCTCTGGCCAGCCTGCCCATATCCCGGGCACGATTGTGTACAAGCACGCCCCACGCGGTCTTCCCCGCACTCCTCTAGAGCTGGACCGGCTCTACAAGTACTACGCCAATGTGCACGTCCCGCGTCGCGACAGAATCATCGCTTATATGTTGATCACAGAGCTCCAGATGTTCGCGCAGCGAACAGTGGAAGCTCTGCATGATCGAACCATGCAGCTCCTGATGAAGGAGCCTCAGTATCAGGAACTCGTCAACCCGATGCAGGGCCCTGACGACCTCGCTCTTGTCGAGCGACGAAACATTCCGGGGCGCTTTTTGCGCACGAAAGACGATGGCACCACGGCGTTGCGCGTAATGCGCGCTCAGGATCCAGCCACACCGTTTGACCTTGACCAATTGGCGCAGTATGCGCTGGTCTTTGGCCGACCTGGGCTGGAGAATACCTATCAAGGTATCGCCGTAGATCATGCCTACCGTATGCACTGGTGGACCCTATTTGGGTTCGCCTTATGTCGAGCATTGTGCGCTAACAGCGCAGCTAAGCCGGTGATCGTACGGCGCATGACCCTCGTCGTGGCCCGTCCAGGGCTTTATCGAGAGGCAATTGCCTCGTATGACGCCATGTTCCCCGAGCAGCCATTTGAGCCCCAACGTGGGCCGCAGCTCGAAATTCATCAAGTTCACGTGCCCGATGACCATGCACGGAACTTCTCCGACGACGACGCGTTACGCGTCCTTTTACACAACCGGATTCCGCTGGAATGGGTGGACCACGCGCACGGAACTTCTCCGACGACGACGCGTTACGCGTCCTTTTACACAACCGGATTCCGCTGGAATGGGTGGACCACGCGTACACGTACGGCGTAGTCTTCCTGGAACAGCAGTTCCACGCCCCCACGATGTCTATGGACATCTTTAAGCAGGTCGATGACGAGCGCATGGAGCGCCTCTCCACGTATGGCACCCCCGCCGCAATCCCGCAATGGGATGGATGGCGGGAGATGACTGAAGACGATCACTATCGTCTTATGTTCAAGCACCACGAGGAGAGCAAGCTCCCGGAAAACCCTGAGGCCAACGGCCTCTATTACTTAATTGGCATGGACCCGAATCGGGTCAACCTCCTAAAACGCTCGGCGGCGCATGACCTGCCAGCAGCAGACATGGACCCAGGCCGGGTCAATCTCTTGTCACGCACGGCAGAGCAGGGTACGCTTCCCACCACCGCTTCAGCGATTAACGTCGCACTAACAGAGCCTATGGTGGTAGACACGCCTGCAGCCGAGGGGCCTATAACCCCACCGAGGACGGAATCGGCGCCTCCCCCTCCCGCGATTAACGTCGCACTGGAGGAGGAGGCAATGGTGACTGAGACGGGCGCTGGCGCAGGAGCATCGTCATCCGGGTCCTAGACCCTTTTATACAATATTGTGTATGTACCTCTGAGTATTTAACTCGAGCCATTTCAGCTGATACGCACTTTAGAGTCGCGTGTAGATACAGCGGACCCAGAGAAGGGGTCATTCTTTTGTTTTTTTATATATAATTTTATTATATACAACATTTGCTTTCTACTGCTGGCGTCCCCTACGCCCGTGTCTGATAAGGACTGCTTCCGATTGTGTCCGGACGACACATCTTCCTTACGCATGAGTGCTAACGCCGTGCAGCCACGCAATACGCGTGCATCCATCCGTTATTGCACTACCGTGCATCTTTCATCGTTGTTGCACTACCGTGCATCTTTCATTTCGTTCTACCTCCCGTGATCAAGACCGAGTATTCGGTCTCATTGGGGGGTATGTAACGGACTCATCCGTATTACCATCAGCGTCAACGACGCTATAATCATTTAGTAGAGTATTACGTAAGATAACGTCTTGTTTTCGCACTAAGTACTAGTCAAATCCGATATTGCGGTCTGATTTAGCACTGTGTGAAATACACAGATAGTTCTAACTAGTAACCCCAGGTTACACTTCTCTCCCTTCTGTGTCTATAAAGTGTACTTGGCCACCCCCAAATGTGACCTTGAAGCCTGCCTTATCAAATCTGTTTATCGAGATTAGATTTGACGCAAGATCCAGTGCATGTAGTGCATTTCTGAAGACAAGTTCTGACGGTCCATATGCAGTTTGGCATCTTCGTCTGACGGTCCCTTTTTCCACCACACGAAACAGTGCACCCTTAGGTGCAGCATGGCCTTCAATCAGTTTCGGGAGTTCCTCGTAATCAGAGAAGTCACTTTTGTCGATGAAGAAATGGTCTGTTGCTCCAGAGTCTGCATACGTCGGGGTGGCAGTCTTTGATATGTAGGCGCCTGTCTATTTTACCACCTCCCTTCCTTTATTTTTGCACACGATTGTTGATAGGGCGTATGTGACAAAGGGTTGCTGCAGTGCATCAGATGTTGCTATTTTTGCTGTCAGGGGTGGTGTCTGAGTCGGTGTCTCAGTGGAGGGTGATTTCGTCATCTTCTGTCAATTTCTGAAGTTAGGTAGGAACATTCCCTCCTTTCCTCCCCCTTTCCAATAGCAATTCTCTATAGTATGTCCTGCTCGCTTACAATTTGGGTTGACGCATATCAGTTTTGGCTTGGTCTGTGCCTGCAGGGCCATGGCTGATGTCCCTGCCTTTTGTTGTTGAGATACTAATCAATCCCAATGCGTGGTGAGCGCTGCGATGACCTCTCTGGATTTGGTTTTAGCATATACCCCTGCCACTACTGCGTTCCAGGATTCTGGTAAGGAAGCAATGAGGATTGTCCTAAAGGTTTTGTTGTTGATCTTTGCTCCCTTTTTGGTTGCTGACTTCCATTTTTCCCTTAGGTCTTCGACATGTCTTGTAAAGTCCATGCCATCGGTGAATTCGGTGGCGCGAAGCTTTTTCTCTGCGTTCATAGCTGCGATCTCCAAGAAAACTCCGTAATTTTCAGTCAGTGTTTTCCAGGCTTCTGTGGCAGTGCCGTCCATTTTTATTCCCAAGCCAACAGAGTTCCTCGTATTGTACACGATTAGACCTAGTGTCCATGCGTCCCTTTCCTCCCATTCTTCGAGAGATGGTGATTTTGAGGGCCATTCTGTGGGTTTTGTGTCTGATGTAGAGGATGGTTTTTGGATAGTACCATTGAGGTATCCACGGGCTCCTCGTGCTCTCGCTGCGATCAGGACCCGATTTTTAAAGGTTGTGTAGTTTGTGCCGTCAAAATGTGTATCTTCAGGGAAGTTCGGTGGGTTAAACGTGTTTGTGGTAGTCATTTTTGTGTTTTTGGGAAAGTATATGTGGTTGTTGTATTGAGTCATGGTTCGGAGCTAGGGCTCAACATAGTGGAAGTGCAAACGGGGCCGATAACCTGTAGAGAAATACGGATATCCTCAGTCACTCTAGTAATGTATGGTTGACTGAGGGTAATATTTTGTGTATTATAAAAAAATATCTAGCGAAAATAAAGTTTGATGGCCCCCTACCGATTGCCACCACATACGGTGGTGGCTGAGGGGGTCCGTATAAGGAAAGACGAAAGACTGTGGCTGTGACATACTGACGGTGCGTGCGAGTCTACCCTCAACACAGACAAGTGTGGGCCCACTCAGCACCGCTTCCAGACCGCTTATATAAGCCAGAGTTTGCCAGAGTTTGCCCCTTATTTGTACAAGTGTTTGTGTAGGCAATTTTCGAGTTTTTAAGGTTTTGTTGTACTGTACAGTTGTTTCCCATGCTTCAGAGGCCCCAGAAGCATCCAACCTGGCATAGGGAATCCCTAGACTTGTTCTCTTTGGATCTCCCTCTGCCAGGTGAGTAGCTACCTTGATATTGTCAGTATATATTCTAATACACTTTGGATCTCCCTCTGCCAGCTGTGTGACTGAGCCACAGCCTCTAGAGGTCGCCCTTACAGCAGGAAAACTCCAGACTTTGGAGGTCAGAAAAGCAAACTCTGGCTTATGTAAGAGGTTTAGAAGCAGTACTGAAGGGCCCACACTTGTCTGAATGATAGCTAAAGAACCAGAGCACCTCAAGGGCTGAGAATAGTACCAATAGATAGTGTTGAAAGAGTAAAAGCAGTAAGATAAAAGAATGACAGCACAAATAAGAGAATGAATAAAGAGAGAATGAAGAAATGAAGAGTGAAAGCAGGAAGAAATGAGGAGTCCCCTGACATGACCAATATTTCTTACTAAAGCATGAACTGTGGTTGATAGAGAATAGCTACTACTCCACTAGATCTTTTTTCATAATGAAACTCTGACAACTCTTTCTGACCAGCATTGCAGGATGGTCTATGTGAGCAGGAGGTGCCATCTTTTTGGCAGAGGTTAGAGTCACCTCCCACCTCATACAGGCTGCCAGATGTTGATCTTCAAAAGCTTTTCAATGATACATTTGCAAAACCCCATACTCATCTATGTCCTAGCACTTCATCAAAATAATGATGCAATCTTTTATTAGCCAACATATATTGCTTATCACACACTTCCCATTCTCACTTTGTTTCTATATATGATCTACTTTACTGGTGAACACAATTTCTACATACATTAAGCAATACCACACATAATTTATTATACAGTGGCTCAAAAAACTGTCCCAATGTTTTATACTTTTTCAAAGATGACATTGGCATGATGGATGAGAAGTGTCTAAAATCCTGATTAAATCATGGAAGGTACTATGACATTGTAGCTACAGAACGAATCTAGGTTTATGTAATTGAGATCAAAACTGATGGAGCAATGGTTATTTTAAAATATTCACTCATTGGGACAGTTTTTTGAGCATCTTTAATTTTTCAGGTTTATCTCTATTTTACTCAGAAATAAAGAGTAAGTTGCATGTGGAAAGATAAACAAAGTCATGTGACCATGTTTAGATATATTTGGGAGTAGTTCAAGCTGGTTGAACCACATCTTGACCTTCAACCACCATCATGAAACCTATTCCTCCTGCACAACGCTCTACTGTTGCTTCTCTTCTTGCTCAAGGGTATTCTCTGCATCAGATTGGGGCTCAAACTGGTCTAGGGAAGTCTACTATTGGGAGGATTAGTAGAGAGTTGGAGATGGACAAGGAAAACTATTCTGGAGGCCGTCCTGCTAAGCTTACTCCATATGATAAACAGGCTATTGTTCAACAAATCTCAGCTGGGAGACTTGATACAGCTGTCCAGGCCACCAATTTTATCAACAGCATCATTTCCAACCCTGTCTACAAATCTCAGCTGGGAGACTTGATACAGCTGTCCAGGCCACCAATTTTATCAACAGCATCATTTCCAACCCTGTCTCTCCCCAGACTGTCCAGAATGTGTTGAAGGAGGAGGGGTATTGGTCTGCTACTAAGAGAAAAGTTCCTATGCTCAAAGCTAGACATTGACAACTGCAGCTTAAATGGGCTCAGGAGCATCAGAACTGGACTATAGAGGACTGGAAAAGGGTGTTGTGGACAGATGAGACAAAGATTAACAGGATTGGGTCAGATGGGAAGCAGTATGTGTGGAAGCTATGAGGAGAAGGCATTTCAGACTGAACAACTACACCTACTGTGAAGCATGGAGGAGGGAATAATCTCATGGTATGGGGCTGTATGGGTTGGAATGGGGTAGGAAAGCTTGTGGAGGTGGTGGGGATCATGAATGCAGAGCAGTACTGTGAAATTTTGGATGATGGAGCAAAAGAGAGCTTTGAGAAGTTGGAGATGGAAGAGGGTGCCTGCTACTTTTAACAGGACAATGACCCCAAACACAACTCCAAGAGGGCTGACAAGTGGTTTGAGGACAACAACTTTGATGTCCTTTGGTGGCCAGCCCAATCCCCCTAATCTCAACCCTATTGAACATCTCTGGGAGTACCTCAAAGAGCAACTTAGGCAGTATGAAACACCTCATGGTATGCATGAATTATGGGAAAGGGTTGCAAAGGAGTGGGATGAAATACCACCAGAGGTATGCCAAAGACTAATAAAAAGCATGCCTAGAAAGATTCAAGCAGTTATCAAGGCAAATGGAGGACATACAAAGTACTAGATACTAAAATTAGAGATGCTCAAAAACTGTCCCAATGAATAAATATTTTAAAATGGCTATTCCTCTATCAGTTTTGATCTTGATGACATAAGCCTAGGCCCATTTTGTAGCTACAATGCCATAGTATTTTACATGATTTAATCAGGAATTTAGGTACTTTCCATCCTTCATGCCAATGTCATCTTTCAAAAAGTATGAAACATTGGGACAGTTTTTTGAGCCACTGTACCACCATGCAAGCACACTTTCCAATTACAACTTTTTATCCTAAACCTCAAAAAAAAAACTCTATAACTGAAATCATGCACCAATAAAAACATGCCATATCAACATTTTTTCATGCCATTAATTGGTCTTCTCAAAAACTTGATGCAATAGCTATATACAAAAGAATATAAAACTGCCAACTGAAGGTTGAGACAAGCTGATTAGTGGCTCCTCTGATCATGCTTAGTCACCACATTTTTTCCACAGTAACACAAGGTGTGCATTAGATCAGGATCTTGAGCATTGGTCAATGTTAAAATGGCAGTTTTTAGAAAACCAATGCAAGAGTCTGAAAACTATGACAGATCATGTAGATATTCTAGGAGAGGAGGCACAAGTGAGACCAAGTCTTGTTAGAGAACTTTCACTTTGACAACCTCCTAGATAAGGACATTACACTGTTAGAGAAAATTTTCTCTGACAGCAACAACCCTAGCTGTTGCAATTTTCTTCATAAGACACAGAAATTTAATTTACCCACCACACTTTCTCTGTATAATACTATCCCTATATAAAAGAATATAAAACTGCCAACTGAGAGTCAGGACAAGCTGATTAGTAGCTCTCCCAATTATGCCTGGTTGCCACCTTTTTTCTACAGTAATACAAACTGTGCATCGGGTCAGGGTCTTGAGCATTGGGTGACAGAAAATATATTATGCCATTTTGCTAGAAAATTTTGTCTGAGAAGTAGCAGGTTGTATGCTTGAAACAAATTTAAATTGTTCTTCAACTGTATATCAAACTAGTTTTATGGATATCTTTCCGAGTAATGTCATGACCTCTTCAGGACATCCCCAGGACCCTATCTGGTGATAGGCTTCTACTCAGGCTGAGCACATCAAGGGACATTATAGGCTTACCAACATTCAACATACTAGAGACTCTAGCAATCTTCTTGGACTCAAGACATCTCTGGCTTTGGTGCCTTGCTACAGACTTTACTTATTAGTCTTATCCAACATTTATCAGTCTTTTAGCATACACTATCCATTGATACGACACTGTACCAGCAGTCAGGGACACAACATGCACCAGAAGTCAAAATAAACATTTAATCATAAGGCTGAAAACTGTAAGCCTCCTGGTAGCAGTCTCAACAAATTATATCTCCAAAAACACCCCAATAAATACACAGACAGTACAGAACAAAGGGCAGGGACCAGCTCAAGCTATCCACTCAACAATAGTCCAACCACTGTAATGGGGAGGGGAAGCATGGGAGCTGGCAGAAGTGACGAAATGGGATCAATTTGTGATGATCTAGATCAAGATCAGATCTGACAATGCCCGATTTGACATGACTGAAAGGGGAAAGGAAAAGAAGCATGGAGGGATGTCAAAAGAAGCATGGAATGCAGGGAAGTGCTAAAAGGGGAAAGAAGGATCTATGAATGGGATCGTGCTAAATGGAGCTGAAGCAAATGGGGAAGTGGCAATCAGAGACATCTGGAGGAATGGTGGAACAAGAAGTTGAATGGTGGAACTGGTGGCACCGAAACATGCCTCCTAAAAGGGAAATTGGACTAGAGGAATGGTGGAACAAGAAGTTGAATGGTGGAACTGGTGGCACCGAAACATGCCTCCTAAAAGGGAAATTGGACTATCAAATATGTTCTGGAGGCTGGGGAGTTGACAACAAAAGAGTCATGTGTAGATAGTGGTCTGTGCACCAGAAAAACAGTATAAATAGCCCAAGTTTAGTAGAGAATGGACAGGCAATTGATAGGCAAAGGCTTGGTGGTTCCCAGGGAGTGAATCACTTAGGCTAGCGTTTATTGAACACCTCTCATTGGAAGTCTATTGGTAGACAAAGGCTCGGTGGTTCCCAGGGAGTGAACTGCTTAGGCTGGAGTTTATTGAGAACCTTCTTCTGCCCATCAGGATATTTGATATTCTGTGAAGCACCCAATACATCAAGTTTTTATCATCAAGCACCAGTGTGGATTAGAGGTCACTTTCTAAGACTTCAAGAAAGCCCCAGAACTATCAGTACTACTTGCAACCAAGTACTACACCATTGACTTCAAGGATTTAGGAGGCTCAGAGCTCATAGCACTAGCATGACAGTGGAGAGGTGACTCTGACCAAACTCCAATCAATTCAAAAAGAGGTTAGCAGTAGGCGCTGCCATTTGATGAGGCACCTCAATCAGAAGTCTAAAGAATCAATGATGATGGCACAGGATATACTCAAGCCTGACATTTTAACCTATCAGAAAGTGATACAATATTTAGCATTGACATTAGTGCTCACAGCATCTGTCAAGAATTTTCTGACCATATTTCAGAAAAGCCTGGCCAATCAGAATTATACTAAAAAATGAGCAGACTCATACAATTCTAAGTCAGTTTAGAGTCACCATGGCCAATGAGCTATAATGCTATTGATTGCTATTATCCATGTGCTGCCAGTCACTGTTGACAGGTCACAATTAGCTGGATCCACAAGAAAAGGTGCTAATTGGTAGCACCGTGAATGGACTCATCTTGGAAATACAGAGTAGTGCATAGTTTAAAAGATAGCTACTTCACATGTATATAATAATAAATTGTAACCCTTTGAGCACTCAGTTACACTCAGTGTTCAAATTGTGCTAGTCTGACCTAACTTTGTCACTAAGTTGGGCACTAGCTTTGTCTTTATTGTCTTCATCATTTATAGTGCCACCTATGGGCACATTGCATTGTGCTATTCTTTCTCTTTTCAATATCTTTGCCTAGGCTATGGTGCTCACAGTTTGCTAGGTAGTGTCCAAGGCACTATTATCTAGTGCATCATCTTATTACATTTACTCAAGCACACCAGCACTTTGTCAGGACTCCTCACAACTACACATGCCAGGCGCTGGAGATGGTGTTGTACTGCATAACATCCAGTGCATCCAACCACAGTTGGCATCATCACCAGAACCCCCTCACTGACTCCACAACACAAATTCTGCCATCACATGCACCAAACCCTGCCATCACACACACCACCTGGCAGCCCTGCATCATAGACCTCAGAATCACCCACCATCACAACCGCTGTCCTGCAATCAATGATCAGATCATGCCAATCACCCTGGCCATCACATATCACACATTACAGCATTTTCTCCACACCAATTGATCACACATTCCACATGCATAATCTCTGGAATACAGTCTCTCTTTTGCCCACTGCTACCCATTAACTCCTGGGAACTGCCCCAGACATCCTGGAACTCCTCAGGAACTTGGAGTGACCCTTGCAGTACTATAGAGTAGCCACCCTTTTGTATTACCTTAGTCTTGATATTACACTTACTGTTTGCATGCCTCTTTGATTTGACTGGTATGCATTGACTGGCACGCTTGACTGGCACACATACTTTTGAGATTAGTATGCAAGTTTACTAACCCTGGTCTCATCTTAGAACCCCCAGTTCTCAACTTGACCTTAACCCCAAAACCCCTCTTCAACTTCCTTAATCCCTGGACTAAGTCCCTGACTCTGGGTATCCCTGTTTCACATCTTGAACCCTAGAGCACAGTCCAGAGTTCTAGACACCTGAGTATATGTAGATCAAGTCTGCCTTGTAAGGGCATTGCTTTTCCAGAAAGCCTCTGAATCAAAACTCACCTGGAGAGAAAATGATGTTGTGGGAGGTCCCTAAGGCTCAGTCCCAGAGGTTCCCTCCAGGTTTGCCATTCATATGACTCTTATGTGATCTTGAAGTTCTTCTATTGGTCTCAGAAAAATTGTACATTTGACCAGAAAAAAGGCATTTTTCATTGTCTCAAAACCTTTTCCTAGGGAAAAAATTGCCAAAGAAATGGCATGACACATTTTTTGTGACTTTTTCTGTCAGAAAAATGTTCTGGCACTAGTAGTGAAGAGAGGTTTGTTAGGGCAAATTGTCCCACAAATCAGAAATGGTAGTGGAACAGATAATCTGCCGACAAGTGGCCAAGCCCAATATTTCTTGCCATGTCAACGCAAGGGCTTCACACACGAAAGGCCAAGCAAGACTCAAGAGATAAAATAAGATAAAAGAATTGTTGGGAATAAGGACTCCGACCTGCCTGGATCGAACAGGCGGCATCAAGATAGAATTCAACCATTACAGTCTTGCGCTCTACCAACTGAGCTAAGGTCGGTTATTAATCACGTAATTCCGTAAGTTCAAGACCTCAACGTTCGACTTCGAAGATGCAGAACTGACTAGAAGAAAACTTGTGTAACTAGCATGGCAAGAGCTCATGCAACTCGAGGGGGTGCTCTTGCAGCCTCCTTCTCGCCCTTGAGAAGACGTTCTATGTTTTCCCCAAGCTTGCGACGTTCTTCGAGTGAGAACTGCGGTGCATTTGACGAGTATCCCAATTCTAAATTGGAATTTCAGCTCTATGTTCTGATTTCAATACCCGACTTACTGAGGCTGGGATATTGAAGGGGAATCTCCTCACTTCTCACAGGTAAAGTTGAGAGGTCAAGGGGCATCGACGGGCCAATCCATGCATTCCGAAATTCGTGGTCACTGTTGGCGGATGTCACACATTGACCACGTACTAGTCGCATACGACATACGTTCTCTTCAAGGGAGAATGATCAATAAGCGCCCTGCTGGAACAAAATCAAATTACTTACCTGATCACGAGTCAATGGATGTACCAGGATACTAGAACAATCCACTCGTCTCGGTGTTGTCGTTTCATCGCAAAGAAATCGTACCTGAGATTGCCACGATGCTGACAGAGGTACGAAAACACCGATGCAAACGTTTCAGAAGGGACCCAAATCTCGTATGAGCCTGTCACACAAAAATTCTGCCTCAATTCTTTCTCTTTCTGGACCTGACACACCTATCGGATGCGGACCCATGGGCTCAGTATTGACACGAAAGAGTGGCACAGCAACAAAAGCCCCGTCACGGCGTAGTCGAAGAACGGCATCCCTTAATTTAAGCGCAGCGTGTTGTGAAGCAGCATTCTTCTGATGAAAGTATATATCTAAAGATCAGAGCAGGGTTTGAGTTGGCGGTGTACGGATGGATGGCTGACAGTCGTACGAAAGTGCCACTCTCTGCAGGGTATCAGCCTAAAAGCTATTTCAACAACTTTCTCTCACTTGATTTCGTCTCTCAGGACTTCTTTCATATCAGTAGGAGGAGCCATGATACGACAGTGTGGTGGTGGAACTGAAGATACTGACCATAACCCTAATCACGGGTTTAAAGCTTTCCATCATCGTCATTTAAACCTGAGCCGTGACCATTCCCCATGTCCGTACCTCGACCTTTAAAGGTTGCGTTCATTCATCCAGACCTTGGAATCGGTGCTTCGCCTCATTCTCTGTCAGACTTCATATGCTCAAGCATAGCAATGACAAATAGGTGGTGCAGAACGTTTGGTGGTTGATGCCGCGCTTGGTCTCCAGGAACGTGGTCATTCAGTGGATATCTATACATCCCATCACGACCCCAATCACTGCTTTGAGGAAACGAGGGATGGTCAGTACAATTACGTGTAGATCTCAACGAAATACTCAGTATCCTTTCGACAGGAACGATCAGAGTTCACCACGTCGTTCCACCGTTTCCTCGTTCAATAAAAGGCAAATTTCATATCCTCTTTGCTCATGCGCGACAATTACATCTTATCACGCACCTCCTTCTATCTCCGTCTGCACCAAAGTTTGATGTTTACTTTGTTGACCAACTATCGACGTGCATACCATTCCTTCGGCATCTCGGGAATACGCGAGTCGTGTTCTACTGCCACTTCCCTGACAAGTTGCTAGCGAATGGCGCGTTTGTCGAAGGAGAGGAGAACAAAAAGCAAATAAATTCATTAAAACGGATTTACAGGTTTCCTATGGACTGGCTGGAAGAAATGACGACACGTATGTGTTACTATGCTTGGGGCTCTTCAGGCACCTCACCATTATACAGGACAGGCAGATATTATCCTTGCCAACTCCAAATTTACTGCCCGAGTCACGAAATCGTATTTCAAGACGATCACACAATCTCTTCGTGTAGTCTATCCAGGAATTAACGTCTCAGCGTATGAATCCGCCGTAGATCCCGACAACCCCGATAATATTGCAGTTTTCTCGTACGTTTTTTTTCTATGGAAAGATTGACGGCTGTTCTTACTCATTTTAGTGTCAAGCCAACGCTGCTCTCCCTCAATCGTTTCGAACGAAAGAAGAATGCTGCTCTCGCTGTCCGTGCATTTGCAGGCCTAAAGGCCAAGTTTGCAACTAAACCACTACGACTTGTTCTTGCAGGTAAAGGAAACAGATTCATACGTGACCTTTTTTGAGCCACTGACAGTCTCTAGGCGGCTATGATCCTCGTCTTGATGACAACTTGTTAACGCTTGACTTGTTGCTTCATCTTGCCAAGTCACTCTCCCTCACCTACAATGTCATCGTCCCCCCTTCCAGCCAAGAACCCATAAAGATCCCTCCAGGAAACATGACGCCTCACGATCCCGACGTCCTATTTCTTCTGAACTTCACAACCTCCCAACGCACCGCCTTACTCTCTAATCCTTCGACATTAGCGCTGCTTTACACACCTGCTAACGAACATTTTGGCATCGGGCCTGTCGAAGCGATGGTATGCGGTGTGCCAGTGTTGGCATGCAACAGCGGAGGACCCACAGAAAGTGTCCTCGATGGACTGCGAGGGGAGAGAACAGGATGGTTGAGGCCACCCGACACGGAAGCTTGGACTGACGCTCTTGTGGAGATTGTCTCAATGAGCAGCTCCGAAAGGCAGGCTTTATCAGATCGGGCCAAGGCTCGTGCACGAGATTTGTTTAGTATGGACGCTATGGCGAGTGGGATCGAAGACGCGCTGGTTGAAGCAGTGAGAATGGGCGATCTGCCACATTTGATGTGGACTGTGTGGATGATGGTCTTTGGGTTCCTCATAGCGTATATCCTGGGGCCGTTTGTTCTTCCGTCTTCGAAAAGCTGATCTTGTACTTGGAATAACATGGACGTTTTAGGTAGTAAGGATTTGGACTGTCGATTATTGCTTGAAGTATGTACTAATAATCCTAGCATCCAGTCCTTCCTTGTTCTTTGCAACAGTTGGATGCGTACATGTCGTGGGTGATCCAAACGAGAGATTAAAGAGGATGGTCCAAGTTCAAACTTGATCAGTCCTGCCAACCTCGATTCTCCACTCTGCGAACGCTTGAATAAGTATCAACAGTCGGTTGCTGGACCAACAGCCACAGGACGAGAATCGGTGTAATATCTTTATTGACTATCATGAAGGACCGATTAACCTCATACCACGGATAAACAAATACCGTGTATGACTGTACACTAAGTAAAGCAGTAACAAAAAAAAAGTTTTCCAGCGTACACAACTGTGCAAGGAGGATAAGAGGAGCCGTCAAGGCACATCCATCCAGCTTCCCTCCAGGCACATGTGTGTACGAAAACCATGAACATGCCGGCGACATAAATACTGCGTGATTAGTCGGTGCTGGTCGTGACCCAGGACAGGCCTGGGTATGGAAAGAAAAAGATGCGACCGGGCAAAGGAGAGAAATTTGAATGCAGGGTATGATACAATGATTGTGATGTGTACGATGTGGTGTTAGAAAGAATGTCGTCGTCGGCACGCCGATGACGAATGCGAAGTTAATGATTGGTGAGTGTCGGGTTTGATCGTTGGATGGTTAGTGAGATTCCAGTCGTCGTTAGAGAGTTTCTGTGATGGCAACAGAGAAGTCGGAGAAGTATGCGTTCTGAGTTTTCGGTGAAGCAAAGTCCGAGGTATGACCTACACGCAATGACAATGAGTATTGAATCGAATTCTTGTTATACGTCAAGACTTACCTCCAAAGAATGTCTGCATTTGGATGCCACGAATCCTTCCTGCAGAGCTAGCTCTGAGGATCAAGCCATCAAGGCTGATAATGCTCTTCCCATTGACAAACAGCTCAAGCTCGCCGTTGGCCTTGCCGACATCGTTGAGGCGAACACGCTCAGTGACAGTAGTCCAAGCACCATCTGCGAACTTGAAGGAACCACGGCCGATGGATGCACCATAGGTAGGGTTGCAGTCAGAGTTGGCTACTGTATTACACTGAACCTTGTTGGCAGCAAAGCGCGCATCGGTGTAGGGCGGCAGGTAGGTGTAGAACTCGCCTGCAGCTTCACTACGCCACATGAGACGAGCAGAGAAGCACTTGGACGAGCGCCTTCCACCGGAGCAGCTCACAGCTTCTTCCTCACTGTCGCCGCCATCTGTATAAAACTATGAGCTATCATGTATCAAACAAGAATAGGCGAGCGATACGCACAGAGACCAGGCAGCTTTCCACCCTTGTTGAACGCGAAACCTTTCTCGAAGAATACAGAGTAACCAAAGGTGGCCTCCTTGGCGGTGGTGAGGTCGACAGACGAGTCACCAGGGGCGTAGAAGGAGATTCCACCTTGAGGACTGTGCGTGAACGTATACGAACCCTCGGGAAAGTGGGCTTGCATTGCCTTCTTGCCATCGGGAGCAGTGACGTATCTGTGCGACAGAGACGTGATTTCTTTCGAGGGACGAAGGGTAGAGTCGGACAAGGGAAGAGGATTGGAAGCAAGTGGCGAGGTGGACCATGACTTGGAGAAACCAGACACAGGAAAGAGGGACGAGAGTTTCCCTTGGGTAACCAACGCCTTGGTGGTCGTAGGTGGAGAAACGATGGCAGAAGACGTCTTAGTGGTCTTGATCGTGCTGGTTGCATCGCTACTGCTGCTAACGGGTACGGTCACGGTATCATCGGCAGTAGGTTTTGCTGTCGCTGTTGCGGAAGGAATGGCGGATACAGACACTTTCGAATGGGAACGGCATGTGCCACGACGACCATGGCGCAAAGGAATCGCGTTTGCGAAGAGGACAAGTGCGAGGAGGAAAAGGACAGTGCTGCGGGAAAACATGATGGAAACAGAGGCACACTAGGAAATGAGTGTCGTCGAAAGTCTAAAAAAGAAAGGAAGAGACGTAAAGGGAAAGAGACTGGAGGGGAGGAGAAGGGAAGGATGAAAAAGGAAGAATGAAGAATTTGTTTTTATATGTCAATAACTCATTAGGAAGTTTTTTTGTGATCCACATTTGGCAATTACCTTTGCATAAGGGATGCCAAGCAAAATGAAGGTCTGCGGCAGCCTTCAGGGGTAATCGTATAAAACCTCCATGAGCACGCTGCAGGATCCACTCGCTTATGCCGTCGTGATTAAAGGTTCGTGTGACCCTGTATGTTCTGCCTTTTCTTATGGTGGAAGTATGCGTACCCTCCTTCATTAATGGAACCAGAAAAAAGTCGCAGCTCGGCAAGCCTTTTACAGTGAAATGAATGATGTGAAAGACGGCAAGTGCTGACAAGGACATGACGCATCAAGAAAAAAAGAAAGAAATACAAGGTAATCGTCTCAAGTTCACCAGTTGCTTATGGACTGACTGCGGATGGACTCGATACCTTCAAGTTGATTCGACCGCGTTTGAGTCTCTACAGATCCGTTTTGCGGTACTCCTTAGGCCTTAGGATTTGCCAAAACTGATCGTGAGGCGGAAGGTGGTGCAAGGGTGGGTCCCGCGAGGTCAAAAACTTATGTTTGTCAAACAAACGCTGGATCAAATAAATCGAGGGCACATCAATAAGGCTCAATAATTCGCCGTCTTTTTTGCGTTCCCGTCACTCTGCTTTAACTCATCAATCAAATGATATATACAAGAAATGTCTTGATTAGAAAACGGAATCAAATAAATCACGATCTTGGGATCCTACTTACAAACTCTGCAGATCTCACATTCTGACGCACACATCCGAGATTTTCGCTGCCAAATGAACAATTGAAGAAAATGTCCGGAGGAAATTTGTTTTGTTCGTCTATCGAGAGTAAACTGATGGGTGGATGGTCGAGTGATTGCCTGGGCCACATAAACTTCAAGAAAGGACTTTGTACAAGTTGATCAGCTGGGTTATTGCTAAAAACTCTACTTTATCACATCTCTAAGTCGCCGCGAATTCGTGTACTGTTATAAAATATCACAAAATCGTTCTATCCTGCAATGTGGAAAGGCAGTTTCATTGAGCATTTCGTGGTGCAGGATCAGTAGATCTTCACTTTTCGTGGCCCTTACCTTCCGAGCGGTGTATCACGGCCGCCTTTGGAAAGCTCCTTGTTTGACGAGTGAAGTAAAGTCACCGGATGCAACGTCTTTCCGATCTCAGCGGATCTACCAAAGAAGGAGCTATTAATCCGGACAGTTCTGTGTTCTGCAAATCGTAAACGGGAGGCTGATATGTATAAACTCGATATATGTACACTGCCGAACATAGACGTCTTCTGAATCATCCAGATGAATAAAACGTCTTTTCGGGGATCAAGTTGCAGGTAAAGATGGATAGGGAAATGTAACATTCAAGGGATTTAAGCTCTTCCCTCAAACCGGAAGACTTCTTCCAAGCTCTATATTATATAAAAATTCGTCAGTAAAGTAGACGTTCGTTATCGAATTACTTACCGTCCACCAAGGCACTTCCTTTCCACTACCTTCCGCACCTTCCTCAAAACTCTCCTGCATTAAATCAGTAACTTTCCACCAGCGCTGCGTCTCGGGATCCTGCGCGACCTTCGCCATGTCTCCCTCATAATCGTTCCCAGTGTACTTGAACGTTGCGATAAGGAGTTGCAAAGGAGGGTAATGGTGGATAGAATAATCAACGATATGCGCTCGCTCAAGTGCAAGGAGCACACCAGGCCACACCGCAGCGTGAATTTCTTTGTACTCCTCAACCGCAGCCGGCTTGAGCTTGGGTATATACCTGTCAGAGCGCAACATACTAGTCAAATCGATGCCAACTGACTTTAATTATTTGACAGACACGCTTGACCATGATAAACCAAGAAAGAAAAGATCTCGTATGTTTCGCAGTGCTTTATAAGGTGAGAATTGGAGTGTTTCCTTCCCAAGCCTAAGCATGAAATTGAAGACATCGCGGGCCGCAAAATCCGTTGACAGTCCATCGTAAAAAGCTCACTACCCTTGGGAGACAAGCGCTTCAGAATAATGATCTACAGTGATTGACGCGCCCAAGCGAGATCACAACTGGTCTCGTATTCGGAAGACTGAGTAATCACAGCCAGATACTCAAAAATAATCATACCGCCTGACCCTTATTGCCAAGAGATTGCAAATCCAGGCATGAGGACAGGAAATAATCCACAATGAGCATCAAAAAACTAATGGTTTCGCGGGTGGAACAAATGTGTCGGGAGCCATGGCGGACCAACAGGTTCATTCAAACTCCGCCGGGGTGCATCCACAAGCTTGAAACGAAACACCGCAAACCTCCAGTATATCCTCTGTCATCCCAGATACAAAGTATTCGATCTTCTACAACTAAACATGGCTGAGGGCAGCAACTATGACTATCTTTTCAAGGTGAGCCACTGTGGTGCCGGATTTGGGCTGATAAGTCAACACATGGCGCCATATTCCAGGTCGTTCTTATTGGCGACTCAGGAGTCGGGAAATCGTGCGTTTTCTTCCGTTTTATATCGTAAAAAGGGTCTGACGTGGCAACTCTCTAGAAACTGTGAGTCCTGCACTCAGTTGGCGCTCGGCGGGAGGCTTGACAGGATTCTCAGTGCTCTCGCGTTTCACACGTAACGAATTTAACCTCGAGTCTAAATCAACAATCGGTGTCGAGTTTGCTACAAGGTCTATCAATGTTGATGGAAAGACCGTGAAAGCGCAGATTTGGGACACTGGTGCGTTTGGTGGTCGTGCCGTGTCATGGCTGCGCCGCGGCTGTATATTTATATATTGATAACACCCCTTACAGCTGGTCAGGAGCGTTATCGTGCCATTACATCGGCGTCAGTATAGTCATCAATTATTTCTATCCAAGGTCCCTCGCTGAACTTGACCCACTCCAGGTACTATCGCGGCGCAGTTGGTGCGCTCCTCGTCTATGATATTGCAAAGCACGCAACATATGTCAACGTCACGCGGTGGTTGAAGGAGCTCCGAGACCATGCGGACTCAAACATCGTGATCATGCTTGTTGGAAACAAGAGCGACTTGAAACACCTGCGGGCTGTGCCGACTGACGAGGCGAAGGCATTTTCAAGTACGCCGTTCATAAGAGCTAGTTTTTAATTTATGACTCACGATGCACCGCAGCTGAGAATGGACTCTCCTTTATTGAAACCTCGGCGCTGGACGCCTCTAATGTCGAAAGTGCCTTCCAGACCATCTTGACTGGTATGTTCGAGTGCAAGAAGTATGATGTAGGTTCTGGCTTACATGTCTGCGGCAGATATCTACCGCATCGTATCCAGCAAATCGTTAGAGTCATCCACGACGAATATCGAGCCTCCCAAGGAGAGTATCAGCGTCGGCCACAGCGTAGAGAACTCCTCGAACCAGGGCAGCAAGTGCTGTTAAGTGTCGGGGATACGGGCTGTGTAGGCATGGGTTCTAAGTTGCGGTGCATCTGTGGGCCTAGAGGTGTATGTAGCCGCGCGTAACCTTTTTTCC
This sequence comes from Macrolepiota albuminosa, assembly GCA_027475525.1. Taxonomy (NCBI): domain Eukaryota; kingdom Fungi; phylum Basidiomycota; class Agaricomycetes; order Agaricales; family Agaricaceae; genus Macrolepiota; species Macrolepiota albuminosa. The sequence goes on along the minus strand of JAMWFC010000056.1, from coordinate 235,968 downwards.
TTCCTTCCTCCTCACTGCCTACATATTGTATATTCTTCCAGTTTGTCTACATCTTTTTCGTTCGGGAATCCATGCCTGCTTGGCTCTCTTTAGGTAACATTCTGTGGCTGTGGCTATGTGACAGGATGAATATGACGAAGAGGTAACGTTAGACATATACGACGTTCGTATATTTCGACCGACTCCTTCGCAAACTCGAACCTGTTGGCTAATTATATATTACAATTATTGGAACGCTCCAGCGCGAAATATTTCTGTTGATTAATATGGTAGCTACCACTGAGAAGACTTGTAACAACTCTCGAATGGTTCCACTTCGGAAATGATTTCCTTTAATCGCAGGACGCTCTCCCCTGTAACCAAACCGATTGTCGCTTACTACTCAACCATTCAAAGACTCGGCAGGAACTACTGAGCTGAATACAGTTTATGGACCTGGACCTATACTACACATCAAGGGACGCGCATACAATGACTTTTGCACACAGACTTGAATCCCGTCATTCGCTGTCCCGCGTGTTCCGTGAGTTCCATTGACTAGTCTTGAGTTTTGTTGGTTTCGCTCGCTATCAAACTTCTCTGTTCCACTTTCTGGGCATATTTTCTCTCCATCTATGTTATGTAGCAAGGTGTTTATATTGCTCTCTGAAGATAGCTGTGACACATTGAGTCACGTCGAGAGATCGGATCTGGGAAATGGCCGAGCACAGCCAGCCCAAAATGAGGCCTCGGTATAACCACCTTACCTATACCCGCAGCAGTGTCTTCCATACCCTCAGTGACGCGAAATGCCTTTTCTTGATGCTGGAGCTTCCAACGTAATGCAGCTACAATATGCGCGAGATTTCAAGACGCAAATCACGCCAAACGATACCCAGAGAACTACCCTGATCGTTGCTGGAGTTTACATACTCGTCATTGCTATTTTATGGTGCATAACGACCACAATCTGGTTCATGGTACAATTTCTGAACTGAAGTGACTTATAGGCACGTCCCATACCTCAAGTTGATTAGTACGTCTGTCGATTTATGCGTGAAGACCATAAAATTGAACTTGAATAGTATATCCATTTAAGTAAGCATTATGTTGTTCTGTCGCCAGCGATAGCTTCGAACGTTCTCAGACTTCTTACCGTTGGATTTCATGAAGTATGTGCAATCATCGCATCGTTCTCAAGCAACTGCGCAATTGAACGGCCATTCACCCTGTAGATGAGCCATGCTATCATGGGGGTGCTGACTTGTGCACATATCCACTCCATTGAGCTCGATCGTACGTGGTTAGATTCGTGCTACAATACCACCACTAATGCTTGGTGTACGTGAACAGCGGACGAAGGAGGTTCAACCGCAATGTCGGGTGGGATTCAATGGTTGACTCTTCCAGCTGGATACCTCGGTTCTTCATTCATTGGCGCGTGCCTGATCGCGTGTGGATTTGATACGAACGCGAGCAAGGTTGCATCGCTCGTCCTTGCTGTCTTCTTCTTGTTTACTCTGTGGTGGGCGCGTCGCAATCTCTTGTGAGATTTAAATACTCCACGTTTGACATTGTTGTCTGATTTTGTGTAGAACATGGGCGCTTATATTTGGAATGTCGGGTCTTATCGTCCTTTTCTGGTTCGTAGGAGGCGGGGCGGCCCTTCGGTACCTCGTAGGCTCTGGTTATTCCTCCATGCATTATCGCACCCTCATGATCATGCGTAAATACAGGTATTATTCATTGGTGTTATGTCATGTCTTTATGTTATATGGGACGTTGTTGGTGAGTACCGTTATTTTTCCATCTTTTCACCTGGTCTGACGCTCCAAAATAGATGACACAATAGCGAGGAAAGTCAACAGCTCAGATGCCTCGGAGTTTGCTCATATCTGTGGATGTTTCCCATCACAAGGTGCGTGCTACAAATTTTACTGGACTGGACATACACTAATAGGTTACATATCATGTTAAGTGTGGGGAGTAATATGGCTTATACAAGCGTTGATTTTTTTCGCTTTAGGGGTAATCGTGGGACTAGTGGCGTTCAAAGTACGTTGACAATTTCACGCATTCTTCCACCACTGACCTTGGTTACTGAAGGAATCGGCGGCGGAGCAAAAAGAGCAATCGGAGCACTTCCTACCCGTCCCTGGTTCTCATTCAGGAGACGTGTCACTATCACCCTGTGTGCTAATGCTGACTTTCTTCGTCATTGGGATTGAGAGATTGGTTTCCCTCATCTGATGATATTTCGCCGATATGCTTGTCCCATCTTTTATGTAGAATGCTCGGACTAAACCAAAAAAAAACTTGCCTTTCGTCATAATAATGAAAGATACGTTGGGTTTTGAGGATGGAAGGGATTTTTAAAAGACCGCAATGCATGTATCACGCAGTTTCACTTCGTTGATTGAAATATTTTTGTTATTGGTCAAGGTATTGTAAAACATCAAGGCTAATAGACTCCCATATCAAGTTTGCGTATTTGCATTTTTCCATTTTTTGTCCTGCATGATGGACATTCCCCTTTTTGCTCAATAGCCTTGGATATGCATCTGAGATTTAAGGGAAAGCGTGAGTCTCTTTTGAATCGAAGCTTAGCGGTAATACTCACGACATGCAGAAGATATGCCCACAGCGAGTTGATGCGACCGCCTTTGGATGGCTGAGACAGATTGGGCAACAGTATGAGCGTGATTCGCTCGGTACACCACGCTTGCGGCGAGCCATAAATTTCTGATATGGTGTGTGAGAAAAGGGGGAAATACTTGGAAAAGGGGTTTACTTACCAGCATCGCCTGTCTGCGGCGCACATTTGAAAGACCCTTCTCTTCCTCAGGGTCGACAGTGAAATTTTCTTCCACCATGTTAGCACATGCTTCTCTCTCGAGTCGCTCAGCGAGTTCCTCCTCCCAACCGTCTGGAAGATCATCGACGGCATCCTCATCGTCGTCGTCGGAATCATCTGAATGACGGATGGAGCGTTCAAGGTGAACATTGAGGGCTGCATATGTCTTAAAGAGTTTGTCGCAGAGAGCACAATAGATATGGTTAGCAGACAGTTCATAATGCTGTGAAGAAGATACGATTAGGGGTGAGGATGCAGAATGTGTGTGGCGCATAAGACTCACCCTTCTGCGGGAGTTCTTGTTAAGAAACCCGCGATTGCAAGGTTCGCAACGAGGGTGTACATCTGATGTTTGAACATGCTCAAGCAATTGTTCCAACGAGTCGAAGTATTCGTCACAAAGAGTGCAATACTTCCTCTCGCTGTGCTCGGCGTGGTCAATTGGACAGTGGTCGGATGAGTGTGATGAAGACATGACAGTGTATTGTTGTGATAGATGTGATGAAGTCAGGTTGAGCAGTTAGGAGTCAAGTTAGATGATGGTGGTTGATGCAATGTTAAGATGGGGACTTGTCGAAGGAATGGCTCGCCTTTTATGTCTTTTTTGCCACCTACTACGCCACCTCCTTTACGAACCCACTTTTCCCCGAGCATAGCCTTTTTCTCCAGCGCCACTGTGTCGCATTTCGTCATTGGCACTCCAGGTGGGTCACTTCATCACGTTCTGTGGCGCTATCCGTACGAAAGCGATACCAGACAGAATAAGCTGGCGTGAAATGTGTGCGGAACGCGTTCTGGGCCAATTGAACACGGTCACATGTCATCACAATGGCATATAAGCGCCCATCGTCCATTTTCAAGTTCCCTTCTCTAGACTTTGTTAATTGTGAATCAAGACGTGATATGTAGTACTAGTAGGAAAGTGATGGACTTGATCTAAACCCCTATTAAAGTGCCTGTCCAGTAAGCTAAGTCTACACGCATCACGTGACTTTGACGTTTAAGTCAAGAAGATTGAGTATATCTCACTGCTGGCACCAGATTGTGTTTCTATTGGAAAAAGTAAAAAAGAAAGCTGTCATGCAATATCCAATGTACCAATTTTCAAAAGGAAAAGGCACTTTCCTTTGTTGAATGTTTTTTTCTGTGGAGATTAATATATCAGAAATGGCATAACAGCCTTCTTTTACACTTTTTCTACTGGAGACACTTTTGAGTAACAGCAGTGTCTAACGCCTGCCACCTATCAAGCCCTAATGAATAATATGTTGCCCCGTACCTACGACGGTTCATGGATGATTACTGAGATGACATCATCATTTATTCGAGTTCCTTGAAAGAACACGTACAACATGTAAAGACAGTCCTATAGCTAGACACCCTGCAACGGGAAAAATTAGATCTCAGTGAACGAAAACTGGAATTTTTATGTAAGGAGATGAAAATGTTGGGGTATGTGGTAAATGACGGAGGCATAAAGATGGACCTTGATAAGGTCGATGCCCTGACAAAATGGATGGTACCAGTTTTGCTACGAGGATTCCTAGGCACGGCTGGGTATCTAGCGGATGATATAGATAGAGTACGTGTGCCGATGGGGGTTTACATGGGCTGACTGGATACACCCCCATTCAGGTGGGAATACACTCACCAACGTGCTTTTGAGGAGCCAGTACCTGTGAGATCTCGCAGAGCCTTGTTGTCGTGGGTTTGAACTGAATGAGTACTGTCCTGGCGTTCTTGAGGATGTGTTGCTGAACTTTGGTGATATCTTCTTGGGTCAGTCCTTGGGTAACAGGTGCTTGATGAGAGGGATGGACGGTCGCGGGTCGGGGAATGGCTTTGGCCACAGAGGCCCAAGTGATCGGTGTGTTGGTGGGCTGTGTTGAGAGAGGTTTCACGAGGTTTGCCGCTAACGCGTCCAGCGAGGAGGAGACCCCTTCGAGTTTTTCTGCAGTTGTCCTCATCTCGATGGTCGATTCGGCGCACTTGGTGTCGTTAAGTCGGCCGTGGCATGAATCCCAGTTTTTCGATCAGACCTCCAATGCGCTCGACCGTTTTCGTGGCGACGGCCTCGGCGAGTGACTTGGAGACGTGGTCTGTGATGTTAGCACCATCCAAAAGGAACGCGACCAAGATCGCCACGCGTTTGAGGTCTTCAAGTTTCGATGCGATGGCTGCACGGTCCGGGGTCCCTCCTTGGCTGGGACCGCCGGAAGACTGCCTACCAGACGACTTGAGCCCAAAGTCATCTTGATGGCAGCACTTTGTGGGTGTAGTAGTGAGAGGTGTGCTAGATAAGGTGGCCTAACGATTTGGAGAGAGCTAGGCTGAATAAAAAGATCTTTACAGACCGAGGATCCGAAAGCCGTGGTGACTGTAAATGTCAGAAATCACACAAAACAAATGTTGAAGACCAACAACAACAAAGTTGAATCTTTCTGTCGAATACATCGAACTTTATATACATAAAATAGAGAATCATATGAGGAGTCTATGATGCAATAAATGAGAGAATAAAGAGGGGAAAGGAGGATATAAGTCAGATCGAGTGATCAATAACAGGGATAAGGGGAGCGAAAAGGGATGGAAAAGGGTACAGGCCGTACCTAGTCCGAATAAGTCCGGAGTGGGGTAGATTCATGACAGTAAAAGGGAAAGCAGCGTCCTCGACACCTGCTATTCGCGTTACAGGCGTCAGGTTATATGATGGTGGTTGATGCAATGTTAAGTTGGGACTTGTCGAAGAAATCGCTTGCCTTTTATGTCTTTTTCGCCACCTCCTTTTATGAATCCTTTTATCCGAGCATTACTTTTTTCTCCAAGTCAACAGCTCAGATGCCTCCCGTGCTACAAATTTTACTGGACATACACTGATAGATGTTAAGTGTGGGGGAGTAACATAGCTTCATACAAGCGTTGATTTGTAGGTCTAGTGGTGTTTAAAGTACGTTGACGATAGCTCAAATTCGTCCACACTGCGGAGCAAAAAGAGCAATCGGAGCACTTCCTACCCATTCCTGTATCTCATTCAGGAGACGTGTCAATAACCACCCTGTATGCTGATGTTGACTTCTTCGTCATTGAAATTGAGAGAATGGTTGCCCTCTTCCGATGATGCTTCACCGATATGTTTGACCCGTCTTATTTGTAGAATGCCCGGATTGAACTAAAAAAGCTTGCCTTTCGTCATAATAATGAAAGATACGTTGGGTTTTGAGGATGGAAGGGATTTTTAAAAGACCACAATGCATGTATCACGCAGATTCACTTCGTTGATTGAAATATTTTTGTTATTGGTCAAGGTATTGTAAAACATCAAGGCTAATAGACTCCCATATCTAGTTTGCGTATTTGCATTTTTCCATTTTTTGTCCTACATGACGGACATTCCCCTTTTTGCTCAATAGCCTTGGATATGCATCTGGGATTGAAGAGATAAGCGTGAGTCTCTTTGAAATCAAAGCTTAGCGGTAATACTCACGACATGCAGAAGATATGCCCACAGCGAGTTGATGCGACTGCCTTTGGATGGCTGAGACAGATTGGGCAACAGTATGAGCGTGATTCGCTCGGTACACCACGCTTGCGGCGAGCCATAAATTTCTAGTATGGGATTTGAGAAAAGGGGCAAATACTTGGAAAAGGGGTTTACTTACCAGCATCGCCTGTCTGCGCCGCACATTTGAAAGACCCTTCTCTTCCTCAGAGTCGACAGTGAATTTTTCTTCCACCATGTTAGCACATGCTTCTCTCTCGAGTCGCTCAGCGAGTTCCTCCTCCCAACCGTCTGGAAGATCATCGACGGCATCCTCATCGTCGTCGTCGGAATCATCTGAATGACGGATGGAGCGTTCAAGGTGAACATTGAGGGCTGCATATGTTTTAAAGAGTTTGTCGCAGAGAGCACAGTAGATGTGGTTAGCAGACAGTTCATAATGCTGTGAAGGAAGATACGATTAGGGGTGGGGTTGCAGAATGTGTGTGGCGCATAAGACTCACCCTTCTGCGGGAGTTCTTGTTAAGGAAGATACGATTAGGGGTGGGGTTGCAGAATGTGTGTGGCGCATAAGACTCACCCTTCTGCGGGAGTTCTTGTTAAGGAACCCGCGATTGCAAGGTTCGCAACGAGGGTGTGCATCTGATGTTTGAACATGCTCAAGCAATTCTTCCAACGAGTCGAAGTATTCGTCACAAAGAGTGCAATACTTCCTCTCGTTGTGCTCGGGGGCAATTGGACAGTGGTGGGATGAGTGTGATGAAGACATGACAGAGTATTGTTGTGAAAGATGTGATGAAGTCAGAGTTGGCAGTTAAGAGTCAAGTTAGATGATGGTGGTTGATGCAATGGTAAGATGGGGACTTGTCGAAGGAATGGCTCGCCTTTTATGTCTTTTTTGCCACCTACTACGCCACCTCCTTTACGAACCCACTTTTCCCCGAGCATAGCCTTTTTCTCCAGCGCCACTGTGTCGCATTTCGTCATTGGCACTCCAGGTGGGTCACTTCATCGTGTTCTGTGGCGCTATCCGTACGAAAGCGGTACCATGGAGAGAATAAGCTAGCGCAGAAGAGATGAGTACGTAACGCGTTTTGGGCCAATAACACGGTCACATGTCCGAGTCCGAGATCACATATCGCCCGTTATCAAATTCCCTTCTCTAGACTTTGTGAATGAAAACGTGATATGTAGTACTAGTAAGAAAGTGATGGATAACTGAGGTTTGATCAGACCCCTATTCAAGTGCGTGTCCAATAAGTCAAGTCTAAACTTCCATAAAATAACGGGACTTTTTGCGTTAAATCAGGAAGAAAGATTGACTATATTTCGAAGTGAACCAGACAATTCAGTCAAAAACTTACCTTGGACAACAAACCGGTGATATTTATTGTAATGTCACCCCTGCCTCTGCTTTTACCAGCCATTTTTTCAGTATGCCTAATTAAGAACGCCGTGGACATAATCTAAAAATATTACAATACAACTTCAAAAGCATATTCAAGTTCGTGTTCAGGACGTATTCCGCTCTTCTCATATCATACACTCTGTTCTCCATCCAACACCCTCTGCATCTGTTGAAGAAGAGCATCGCGACGCTGCTTTCGTGTCTCTTCATCCATTTCCCTGATGTTGAGTACATCAGACGAACTATGGTTGACCTCTTTATAGCTCATCGCACGTGGAGAGGAATTCCACAGTTGCCTCGCTCCATCAGGAGGACCACGTTCTCTTGTCAGAATAGAGCTATGATCAGTGTGCTGCTCTTTCCTATCTTCTTCCACTTCTTCTATAGTGGGTGTTGCAGCTGGTACTGTAACTAGGATGTTGTGAAGACTCTCCGAGAATCGCATAGGAAGGACTGGTGTGTCAGTATCGTCTGGGATTTGCTGATTGGCAAAGTAGTCGTGGCCAACAGACGAACTTCCCGAATGATTATGCTGACTTTCTGCAGCCGACGAATTCAATGGTTCGAATGGTGTTCCTCTTTCGGCTGTAAGCGGAGCTTGTGGAAAACGATTTCAGACGCCGTGTCCCAAAAGACAAATCGTAAGAAAATTTACCTTTGTTCGTGGAGAATGGTGCAGTAGACAATTTCGACTTGACATCGGGCATTAGACTTGGAAAATGAAACGGGTGCCGTCGCTGGGAACGTCTCGAAACCAAAAACAACAGCATCACGAGCACCAGAAGACCTATGAGACCACCTATAACTCCCCCAATTATTGCTCCGATTGGTTTTGTTGTAGCATGGGTCGGTGAATCGGTCGACGGCGAGGCGCTTACTGTATCGGATGTTGACATGGATGAAGTCATGTTTGTATCTGTCGAGGAGGAAGATTGAGCAGATTGGGCAGTAGAGGTCGGTGTTAACTGAGAAGTAGATGATGAATTAACTGTCGGTGTCAACTGAGAAGTAGATGATGAATTAACTCCATTCGTTGTGATTTGGGAAATAGCTGTTGATGTGCTATTTGACGAGAAAATGGAGCTTGTCATAGTGGACAAGGTAGACGACGAAGACGCGGTTGTGCTTCACAGGAGCTTCAGTTTGACTAACCGGTTAAGACACAACGAGAGACAAACCTGGATGCGGCTAGCAACGACGTGAACGATGGTCCACTGCCTGCTGAGGTAGGTGTGGTAGAGTTGTCCACCTCAATCAGAACTTGATCAAGTACAGTGATATTGTCTCTTTCATAAATCGTTCATCATTTCTATGTTCCAATGACCAATCAAAAGGAACATACGATGTCCGAGCCTGAAGCTTGCATGACAACCTTGCATCTAAATCAATTTTTCTTCTGCTTATGATCGTGTTGGACTCACGATGGAGACGACGAATTTTGGCCGTTTATTGATGATGGCATGTCGGCGGTAGTATTTTGAGAACTTGTCAGGACGGTGGATTTGAGGCTATATGTAGCTTCGTCACTACAATCCAGAACGATGTTAAATGTGGGAGGATCGCTAGAATTAGAGGTCCATGAAATGAACACGGTCCCGTTTGGGGCGGCGAAAGGAGGAGGTTGAAGTTCGAGAGCACCAATGACATGAAGAACGACAAAGAAAGCACTGAGGTTCACAGTCAAATAATTAGGGCCAAGTCAAAACGAAAGCGATTAGACGTACATGTAGCTAGAAAGACCCGACCGGCGAAGCGAGGGCATCGTGATGGTCTAAGGCAGAAGACGAAACTGAGGATGACTCCCATGATGAACTCGTAGTAACTATAAGGAAGTACAGCTTTAGGTGATGAAATCATGGAGATCTCCTGAAACACAGTCGCCCTGGCTGGCTTGTGATCTGATTATCACATCAGAGCTATAGCCTTTGCGGATGCAGTGCGCCAAGGGTTTGGACAGGTGCGTGTGAGTGCTTTTGTCGAAGAGCCTGAGTACCTAAGATGTATATGCAAGTCCAATCAACGGCAAGGTATTCAGAACTTGTAAGGGGAGTGTATTCTTCCGCGCAAAGCGAAAGGTTTTAGTATGGCTGCACAGTGGGATCATGGAGACAAATTACACTCACGAATCATACCTAACTTGGTCATAACAGGAGATCGGAATGATGAAACATGCGAGACTTGGTAAATCTCATACAGATGTTGACCGTAAACAGTCCAGAATAGAATTACCGCGTGCCATGCAGCTGAACTTGGGATTGCATTACCTTGCTCGTCCATGAAGTCGCAATGGTCTATCAGTCACCACTGCATTGTGACTGTGAAAGTGTGGTTATAGATATCGATAACCCCTAATCCCATCATCTCAAAGACATCCTAAATAAGCCTGCGGAGGCTCATAATTCCGGGTCACGATGTCTACCAACTATCAATCTGAAGATCATACAATTTGCTCTCCATCTAATACACGGCGCATCCGTTCAAGAAGAGCATCGCGACGCTGTTCTCTTATTTCCGGATCCATTTTATCAATGTCAAAAGAACCATCGAGGCTTTGACTGATTCTATCATAGCCCGTAGGACGTGGCGAAAGAGTCCATGAGTTCCTTGCTTCATGGTAGACACCACCTTCTCGTGTCAAAGATTTCGACGACTCTAAGTAAGGACTATGGCGATAATCGGTGTGTTGCGTCCCCCGACCTTCCTCCTTGACGTCTGCTGTCCGCAAAACTGGGACTAGGATGCTGCTCGAACTCTCCGAGAATCGCATGGGCTGGAGTCGTATGTCTAGATCGTATGGACTTTCATCATCATTGAGGTGATAGTGGCTATGAGGAGAGTAACCAGAATGTTGGGCGTCTGACGGTGATGATTTTGATGTATCATACGGCGTTTCTTCGTCATTACCTAGCAGGGCTTCTACAAATGTTTCAAGAATCATGCTTCGAATTACAAATTGAGAGAAAGTTACCTTCTTTGGCTTTGGAGATTGGAACAGAAGACAAATTTGCCTTAACATCGCACATGAATCTCGAACGATTGTACCAGGGTCTTCGTCGGTAGCGCCGCCGACACAAGAACAACATGAGCAAGGCAAGGATCAGAAGACCTAGAAGGCCACTTATGATTGCTCCAATTATAGTTCCAATCGGTTTTGTTGGGGCTTGAGTTAGTGAATTGGTCGATTGCAAAGCAATTATCGTTCTAGATGTTGACGTGATTGAAGTAGTGATTGTATCTGTCGAGGAACTGGAAGATTGGGCAGGTCGCGATGCGGATGTCTCTGTCGGCAGTTGCTGAGAAGGAGGTGAAGAGAATGAGACAACAGCCGATGTGATTGTGACCAGTAAAGCAGGTGTCTGTGTAGATTCCAACGAGGAACTTGTCACAGGACTAGAGGCAGACGACAGAAACACATTTTGCCTTAACAAGGTTTCATTTCAGTTAGGTACAACTGATGAAAGACAATTGGTAACAAACGGAACTGTCATCGCTGGCAATGATTCACTTGATGACCATGTCGAGTCCGAGCTAGTCGTGACGGGGGTCGCGGCGACGTCAATGACAAATCCATCGAGTACTGTGACACCATCCCTTTGAGCATGAAATCATCAATCCCTCCAAACACCGAAGATAAGTAAGATAACCCACGTTCTTCGAGCTTGGATATCGCACGACAACCTAAGTTTCTAGTAAATCAGTACATCCTCTACCTATGTTGAATTGGACCCACAGGGTCGGTGAATTCGAGCTGTTTAATGCTGGCATGGTGACTGGGAAAGATGCTGAGGCGGTCGAGACGGTGGAAGCGATCATCTGATAATGACCACCGTCGCATGACAAGAAGAGGTTGATTGTATCGGGATCGTCAGCTGCAGAGGTCCATGAGACTTGTATGGTCTCGCCCAGGACGACATCAGAAGGTATGTCAAATTTGAGAGCCAAAGTAGCCTGAAGAACTAGGAAGACGGCGCTGAGATCTACGTTTAAAGGTCTGAGTTGAAGACGGCGACAATCAGACGTACATGTGGCCAGAAATAAAATCCAATCCGCAAAACGGGGGCATCGTGACGGTAAAAGGCAGAGGACTGATTTCGGCAGCGCATGACGAACTGCGGAGGCAATGAGAAAGGATGGCTGAAGTTGGTGATCATGAGATCAGGGAGATCCTCTTGAAACTCACTGAACCTGGATCACTCATCACCATCGCGGCCTGCGCGAATCTGTCACTAGGCCATTTCTCGAAGTGGCCAGAGAACACTTATAGGTGCATATAGAGCCAGCAACAATAGCAAGATACTCTAAAAATGGTCAACAGGGCTGTCGATTGTAAGGAGAGTTCGAGGGAGTGTATGGCTGTGCAAGATGTGTAACTCCAGGTCGGAAAATGATTGCCCCATTTAGCGGTGAAAGACATTACGTAACCTCAATAAGTGGTTCGGAAAAGAACAGGGCCAGTTCGCCCACACAGACGTATACGGACAGTGGCGAATGCAGTAAAGTGTCTGACTGAGTCTCTCAGCTAAAGCTACTGTAACCGGTCAAGGATATCATATGTTCGGGCCTCACTTCACCTGCCATTATCAACGCCGTCTTCATTCCAGGATATGGACGGAGGAAGAAACTCGTTCAGAGGCTGCCAAACCTCTGCGTTCCTCTTCACTTATGCAAAAGTTTTGAGTTAGGGCCATTAGCGTCGTTTTCCAGCACTCTCCGCATCTGTTCGTAGATTTCCTCACGACGCCTTTCTCGATCCGCCTCCAACTCTTCCTCCTTGGTCCTATCTGAAGTCCAATTATTTTTCTCTGACATATTCTGGTTCTGCCGTCCTTCTGTGCCATGGTAGTGATACTCTAGTTGGGCAGATGTGTTTCCGGGAATACCCTCATTTACTGCAGCTTTTGCATACCAATCTGGTAAAAAAAATCAGGCAGATTAGCCTTCATCTTGACATGACACTGGGCATACCTTCTTCTAACGACGGAGATGGAGACGCATTCGTATCTCTTGTAGTCCACCACACGAGATCAGATGCATTCCGACGCTTACGACGATAATACAATATCGTTGCAGCAATGACGGCTAGGCCGAATACGCCTCCAAGAACGCCTCCGACAATTGCACCAGTGGGCCGCTTTGTACCTTCGTTGGGTAATGGCGAGGAACTGTCCGTTGGACTCACGACGCCCGTCATTGAAGTGGTCGATGAAATCGATGAAGACTGGGACGGAAGAGTACTCTCATCAGGTACTCCCGTAGTGTGGGCAAGATCTGTCTCTGTGGAAAGGTTGGTTCTGTTTCCTGGGGGTTTCGTGTTTGGTTCCGGCGTCTGTTCGGGGGGATGCGATTTAGAGGACGCTGGCAATGAAGTAGCCGACACTGATGTTGAACTGGACACACTTTTAGTAACCGTCAGTTCTTTTGACTTTCCCTCACGCTGAGCTAGAAGACAAACATTTTCATCGACGAAGTTTGAATGGAAGTCTGAATGGTAGCTGGTGAATCATCTGTACGAGCTGCCTGGTTTGATTGTGTGTTTTCTAATACTGAATTTGATCCTGTTGTTGTAAAGAGTATTGGGACTGAGTCCAGTTCTTCGAAGGGGTATTGATTTCTTGTTATCTTTAAGTTAGGAACCATAGCAGGACGGACGAACTTACTCAGTCGCCTTTATCAAGCATTGTCTAGGTCTAGTTAACACCCTGCTGCACATGTCGATTAACTCTTACTCACGGGTGAAATCCGGCGAGGATATTTGAAACGATTGAATTGGGTACTACAAAGGACTGTGAATGCGAAGCCGTGTCAATCGAAGGCACAATTAAAGGAATGCCGCAAGTTCCATGGAGCGCGATCTGTAGGGGGTCTCCAGGAGAACTATTCCATTTCACGACCAACGTGCTTCCTGGAGATGCCGGACCTAACGGTTGGAGTTCGAGAGCACTAGCGCCAACTAGCAAACTGAAAGTCCTGCAAATAGGAATGAGACCGAATGACATGGCACGTCGAAGTAGTGAGGATAAGTAGACGCACATGATGGACTTGAATGACATGCTTGAAGCTCGTAAAGATGGCTTGGTAGAGGCGGCTTGAGGCGCAGTCACTGTTCCCAGCAGTATAAGTAGGAAACGAAATGATAATTGATGGACAGTGCGCTGTAGATGGTTGTCGTCTAACAAAAGCCATCTTTGATCTGAAAACGCAGAGAAGCGAATTTGTTCGTCGTTACAGGAGCCTATATGATGTGCACTGACAATTACATAGTAAATAGTCATGATAAGAAGATATGCTCTGCATGAGATGACGTATGACTTGGATTGATCATATGTAGTTTCGAAACACATTTGAACAGTGGCTTTCCCCATACAGGGATGTTAGATGAGATCATTGCCACGTAGACTTTAACACGAATAGCAGGTTCATGTTTTTACTGTTACATCAGGTTGGATGAACATTAAAGAGACATCCTGAAGTTGAGCTTTGAGTGAACGCCCAGTGATATGGAGAAACATATCTTAAACTTGTTGCACTTGAAGATTGATCGCATCAACAGAACAAGTTCACCAAAAATAGCACTCCCCATACAGGGATGTTAGATGAGATCATTGCCACGTATAGTCATGATAAGAAGATATGCTCTGCATGAGATGACGTATGACTTGGATTGATCATATGTAGTTTCGAAACACATTTGAACAGTGGCACGTCTTTGATAAGTATCCAAGTACACAGTTGTCAAACTGACATTGAACACATAACACCCGGATTCGAGTGCAGGATGATATGTAATTGGAATGGGAGACTCGGATATCATTTCCTGTGATGCTATTACACCACTGTCAAAGCTTACAGGTTGTGTTAAGGCTGAACCTTGGGCAGTCATTCCTGGAGTTGTTCTAAGAGAATGATGATGAAAGTACGAGATCAGAGTACCAACATCAGTAATTGGGGAATTTAACCTCATCAATTTTTAGTGACACAGTGAAAATGAGAAAAAGATTGTAAGGCTCAACTGTAGGGATTTGTTATTCAGGGTTAATATTTGGTATTAAAACTATTGTTTTTATTCCTGCTACTTCAGGAAACACCTATTAGAAACAGGTTATATAATTTCCAACAAGTGTTTCTTTAGATAATTGGCCTAGTAATAGTGTTGTATGTGTAAAGAAAAATAAATTCCCAAAAGGGAAAAAGAGAAAGAGGAAGGGGAAGGGGAAAACAGTACATTCAACTCACTAGATTTCTCTTCTACTCAGCCATGCCACTGGTAGCCACTGGACCCATATAACACCAAGAATCACAAATTGAGCTGATTAATCTGTCTTAGTTGCTATTCTCTGCAGATATTGCCAGTTGTTGCAGCTTCTCACTGTCATCAAGCATAATAAAAAGCCAAATTGAGCAACCAGCCAAATAGCAACTTGTAAATAAATAATGATTGACCTTGGAGCTCCTGTCACTGCCTTGACTCCATCTCCTTGGCTCAACTTACTTTGAGAAAAGGATCAAATGCAACTCAGATGGACTTTTGAACTAGACTCAAGGATTGAGTGTAACACATTATAGTACCTGTTGGAGATGGATTGTGAAGGCACACACACACATGACTGTCATGATGATAGGCTTCTACTCAGGCTGAGCACATCAAGAGACACTATAGGCCTACTGGCAATTGTCAGTCTGAAGACTTGAGTGACCTTCTTGGACATAGAACATCTCTGGCTTTGGCACCCCCAATACAGGCTTCACTGACTAGTCTCAACCACTATTTATCAGACATTCAGCACCCACTATCCATTGACTTTAAGAACTCAGGAGGTACAGAACTCATAATGCTAGTGTGATGATGGAGAGGTGTCAAGGATTTTCTGATCATACCCCAGAGTGGCCTGGCTAATCAGAATTATATTAAAAAAGTGAGCAGATTTATACAGTTCTAAGTAGTTTTAGAGTTACTATGGCCAATAGGCTGTAACACCATTGGTTGCCATCATCCATGTGCTGCCAGTTGCCATTGACAGGTTGCCATTAGCTATAACCATGAGGAGAGGCACTAATTGGTAGTGCACAGATGGACTTATTTTTAAAATATAGTAGTGCATAGTATAGGATGATTGTCATCCTAGTGGTAAATGAGCCTGCCATGGCCTATCTAAGCCCATTATTCTGGTTCTGGAGCATATATCCCCTAGCTCATACCTGTCCAGAAACTCCTTATTTCTTTCTGCTTTCACTCTTCATTCCTTCATTCTCTCTTTATTAATTCTCTTATTTTTGCTGTCATTCTTTTATCTTATTGCTTCTACTCTTTAAACATTATTTATTGGTACTATTCTTAGCCCTTGAGGTGCTCTGGTTCTTTAGCTATCATTCAGACAAGTGTGGGCCCTTCAGTACTATTTCCAGACCACTTACATAAGCCAGAGTTTGCCTTTCTGACCTTCAAAGTCTGGAGTTTTCCTGCCTTGTTTGTGCACTTGTTTGTTTAGGCAATTTTTGAGTTTTTAAGGTTTTGTTGTACTGTACAGTTGTTTTCCATGCTTCATTTGTGCACTTGTTTGTTTAGGCAATTTTTGAGTTTTTAAGGTTTTGTTGTACTGTACAGTTGTTTTCCATGCTTCAGAGGCCCCAGAAGTGTCCAACCTGGCATAGAGAATCCTTAGACTTGTTTTCTTTGAATCTCCCTCTGCCAGGTGAGTAGTTATTATGATATTGTCAGTATATACTCTAATACACTTTGGATCTCCCTCTGCCAGCTGTGTGACTGAGTCATAGCCTCCAGAGGTTGCCCTTACAATACCAACAAGTCAGTGGCTCCTGAGGCACCTGACTTTGCCAGGGAGTCCTTTGGACACCAATTGGCTAGACCATCTACACTGGCTCAAAAAACTGCCCCAATGTTTGGCCTTTTTGAAAAGGTTCACATAATGTGCAACAATTACCTGAGGAAAAAATAGTCAAAAATCACATGACATACAACTACATCTTGA
The DNA here is from genome assembly GCA_027475525.1 of Macrolepiota albuminosa. Classification (NCBI taxonomy): domain Eukaryota; kingdom Fungi; phylum Basidiomycota; class Agaricomycetes; order Agaricales; family Agaricaceae; genus Macrolepiota; species Macrolepiota albuminosa. The sequence goes on along the minus strand of JAMWFC010000056.1, from coordinate 219,241 downwards.
CTTCACAATAATATATAGATCATGTGATTTGGACAAGAACTTGCTAATTAATAAATCATACAAAATATTCAATCATTAGAGCAGTTTTTTTGATCTACTCTAATTTACTCTAATTTTCATATCTAGTACTTGGTATGGCTTCTATTTGCCTTTATAACTGCTTTGATCCTTCTAGGCATGCTCTTTATAAGGCTTTAGCATACCTTTGATGGTATTTCATTTTACTTGCTGACTACTCTCTCTCACAACTCATGCACTCTTTCATGGGGCACTGTCACGACCCCTTCCCTCCGGGCCCACCCCGGGACACCCCCGGAACACCCTCCGGGACCCTCCCTCCGACCCCACAGGACACGCCCCGCCATCACGACCGCCGGCACCGCCATCACGCGCATCAAGGACCGCCATCAGCCGCCACCAGCCCTGATCAACGATCCCATCACGCATCACGCATCACGGCTCCATCCGCGCCAATTGATCACGCGGCCCACACGCGCGATCCCGGTGTGCAGCCCCTGCCGCTACTCAATGACCCCGGAACCCATCCCAGACATCCCGGAACCCCGAGACCCGGCCCCGTAGTACTTATAGCATAGCTCCCGTTGTATTCGCTAGTCTTGATATTGCATACACTGTTACTTTGGATATTGCGTGCCCCTTGATTGACTGGTACGCCTTGTTTGGTACGCTTCGACTGGCACGCCTTAGTATTCGCGTGCTCTAAGCTTTGGTACGCACTTCGCGACTCTTAAGTTACTAACTTGGTCTCGTCTTAGAACCTCCGGTTCACGACTCGACCCCCTCTAACCCCAGTTACCCCCAACCCAAAACCCCCGGACTCTAGTCCCCTATCCCGGGATTACCCCTGTCCTCGTCTTGAACCCCGGAGCCCTAGCCCCAGAGTTCCAGACACCCGAGTATTCGTAGGTCAAGTCCACATCGTAAGGGCGTTGCTTTCCCGGAAGGCCCCCGACTCAGCGGAACCTGACATAATATCAAGACTCTCTCCTTACACCGTTCTTGATGGCTACGTATACTCACACTTACTACCCCACCGGGTACCAGACCGACCCTTACGGACGCCCGGTACCTGAGCACTACTCTGCGCAGACCCCCCGCCCCGTCTATCCACCTCTCCCGTACGAACCTCCATATCTCCACCGCCACTGGGCCCCTGACCCGTCCCTCTACGACCTGGGGCCCTCCCACCTCTCCCGTACGAACCTCCATATCTCCACCGCCACTGGGCCCCTGACCCGTCCCTCTACGACCTGGGGCCCTCAGCCAGCTGGGCCCCTCCGCCCAATTTAGCCATGGCACGACCCGTGGAGGTCCCCTCGTACCGGAGCATCCCCGGGGGCCTGCCGGAGACCCCACCTGTACCCAGCGGACCTCGCCCGATTCCCCCCAGCGAGGGCCCCTTTGCACCCACCCCCTACTACGGTTACCAGTGCCCCGTCCCCCAACTCCGAGAACCCCGAGGACCTCCCTACCCCGACTACCCCCCTCATCATTACCCGGCCGCCGCTCCACCCGCTCGAACCCCTCCCTCGCCAATGGGACGACCTACCCCGACTACCCCCCTCATCATTACCCGGCCGCCGCTCCACCCGCTCGAACCCCTCCCTCGCCAATGGGACGACAACACCTCGAGGAGTATAAACGGCAACGGGACGAGGTACTCCGCTCCCTCAGGATCTCGCCAGAGAACTTCGCGCAACGGACAAGGACACTGCTCGTGGAATTCGGACACGACGACTTCGAAGGCACTCCGGAGGAATGGGCTCACTGCCTGGTCAAATTCGGGGATCACCTCACGTGGGGAGAACTCCCGGAGCAAACCATGGTAAAGTATAGGCGCAATACGATCCTCCGGGAAGAATTACAGCAGCTGCTCGACGAAGTCCACGCGTCCCCCTCCCCTCGGCCCCTCAACGACCCCGCGGACCCAGGTCGCTCGATTCACATTCGACGGGAACCCCCGGAACCGGCCCCAGCAGTCCCGGCAGCCCCCACGGTCCCCACTCCGGAGCAACGACAACGGGAAGAACGGCAGAACGCCTCAGCCATATTACGGTCCCTCAACCCGACTGGAGGCCTTTTCGACCAACCCGCTGCCCGCACGGTAGGCTTGTCAACTCGTCGCAGGGCTAATTCCGTTCCTAGTACCTTCGAGACCTGGGGGCAGCCCCAGAGACCCCTGGAACCCCTCCCGCAAATGGACAACGCTCGACCCCCGCCCCCGACGAACCCCGGTAGAGCCCGGGTGGACACCCCTAGTACGGACGACACGCTATGCTACATTGACGAGCTCACGCGCGACAACAACGAACAACGTCCCGCGCTTGCGCCCGCCCCGACACCAGCACCACCCCCCACGTCCGCCCCGGCCCTTCTGGAACGCAACTTCCGCCGCGATCCGCCACCCCACTTCGACCTACGGAACCCTCCGTGACCCCCGATGCAAGCCCGACCCTCCCAGATTGAACGTCCCCCGCGCAACCCAGCACCCGACCCAGCACCTAATCCCCCTCCGCCCGACCCGACACCGCCGAACCCTCCCCGACCGCCTCCGCCACCCCCAGCTGAACCTTGAGGACGACCCCCAGGCCCTCCACCTCCGCCACTCCGAACCCTCCCCGACCGCCTCCGCCACCCCCAGCTGAACCTTGAGGACGACCCCCAGGCCCTCCACCTCCGCCACTCCCGGCGTGGAGACCTGGCCCCCCTCCTGGCAGGAACGAACCCCCTTGGGACAACGGGCCTCCCGGGCGTGGACCCCCAGGTGAGCCACCCGGAGGAGGACCTCCCGGTGGGTGGGGCCCCGCCCTTGGTGCTTTTCCTTCTCAAGGAGGGGGGGGTAATCATTACTACTACTATTACAATGCTGGCCCTCCCCCCCGCAACGCTGCCGGACCGGACGACGCTCGCGACGCCCTCGCCCGCGAAGGACAATTGGACATCCAAAAGCCCGACGCTTTCACGGGCTGGGACCCCCGAAAATGGCGTACCTTCCTCACTCAGTGTCTCAATACGTTTCAGGCAAAGCCGCTCACGTTTCAGGTTGACAGCTCCCGGGTGGCCTTTGCCGCGTCGTACCTCCAGGGGATCGCCTTCGATCACTACACGGCCCTCATCCAGTTCGACCCCAACAACCTGGCACTCGCTCGCTGGCAAGCCTTCGTCGACGAGTTCTCTGGGAAATTTGGGATATACGACACCGTGGCCGAGGCCGAGGACAACCTCTTCAATCTCCGGATGCGCTCGGAAGAACGTTTCACCACCTTTATCGTACGTTTTGAGAAGGAAGCTTACAAAACAGGTTGGAACTACAGCGCCCTCCGGTACGCCCTCCGCCGCGCCCTGCCACAACGCATCAAGGACGTCCTCCGACTCGCCCCGAAACAACCCTCCTACAACGGATACAAGGCCCTCGTCATGCAGATCAACCAACGCTACTGGGAAGACCGCAGCGAGTATTCGAATTCCTGACCCCCCTGGAACCCTAGAGGAGGACCCCCTTGGCCCTCCGCTACTGGGAAGACCGCAGCGAGTATTCGAATTCCTGACCCCCCTGGAACCCTAGAGGAGGACCCCCTTGGCCCTCCGGCGAAGCTCCCAACCCCCAAGGTCGAAACCCTGGTCCCCCCGCGTTCCCTGGCAGCCGACCCCCGGTGAGTCGCGGCCCGCCCAATGCTAACCCCGGCAGCGGCGCCCGCCCCCAGGCCCATTCCCTGGCAGCCGACCCCCGGTGAGTCGCGGCCCGCCCAATGCTAACCCCGGCAGCGGCGCCCGCCCCCAGGCCCAACTCAACGCCGCCGTGGCCGCCCACGACCCGGGCGACGTGCCAAGCCCCGAGGAACCCCCGGAAGACCCCGAAGACTTCGACTTCAACGACGAACGGGACGAGGAGGCCCTCCGAGCCAACCGGCTTCAAAAGAAGGGACGACCCTGGATCGAGGTCCCGACGGATATGCAGGAACGACAGAGAAGGGAGGGTGTCTGCATACTCTGTGGTGAGAAAGATCATTTCATCTCCGAGTGCCCCAAACGACAGGTCATGGGACGTGCCACCTGGACCTTCGAAGGAGAGGACGCCACCTACGAGTATTCGGAAAACGACCCGGCGATTTAGACCCGGAAGACGCCCTAAATCGCGGAATCGGGGAGGACGCCACCTACGAGTATTCGGAAAACGACCCGGCGATTTAGACCCGGAAGACGCCCTAAATCGCGGAATCAACCCCGACGTCTTCTCCGCCCCGGTCTCACATCTTCGCTCTACGACACTCATACTGGACACCCTCACGGCTTATCTACCCTCCCACTCTTCGCACTCCCTCCTCCTCAAAACCCGCCTCACCCCCTCCGGAACTCCCCTCAACACCCTCGTCAACAGCAGCGCCACCGACAACTTCATCGACGAAGCATGGTCTACCCTCGCCCCGGAACCCGCCCAGCGACTCCCGGTCCCGGTGGCGCCACCGACAACTTCATCGACGAAGCATGGTCTACCCTCGCCCCGGAACCCGCCCAGCGACTCCCGGTCCCGGTACGGCTCTGCCTCTTCGACGGCGACGCCTCTACGGCGGGGGACATCACTCATTTTGTGCGTATGCCCGTCACCTTCGCCAACGGACAGACTCACACCCTCCGGATGTTGATAACCAAACTCCACCCTTCCGCACCCCTGGTCCTAGGGCTTCCGTGGCTCCGAGACACTAACCCCCGCATCGATTGGCGACACCTCACCCTTCGCCTGACCCGGGACCCGACCCCCGACGACCAGCAACTCCCCTTCGACATCCCCCACTCCTCAAATCTGACCCCGAAGGACCCTCCGGACGAGCCCCCACCACCCCCCCAGACTCCAGTCTCGTTTGTCCCGATCCTTCGTCATCAATGCCAGGCTGGATGGCGCCCCGGGACCGATATCGGCCCTTATCGACAGCGGAGCCACCGGGGTTTTCATCAGCGACGCCCTCGACCTCCCCCACCCCCGGGACCGATATCGGCCCTTATCGACAGCGGAGCCACCGGGGTTTTCATCAGCGACGCCCTCGACCTCCCCCACGACTCCCTCGACCAGCCCCTCCGCCTGCAGCGCCTCGACGGCACCCCCTCCTCCTCCGGCCCCATCCAAAGGTCTCACTTGGGACGCGTGACCCTGGACAACAACTACGAGTTCACTTCCGACTTCCTGGTCACGCGACTTCACGAATCGACCCCAATGGTGCTGGGACTACCCTGGCTGCGCGACACGAACCCCGACATCGATTGGAGGACGCTCACCATGGCCTTCCCGGGACCCGAAGACCATCCCTCGACCGCCGTGCACCTCCGGGCCCTAGGGAACGACCCGACGCCCGACACTCCCGGGGTGACTGCCGCGCCCCCCGCGCATGCACCACCCACGCCCGTCCGAGACCGCAAGGCCCCCGATCAACCCCCAAACATTCCTCGGAACAAGTACAAAGGGCCGAACTACCCCTGCCAGTCTCAGACACGCGTCACACCCGCTCCGGCCGATGCTTCCGCAACTCCAATCAACCCGAGCGCACTCGACATCAGGATCATTGGGGCTGCCCCCTTCGCCCGCCTCATGAGAGATGGAACTCCCACATTTCAGCTGCACACCTCGCCTTCTCTCCCGGAAGAACACCTACGAGGGGACGCTATTCCCCCGGAACCGAAAACCGAGGAGCAGATCCTCCGAGAAGTAGTTCCCCCGGAGTATCACGAGTTTGCTGATGTATTCTCCGAAGGAGACGCCAAGGAGATCCCCCCTCACTGCCCCTATGATCACACCATCGACCTCGAGGAAGGAGCCAACCCCCCTTTCGGCAAGGTGTACAACATGTCGGAGGTCGAGCTCCGGGCCCTCAAGGACTACCTCGACGAAATGCTTGGTAAGGGATTCATCCGACCCTCTGCCTCCGCCGCCGGAGCCCCGGTTCTATTCGCCAAGAAGAAGGACGGCTCGCTCCGACTCTGTGCCGACTACCGGGGACTCAATAAGATCACCAAGAAGAACCGCTACCCGCTCCCGCTCATTGGCGATCTGGTCAATCCGTCGACTACCGGGGACTCAATAAGATCACCAAGAAGAACCGCTACCCGCTCCCGCTCATTGGCGATCTGGTCAATCGACTCCGCAGTGCCAAGGTTTATACGAAGATCGACCTCTGCTCCAGTTACAACAACGTCCGCATCGCCCCAGGACACGAGTGGAAAACTGCGTTCCGCACGCGGTATGGTCTGTTTGAGTACCTTGTAATGCCTTTCGGAATGACTAACTCCCCCGCCACGTTCCAATACTTCATGAACGACATCTTCCACGACATGAGCGACGTCTTCGTGATCGTCTACCTGGACGACATCCTCATTTATTCCGACTCGCCGGAGGATCACCAGAAGCATGTCCGGCAAGTCCTCGAATGCCTCCAGGAGCACAACCTCCACGCCAAGCCCGAGAAGTGTTCATTCCACACGGAAGAGGTTGAGTATCTTGGCGTCATCGTATCCCCGAACGGCGTTCGCATGGACCCCCACAAGGTCGAGGCCATCGTCAACTGGCCGCAGCCCCGGAACGTCAAGGAAGTACAGTCTTTCTTGGGTTTCGCTAACTTTTACCGGAGGTTCATAGATAACTACTCCGGTATCACGAAACCCCTCAACCGGCTCACGCGCAAGGACGTCGCCTGGAACTGGGACAGTAAGTGCCAGAGTGTCTTTAACCTGCTCAAGGAGGCTTTCATGACCGCCCCCGTACTCCGGCACTACGACCCGACCCTCCCGATTATCCTGGAATGCGACGCCTCCGACTACGCCATTGCCGGGATCCTCTCGCAGATGGAACCTGACGGAGGGGAACCCCGGCCCGTTGCCTTCTACACCCGGTCCATGATCGACGCCGAGCTCAACTACGACATCTACGACAAGGAGCTCCTCGCCATCGTCGAAGCCTTCAAGCAGTGGCGAGCCTACCTCGAGGGAGCCCGGCACCGGATCCAGGTCTACTCGGATCACAACAACCTGCAGTACTTCACCACGACCAAGCAGCTTAGTCGACGGCAGGCCCGATGGTCCGAGGTCCTCTCGGAATACGACTTCACGATCCAGTACCGCCCGGGACAACTCGGAGCTAAACCCGATGCCCTCACCCGTCGTCCGGACGTCTATCCCAAGAAGTCGTTCGAGGCGGAACGCAATGCGTTCAATCATCGCATGGTGATCCCTCCCGAACATTTGAATGCCGTACTGATCTTAAACGACAAAGAGACCCTGAGTCAGATCCGCCGCGCCTCCCGAGACAAGTACTTCACCGACCACGACCCCCGCAAACCCCCCGATGGAACCGACCCGGACCCCGCCTTCTCCCTGTCCCCCGACGAAAAGCTTCTCCTTCGGGATGGCCGCATCTATGTCCCGGATCACGCCCGACTCCGCTACGACGTCCTCCGTCAACACCACAATCACAAGCTCCGAGGACACCCTGGAATACGTAAGACTCTCCAGCTAATCTCCCGGACTTACTTTTGGCCAGGGTTGAAGAAGGACGTGACCCGCTACATTCGATCATGTGAACCCTGCCTCCGGGCCAAGGTCCCCCGACACCAACCATACGGACTCCTGAAACCCCTGCCAGTCGGACGACGCCCCTGGTCCTCCATATCCCTGGACCACATCGTCGAGCTCCCGGAATCTGAAGGGTTCGATGCCATTCTCGTCGTTGTGTGCAGGCTAACCAAACAGGGCATCTTCCTACCCTGCCACACCACGGACACCGCCCCGGACTTCGCCCGACTATTCCTCGAGCACGTCTTCGCCAAACATGGACTCCCAGACAACATCGTCTCCGACCGTGGCCCTCTCTTCGTGTCCAAGTTTTGGACTTCCCTGTGTAAGGCACTTGAAGTAAAGACTAACCTCTCTACCGCCTACCACCCCGAAACCGATGGCCAAACCGAAAGGGTCAACCAGTCTCTCGAGCAGTACCTCCGACTGTACGTCAACTACTTGCAGGACGACTGGCGCGCCGAGCTCCCCTGGCCGAGTTCACCTACAACAACACGCCGCACTCCGCCACCGGGGTATCCCCCTTCTTTGCCAACAAGGGATACCACCCTCGACTGACACTCTCGCTCCGGGACAGCACTCCGCCACCGGGGTATCCCCCTTCTTTGCCAACAAGGGATACCACCCTCGACTGACACTCTCGCTCCGGGACATCCCGTCGCACGCCGCCCACAAGGTCGCCTGGGATCTCCAATCCCTTCACGAGTTTCTCCGGGAAGAGATCGACATCGCGAACCGGGCCTACGCGAAACACGCTGACCGGAAACGGGAAGACACCCCCGACTGGGCCCCCAGGACAAAGGTATGGTTAGATCGGCGACACCTCCGCACCCGCCGGCCCTCCCCAAAACTCGATCACAAGCGTCTCGGCCCGTTCAAAATATTGAAGAAGGTCTCATCCCACGCCTACAAGATCGAGCTCCCCCCGGGACTAAAAGGTCTGCACTCGGTATTCCACGTCCGCCTTCTGGAACGACACCCCCCGGATCCTTTCCCCAAACGGCGCCCCGAGCCCCCTCCCCCGGTCGAGGTCGAGGACGAGTACCACTACGAAGTTGAAGACATCCTCGACTCCCGGAACATTCGTGGACGACCCCACTTCCTTGTACGGTGGAAGGGATATGGCCCGGAAGACGACACCTGGGAACCACGCAAAAACCTTGAAGACGCCCCCGACAAACTCTGGGACTTTCAACGACGGCACCTGGGGAACGACCTTCCCGGGCGCAGGACTCACAGACGGCAGTAGTGGGTGTAACCCCTGCCTCTGGACTCATCAGGGATTCAACTCCCACGTATACTTTCTGCTTTTCCTTTCTAGATCTTAATCCCTTCTAGTTTTCCTTTTTTACAGTAGCGCCCTGGATTATGGGCAAGGTACTCTTCCCAGCTACCCCGCCACTTTACTTACACCACTATTACTACGAGAGGCCAAGTAGATACATTTTCTACAAGTACATTATTTCACAGATAAGCGAAACGGGCGAACGAAGACGACAAGAAAGGCCAAAATATCACACCCTAACTGGAGCCCCCCTCACTACCCCCTCCCCGCGGCCAGCCCCGGAAGCCCTCTCCTAACCCCTCCGGACCGTGATCCCGCCACACCTCCTCGGCCAATGCCTCCCAAGTCTGAAGGGGTTCACCCTCGTCCAATACCCGCTCGAACCAGGAGCCCGGGGCGGGCACGTTCCTCCGCCGGTGGGCGACCACCAACCGTCCCAGGAGGTCGAGGCCGCGCTCCACCCCGGGGGTCGTCACCTCCGCGTACTGTCCCTCCTGCAGCGCGGCAAGCGCCGCGGCAACCCCGTCCAGGAGCAGACGGTGCTCCCGGGCCCAGCCTGGAGGCGTTAGCGAACGAATATGCAAGCGACAAGGCACCTACTAAGGGATGCCATACGTGCGATCACCACGTCGCGGCGCAGGCTCTCCGTCAACTCCTGTCCTGAGGGGGCCCTCTCCGGGACCCCCACTCCCTGCCCAAACCGCGCCCTCAACGCCTCCAGCTCCGCCTCCACCTCCCCCCTGGCGACTCGGGCCTCCTCCAACTGTCGCCGCGCCTCTCCACCCGCCTCCGGCTCCCCTCACGCGACGGTTTCCTCCCCACCCCCCTCAGACTCTCCCGGGCGCTCCTGAGGGGCCTTCACACCCGCCTCCAGGGGCCGCCCCGACAGAGGCGAGAAAGCGGCTGGAGACAGATGCGGGGGGGGAAACCGGGGAAGGGGTCCTGGAGGGCAAACGCGCCCTCTTGGAAGGCCCCGGGGAGGGACTGGGCGACGCCCGCTGCTTCCCCTTGTCCAGGTGCCCCCCCTGCCCCCAGATGACGGACCGAGGGGCCCGGCGCGTGATCAACACCACGGGCCGGCCCCGGCCCCCCACCTGGACGACCTCCTGACCCCTCGACCCCCCACTGGCCACCTCCGCGGGCACTGCAGGCCCCTCCCCCACCGGCTCCACCGCCTCCCCCGCCGGCTCCGCCACCCAATCGCGCTCCTCAACCCCCATCCTCCGGGTAATCCCCCCACCGGCTCCACCGCCTCCCCCGCCGGCTCCGCCACCCAATCGCGCTCCTCAACCCCCATCCTCCGGGTAATCCCCCCTAGCGGCCATCCCTGCTCCCACGACACGCAATACACCCTCCAAAGAGCCAAAACGAAGCACCGCTCATGGTTATCGCGGCACGCCTCGCACACCGCGGTGTCGCGTTGGGACAAGGGGGACGGGACCTCAAACGAGCACAGCACTGAGCGTCGTGCACAGTGGAGGCACTAGGCACCCGGGTCAGCCTCGAAACCAGAGGTATGAAACCACTTACCGGCCCGTTGCTGACACACCAGGCATGGGGAGGCAAGCCCCGGGGCCTCACCAGCGCCCCCTCGAAGGCCTCCTGCGTCGCGTTGGCCCACTCAACACGCTGGGCCTCCGGGACCTCGGAAATGGCCCCCACCGCCATCCCGGAGCGATGGAAGCGAGGGGCGACCAGCCTAGGACGAGGAGGGGGAGGGGGATGGGGGGGATGCACGGTCATCTGCGCAAAAGTGGGCGCGGGATGACTGGCACCCGAAGGACCCCCGGGACCCGCACCAGGGACAGGCTCCGGGAGTCGGCTGGGACCCGCCTCCGGGGCCGGAATGTTGCGTTGTTCTGAAAAGGAAAGGTTAGTGGGGTAAAGGGGCGGTGCGGGAGTACTCACGATGCTCGACGAGCGCCGCTACGCGCTCCCGGTCAAGACGAGCCCGGTAACGAGCGTCCCGGGCTTCCCACGCCATGAGGGGCGCGACCTCGTTCGTTTGCGGGGGCGTCGGCGAATGCGTTGGCGTACGCGACATGGTTGAACTTGACGGTAAATTTTTTTTTTCGATACGTGGCAAGTCAGGTGCCGGATCCCACGGTTGGACCCCGGTCCGAACCACCGGCTACGCGCGCCTCGGAGGGTCTCGGCGCTGAAGGGGGGGTGATGTCACGACCCCTTCCCTCCGGGCCCACCCCGGGACACCCCCGGAACATCCTCCGGGACCCTCCCTCCGACCCCACAGGACACGCCCCGCCATCACGACCGCCGGCACTGCCATCAGCTGCCACCAGCCCTGATCAACGATCCCATCACGCATCACGCATCACGGCTCTATCCGTGCCAATTGATCGCGCGGCCCACACGTGTGATCCCGGTGTGCAGCCCCTGCCGCTACTCAATGACCCCGGAACCCATCCCAGACATCCCGGAACCCCGAGACCCGGCCCCGTAGTACTTATAGCATAGCTCCCGTTGTATTCGCTAGTCTTGATATTGCATACACTGTTACTTTGGATATTGCGTGCCCCTTGATTGACTGGTACGCCTTGTTTGGTACGCTTCGACTGGCACGCCTTAGTATTCGCGTGCTCTAAGCTTTGGTACGCACTTCGCAACTCTTAAGTTACTAACTTGGTCTCGTCTTAGAACCTCCGGTTCACGACTCGACCCCCTCTAACCCCAGTTACCCCCAACCCAAAACCCCCGGACTCTAGTCCCCTATCCCGGGATTACCCCTGTCCTCGTCTTGAACCCCGGAGCCCTAGCCCCGGAGTTCCAGACACCCGAGTATTTGTAGGTCAAGTCCGCATCGTAAGGGCGTTGCTTTCCCGGAAGGCCCCCGACTCAGCGGAACCTGACAGGCACCTCATACTTCAAAAGTTGTGCTTGATGTAAACCTAGAGGTGTTCAATGGGATTGAGGTCAGGGAATTGGGCAGGCCAAGATATCACAAAGATGTTGTTATCAGAAAACCAGGTTGTTGCTCATCAGGAGGTGTGTTTTGAGTCTTTGTCCTGCTGAAAATATTGTTCTTTCTCTTTCATTTCCAACTTTTCAAAGCTTTCCACCACTCCCTCATCTAAAATCTCACAATACTGTGTAGCATCCATCTTCTCCTGAACTTCTATACGCTTCTCCACTCTATTTCAACCCATGCAGCTCCATACCATTAAGTTGTTTCCTTCTCCATGCTTGATAGTTGATGTAGTAGTGCAGTCAGATAGTAGTTCTCTTGAAATTTTCCCCACATATATCTTTCTATCTGATCCAATCCAATTAATCTTTGTCTCATCACTCCACAAAACCCTTTTCCAATCCTCCACTGTCCAGTTTTTATGATACTGAGCAAACTTGAGCTAGTTTGTACAATGAGCAGCCTTGAGCATAGGAACTTTCTTCTTTGTTGCTGAGCAAAAATCTGCCTCCTTCAATGCATTTCTGACTGTCTGAGGATTAACAAGATTGGAGATGACAGAATAATGAACTGTGTGGCTTAAACAGCATTATCCAGCTTTTCAGTAGTAATTTGATGAATAATAGACTGTTTGTCATGTGCTGTAAGCTTGAAAAGACAAGCTTCAGGATGGTTCTCTTTGTTGCTCTCTAGTTCTTTGCTGATTCTCCCTACAGTGCCCTTTTCCAGGCCAGTCTTTGCTTAAATTTGATGCTGAAAATACTTCTCATTGAGGAGAGAAGCAACAGAAGAGCAATTGGCAGCAAAAATAGGTTGCATGATGGTGGTAGAGTGTCAAGAAGGTGATTGACTAAAGTTGAACATGTCAAATTAATACAAACAAGGTCACATGACATTACTTATACTTCCCACAAGGTGTCTCCATCTTCTACTGCTGAAAAGTGTTGAGGAAATATAAAAATTAGAGTGAGTCAAAAAACTGCTCCAATAATTGAATATTTTGTTTCATTTAATAATCAGTGAGGTCTTGTTCAGATCACATGTTTATACATCATTATGAAGCCAGGATGTAGTTGTATGTCATGTGATTTTTTCATTTTTTTTGCTTAGGTAATTGTTGCACATCATGTGAATCTTTCCAAAAAAGCCAAACATTGGAGCAGTTTTTCAAGCTAGTGTAGTTTGATTTATAATGGCTATCACTTTCCAAGCAAAAAAAAAACTTGTTTGCTCCTACTGAAGCAAATTGTCAGGGGACTCCTTATTTCTTCTTCTTTCACTCTTTATTTCTTCCTTCTTCCTTCATTCATTTTCTTATTTCTTCTTTCATTGCTTCTATTCTTTCAACTCTATCTATTAATACCAATTTCAGCCTTTGAGGTGCTCTGATTCTTTAGTTATCATTCAGACAAGTGTGGCTCTTTCAACATTGCATACAGATAGCTTATATAAACCAGAGTTTTTCTGCCTTGCTTGTATAATTGTTTATTTAGGCAATTTTTGAGTTTTTAAGGTCTTGTTATCCTGTACAGTTGTTTTCCATGCTTCTGAGGTCCCAAAAGCATTGGTCCTGGCATAGAAAATCTAGACTTGTTTTCTTTGGATCTCCCTCTGCCAGATGAGTAGTTATTATAATATTGTTGATACTCTAATATACTTTGGATCTCCCTCTCCAGAGCTATAGCTTCCAGAGATTGTTGCCCTTACACAAATGCTATTACACATCACTTTTTACTGCTGATATAATCTGTAGTGACAGAACAATACTGAAACTGTTATCAAGCACCTTGCCCATTTGCTCAACAATCTCCTCATAATGCCTCTTTCTTTCCAATTCAACTCCAACATCACACTTCTGCTTGTGGTTGTTCTCACTGGCACAGTTGAACTTTGAAATTTATGAGGCAAAGCAATAGTGGGTTTTTCAGTCCCAGTCCCTGCATGATGTTTCAGATGATTGCTTCTTCTCAATTGCTCTCCATGATGAATGTTTAGTGTTGGCAGTGAAATTTCAGGGCTTAGAGCATGACTAGGAAACCCATATCAATTTCTTTCCTTTAACACATCCAGGCTCTGCCATCTACTTGATAACTTGATGGACAAGGTGTGCTTTCTGCTCTAAAACAAGCCTTCTCTGTTTATATAGCAGCCTTCTCTATTGCAGCATTGATTCTTGCATACCATTCTGAAGAAAAATCAGCAAACATGAGCTTTATGGTCTTATACAAAGCTGGGCATACCCTATCTCAATGATAGAGATGAAAACATGGACACATTAGTATTCTGGAAAAGGTTGAAATCAGAATAATTTTGTTGCTTTTGCCAATAGAGAAAGAAAATTATTAGAACTATAGCTAAACCAAAGATACTGCTAAGAACACCTCCAACAATTGCACCAATTGGCCACTTTGTGTGAACTCTGCATATTGGCTTTGTTGGTCTCTTAGCAAGATTAGAGGTGATGAGAATACTTGATTTTATTGTGGTAAAAGTTACAATCTGACTTGATGTACTAGTTGAGGATGAAGATGGGCTTCTGGTTGAATCTGTGCTTGGTCCACTAGTGGAATTGCTGCTATTTTCCTTTGAAATAGACCTATTAGTATTTGACAAGCATTTGTCAATAGCAGTTTTCTTCAAGTTAGTGTAAGGGCAACCTCTAGAGGCTGTGGCTTAGTCACACAGCTGGCAGAGGGAGATTCAAAGTATATTAGAATATGTACTTGGCAGTATTGTATGAGACGTATCTAGTGACATACTCCTTTATCTGCATGTTGTCTGTTACATAACAGTCACATAGCAAGTACTCCAACTCTCTGAAATACTGCATTAGCTCATGAGGCTTCATTTTATTCTATTTTGGTGACAAAAAGTGGTTTCCAAATGGCATGCATTGGATATTTGCCTGCTCCTTGTTGGCGGGTGTATATGTCAAAGTAAGAATAGTGATGGTGGTGCTAGTGTCACTTAGTGTTGATGTAGTAGGTATGGGCTTGGTTAATTCTGAATTGCTAGGTTCTGGCAATAATGACCTAGATAACTTCTCTAAAGATGTGAATAGTGTGTGATTTTTACCTGCTAAGTACTTGAAAGGTCTGAAGAATGAGAAAAAGCTTTCAGATAAGCTATTTGGAGCAGCTTCAAGCTCCTGGTCTAAGGTGTGTCTTGGTAATGTGCCTGGTAAATGTGGTGAGTCAGTAGTGATTTGTTCAAATATGCTCTCCAACAGGAGGCAGCACTGTTGCTGGGCTCGAGTTTCTGGCAGAATTCTGTCTTAACAAAACTCCTTATGATGGGCTCCAAAATGATAATGCCAACTGTGGTTGGGTGTGCTGGACATTATGCAGTACAACGTCATCTCCAGCACCTGGTGTGCATAGTTGTGAGGAGTCCTGACAGAGTTCTGGTGTGCTTGAGTAGATGTGATAAGACAATGTGTTGAATGATAGTGCCTTGGACAGTTCCTAGCAAACTGTAAGCACTGTAGTCTAGACAAAGATATTGGAAAGAGAAAGAATAGCACAATGTAATGTGCCTATAGGTGGCATCATAAACAATAACAATAATAAAGATGAGGCTAGCATCCAACTTAGTGATAAAGTTAGGTCGAGCTAGTGTGATTTGAATGCTGAGTGTAACTGTGTGCTCAAAGAGTTACAATTCATTGTTATATACATGTGAAGTAGCTATCTTTTATACTATGCGCTACTGTATTTCCAAAATGAGTCTATTTGTGGCACTACTAATTAGCACCTCTCATGGTTCCAGCTAACAGCAACCTATCAACAGTGACTGGCAGCATATGGATGATGGCAACCAACAGTGTTATAGCCCATTAGCCACAGCAACTCTAAACTGACTTAGAATTGTATGTGTCTGCTCACTTTTTAGTATGATTCCAATTGGCCAGGCTTCTCCAGGGTATTGTCAGAAATCCTTGACAGATGCCATGAGCACTAATGTCAGTGCTAAATATTGTATCAATTTTTGATAAGTCAAAATGTTGGGTTTGAGTATATCCTGTGCTGTCATCATTGATTCTTTAGACTTCTGATTGAGGTGCCTTGTCAAATGGCAGTGCCTAATGCTAACCCCTTCTGAAACTGATCAGAGTTTGGTCAGAGTCACCTCCCCACTGTCATGCTAGCACTATGAGTTCTGAGCCTCCTAAATCTCTGAAGTCAATGGATAGTGTGTGCTGAAAGCCTGATAAATGTTGGATGAGACTGATAAGTAAAGTCTGTAGCAGGGTGCCAATGTCAGAGATGTCCTGAGTCCAAGAAGATCATTAGAGTCTCCAGTATGTCAAGTGTCAGTAAGCCTATAATGTCCCTTGATGCACTCAGCCCAAGTAGAAGCCTATCAATGCAAGAGTAAAGCATTTTGACATTAAGCACCATTTTATTTGTGAACAAGCTTATAACAGAGAAATCACCATATAGTACATTAACACCAAAGACAATATTGCCAACATGTTTACCAAAGCCTTGCCAAAACTGTTATTTCTTTGCCTGCGTCAAATGCTCAGCTTTGCTTGATGCTGCTACAATTTCACATGTGAGTCATATCCACAGTAAGGAGGAGTATTGGAGTGCCTCAGGTATGATATGTGAAGAGTATCATGAAATGATGGCCAGAGACACAACTGGGCCACCAAATGCTTTGTCTACCACACTATATAATGACATCTCATACTTAGATACCCCCAGTCTTGTTTATACATCTCTGGGGGTACGTCACACATATATTACTGATATATACACACATACTAATTATGCACTTACCTAGATTGACTTACTCATATAATCAATCTAGGTGTGTTAGAACTAGTGTTCCTTATATTCAAAGCCTAGATAGATCAATGTAAGTAAAGATCCCTCAGTCTTATAGAATGGTGATAGGACCCCATACAGGATCAGCGCATCAATGGCAGGCTATGGCAACACGGCACAGGCTCAGGATACCTTAGCGTGCGCTAATTAACCAATTTTGGCAATATTTGACGGCTGTGCACAGCAAGAAGCAGATCCAATCAATGATAGCACTGACGGCAGACAGAATGACAACTGACAGATGGCATCAGTCACTGACAACAGCGCTTGGAAAGAAGACTGACAATCTATCAAAAACTGATGGACAGCTTGGCGTTTGACCTTGGAGTCTGACATCGCTTAGCACCTCGATTTGGCGCCTGACATTGCTAAGCATTTTGGACAGACAGAAGGGTGATGGACTGATGGTTTAGCATTGCAATCTGCCACCTGGCGTCGCTAAGGGTCTTGAATGGATGGTAGGGATCTGAAACCGTTGGAGCTACCCCTATAAAATTTTCTAGTTTACTGCACTTTGGCAATGGTTAGTCACTGGCGACGGTGAACTCCTTGTAGTATAAAAAGTACTTACCAACTTGTACATACAAAAACAAGAACAGAGTTT
The DNA here is from genome assembly GCA_027475525.1 of Macrolepiota albuminosa. Lineage (NCBI taxonomy): Eukaryota > Fungi > Basidiomycota > Agaricomycetes > Agaricales > Agaricaceae > Macrolepiota > Macrolepiota albuminosa. The sequence goes on along the minus strand of JAMWFC010000056.1, from coordinate 202,019 downwards.
TCTGCTCCCCTTACTCCAATCTCCCTTATGGTCTAGATTTCATTTACGGTCGGCAACGTCAAAGTCATTGGCAGTTGTAGACTATCGCTAGCCTTCGATAAACTCGTGCCTTGCAGCTACGGTAGGCATTAACGTTGCTTAGACTTTGCTAAGCTCCCGATGATCTTGCCGCTTACATTGCTGTGTTCACTTACTGCTTTTTCCCTAAGCGCTTTTGCCTTAGCGCTTGACACTTGCCGACCTTTTTCCGACTTTACTTTATTTTCATAGACACGTTCTCTGGGACCTGTCTGGGACTCCTCACATCACTTTTAGCGTGCCCAATGCAAGCTTTTGGTACGGTAACACTATTGTTATATTTGTTACTGACCAAACTTTGGGCATCATCAAATTGGAGCCCACTGCGAGGGATCTCTAGGGCAGAATTCCACCAGAAACCCGTCTCCAGCGTAGGCGCCGCCTGCTAGAACAGTCGGCAGAAGGCATAGCTCCTTCCCATCCATCAACTCCACAACCACCTGGTGCCTTACCGGGTCTCTCTCTTGCACAGGAACTACAGAACACCACTGTAGACAAATTTCCTGATCTCTTCCCGCATTCTCTTGATTTTAGTGCCAACAACCTCTTAGCGTTGTCGCTTGCTGTACCACAACCAGTTACCCCCAGTACTCCGTTAACACTGCTTTCTCAACTCGTCATTTCTCTTACCCCGTCGCCAATACCTAGAACTCCTTCTTCACATCCGCTAACCGAACTCGGGACCACAGTCACCATGGAACAACAAGTTCAGTGCATGCTGCCATGTAATCACTTCTCGGCACCAAAATGGGACAAGTCCAAGCCATGGGAGCTCTCCCAGTATTTCAAGAAATTAGAGTATTTATTTAGGGATTGTGGAATTACTGACCACATGCAAATGAAGGAATACATGGCAAGATACGTGTCATATGACATGGCAGAAACGTGGACAGGTCTTGCTGAGTTTGCCGCCTTTGTTCCTGCTGCACCACCAGTGCCAGCCCAAGGCACCTTGTATGAAGGCTGGAAGACGGCAGTAATCTAGTTGTATCCTGGCGCTGAAGAGGCTACCCAATACACGGTAAACGAGTTGCAGAAATTAGTACAAGAATCATTCGATAACGGCACATCTTCTCTTGGCGCATTCTCTACGTATTACCGCGAATTCCAAAAGATTGCTAGGTGGTTAGTGCAAAACAGCAAGCTTTATATTAACAAGGAATGTCGCCTATTCCAACAAGGCATCCTGACTTCACTCTGGACTCGCATTGCTTGCTGCCTAGAAATAGTTCATTAGGCTCATCATCCGGACGAGCCATACAACGTTGCCGACATCTTTGAAGCTGGTAAATAGGTTCTCAAGGGGACAGACACTGGCATTGGGCTGCAACGCACTAGGATGAGCCCACCCCCTGAGCGAACCAACGGTATTATTCCCATCCCACCTCCTGTTGCCAACTTTGTTAAGAAAGAGGATCTCAACACTGCCATTACTGCAGCTGTCACGTCTGCCATGACTCATATCAAAACCATGATTACAACTAATCTCACTGCTAACCGATCTGCTAATGTACCTGCACCTGGCCCTTGCCATTTCTGTGAGGAGATTGGCCATACTATGACTAGAGGACGCTGTGCGACTTTAGAAAATTATATTCGGCAAGGAAGAATTCGAAGGGCTATTGACGGCAAGATAGTCCTAACCACTGGCACCACCATCCCTAACTACCCGGACAAGAAGTCCTTCCAGGAGCGAGTTGATGAATGGCATAGGCGCAATCCAGGACAAATCGTTACCGGCATGCTTTCCGGCAATGCCAACCCCGATCCCGAACAGGTGACCCAACAGCAAATGATTCACAAGGTCTTACACTTCAACAGCATTGGTGACCATCCAACTTTCTCGCAGGAAGAACGTATCGCCAAGCTACAGAAGGAGCTAGATTTGCTCAAGAATCAGGTTTTTGATGGGGTTGAAGTTAAGCAGCCTAAACAACCTCTTAAAGGATACAAGCCCATGTCACCCGCTAGCAAGTTACCGACTCCTGCTCCTGCCGCACCGCCAGCTACAACTTCAGAACCGTCTTTGTCCTCTGCCACTCCTGAAATGCCTTTGCCACCTCTCCATCCCTACTCAGGGATTCCTGACCAATATCATGCTCCCACACAACAAAACTTTGCCATTCCCGAAAAGCGTCCTGAAGGTGGTTACCGACCTACCGCGCCAATATTTGACATAGAAAAATCAAACCACATCTTCAGCCGCATCATGAAAACTGCTGTTACCTTATCAGTTGAGGAACTTTGTAGCATTGCCCCAGACAGCAGTCACTCCCTGATGACCCTTGGCGACAGCTGTTGCCGAGGTTGATGAACTCGACGATGCACTTCTCAGTTTTTCCATTACCGTCGACTCTCTGGACACTGAAGACTCTCCAGCTGACACCATCGCTAACGCTACTTCTGTAGACCCTGTGGAGACCTATCTTAGGTCAGTAAAACATGGAAAAGATCCAGCAATCCTTACCGTCGCTCAAGAATCGCATGCTATTCGCTCAGTTGCGCTAACTGTAGACAACAAGCACGAGGTGGAAGCAATCATGGATAGCGGTTCTCAAATTATTTCCATGGCAGCGGAAGTTGCTAACGACCTGGGCCTCATTTATGACCCTACAGTTATACTAAACATGCAGAGCACTAACGGTATGGTAGACAGATCCCTAGGTCTCGCCAAGAATGTGCCTTGCACCCTTGGCAACATCACTTTCTACCTTCAGATACACATTTTGCGATCCCCGGCATACGACTTGCTACTTGGCAGACCCTTCGACATCTTGGCGTGATCAGTTGTCAAGACCGTTACCGACAATGAGACAACACTAACAATTAGCAACCCCAATTCCGGAATCCGACAAACAGTGCCGATGTTCCCTAGAGGACAATGAAAAGGCACCTGCACTAAGCCCCCAGAATTTACCGACCAACATGCCAACAAACAATCCCACAGGTGTTTTCACAAACCATCAAGGAAGTGATTGGCGACAATCACGAAGATGTGGCGCTAACGCTGGAATATGACCATTATACTGGTCTTGTAAATATTGTGTCTCAGGGTAGGGCATCACAACGGTACATGTTATACATTGTACGGGAGCTCGCTTTGTGCCGTATCATACGTGTCCAGCAGAGTCCGCTACACTGGAGCAGAGCAGTCCCTACAGTGCCATAGAATACAGAGCCGCGGACGTGTCACAATGTGCTGTATGACACGGTACAGTGAATCGATAAAAGGCGGGCACACACATGTGCATGTAGGCCCGGCAGATGCCAGCAGACACGAGCAAACGTCAATGTGCGTCAGCGGCCACCGGCGGGCATCAGCACACAAGTAAAAACCTCCTCCATTGGTGGACTTCATAGCATGAATAAACCCTCCTCGAGGTTCCCCACTTCCCTCCCCACAATAACTCGAGGCTGCGCATCTCCCCTTCCCTCCTTTTCCCACCCCCAATGCCAGCGTATGTCCACAAAAGAGCCCCACAGACCTACGCAGGCCTACGCAAGCCACTAGCAGACATCCATGCAGACTTACGTCAACCCACTCAAACCTATGCAGGCCCTCCCAGGCCTACGCAGGGCACCAGCGGACATCTGCAGAGGCCTATGCAGGTCCACAGGGGCTGGTTGGACCAAAGAAAAAGAAACATCATCTTGCCCACCGTATGCCTGTGGGGGAGAATCGAACCCCTGGCCTTGGGAAAGCCTCCAGCAATGGAACGCACATTTAACCGTTGCACCACAGGTCCGTTACTAACAGATAGATTCAAAGGTCAGATAACACAATGAACAGACACCCATCTATGTTTCTGCAGGTTTCCGTATGGATTTTTTGAGGTGGAAGGGGGGTGGCATACCTCCCAAAGAAGTTTTTGTGGCTTGAAAGGGGCGTTGGCATCAGCAGCCATCAGCTGGCATCCATCGGAGTTTGTCAGCAGCCGTCGTGACCTGCTGGCATCCGTCGGCATCCGCTGGATATCCGCTGGTATCTGTCGGCATCCCCTGGCATCATCCGGCATCAGGGCGGAAGAGAAGAAAACGGGGTGCGTGAGTGTCTGCCACATGGGGTGGCATCTCGGAGAGCATGGGGGGTGGTGGAAGAGGGATAGGGGTGGGGAGAAAGAGGGGGAAGGGGGAAGGGGAGGAGCGTGGGTGTCCGCTGGTATGCCAGCAGATGTAGCAGACATCAGACATCAGGTCAGAGGGGAGGAGGGAAGCGGGGTGCATGTGATAGATGGGGGTGGCATGTGAGGTAGTGTGGGGAGTGGAGAGGATGGCACTGGGGAGAAAGAGGAGGAAGGGCGGAAGAGGGTGCGTGAGTGTCCGCTGTCCACTGGCATGCCAGCGGACGGTAGTGGATGGTAGCTGACGTCGGCATGTGAGCCAGCTGACATCAGCGGTGCAACCAGTTCCAGTGGTTCAGTAGAATATTCGTTTATTGATATTCAATATTGTATACAGCGGTGGGTTCTACTTCCCCTACTCCACCTTAATGGGAACTAATGGTGTGTTTTTATATGGGTGCATTTTTGCTCTACATATACATTGTACTGACCTGTAGTATGCGCCTGTGGTAGTGGATCTGTGTTTTTATATGGGTGCATTTTTGCTCTACATATACATTGTACTGACCTGTAGTATGCGCCTGTGGTAGTGGATCTGACCAAAACTCTAGCAATTACTGAAGCGGGATAGGATGGAGGAGTTGACACATGAAATCATTCCAGCGCTCATGACAAGTGACGATATACCAGGGCTGACTACTTTTTTTACAAAGATTAGCACAAAGGTAGTCAGCCACAGTGCATCATCAACTTGTCATGAGCACTGAAATGAACACACATGTGAACTCGTCCATCTTATGCCACTGCAGAAATCTCTGGAGTTTTCAACGGATCAAATTTATGATGCTAGCGGACGTCAGCAGCCTGCTGCTATTATATAATGTGAACTAGTGGGAGTCAAACCCACCTCTTGTGCACAATATAAAATATCAATTGATGAATATTCCATTGTACCACAGACGCTTACTACAAGTCAGGACGGTGTTTATGTAGTGCACAAATGGACCCATACAGAATTTGAATGGATAGAGATTTTACTGCAACTGGTGCATTTGTATTGAATTGACAATATTAGACTGATATTTATTTACACCATAGAAGTATACAGGAAAGAGGAAAACCATGGTTTGTGTATTGAATTGACAATATTAGACTGATATTTATTTACACCATAGAAGTATACAGGAAAGAGGAAAACCATGGTTTGTAGCAGAATATTAGACTGATATTGATTTACACCATAGCATTATACATGAAGCGTCTGTGGTGTAGTGGAATATTTCCCATTGGTATTCCTTGTATCTTGCATTAGGTGGGTTCGACTCCCCTTAGTGTATTGACATCGAACTCAAATATTTTTGACCACATACAGAAGAATAGACTGATGTTTATTTACATCATAGCAATGTACAGTAAGCATCGGTGGTCTAGTGGAATATTATTTATTGGTCTTTATTATGTCTTGCAGTAGACGAATGTCACGACCCCTCCCCTCCGGACCCACCCTGGGACACCCCCGGTACACCATCCGGGACCCTCCCTCTGACCCCACAGGACACGCCCCACCATCACAACTACCAATACTGCCATCATGCGCATCAAGAACCACCATCAGCTGCCACCAGCCCCAATCAACAATCAGATCACACGCATCACGCATCACAGCTCCTCCTGCGCCAATTGATCGCACACCCCACACGTGCAATCCAGGTATACAGTCCCTGCCCGCTACTCAATGACTCCCAGAACCCATCCCAGACACCCCGGAACCCCAAGACCCGGTCCCGTAGTACTTATAGCACAGTTCCCTGTTGTATTCGTTAGTCTTGATATTACACTATTACACTGTTTACGTTTGCTTTACTTGGATTGTTGCGTGCCCTCTGTTTGACTAGTCCGCATTGACTGGCACGCTTGAATACTCACGTGCTTTAAAGATTGGTATGCACTTCGCGACTTTAACTTACTAACTTGGTCTTGTCTTAGAACCCTCGGTTCATGACTCGACCTTCATCCGAATCCCCTAGCTACTCACAACCCAAAACCCCCAGACCAAGTCCCCTCTCCCGGGACTGCCCCTGTCCGTGTTTTGAACCCTGGAGTCCTAGCCCTGGAGTTCCAGACACCTGAGTATCTGTAGGTCAAGTCCGCATCGTAAGGGCGATTGCTTTCCCGGAAAGCCCCCAACTCAGCGGAACCTGACAACGGGTTCAATTCCTACTAGTGCATTTACGTCAAACTGTTTAGAATTTTTGACCTGCTTAGCTAATTGTTATTTACTACACAGTATGATAAACAAAGTAAGGTCCTAATTTAAACAGGCTGACATGATATCTATTTAGACTATAGCTATGTACATTAAGCTTTGATGGTCTAGTGGAATATTATCCATTGGTGTTCATTGTGTGTTGCAGTAGGTGGGTTTGACTCGTACATTAAGCTTTGATGGTCTAGTGGAATATTATCCATTGGTGTTCATTGTGTGTTGCAGTAGGTGGGTTTGACTCCTGCTTAGTGCAATGAACATTAAGACGTTTGCTATTTTTGGCCTGCTTAGCTAATTGTTATTTACTAAACTGTAAGATAAACAAGGTAAGGTTTTGTCAAGCAATAAATCAAACTTCTTTTGTAATTTAAACAGGGTCACATGATATCTATTTTCAGAACTTGCTTTGTGTAAAGTTCTCGTCCGTTTCTTTAATCCTTCATCCGCCATGTCTAACAAAGAACTCCACCAATGGGTCGTTGACGTGGATGTTCAAGTATTATACCTTGCTCTCAGAGAAGACCTGCAACAACTCAAAGCACAGCAGAAGGACCTGGTAAGATACAAGCACTCCTGCCTAATAGACATGCACTAATAGTCGTCCTGTAGATTGACATGTGGTTCAAGGTTAGGGACGTCAAGGATGACAAGAAACTCCTCCTTGATGCCAGGAGAAGTTTCATCAACGAAGTTATCCCGCTACTCCAGAGCAAGCTTTCTGACAAGGATATGACCAGGCGGTTGAAGGACGCTGCGAAGAAATGGACCCAGAGGAGCAGAAGGGGGGAAGAACCAAGTGGGGGTGAAGAACGACCTGATCTGTCGACGGCACTGGCACGAGAAGACTGGATAGGTCATAGGCCAGCAGCAGGAGATTTGTCTGGTCTGTCACCAATTCTGAAAAAGAGAAAACGACCGAGTCCTCCAGTGGCAGGAGATTTGTCTGGTCCGTCGCCAAATCCCAAGAAGCCAAAACAGGTGACCTATATTGGTCAACCTCCTCCTGGTACCTATCATCGACAGAAGGAGCAGGAGGACAAGGATGAGGACAAGGATGAAGAGGAAGAGGAAGAGGAAGAACAAGAGGGCAGGATACCGAAGGGGGAAATTACTGGAGGGATGCTGTTGGGCAGGTATCTGAGGACAGCACCTTGTTGTGAGGGTCAGCATATCAACTCCCCTTGTCAATATTGTGCAAGTCAGCGGCTACAGTGTGTCAGGACAAAGGGCGGCACTGCATGCAATCCCTGCCAGCTCATTCACAAATGAACATGCAGCCTGACGATTGTCGAGAAAACCGTAAAGCCCAGCAACAAGGAAAAGAGAAAAAAACCACTGAGAAAGAAGTCAGTGACGATTATTGAGAGTGATGACGGTATGAAACTCTTTTCCTGCTCAAATAGCTAACCAATAGTTAGCAGATGAACCAGCCAGTCCAATCATGGGACCATCAAAACCGTCCGTCCATCCATCCCAACCGTCGACCTCCAACCACCCAGCGGATCCTCTTCTGGTCAAGGGAAAGGGCAAGGAGCAGGCAATGGAGTCTAGTCACAGTGAGGACATTGTGGCTGGTGTAATGGCAGGGGTGGAGAGCCGTTTGGACAGGATGGAGAATGGGTTCCAGGAAGCATTGCGGAATGTTGGGGAGCAGGTGCAGGACAGGTTTGTCACGGCTGAGGCGAGCTGGTTACCGCATATTGAGGACTTCTTCCATCGCTACCAGACTCAGGTTGACACGCTCGGTGGCCACATAGAAACCCTGCAAACAAATATTTCTCTTATGGGTGAGACACTTGAAGACCACGCCAGACGGATCTGTCAGATGGAAGAGCAGATCTGCAATATTTGAGGTGTGGTTGACACTTTGCAGAATCAACTTCACATCTCTACCCATCCCTCCAGTCCGTCAGCTCAGGATGATGTGGCAGTGCATCCAACAGAGCACAGGATTGATGTGACAGATGCAGAGACCGATTGATGTGATGGATGCAGAGACAGATTGAACTGATGGATGCAGCTTGCTGCCATCAGCAGATAATTGGAACGGATTTGTGACAGTCACGTGCAATGGAATTGTTGAAAATCACTTTTGTTTACAAGGCACAAAAATCTGATACATAGCAGTATCCGCTTCTACAAGCAAGAGTGCAATGATATCTACCTCTGTACCACACAATGTCATGTCCCAAGCTACTGTACTAGAAAATTTGCAAGAGGTTGTTGACTACATAGAGTCACACCTCATTGCAGCACTTTCCATATTTGGCAATCTTGCGCCAAGTCTTGAAGCGGAAGAGGCATGGATTATCCAGCATCTAGACAAGGAGTTGGTAAGATAACTTCAAAATGTGTAAATATATTAGGATCTGACTGTGTGCCATAGAACTTTGTATTGTCATATCTGGGGGCTGCATTACTGAATAATGTGGTCTGCAATGTCCCAGACATTATCAAAAGCATGAGCCAATTTTTCCCTCTCCAAAATCAGCAAACTTTGCCCACAGAGATCCTGGAGTTTGTTAATGGCCATCAAGGTCTTATCAGAAATTTGTATGGCTGTGATTGGTGGAACCACATTGGCCGAGAAGATGTTCAGGTTTTAAGCAATGAAACGCTGGAGCATTGCCTTCTTGTACATCAGCAAGGCTTTCACTCTCTTGAAAGCTTCTTGGCATGCAACCACCAGCCGCCCATGACATTGCCATCCGATGGATTGGTGTCCGTCCCAGCACCAGACAATTTGCTCCATGTGTTTGCAGGTAGCAGATCCACTAGGAGCCACCAGCAGATGCTTCTAGCTCTAGACAAGTGGCAGTCGCTGGATAGGACGGAACATGTGCCAATGGCTAATAATATGATCTACCTGTTTGCTGGCAGCAAGTCCGTTGCTGCTTCCGTTGTCAGTTCCGTTGCTAGGTCCATGGATCCTGCTTGGATGGGCCAATTGACAGGCATCAAGTCCCATACCAACAGTATTGATGGTGAGCAGCCTGATCCTCAAGACTGCCTCTCCATGGCCTATCCTACCACTCTCCCTGATGTTGACTCTCCCCAATGGCCATCCTTGACACATATCGGACCCTCGAACACACAACATCCATTCCACCACCTCTACAGTCAGAGTAAACCTGGACTGGTGTATGGCCTTACAATGGAAAACTCTTGCGTTGTGGTTCAATGGGAGCTGGGAGAAACTGACAATGACCAGGTGGATATTCCTAATCCATCCATTAGTGACCCTGACTTAGAGGGTATCCCTCCTTTGTTCATTCCTGCAGAAGAGGAGACTCGACATCGTGGTAGGAATAGTGGTGTTAGTGGTAGTTTCACTGGGCATGGTCGTAGTCGGTACTGGCTCGGGTAGTTCTGAATTGCTAGGTTCTGGCAATAATGACCTAGACAGCTCTTCCAAAGGAGTAAGTGGTGTATGGTTTTCACCTGCTAAGTATTCAAACGGTCTGGCGATAATGACCTAGACAGCTCTTCCAAAGGAGTAAGTGGTGTATGGTTTTCACCTGCTAAGTATTCAAACGGTTGGGAAAATGGGAAGAAGCTTTCAGCCAAGCTATCTGGAGCGGCTTCAAGTTCCTGATCTAAAGTCTGCCTCAGTAGCGCGCCTGGTAAGTGTGGTGACTCAGTCAATGTTTGTTCAAACGCGCTCTCCAATAGGAGGCGGCGCTGTCGCTGGGCTCGAGTTTCCAGCGGAATTCTGCCTTAATAGAACCCCTCGCGGTGGGCTCCAAAATGATGACGCCAACTGTGGTTGGGTGCGCTGGACGTATACGCAGTACAACGCCGTCTCCAGCGCCTGGCATACGGGTTTGTGAGGAGTCCCGGCAGGGTCCCGGTGTGCTCGAGCAGAGGTGATAGGGCAATGCGCTAGATGATAGCGCCTCGGGTGCTACCTAGCAAGTGGTAAGCGTCGTAGTTTAGGAGAAGTTATAGAGAATAAAACGAATAGCGCAGTGTAGCGTGCCCATAGGTGGCACCGCAAACGACAAAGACAAGATAGACAAAGCTAGCGCCGAACTTGGTGACAAAGCCAGGCAATGCTAGCGCAATTTGAACACTAAGTGTAACTGGGTGCTCAAGAGGTTACAATTCCTTTTTATATACATGGCAAGTAGCTAGTTTTTATACTATGCGCTATGATATTTCCAAAATAAGTCCATCGACGGCGCTACCAATTAGCGCCTCTCTTTGTGGCTGTAGCTAATGGCCACCTGTCAACGGCGACCTGCAGCACATGGGTGACGGCGACCAACGGCGACTCTAAAACTACTTAGAAATGGTACGAGTTTGCTCACTTTTTGATGTAATTTAATTGGCCATGCCATCCTGGGGTATGGTTGGGGAATCCTTGACAGACGCCGTGAGCGCTAATTCTGGCGCTAAACATTGTACCATCTTTTGATAGATTTAAATGTCGGGTCTGCGTGTATCCTGTCTCGTCGTCATTGATTCTTTTAGACTTCTGATTGAAGTGCCTCGGTGATTGACAGCGCCAATTGCTAACTCCTTTTGGTATTGATCGGGGTTTGGTCAGAGTCACCTCCCACCGTTGTGCTAGTGCTATGAGTTCTGAGCCTTCTTAGTCTTCAAAGTAACTGAATGGAGTGTGCTGAGGGGCTGATACTGGTGATTGAGATGAATGGATAAGTCTTGCCATAGAGCGCCCACGCTAGGGCTGCTCTGTACCCAAGGCTGGTCGCTAGAGTCTCTAGTGTGTCAAGTGTTGGTCAGCCTATAATGTCCCTTGATGCGCTCATTCCGAGTAGAAGCCTATCAACGGAAGACAAATCTTTGCCGCCTTTGTTCATTCCTGCAGAAGAGGAGACGGAAGACGAATCTTTGCCACCTTTGTTCATTCCTGCGGAAGAGGAGATGGAAGAGGATTCTTTGCCTCCTTTGTTCATTCCTGCAGAAGAGGAGACCAAAGACAATGATTTGCCCCCTTTGTTCATTCCTGTGGAAGAGGAGATGGACAACGATTCTTTGCCACCTCTATTTATTGTTGGTGAAGGAGCAGAAGAACTAATAGCAATGAAGACCATGGCGGCCGGTGACAGCGGAGAAACGGAAGTCCGAAGCGGCGGATGTATGGTGACCGAGGACAAAGAAAACCTTCCACTGCTATTTCTTGTGATGGCAGAAGAGATGGATGGAGGCATGGCAGCTGATGATGAAGAAAATCTTCCACCGCTTTTTGATGTAACGGCTCTTTAAATCCCGTCTTCCCCCTTCCAACAATCTCCTTCTCCAACTCTACCTACTGGTAACAATGTCTGGGAGTGGGAGGAATATAAGACACGTATGACTCGACGTGAGGATCAGAGAAGAATTAATGAATTGTATCAACAACGTGAGTATAATTTGGCACTGGTAATCATAGTTAATTTATTTCAACAGAACAAGAATTTCGCACTAGAGCAAAACATGGTCGATGTAGGCCCATTGGCCCTTTCAATCAAGCTGGTCGTACTGATGATGTGTCTGTTGATATGTCAGAGTCACCCTCACCATCTTCATCGTCAGGCCTGATAGCGAACTATGAAGACATCACACTTCCCACACCTCAGGGGCCATATACACCAGACAACTTTGCATTTTTGACAGCAGACTACCTGCTTGATGAGGATTTGTTCTATTCAGATGCATTACATGAATCTAATGAAGAGGAGGAATACACATCGGACAAGTAATTTAATCCTTAGTTACTATAATTCTTGGCTTTTCCGTTGGTTATTTTTCGTCAAGATTAACCGTCCCGTTGTGCCGCTGATATTTTTTGTCAAGATTAACCATCCCGTTGTGCCACTGACAAATCCATTATAAATCCATTTGATCCGTTACCTCCAGTTGTGCACTAGAAGGAACATAAACTGACAATATTCTGCTAGACCACAGGACATTCTGTGGATTATACATAAATATCACTCTAGTATTGTGTACTAGGCTACAGCACTTTACTACAGACATTTCAATTAGTTTGGACAGGACTCAGGTCCACTAAGATTAACTATCCCATTGTTTTGTTCCGTTATGCCACTCTCATGAATGCAAAAAACAACACACTCTTCAACAATTATACAAGGGGAACTCGAACCCTTGAATTGGGCAGTAGAAAGAATATAGATGTAAATAACAATTAGTAAAACAAAGTTACATCATGTCTAATGATGTGCACTAGTGGGATTCGAACCCGGCTCTTGTGCACAATATGAAATATCAATGTATCAATATTCCATTCGACCACAGGTCCTTACCAAAAATTAGTACAGTTTACATCTAGTGCAGAAATGCAGCAGTATAAAAAGACACCATTATACGTCATTATGGTGGACTAGGGAAGTCTGGACTAGGGGAGTCGAACCTGCCACTCCACACAATACTGAAAATTGAGTGGGTCAGATCAACTACCACAGGCCACTGACAGGCAGGTTTGACTCCCGCTAGTGCACATTATATAATAGCAGCAGGCCACTGACGTCTGCTAGCATGAACACTGTCCTGACTTCTAAGTAAGCGCCTGTGGTACAATGGAATATTGATAAATTGATATTTCATATTGTGCACAAGAGGTGGGTTCGACTCCTGCTAGTGCATATTAGAGCAGCAGGCCGCTGATGTCTGCTAGCATCATTAATGTGATCCATTTAAAACTCCAGAGATTTCTGCAGTGGCATGGGTTGGTCGTCTTTGTGCATGTGATCATTCCAGATCTTGTGACTATGCGCAACTTCGTCCAACCCATACCTGCTTCAGTAATTTCTAGCGTTTTTAACGGATCAACTTGATGATGCTAGCGAGTGATGAACGGATATTTTATTAGGGCTTACAGGCCCTATTAAAATATTTGTCACTAGCAGGAGTCCAACCTGCCTCAATATTCCATTGTCACCATTAGACTCCATTAAGGTGGAGTAGGGGGAGTAGAACCCACCGCTATACACAATATTAAATATCAATAAACAAATATTCCACTGAACTACTGGGACTGGTTGTACTGCTGACATCAGCTGGCTCACATGCCGACATCAGCTACCGTCAGCTATCGTCTGCTGGCATGCCAGCAGACAGCAGACACTCACGCACCCTCTTCCGCCCTTCCCCCTCTTTCTTTCCAGTGCCATCCTCTCCACTCTCCACACTATCTCACATGCCACCCCCATCCACCACATGCACCCCACTTCCCTCCTCCCCCCTGACCTGACGTCCAACGTCTGCTACGTCCGCTGGTGTACCAGCGGACACCCACACTCCTCTCCTTCCCCCTTCCCCTCTTTCTCCCCACCCCCATCCCTCTTCTGCCACCCCCCACGCTCTCCGAGATGCCACCCCATGTGGCAGACATCCACGCACCCCGTTTCCTTCTTTCCCGCCCTGATGCTGGACGATGCCAGGGGTTGCTGACGGATTCCCGTTGATGACGCCCAAAGTTTGGTCAGAAACAAATATAGTTAAAGTGTTACCGTACCAATTGCTTGCATTGGGCGCGCTGTAAGTGATGTGGGGAGTCCCAGGCAGGTCCCAGAAAACGTGCCTATAAAAATGGGGAAAAGTCGGTAAGGGGGTCGGCAAGTGTAAAGCGCTAAGGTAAAGCGCCTATGAAGGGAGCGGTAAGCGAACATGGCAATATCAACGGCAAGAACACAGTAAGCTTAGCGAAGTCTAAGCGTTGTAGATGCCTGCCATAGCTGCAAGGCAAAAATAAGTCGAAGACTAGCGATTGTCTGCAACTGCCGATGAGTTTGACGTTGCCGACCGTAAATGAAATCTCGAGCGTAAGGGAGACTGAAGTAAGGGGAGCAGGAAACTCTGGTCTATTATTCAATTTACAAGTCAGTAAGTACTTTTATACTACAATGAGTTCACCGTCACCAGTGGCCAATAACGCCAAAGTGCGGTAAACTAGAAAATTTTTTATAGGGGTAGCTCCAACAGTTTCAGATCCCTACCGTCCATTCAAGAACCTTAGCGATGCCAGGCGACAGATCGTGAAGCTAAACCATCAATCCATCACCCTTCTGTCTGTCCACAATGCTTAGCAATGTCAGGCGCCAGATCGAGGTGCTAAGCGGTGTCAGACGCCAAGGTCAAACGCCAAGCTGTCTGTCAGTTTTTGATAGATCATCAGGCTTCTCGCTAAGCGCTGTCGTCAGTGACTGATGCCATCTGTCAGTTGTCATTCTGTCTGCCGTCGGTGCTATCACTGATTGGATCTGCTTCTTGCCATGCGTGGCCATCAAATATTGCCAAAATTGGTTAGTTAGCATGCGCTAAGGTACCCCGAGCCTTGCCGCGTTGCCGTAGCCTGCCGTTGATGCGCTGATCCTGTATGGGGTCCTATCATCTCCCCCCAACTGAAAAATTGACTGTCCTCAGTCACCAAATAAGGCTACCGTTACCGCTTTTGTGACAAGTGGTCCGTGCGTTCTTGAGATTTTGTTTATAGTCTTGGCGCATAAGTTTGGACTTCACCTCTCTTCCCCTGATTTTCCTGGCGCTCATTTTTTAATAAAATGTCTTTCTGTGTTCCAACTCCGCCCCCTGTTCCCTCTCAAGCTGCCCAGGAAGCCGCCTACGCCTATATTGCCAGGGCCAATTGCTTTATCTGCCATATCGAGGGTGTTGGCGCTGAGGTGTCTCAAAACTTAGTGGTTGGCGTGATGAAGCTTTTAGAACGATGGTACGAGGTACGAGTCCTTGGTGTTGGTTGGGATCGAGAAATCGAGGTGCGGGAGTGGTGCCATGCGTGATATGTCAACAATTGTGGCGCTGAGTGGTTAGCGTCCTTCTCTCGTTTCGTAAGTTGTCTCTGCTGCCTGCCGTGTCGCTTAACTGATTGCTCCCTAGGCACCTCCCCCTGTCCCCACTATCGAGGATGAGTTGGAGGACATTCTGTCCGGGGCATTGCTGATGACGGTAAGCGCGCCTGCGGCAGAGTGAGTATTCCTAACCCCTTCTTTTGACTTAGCTTTGGTCTGATTTGTCGCCCCATGGTAAGCGCGCCTGCGGCAGAGTGAGTATTCCTAACCCCTTCTTTTGACTTAGCTTTGGTCTGATTTGTCGCCCCATAGCAAACAGGAGGTGTTGGCGCCCCTGGCACGCATGCAAGTGGCCGAGGAGCTGGCGACGCGGCAGGAAGAAATTTCCCAGGATGCCCAGGAAATCACCAGGGCTCTGGAGGAGCGGGAGCGGGTCAGGGAGTTGCCGCGGGGAATGCGCCTGCCGCCAAGAGGCAGGAGACTGGAGAACCCGGCAAGGTAGGTCACGCCGGCAGCACTTTGAGCCCAGTGTTGCCAGCTAGCAAGTCGGGCTCGCCAAGGAAGCCGGTAGGTGCTTCCAAGCGTAATGTCAGGTTCCGCTGAGTCGGGGGCTTTCTGGGAAAGCAGTCGCCCTTACAATGCGGACTTGACCCACGGATACTCGGGTGTCTGGAACTCCGGGGCTAAGACTCCGGGGTTCAAGACGTGGACAGGGAAATCCCGGGAGAAGGGACTTAGTCCGGGGGTTTTGGGGGGTGGGTAGCTGGGGAGTTTGGGTGGGGGTCGAGTTGTGAACCGGAGGTTCTAAGACGAGACCAAGTTAGTAAGTTAAAGTCGCGAAGTGCGTACCAGTCTTAGAGCATGCGAATATCCAAGCGTGCCAGTCAAGCATGCCAGTCAATGCGTACCAGTCAAATAGAGGGCACGCAACAATCCAAGTAATGCAAAGTAACAGTGTATGTAATATCAAGACTGGCGAATACAACAGGGAACTATGCTATAAGTACTATGGGACCGGGTCTCGGGATTCCGGGGTGTCTGGGGTGGGTTCTGGGAGTCATTGAGTAGCAGGTAGGGACTGTATACCTGAATTGTGCGTGTGGAGCGCACGATCAATTGGCACGGAGGGGGTTGTGATGCGTGATGTGTGATGGCCGGGAGCGAGTTGCGTGATCCAATCGTTGATCGGGGCTGGTGGCAGCTGATGGCGGTCCTTGATGCGCATGATGGCGGTGTCGGCAGTTGTGATGGCGGGGCGTGTCCTGTGGGGCCAGAGGGAGGGTCCCGGATGGTGTTCCGGGGGTGTCCCGGGGTGGGCCCAGAGGGGAGGGGTCGTGACACGTAAGGTAAGTGCTGAATTTCGCTTGCCGTTGCCACCAGTTGCTAACGACATCTGCAGAGTCGCAAGGCGGCTCCTCAATACGCGGTGAGTGGTACTTTTCTTTTTGGACTAGAATTACTAAGTTTCTGTAGGCGCCAACACAAAGTTCCTTTGACAACAAGGAACTGAAAGGTTTGCTTTTGCTGTGTTGGGAGGAGGCCGTCCTTGACGAGGGGCAGGAGGCTGGGGTTGTAATGGAGGAGATGGAGGGGAAGAAGACTGTTTCCCTGGCGACTTGGCAGGCGTTTAAGGAGGCACAGGGAGCGGTAAGTAACTTCTCTGTCTCCTTTAATCTCTTGCTGACTTGTAGCGCTAGTGTGACAAGTGCTGGGCCGACAACGACCCAGAAGGCTGTTGGTTCCCGACTGGGGCCCAGCCGTGCTATCGTTGTGGCGCTCTCAAACGCACTTGTACTATCGACGGGGCCAAGAGTCGCGAGCGTGGCGGCACGCCAGACGCTCTTGTCAAGAAAACGTTTTCACGCGCAGTTTTGGTCAGGAGGGCTAGGGAGTTTATGGAGGGTCAGAAGCAGAAGGTCGCTGCCGGTGGTATGGCAGCCATTGGACGTGCCTCCTTGGCGTTGCCGACACGCCAAGGGGATGGAACGGAAACAGTCGGCAAACGAGGCGCTGAAGAGCGCCAAGGGACTTCGGTCCCAGAAAAACGACAAGCCCCTTCCCCCAGCAAAGGGAAGGGCAAAGCAAAGCGTTCTCAGGTAGTCTCGTCGTCGCCTTCCCCCTTGCCAGCTCCAAAGGACACCGAAATGAAGGACCTGGAGAAGGCGTTGGCAGCTAGTCGCCTCCCGCCTCGTGACACAGAGGCTGGCCCAAGTGGTCTCTTGTCGCCCATTCATTTGGCAGCAAGATCTCTTGGTGGGGAGCAGGAGGAGGAAGAGCAGGAGGCGGTTGGTGACTTGGCGCCTCAAGAGGAGCAGGAAGACACTCCCACAGATGTCGAGATGGGGGAGGAGGAGAAGGCAGAGGGGGCGGCAACGGGAGGGGATGAAGACGCCGAGGGTGAAGAAGAAACCCTGGCGACGCAACAGGAAGGCGACGAGGTGGTGGCAGGCGAAGGGGAGGGAGCGGCAGGAGTTGCCAGGGAGGAGCCTGAGTGGTGCTGGCTGCCTCCCTACAGTAGCATTGCTCCTTGGGAGGTATCAGACCCCAAGGACGTTGCCGGACTGTAGCCTAGGCGCCCCGTGGTCACCAGGGTCAATCTCTTGTGGACCCCCCAGCCACAGCCAACGGTCACTGGCAACGCTTTCAACTGGCTGGGACAAGACCTTGTGTACCCAGTGGTGGCGCTTAACCTGTGGAAGATGCTGGAGAGGTTTGCAAGGAGGGCGGCAACGATGGAGGCAGCAATGGGGTGAGAGCGGGAGCGAGTCCGAGAGCAGCTAATGGCGCTAAGGTTGCGTTACTCCAACCTGGGTCGTAGCCTTAGCGTTCTTCGCGACTACCAGGCAGATTGCCAAGCCGCCATAGACTGGCAAACTTCCAACAACATCTTGCCTGGCGACCTTCTTCCTCTTCGCAATTCCTCCTTGCCAGTTTCCGACGATTCCTTGCCGATGGACGATGAGAGTGATTAAATGAACCTTAGCGTAGATAGGTCATTTATTGTACAGCTTTTTGATACCGCCTGTTTTTTATAGATGTATTTTTCCGCCTCCTTGCTGAGCGAACGGATAAGTCTCGTAGTCTGAGTTAGCGCAGCATCAGAGAGCCAAGAAAGTAAAGCCAAGAGAAAGCAAGCGGCAAGTATTCTAAGGTAGGTTTTTAGCAAAAGGAGTAATAAGTGTGGGGCTAAGACAAATTTTTGAGGACAAAGGGAAACACTCAGTAAATCATCATAGCAAAAAACCCTTGGCGAGAGTTGCGCAGTGTGCTAAGCGTTGGCAACACGCTAGCGCTGCGACTTAACTACGTAAGGAATTGTCTGTTGAATATAGTACAGTAAGTATCGGCAAGAAAGATAGGTAAGGTAAGTGATAGAAAAAGGGAGCTCATCAATATATTCTTTTCTAATCATTTTCTTCTTCTTCAACCTGAGTTGGCAAATCATCATTGTCCAATAATTCTGTTTCTTCAAGTTCCCTCAGTTTAGCGGTGTCGATATCTAGCACTTCAAGCAGCAAGTCAATTTGTTTCCTGGCGAGATACGGCAATAGGCGAAAGGCGGCAACAGGTCGATGCAGTACTGAACCATCTAATTCACCGAGCACGTAAGTGCCTCCACGGTTACGAGAGATAACTACCAAAGGTCCTAGATAGCATGGGCACATCTTCTTGTTATATGAGGTCTTGATTTTGGAGTTGCGCATAAGCACTAGCGCGCCCCTCGGGAAGTTGTAATCCTTGATAGTAGCGCTATGCTTGGTCTCGAATCGTAGGGCTGCTTGGCGATGGGCGCTAAAGACTACCTCATGGAGTCGCTCTAAATCTTCTTTCCTTTGCTGGAGATCAATAGCTCGTCTGGCGATCAGATCGGTAGTCGCCAAGATACTGTTGGGTGCTGGTTGCAGATAAGTTGCTTCTATAATGTCGGCAGGGAGTAACGGATGGGTGCCAGTAGCCACATAATAGGGAGAACAACCCATGCGCTTACGAATGGTAACTCTTTCCGACCAAAATACTGAATAGGTCGCTTTGTTCCAACAAGATTTGTTGCCATCGACCGCCTTGAAGAGCGCTTGCCAAACGTCAAAGTGTGGTCTTTCTACCAGGCCATTGGCGCGTTTGTTGTAGCCAGATACTCGAATGTGGTGAATGTTGTATTTCTTGGCAAGATATGTTAGCGCTTTCCATTGGCGCGTTTGTTGTAGCCAGATACTCGAATGTGGTGAATGTTGTATTTCTTGGCAAGATATGTTAGCGCTTTGATAATTGGCGCACCATTATCCGTGACGATTTCTCATAGCGCTCCCCAACGGCAAATGACGTCCTCAAATAGCCACTTGGCGACCGCCTCTGTATTTTCTCTCTGCAGCATTCAAAATTCAGGCCAGTAGATTAGCAAGCAACGACCTTGAATGATGTACTTGTAGCGACCGGATTTGGGCATGTGCATGGTATCGACATAGATTTTGCTGAAGAGGGGAGCTGGCGTTGCAACGGTTGGCGGCGACCGGATTTGGGCATGTGCATGGTATCGACATAGATTTTGCTGAAGAGGGGAGCTGGCGTTGCAACGGTTGGCGGGATAAGCACTTGGCGTGTCTGTTGAATTTGGCATAGGTGGCAAGTCCTAATGTACCAGGTGACGTTGGCACTAGCGTGTGGCCACCAGAATTGTTCTAACAGAGAGGCTCGGGTAGCGTACAAACCTCTATGTCCTAGCTCGTCATGCATGGCGTGCAGGACCCATAAGCGACTTTCTGGCTTGATGATCAGCTTGTGAGCGCCATCTTGATTTCGTCGCCAAAGGCAGTTGTTGGTAAAGAAGAAGTGAGTGGCATATCGGATAAAGGTCACGTATTGCTTGTCGGTAAGGCCTGCGGGTCGCTTAAGGTCTTGTATCCATTGTTCAACTATTAACAAGCAACTGTCTTCCACCTTTGCCTTGGCGGATCGGGGAACGGTATCGTAGGTCAGGTTTCTGCTGTCTTCTCTTAGCGGATGGGGTTCCTGTACGACTTTTACTGGAGGCAAGTCTTGTCCAAAGAGGCTTGCCGTGTAGAATGTGAGGGGTGCGCTAAAGATCTCGGGGCAGTAAGGGACAATGGGATGTAAAAGGATACTGGCAGGCTGTTGCCGTCATAGTAGGGGAATTGGCTGTTGTATAAGGTGCACGAAACCATGTAATCTGTTGATCCAGTCCTCGAAATCGCTATCCACCTGGGGATCCATGGCTGTTGTATAAGGTGCACGAAACCATGTAATCTGTTGATCCAGTCCTCGAAATCGCTATCCACCTGGGGATCCATTGCCGGGTCGCCAGGCTGCCATGGTCGCCTAGAGAGTCCATCTGGGCTGTGGAAAGAGCTCTTGACGTGTACCAACTCAAAGTGAAACATAAGAATAGCGACCACCCAACGGTTCATGCTAGCAGATGGCTGGATATTGGGATTCTGCAGCATGCCTTTGATGTACCTAGCATCGACTTCTACAATAAGGTTCCGCACGCCAATCAAATACATCTTTAGCGACCGGAAGGCTTTGAAGAGTCCATAGAGCTCTAGCTTAGGCTGACTGTAGCGAGATTCTCTGTCATTTAGCGTGATAGACCCAAAGCAGTTGTAGTGTTGCTGTTTCCGGTTGTCACTAAGGCACTGGCACAAGAAGTAGCCAACGGCAATGTATGAGGTATCCACTGCCAAGATAACAGGGTCGGCAGAGCTATAGTCGATTGGAACTAGGGGTTTGGCATCTTGTAGGGCTTTTACTAAGTCTCGCTGTGCAGTGACCTGGTCTGGCCCAAATTGATTGGAACTAGGGGTTTGGCATCTTGTAGGGCTTTTACTAAGTCTCGCTGTGCAGTGACCTGGTCTGGCCCAAATTCGAAGGGCTCATTGGCAAGGGTGAGTTGGTTAAGGGCATGTGCGCGATGGGCAAAATTCTTGACGAATATCCTAAGAATGCCAACGGTACCAAGAAAGGCGCGAACTTCAGATAAGTCGCGGCAAGGACCCATCGCTCCAGAAGTGCTAAGCGAGACTTGTCGGGAACGCGACCGTCAGGAGTGCATATGTGACCAACTATTTTGAACCTTGGCGTGCAAAGGAGGAGTTTGTGACCGCTAAAGGTTCCACCGCTATACTTCATACGTTGGAGAACTTGGTTGAGTAGCTGGAAAAACTCCCAAAGCGCTAAGCAAATGTTGGGGTTGTCAGGATGGGTCGCCGGTAAGCCGTTTATGAGTCGCCAGTCTTTGGGGCCTTTGATGCCAACGTCATCAATGAAGCTAAGGACATTATGCGGTATCTCGGGTTGGAGGATGAAAGTGATGTCGTCATGGAATATGGGGACTGAGTTTGTCCAGCCCATCGGTAAAGTGACTAGGCGCAAGGCGCCAAACGGCGTCTGGAAAGTAGTGAGATCTCAGGAAGAAGGGTGTATGAGGTGTTTGTCGTAGCCAACGTAGAGGTCAAGGGTGGCGCCACAAATACACCCGGCAAAGGACTCGGCAACGTGGTCAGGGAAAGGCGGTACGCCAGAGTGTCGTATGGTAACTCTATTCAGCGGCTTGAGACTGTGGACTATGCGTAGATTGCCGTTCTTTTTGAGGACACAGAACCATCGGGAGCAGTAAGAACTGTTTGAGGGCTCATAGACGCCAGCCTGTATCTTGGTCCTAATGATTTGGCAAACCTCGGCTTCGATTCCAGGCAGTAACAGTCGGTTGTGCTCAGTCCATGGCACGTGAGGAATGGTTGGGATTACAACAGGCGGGAAGAAATCTGTATGTAGACTGCCACGTTCCGAGTCCTCCCAAGCAAAGGCTTTATCCTGCTTAGCAACGAGATCGGTAAGGACTTCCAACTCATCTTTGGTCAAAAACCCTGTGTCATGTTCCTTGGCGAACTGTTTCTGGCGCTCTGTGGTAAAACGTTCTGTGGGCTGAAAGGGTGGCGGTTTTGGTGATAAAGCTGGTATGTTGGCAAGAGGGTCACCAATGATCTGGCGCTCAATTCTAAACGTCTCGGGAGAGTGCGTGGCGACGGGTTTTGTTTTAAGCGCAACTGGCTTATATTTCTTTTTGACTTGAACCCCTTTCCTTTTGGGAGCGTTAGCTTGGTTATATACTGAGGTGGAAAGGGGAACTGTAGCCTGAGGGGTGGCAAGTCCGAGAACGGCAGGAGACAATGCTCCAGGAAGGGTAGTGAGATAAGTATTGGTAGACGCAATGTTTTGAAAGGATTTGGAAGCAGTAAGGTACAAGTACGCTAGAGCGGAGTCGGTAATGTTTTGATTTTTCTGGGAAAGCTCAGCGTCGGTAGCGGATAAAGTAGTTAAAACGTCTTCGTCAAGAAAAGCGGTAGACACAACATTTACAAGACCAGTAGAATGGTCATATTCCAGCGTTAGCGCTACATCTCCGTGATCATCGCCAATCACCTCCTCAATGGTCTGTGAAAACACCGGTGGGGAGGCTCGTTGGCGTGCTGGTCGGTAAACTCCGGGGGCTTAGCGTGGGCGCCTTTTTGTTGTCCCCTAGGGAACATTGGCACCATTCATCGAATTCCGGAATTTGGGTCGCTAATAGTTAAGGTTGTCTCGTCGTCGGTAACAGTCTTGACGACTGATCGTGCCAAGACGTCGAAGGGTCTGCTGAGTAGTAAGTCGTATGCCGGGGAACGTAAAATGTGTATTTGGAGGTAAAATGTGATGTTGCCAAGGGTGCAGGGCACATTCTTGGTGAGGCCTAGGGATCTGTCCACCGTACTGTTAGTGCTCTGCATGTTTAATATAACTGTAGGGTCATAAATGAGACCCAGATCGTTAGCGACTTCAGCTGCCATAGAAATGATCTGAGACCCGCTATCCACAATCACCTCTACCTTGTGCTTATTGTCTACGGTTAGCACGACTGAGCGAATAGCGTGCGATTCTTGAGCGACGGTAAGAATTGCTGGGTCTTCTCCATGGTCTACTGACCTAAGATAGGTCTCTACTGGGTCCACAGAGGTGGCGTTAGCGATGGTGTTGGCAGGAGAGTCTTCAGCGTCCAAAGAGTTGACGGTAACGGAAAAACCAGAGAGCGCGTTGTCGAGATCCTCGACCTCAGCAACGGTTGTCGCCAAGGGACGTCGAGGTGTGACTGCCGTCTTGACTTGGTTGTGAACGTCGGGAGCAATACTACAAAGTTCTTCTACTGACAAGGTGATGGCGGTTTTTATAATGCAGTTGAAGACGTGGTTGGATTTCTCTATGTCAAAAATTGGCGTGGTAGGTCGGTAGCCACCCTCAGGACGTTTCTCGGGAGCAGCAAAATTTCGTTGTGTGGGTGTATGATAACGGTCAGGAATCCCTGAGTATGGATGTAAAGGCGGCAAGGGCGGTTTGGAAGCGGTGGCAGTCGATGCTGGTTCTGGAGTGGTAGCTGGCGGAGTGGCAGAAGCGGGAGGCATTGGCTTGTATCCTTTAAGAGGTTGTTTAGGCTGCTTAACTTCAACCCCATCAAAGACCTGATTTTTGAGCGAATCCAATTCTTGTTGTAGCTTAGCGATACGTTCTTCCCGCAAGAAAGTAGGATGGTCGCCAACGCTGTCGAAGTGTAAGACCTCGTGGATCATTTGCTGTTGGGTCGCCTGTTCAGGATCGGGGTTGGTGTTGCCAGAAAGCGTGCCGGTAACGATTTGTCCTGGGTTGCGCCTATGCCATTCATCAACTCGCTCCTGGAAAGACTTCTTGTCCGGGTAGTTGGGGATGGTGGCGCCAGTGGTGAGGACTATCTTGCCATCGATAGCCCTTCAAATCCTTTCTTGCTGAATGTAATTTTCTAGGGTCGCGCAGCGTCCTCTAGTCATAGTATGTCCAATTTCCCCACAGAAGTGGCAAGGGCCAGATGCAGGTACATTAGCGGGTCGGTTAGCAAGATTGGTGGTAATCATAGTTTTGATACGAGTCATGGCGGAAGCGACAGCAGCGGTAACGGCAGCGTTGAGATCCTCCTTCTTAATGAAGTCGGCAACAGGAGGTGGGATGGGAATGATATCATTAGTTCGCTCAGGTGGTGGGCTTGTCCTAGCGCATTGCAGTCCCATGCCAGTGTCCGTCCCCTTGAGAACCCATTTACCAGCTTCAAAGACGTCGGCAACGTTATAGGGCTCGTCTGAGTGATGGGCCTGGTGAACTATCTCTAGGCGACAAGCAATACGAGTCTAAAGCGAAGTCAGGATGCCTTGTTGGAATAGGCGACGTTCCTCATTAATATAAAGCTTGCCGTTTTGCACTAACCACCTAGCAATCTTTTGGAATTTGCGGTAATACATAGAGAATGCACCAAGAGAAGAGGTGCCACTGTCGAATGATTCCTGTACTAATTTCTGCAGCTTGTTTACCAAGTATTGAGTAGCTTCTTCAGCGCCAGGGTATAACTGAATCACTGCCGTCTTCCAGCCTTCATACAAAGCGCCTTGGGCTGGAACAGGTGGGGCGGCAGGAACAAAGGCGGCAAACTCAGCAAGGCCTGTCCATGTCTCTGCTGTGTCATATGATACGTATCTTGCCGCGTACTCCTTCATCTGTGTGTGGTCGGTAATACCACAATCCCTAAATAAATACTCCAATTCCTTGAAATACTGGGAGAGCTCCCGTGGCTTGGACTCATTCCATTTTGGTGCCAAGAAGTGGTTACGTGGCAGCATACGCTAAACTTGTTGTTCTATAGCGACGGTGGTAGCGAGTTCGGTTAGCAGTTGTGGGGAAGGAGTTCTAGAGATTGGCGACGAGGTAAGAGAAATGGCGAGTTGAGAAAGAGGTGTCAATGGAGTGATGGGGGTAACTGGTTGTGGTACGGCAAGCGGCGACGCTAAGAGGTCGTCGGCGCTAAAGTCAAAAGAACGCGAAAAGAGATCAGGAAATTCATCTACAGTGGCGTTCTGTAGTTCCTGTGCAAGAGAGAGACCCGGTAAGGCACCAGGTGGTTGTGGAGTTGATGGGTGGGAAGGAGCTATGCCTTCTGCTGACTGTTCTAGCAGGCGGCGCCTACGCTGAAGATGGGTTTCTGGTGGAATTCTGCTCTAGAGATCCCTCGCGGTGGGCTCCAATTTGATGATGCCCAAAGTTTGGTCAGAAACAAATATAGTTAAAGTGTTACCGTACCAATTGCTTGCGTTGGGCGCGCTGTAAATGATGTGGGGAGTCCCGGGCAGGTCCCAGAAAACGCACCTATGAAAATGGGGAAAAGTCGGTAAGGGGGTCGGCAAGTGTAAAGCGCTAAGGTAAAGGAGTTCACCGTCGCCAGTGACTAACCATTGCCAAAGTGCGGTAAACTAGAAAATTTTATAGGGGTAGCTCCAACAAGGAGTTCACCGTCGCCAGTGACTAACCATTGCCAAAGTGCGGTAAACTAGAAAATTTTATAGGGGTAGCTCCAACGGTTTCAGATCCCTACCATCCATTCAAGACCCTTAGCGACGCCAGGCAACAGATCGTGAAGCTAAACCATCAATCCATCACCCTTCTGTCTGTCCACAATGCTTAGTGATGTCAGGCACCAGATCGAGGCGCTAAGCGGTGTCAGACGCCAAGGTCAAATGCCAAGCTGTCCGTCAGTTTTTGATAGATCATCAGGCTTCTCGCTAAGCGCTGTCATCAGTGACTGATGCCATCTGTCAGTTGTCATTCTGTCTGCCGTCGGCGCTATCACTGATTGGATCTGCTTCTTGCCATGCGCGGCTGTCAAATATTGCCAAAATTGGTTAGTTAGCGTGCGCTAAGGTACCCTGAGCCGGTGCCGCGTTGCCGTAGCCTGCCGTTGATGCGCTGATCCTGTATGGGGTCCTATCACCGTGGATGCTGACAGATACCAGCAGATATCTGGCAGATGCCGATGGATGCCAGCGGGTCACAACAGCTGCCGACAAACTCCAACAGATGCCAGCTGATGGCTGCTGATGCCAACACCCCTTTCAAGCCACAAAAACTCTTTTGGGAGGTATGCCACCCTCCTTCTACCTCAAAAAATCCATACGGGAACCTGCGGAAACATAGGTGGGCATCCGTTCATTGTGTTATCCGACCTTTGAATCTATCCATTAGTAACAGACCTGTAGTGCAGCGGTTAAATGTGTGTTCCGTTGCTGGAGGCTTTTCCAAGGCCGGGGGTTCGATTCCCCCCCACAGGCATATGGTGGGCAAGACGATGTTTCTTTTTCTTTGGTCCAACCAGCCTCTGTGGACCTGCATAGGCCTCTGCAGATGTCCGCTGGTGCCCTGCGCAGGCCTGGGAAAGCCTGCGTAGGTTTGAGTGGGTCGACATAGGTCTGCATGGATGTCTACTAGTGGCTTGCGTAGGCCTGCATAGGTCTGCGGGGCCCTTTTGTGGACATATGCTGGCATCAGGGGTGGGAAAAGGAGGGAAGGGGAGATGTGCAGCCTTGAGTTATTGCGGGGAGGAATGGAGAGGGAAGGGAAGTGGAGAACCTCGAGGAGGGTTTATTCATGCCATGAAGTCCGCCAATGGAGGAGGTTTTTACTCATGTGCTGATGCCCGCCAGCGGCTGCTGACACACATTGACATTCGCTAGTGTCCGCTGGCATCCGCCGGGCCTGCATGCGCATGTGTGTGCCCACCTTTTATTGATCTACTGGACTGTGTCATACAGCACATTGTGACACGTCTACGGCTCTGTATTCTATGGCACTGTGGGGACTGCTCCGCTCCAGTGTAGCGGACTCTGCTGGACACATATGGTATGGCACAAAGCAAGCTCCCGTACAACGTATGACATGTACCGTTGTGATGTCTCTATATGTGTGTCTACCGCTTTTCTTGATGAAGACGTTTTAAATACTTTATCTGCTACTGATGCTGAACTTTCCCAGAAAAACCAAAACATTACCAACTCCTCGCTTGCGTACTTATACCTTACCGCTTCTGAATCATTTCAAAATATTGCGTCTACTGATACATATCTCACTACCCTTCCCAAAGCCTTGTCTCCTGCCGTTCTCGGACTTGCCACTCCTCAGGCTACATTTCCCCTTTCCACCTCTGTATATAACCAAGCTAACACTCTCAAAAGGAAAGGGGTTCAAGTCAAAAAGAAATATAAGCCAGTTGTGCTCAAAACAAAACCCTTTGCTACGCACTCTCCTGAGACCTTTAGAATCAAGCACCAGATCATTGGCGACCCTCTTGCCGACATGCCAACCTTATCACTGAATCTGCCACCCTTTCAGCCCACAGGACGTTTTACCGCAGAACGCCAGCTACAGTTCGCCAAGGAGCATGACACAGGGTTTTTGACCAAAGATGAGTTGGATGTTCTTACCGATCTCATTGCTAAGCAAAATAAAGCCTTCGCTTGGGAAGACTCAGAGTGCGGCAGCCTCCATACAGACTTCTTTCCACCTGTTGTAATCCCAACCATTCCTCACATGCCATGGATGGAACACAACCAACCATTACCACCTGGAATCGAAGCCAAGGTCTGCTAAATTATTAGGACTAAGATTAAGGCTGGCGTCTACGAACCCTCTAACAGCTCTTACCACTTCCAGTAGTTTTGCGTCCTCAAAAAGAATGGCAATCTACGCATAGTCCACAGTCTCAAACCGCTGAATAGAGTTACCATACAACACTCTAGCATACTGCCTTTTCCTGACCACGTTGCGGAGTCCTTTGCTGGGCGTATTTGTGGCGCCACCCTTGACCTCTATGTTGGCTATGACAAACGCCTGATACACCCTTCTTCCCGAGACCTCACCACTTTTCAAACCCTGTTTGGCGTGTTGCACCTAGTCACTTTGCCAATGGGCTGGACAAACTCAGTCCCTATATTCCATGATGACATCACTTTCATCCTCCAACCCAAGATACCGCATAATGTTCTTAGCTTCATTGATGACGTTGGCGTCAAAGGCCCCAAAGACTGGCAACTTGTAAACAGCTTACCGGCGACCCATCCCGACAATCCCAACATTCACTTAGCGTTATGGGAGTTTTTCCAGCTGCTCAACCGAGTTCTCCACCGTATGAAGTATAGCAGTGGCACCTTTAGCGGCCACAAGCTCCTCCTTTGCGCGCCAAGGTTCAAAATACTTGGTCACATTTGCACGCCTGATGGACACGTTCCCAACGAGTCTCACCTAGCACTCCTGGAGCAATGGGGTCCTTGCCACGACTTATCTGAAGTTCATGCCTTTCTTGGTACCGTTGGCATTCTCAGGATATTTGTCAAGAATTTTGCCCATCGCGCACATGCCCTTAACCAACTCACCCGTGCCAATGAGCCCTTCAAATTTGGGCCAGACCAGGTCACTGCACAGCGAGACTTAGTAAAAGCCCTACAAGATGCCAAACCCCTAGTTCCAATCAACTATAGCTCTGCCGACCCTGTTATCTTGGCAGTGGATACCTCATACATTGCCGTTGGCTACTTTTTGTGCCAGTGCCTTAGCGACAACCGGAAACAGCAACAATACAACCGCTTTGGGTCTATCACGCTAAATGACAGAGAATCTCGCTACAGTCAGCCTAAGCTAGAGCTCTATGGACTCTTCAAAGCCTTCCGGTCGCTAAAGATGTATTTGATTGGCGTGCGGAACCTTATTGTAGAAGTCGATGCTAGGTACATCAAAGGCATGCTGCAGAATCCCAATATCCAGCCATCTGCTAGCATGAACCGTTGGGTGGTCGCTATTCTTATGTTTCACTTTGAGTTGGTACACGTCAAGAGCTCTTTCCACAGCCCAGATGGACTCTCTAGGTGACCATGGCAACCTGGCAACCTGGCAGTAGATCCACAGGCTAATAACGATTTTGAGGACTGGATCGACCGATTACACGGTTTCGTACACCTTGTACAACAACCAATTCCCTTGCTGCATTGGCACCAACCTACCAGCATCCTTTTACATCTCCTTGTCCCTTACCGACCCAAGATCTTTAGTGCACCTCTCACATTCTACACGGCAAGCATCCTTGGACAAGACTTGCCTCCAGTAAAAATCGTACAAGAACCTCACCCACTAAGAGAAGACAGTAGAAACTTGACATACAATGCCGTTCCCTGATCCGCTAAGGCAAAAGCAGAAGATAGTTGCCTGTTAGTAGTCAAACAATGGATACAAGACCTCAAGCAACTGGCAGGACTTACCGACGAACAATACGCAACCTTTATCCGATATGCCGCCCACTTCTTCTTTACCAACAACTGCCTTTGGCGACAAAATCGAGATGGCGCTTACAAGCTGATCATCAAGCCAGAAAGTCGCTTATGTGTCCTGCATGCCATGCATGACAAACTAGGACATAGAGGTTTGTATGCTACCCGAGCCTCTCTGTTAGAACGATTCTGGTAGCCACATGCTAGTGCCGACATCGCCTGGTACATTAGGACTTGCCACCTCTGCCAAATTCAACAAACACGCCAAGTACTTATCCTACCCATTGTTGCAACGCCAGCTCCCCTATTCAGCAAAATCTACATCGATACCATGCATATGCCCAAATCTGGTCGCTACAAGTACATTATTCAAGGTTGTTGCTCGCTAATCCACTGGCCTGAATTTTGAATGCTTCAAAGAGAAAACACGGAGGCGGTCGCTAAGTGGCTGTTTGAGGACGTCATTTGCCGTTAGGGAGCGCTAAGAGAAATTGTCACGGATAACAGTGCGCCAATTATCAAAGCGCTAACATATCTTGCCAAGCAATACAACATTCATCACATTCAAGTATCTGGCTACAACAAGCGTGCCAATGGGTTGGTAGAGAGACCACACTTTGATGTTTGGCAAGCGCTCTTCAAGGCAGTCAATGGCGACAAATCTTGTTGGAGTGAAGCGACATACTCAGTATTTTGGTTGGAAAGAGTTACCATTCGTAAGCGCATGGGTTGTTCTCCCTATTACGTGGCTACTGGCACCCATCAGTATTTTGGTTGGAAAGAGTTACCATTCGTAAGCGCATGGGTTGTTCTCCCTATTACGTGGCTACTGGCACCCATCCTTTACTTCCTGCCGACATTATA
The DNA here is from genome assembly GCA_027475525.1 of Macrolepiota albuminosa. Taxonomy (NCBI): domain Eukaryota; kingdom Fungi; phylum Basidiomycota; class Agaricomycetes; order Agaricales; family Agaricaceae; genus Macrolepiota; species Macrolepiota albuminosa. The sequence continues at coordinate 171,823 of JAMWFC010000056.1, read as the reverse complement.
GAAGCAACTTATCTGCAGCCAGTACTCAACAGCATCTTGGCAACTACCAATCTGATCGCCAGACAAGCTATTGATCTCCAACGAAGGAAAGAAGATTTGGAGCGACTCCATGAGGTAGTCTTTAGCGCCCGTCGCCAAGCAGCCTTGCGATTTGAAACCAAGCATAGCGCTACTATCAAGGATTACAACTTCCCAAGGGGTACGCTAGTGCTTATGTGCAACTCCAAAATCGAGACCTCATATAACAAGAAAATGTGCCCACGCTATTTGGGACCTTTGGTAGTTATCTCTTGTAACCGTGGAGGCGCTTACGTGCTCTGTGAATTAGATGGTTCAGTACTACATCGACCTGTTGCTGCCTTTTGCCTATTATCATATCTCGCCAGGGAACAAATTGACTTGCTGCTGGAAGCGCTAGATATCGACACCGCTAAACTTAGGGAACTTGAAGAAACTGACTTATTGGACAATGATGATTTGCCGACTCTGATAGAGGAAGAAGAAAATGATTAGAAAAGACTATAGTGATAAGCTGTCTCTTTCTATTACTTACCTTACTTATTTTTCTTGCCGATACTTACTGTATTATATCCAACTGACAATTCCTTACATAGTCAAGCCGCAGCGCTAGCGTGTCGCCAACGCTTAGCGCCCTGCACAACTCTTGCCAAGGGTTTTTTGCTATGATGATTTACTGAGTGTTTCCCTTTTTTCTCAAAATTTGACTAAGTCCCTCACCTACTTCTCCTTTTGCTAAAACCTAACTTAAAATGCTTACCATCATCTTCCCTTTACTTACCCTGTGCTGGTGTGCTAACTCAGACTGGACTTATCCTTCCACTTGGCAATGAAATGGCAAAATATATATGCACAAACGATAACAAGAAAAATATACATAAACGGCCTATCTACGCTAAGGTCCGTTTACTTGCTAACATTGTCCATTGGCAAGGAGTCATCAGAAACTGGCAGGGAGGAATCGCAAAGAGGTAGGAGGTCGCCCGGTAGGATATTGTTGGCGGTTTGCCAATCCATGGCAGCTTGGCAATTGTCTTGGTAATCGTGCAGAACGTGTAGGCTGCGATCCAAGTTGGAATAGCACAAGCAAAGCGCCATGAGCTGGCCCTGTACTCATTCCCGTTCCTGCTCCATTGACGTCGCCATTGTTGCCATCCTCCTCGAAAACCTCTCCAGCATCTCCCACAGGTTGAGTGCAACCACCAGGTATATAAGGTCTTGCCCCAGCCAGTTAAAAGCATCGCCAGTAACCGTTGGCTGCGGCTGGGGAGTCTAGGCAGGGTTTATCCTGGTGATGACAGGTCACCTAGGTTCCAACCTGGCAATGTCCTCAGGGTCAGACACCTCCCAAGGGGCAGTGTTACCATAGGGAGGCAGCCACCGCTACTCAGGCTCCTTCCAGGCAACTTCTGCCGCTTCCTCCTCTCCCGCTACCACCTCCTTTGCTGGTGCCTCCTCCTTGTCACCTTTGCACTGTGTCGCCAAGGTTTCTTCTTCTTCTCCCTCAGTGTCTTCATCCCCTCCCGTTGCCACCCCCTCCTTCTTCCCAGACTCATCCCCCATCTCGACGTCTGCAGGGGCTTCTTCCTGCTCCTCTTGCAGCACCGAGTCGCCAACCGCTTCCCACTCTCCCACCTCCTGCTCCTCACCAAGGGACCTCACCGCCAAATTGATAGGTGACAAGAGGCCACTTGGGCCTGCCTCAGGATCTTGAGGAGGCAGGCGACTCGCTGCTAAGGCCTTCTCCAAGTCAGCCATTTTGGTGTCCTCAGGAGTTGGTGAAGGGGAAGGCGATGATACCACCTGCGGTCACTTGGCTTTGCCCTTCCCTTTGTCTGGGGAAGGGGCTTGTCGTTTTTCTGAGACCGAAGTCCCTTGGTGCTCACCGGCACCTCAATTTCTGACAGTTTCTGACCCATCTCCTTGGCATGTCAGCAACGCCAAGGAGGCCTGTCCCACAGCCGCCATTCCTCCAGCGGCAACCTTCTTCCTCTGCCCCTCCACAAACTCCCTAGCCCTCCTTACCAGAACAGCGTGGAAAAACATTTTCTCAACAAGAGCATCTGGCATGCCGCCATGCTCGTGACTCTTGGCCCCGTCAATGGTACAAGCGTGTTTCAAGGTGCCACAGCGATAGCATGGCTGGGCTCCAGTCGGGAACCAACAGCCTTCTGGGTCGTTGTCTGCCCAGCACTTGTCACACTAGCGCTAAGAGTTAGCAAGAGACTCAAAAAGATAGAAAAGTTACTTATTGCTCCCCGTGCCTCCTTAAAAGCCTGCCAGGTCGCCAAGGAAACAGTCTTCTTCCCCTTCATCTCCTCCATCACGACCCCAGCCTCTTGCCCCTCATCAAGAATGGCCTCCTCCTTGTCGTCAAAGGAACTTTGCGTTGGCACCTACAAAGACTTAGTAATTCCAGACCAATTCTAAAAGAAAATACCACTCACCGCATATTGAGGAGCCACCTTGCAACTCTGCGAATGTTGTTAGTGACCATCGGCAATGGCAAGCGGAATCAGCACTTACCTTGTATTTGGAAGCACCTGCCGGCTTCCTCGGCGAGCCCGACTTGCTAGCTGGCAACACTGGGCTCAAAGTGCTGCCGGCGCAAGACCCCTTGCTGGAACTCTTGGCAACGGACTCCTTTTTCTGCTCCTTGGTGAGCTCTGCCCTTGCCACTGCCAAGGAATGTGCGGCAGCAGCCTCCTCCTGTTTCTGCTTGATCTGCAAGCAAGCAAGGGGCGCCAGTACCTCTTGTTTACTACGGGGAGATAGTTTAGTCCAAAGCTAAGGAGAGGGGAAGGTCAGAAGCTACTTATTCAGTTGCCGATGCGCTTACGGTCATCGGCAACACATCAGAAAGAATGTCCTCCAGCTCATCTTCGATAGTGGGGACAGGGGGAGGCGCCTAGAAAACAATCAGCTAAGCAACACAGCAGGCAGCAAAAACAACTTATGAAACGGGAGAAGGGTGCCAACCACTTGGCGCCACAATTGTCAACATATCGCGCATGGCACCACTCCCGCACCTTGATTTTGCAATTCCAACCAACGCCAAGGACTCGCACCTCATACCATCTCTCCAGCAGCTTCATAACGCCAACTACTAAGTTCTGGGACACCTCAGTGCCAACACCCTCGATATGATGAATAAAACGGTTGGCCTTGGCGATGTAGGTATAAGCGGCTTCTTGGACTGCTTGAGAAGGCATGGGGGGCAGAGTTGGAATACAAAAAGACATATTTTGTTTCTAGAGCACCAGGTAAAGATGGGGAGAAGAAACGAAGTCCAAACTCATGTGCCAGGACTATAAACAAAATCTCAAGAATGCACGGACCACTCATCACAAAAATGGTAATGGTAACCATATTTGGTGACTGAGGACAGTCAATTTTTCACTTGGGGGGAGATGATAGGACCCCATACAGGATCAGCACATCAACAGCAGGCTACGGCAACACAGCACAGGCTCAGGATACCTTAGCGCACGCTAATTAATCAATTTTGGCAATATTTGATGGCTGCGCACAGCAAGAAGCAGATCCAATCAATGATAGCGCCGATGGCAGACAGAATGACAACTGACAGATGGCATCAGTCACTGACAACAGCGCTTGGAAAGAAGACTGACAATCTATCAAAAACTGATGGACAGCTTGGCGTTTGACCTTGGAGTCTGACATCGCTTAGCACCTCGATTTGGCGCCTGACATTGCTAAGCATTTTGGACAGACAGAAGGGTGATGGACTGATGGTTTAGCATTGCAATCTGCCACCTGGCGTCGCTAAGGGTCTTGAATGGATGGTAGGGATCTGAAACCGTTGGAGCTACCCCTATAAAATTTTCTAGTTTACTGCACTTTGGCAATGGTTAGTCACTGGCGACGGTGAACTCCTTGTAGTATAAAAAGTACTTACTGACTTGTACATACAAAAACAAGAACAGAGTTTTCTGCTCCCCTTACTCCAATCTCCCTTACAGTCAGATCTCATTTACGGTCAGCAACGTCGAAGTCATCAGCAGTTGTAGACCATCGCTAGCCTTCAATAAACTTGCACCTTGCAGCTACGGCAGGCATTAACATTGCTTAGACTTTGCTAAGCTTACGGTGATCTTGCCACTTACATTGCCGTGTTCACTTACCACTTTTTCTCTAAGCATTTTTGCCTTAGCGCTTGACACTTGCCGACCTTTTTCTGACTTTACTTTATTTTCATAGACGTGTTCTCTGGGACCTGCCTGGGACTCCTCACATCACTTTTAGCGTGCCCAACACAAGCTTTTGGTACGGTAACACTATTGTTATATTTCTTACTGACCAAACTTTGGGCATCATCAATGGACTATATTGTAATCGTACCTAGACAGATCAATGTAAGTAAAGATCCTAAAGTATGATGTCAGCATAAGTAAGTTTGTAAAGTGTATTGTAAGGCTTACCCTCAGTCTTATAGAACAGACTGAGGGTACATATGATAATGATCTGTATTTATATGTGCAGTTACAATAGGGTCGCATATGTGATATTAGGAGAGAAAGAGAATGGGGAGATAAAGGAAGAGAAGAAAGAAAGAAAGCAAAGGGTAGTTGACAATGAATGTGATATGGTGAAGTTGATGTAATATAGCAAAGTTGATGGTGATGTCATACCTAATGTCAACACTCCTCCTCAATGGTAACTTTGCTTCTCCTCGCATGGGATCATGGCAAAGAGTGTAGTCCAAGCAGGGTACGGAGCCTGTTGAAAAGCGGGGCTGCCAGTGCTTTGGTGAATATGTCAGCGATATTATTCTTTGTGTTGATATACTGAATACAGAGATCATTGGATTGCACGTGTTCTCGAAGGAAATGATACTTGATGTTGACATGTTTGACATGGGCATGTAAGGTGGGGTCCTCCGAGAGGTTGATGGCGGCATTATTGTCACAGAGTACAGGGGTCAGTCGTGCTATAATGTCATCGTAACCAATAGCTCAGAAGAGTGCATGCAGCTACATGCACTCCTGGGCACAATCAAAAGCGGCCATGTATTTGGCCTCACAAGACGAGGCTGCAACGGTTTTCTGCTTTTGCATGGTGATGACGCCAACTGTGGTTGGGTGCACTGAACGTATACGCAGTACAACGCCGTCTCCAGCACTTGGCGTGTGTAGTTGTGAGGAGTCCTGACAGGGTCATGGTGTGCTTGAGCAGAGGTGATAGAACAATGCGCTAGATTATAGTGCCTTGGGGGCTACCTGGCAGACAGTAAGCGTCATAGCTTAAACAAAGATATAGAAGAAAAAACGAGTAGCGCAGCGTATTGTGCCCATAGGTGGCACCATAAACGACAAAGACGAGATAGACTAGGCTAGTGCCTGACTTAGTGATGAAGTCAGAGAAAGCTAGCGTGATTTGAATGCTAAGTGTAACTGGGTGCTCAAGAGGTTACGATTCATTGTTATATACATGTCAAGTAGCTATTTTATATACTATGTGCTACCATGTTTGCCAAGATAAAAGTCCATCTGCGGCACTACCTCCTAGCGCCTCTCCTCGTGGTTTCCTCTAATGGTGACCTGTCAACGGTGACCTTTTGCACATGGATGACAGTGACCAATGGCGTTATGACCCATGGCGACCAGCAGCGACTCTATATTGACTTAGAATTATACGAGTCTTCTCACTTTTTACTATAACTCCGATTGGCCAGGCTGTTCTGAGGTATGGTCAGAAAATTCTCGACAGACACCGTGAGCGCTAATGTCAGCGCTACTCATTGTACCAGTTCCTGACAGGTCCAGATGTCAGATTTAAGTATATCTTGTGCTGCCATCATTGATCCTTTTAGACTTCTGATTGAAGTGCCTCGTCTAATGGCAGCACCTGCTGCTGGCTCCTTCTGGAAGTGATCAGGGTTTAGTTAGAGTCCCCTCCCACTGTCATGTCAGCGCTATACATTCTGGGCCTCCTTTGTTCTTGGGATAGGTGAATGGAGTGTGCTGAAGGCCTGGTAGCTGGCAGTTAGGGTAAATGGATAAGTCCTGTAGTAGAGTGCCAGAGCTAGGGCTGCTCTATATTCCCAACTGGTCACTAGAGTCTTTAGTACGTCAAGTGTTGGTTGGCCTATAATGTTCCTTGATGTGCTCAGTCCGAGTAGAAGCCTATCAGCGGCCCAAGAGATGATACCAGAGCCAAGACTCCATGCATAACCACCAATACTGTGCCTAGTGTCTAGGCAGTTGGCCCAGTCCGAGTCTGTGAACCCAATGAGCATAATCAGATCTACATTACCCCCCAATATCAATTTGAGATTCCTGGTCCCCTTCAAGTACTGGACGAGTCTGATCGCAGCGTATCAATGGGAGTTAGTATAGCAGTCCACAAACTGAGTAAGCTGTTGAACAGCATAAGAAATGTCAGGACGAGTGGAAATTGCAACGTATAGCAGGCAGCCAATGAGGACTGATATGGTAGCCATTGGAGGGCAACACGTTCTTCGTGGGTGAGGGATGACTGGTCAGCTCAGCGTAGTTTTGAGACAGGGTCCATGGGAAGGGATAAGGGTGCAGCGTCCTTCTGTCCGAATTGAGTGATGATTTTGTCAATTAGTGCTGTTTGAGACAGTCGCACGAGTGATTTATCGTGATCCCACTCGACTGCTATTCCAACGACAAACCTGGGAATGCCAAGGTCAGTGATGGTCCAGGCGGTCTGCATTTATGCCTTGAATCAGTCGTTTTCTGCTTTGTTGCTTGCAATCAACAGGAAATTGTCAACGTGAAGTGTGGCAATGATAGTGCCATGCTCTGATGTCCTATAATAAATGCAGGACTCACAGGCAAGGCGGGTGAATTCCCACGAGATCATCTTGTCATTTATGGTGCGATTCCAAATTCTCCCAGCTTGCTTCATGCCGTACAGGCTGCAAACAAGGCACCATACCCAATCCTGCTTACTGGGTTCCTCAAAACTATCAGGTTGCTGCATGTACTGTATTTCATCATTGGGGAGGACACCATACAGGAATGTGGTCTTTACGTTGACCTGGGTGGTGTCCCAACCTTTGGCTGCGGTGATGTGAAGGAGTATATGCCAGGACTCCATGCGTGCTGTAGGTGACGTCATCTTGGTGTAGTCCCTGCCATATATGTTCAAATCCTTTGAAGACAAGTTGTACCTTGTATCAGACGGGTTTTTCTGTCTTGTCACGCTTAATTTTGAACACCAGGCAGCCTTTTTGTACCTTATGACCAGCCAGAACCAGATCTCGGGGAATAAGCTTGTATACCCCCATTTCCTCCAGCGACCTAAGCTCCTCCTCGTAGGCTACCCTCCACTTGTCTGCATCAATGGATGTTCATGCTTCACTCCATGTCCTGGGCTTGTCCCCAAAGTCCAGCATGATTGGGTCGGCAAAGGACTCCGCAAGGGCAAGGAGATGTTCGATCTCCTTGAGTGTTGCAATGTTCATGAGGTCCAGTTGAGCTACATCTGCCTGCTCTTGATTGTGTTTGTCACTCCATGGCACTTGATGTTTCTCAGACCTGGTTGTTCAAATCCTTGCCGTGGCTTTGCGTGATTCTTGAACTGCATGGTCAAGGCATGTGGCTGAGGATCATCTGGTTGGGCACGTTGGGTAGGTACTGGGATATGGTTGGATCGTCGAAGAGTTGGCAATTCAGCTGTGATTGGTGCATCCATTTGTTCGCCAGATGCTGGGTCGGTGTGAGTGATGATTAGGGATAGGGCAGTATGGGTGACAATTGGAGGCAGAGCTGTGTGGGTGTCCTCATCATCGTCGATCGTGATTGAGGGCATGTTGCTGGCGGTATTGCCGATTTGACTAATTGTGGTTGATTCACATGCGTTTCTTATTGCGCCATTTGAATCAACTTCTATGTTGTGACCATTGTGACATTCAAGAAACTGTACGTGGTATGACTTGTATATTTTGTTTGTCCGTCGATCATAGCATCTGTATGTTTTGGAGTTGTGGCCATAGCCTATGAGCACACATTCCACCCCGTGTGCATTGAGTTTCACGTTGTATTGATTCTGGGTCAAGACAAAGGCTCGGCAGCCTATTTCTCGCATATAGGAATAGTCCAGTATGCAGCCATACCATAGTTGGAAAGGGGTAGCTCTCTTCAATGATTTCATGGGAGTTTTTTGGTGTAGGTGTGAGGCCGTCAGATAAAACTCATTCCACAGTGAATCAGGACACTTAGCGGCTAATCTCATGGTCCTTGCCTTTCCTTGCAGTGTTTGATGCATGTGCTTGACTCTTCCCATGTGCTGCAAGGTGTACGGTGCTCTGAGTTGTTGCCTTGTGCCTGTAGTATCGAGCCATTTCTCCATCTGATGGTTTTTGAGTTTGCTGTCATCGCCAGTGCAATAGGTGCCGACACGTTCCCCAGTTTCAAGTTCCCTTGCCCTTTCCCAGGATTGTAGTGCTGTTAGTGCTTCATCCTTAGACTTGAGAGGTATGGACCAGGGCATGTTGGTGTAATCATTGACTAAGTCCATAATATATCTATTTCCTGTATGTGACTGCACATGCATTGGTCCAGCTAGATCTATTCATATGATCTCGAGTCTCCTGGTTGCCCTCCTCCCCTCTTCCTGCACTTTAGGAACTGGTGTTCTTGTCTGTTTTCCAAAAATACAGACATCACATTTCAGTTGTGCAAGTAGAGAGGGGGAGGGCATACCTGGGAGCAGACCAGCGTGAGCCATGGTGGCTATAACTTAGTAATTGGCATGCCCGAGGTGCCAGTGTCATGTGTTGAGGTCAATAGGATGTTGTGCAGCCATGAGAGCATATTCAGCTAGTGCAGTTTGTAGATCTAGTGTATACAGTCATCGTCCTGGGATTAGTGGTCCTGATGCTAGCAGAACTCCGCTGTTGCTGTCAAGGATGGAGACACCCATGTTGGTGAAGGTTATGACAGCATTCATGCCTGTGACCAAGGCTGAGACAGAGATGAGTCGGACGGTGGATGTGGGTATATACAGTGCATCTTCAAGTACGATTTCAACTTTGTTCTGGATATGGAGTTGGATTCTCCCTATTCCTATCGCTTGTATAGAGGAGCCACCAATTCCTTTTATTGATCATGGGAAAATAGCTCTGAGCAAAATAAAATCTGACCTATAGAGTGAGATATGGATGGTTGCTCTGGAGTCGAGGTAAAATGGCTTCTCATCCAGCGGCACCAGAGTTGTTCGTTCTAATTGGTTGAGTGGTTCAATCATAGTGGTGGCAAGTATTGATTTGCAGTCACCAGTGACGTTGTTGTTCCAATCAACAGATGCCCTGAGCTCGTTGTTGTCCTCTTTGGCCATGAACCCCTGATACTCGAAGAAGTCAGTGGAGTTTGCCTGGGCAGTAGATGCGATGCCAGCAAAATTGAGTGCGTCATTCTTTGTGGTCTCAAGTTGAAACTTCTGCAGGTGTGTAGCATTGACAATATAAGCCTGGCTGTCTAGGCCCTTGACTGTGATTCTGACTTTTGCGTTGCTGTTCTATGCTCCTCCTGGCTTTGTGCTCTTTGTTGTCTTGCTTCCTCCTTGTATGGTGGGCTGAGTGGCTTTAGATTCTTCAATAGTCTTTCTGGCCATCTCGCCCCCTGGCTTAATGCACCAGGGTTTGGTGTGTCCACGACATGACAAGCCAAGGTCAAAACAAACTTCACAACAAGGGTATCCAGGACCATGGTTGTGGGTGCATGTGGCGTCTTTCGCAATCAGGGCAGTGTTAGCAGGCTTGGCAAGTGTGGTGAGGCTGTTGATTGTCTGGAATAGTTTCCAGATATTGCTGGATGTGTAAGGTTTCTCCTTGGTGGAGTCTGCAAGCCCTCGGAAGACTTGAGCCTAGATGGATTTGAAGGACTTGTTGTTGATCGAGTTGAGAAGGGCGATGCACTTCAGCAGATCCTTGTCAATTGTTCCTATCAAGAATGTGCAATTGATGAGGTCACAGATCTTCCGGGCAGTATGCTCGACTGGTTCAGAGACTGGGGCATAAGTGGACAGGGCTTCATGAATCAGCGAGACTTGTCAGACTGGACCCTCCTGGTGGGCTCTGGATTTGAGTGCGTCATAGCACTCCTTGGCCGTACTGTCTGTGACCAACCCTTCCTGTTCGGCATCTGATACGGCTGCGTGGATAACGCCAATAATTAAGTCGTTGTTGCCCAGCCAGTTCGCGTGCGCCACAGGTTCAGTAACCAAATCGGGCTGTCAAATCAGTCGGTCAGGCTTGGTGTCTGGGGCAAATATGTAGCAATCCAGACTGCTCTGCTGGAGAAAGATTTTGAGCTTGGTAGACCACTTTGTGAATTCCCCGGTAGTGCGATCAAAAGGGGCTTCCGAGGCTGGCCAGTGTGCATTTAGCTTAGCAGGGTGAACTTGCGGTAGGCAGCATCAGTGGACAGCATGGTGAGAGTGGCAGGAGACACTGGTGCGGGAGAAGTCAATGGTTTGGGGGTCATCGTGTGTTTGTCCAAGAGAGAGACAAGAAGAACAAGGAGATTTCAGGGCAATGCGTGAATATAGGATTGGAGGTTCCTTAGCGTGCAAGGTATGCGACAATGGAACACCCAAAGTGTGATATGTGTGAAAACGTTCTAAGGGGAGTCCTGACGTGTGGTTATTAGATAGTACCACAATGGCCCATAACCTGTTAGAACTAGTGTCCCTTATATTCAAAGCCTAGACAGATCAATGTAAGTAAAGATCCCTCAGTCTTATAGAACAGACTATATTGTAATCGTACCTAGACAGATCAATGTAAGTAAAGATCCTAAAGTACGATGTCAGCATAAGTAAGTTCATAAAGTGTATTGTAAGGCTTACCCTCAGTCTTATAGAACGGACTGAGGGTACATATGATAATGATCTGTATTTATACGTGCAGTTACAATAGGGTCACATATGTGATATTAGGAGAGAAAGAGAATGGGGAGATAAAGGAAGAGAAGAAAGAAAGAAAGCAAAGGGTAGTCGACAATGGATGTGATATGGTGAAGTTGATGTGATATGGCAAAGTTGACGGTGATGTCATACCTAATGCCAACAAGGTGTTGGTCACACCTCTCAGTATTATTGCTGCTAGTCCGTGTCAAAGGTTGGTGCGGCGAGAGGACGTAAACTACGTAGTGCCGCTGTCGTCGCTACAATTTTAGTCTTTTCGTCGCGTTCGTTTTCTATCGGTCAGCGTTCCCGTGTCCACGGCTCTCTATTTTCGTCCTCTACGGTATCCTTAACAGTCCGGTTTCTAAGAGAGAGATATAGGAACAATACATCTCATTTCAATGCTATCAGAAGATGAATGGCACATGCTATGCATTTGAACACGTCTGAAAAGTGTAGTGACATTGTAGCAGAGCGGTATCTGTTGGACGCCGATGGCATGACCACCATAAGTGCCGAGATATGACGACCAAGGGTCATTACATTACTATGATATTCAACCCTAACAGACTTGACGAACACATCTATATACCTGCTCATACGATACACAAACCCTCAGTCAAGTATACGACGACTGAGGGTGAGTTACACACATACCTAGACTGGACACTGTATTTATGCCTACCTTACCAGTGCACGTAACTTACTCGTGTATATTTAGGTCCAAGTTGTAACAGTATCATACCTATGTAGTGACATAAAAAGGGAAGATCGAGAACCTGAGACTGGATTGTTGAACGGCGAAGTTAGGTAACAAAAATCACAAAACTGTTTGCTGTCTTGTTAACCTGATACTCCGGAATGCTGTGGATGCAGAGCAATAAAGTAGACGCAAAAGACCAACATGCGAAACACGACCGTCCTAATTACTTTCACTCAAAAGCACCGAGTGTTAGGACAAAACTGAAGTCTATGCCTCGCTATACCAGATGACCCTTCTTCCAAATCATGGATGTCGCGGGTTTGTTCGTCGCGACACAAAGCCTGCGAATAGAGCCTGTTACGTAATTAGCAATATATTGCCTTGATGTAATGCTCAGTATCCGCCTGGAAGTGATGATAGCAAAAAGCTCTGCTCAGCCCAACAAGTTGATCACAGTGGTTTCGTCTAATTCGTATGAACATGGAACGTAGATAGAAATCTTGCTTTGCAGCCTCTAGCAATTGAGATATGCATAGGGTTCAGCCTGCGATTACTCTTGCACCACTTGAGAGTCCTTATGTAAGGATTATGTCAGGATATATATATACGCTAGTACTTTGTTCGCGTTACGGCGTTGGAAACACAATGGCCGTAGCCCATCGTCAGCGAGCTCGTTCGTCCGGAAGAATCGAAAAGTTCATATATATAGTAAGAATTTAATACCGATCATCGTCTAGCACCCTTCGCATCTGTTTGAAAATTTCCTCACGACGCCTTTCTCGTTCCAACTCGATTTCTTCCTCGGTGGTTATCAAATGCCTGCTTGTGGTTGATCCCACGGAACTTCCAAAGTCTTGGGTCAGCGTATCTTCTTCAGTTTCGGCTTCTACTTTAGGTTCTGAATAGCTATGTCTTCGCAAAAGTTCTCTGTGACCGATGTCTTCCGGTATTGGCGGTGGAGTCTCGGGACTGAGAACACGTCCAGGAGACCCATACCGATTCTTGTACCCTGTCGTATCCGGGCTATGCCATCCACTTGTATCGTGATAGCTTGATGTGCGGGGTGTGCTTCCTGCTCTAGAAAGAGCTCTTTCTGTTTGCCGAGCGGCCTCTTCCATTGCAGCGTCCATTCTTGCCGCCCATTCTAGGCAAAGATTGGCAAAATGGTTTTGTGATTTGATTAAGCTGAGCATACCTTCTTTTAATGACGGAGAAGGACTCCTTGTGTTTATCTCTCTCGTATCTCGCAAAAGGTCGACGTCAGATGGATTCCGTCGCTTGCGGCGACAGAAAAATATCGTTGCAGAAATTATAACGAGGCCAAGTATACCACCAAGAACGCCTCCTACAGTCGCACCAATAGGGTTTTTCGAGTTGAGATTTCGATTCGTTGGTGCCAAATAACTTATTTTCGAACTTGTAGTGATTGAAACTGAAATATTATCAAATGGGCTCGAAGAAGCTATAGTCTGGACCAGGCCCGATTCCGCGGGAGATGTAGAAGATCCAACCCGCACAGTGGCCGGAGGTACAACCTGCCCAGTGGGCATAGGAGATACAACCTGCAAAATGGCCGTAGAAGATAAAACCTGCGCGGTGGACGTAGAAGATAAAACCTGCGCGGTGGACGTTATGACGGAAGTATTCGATTTGTCGGGCTGACCCTGTGAACTAGACATACTATTGGGCCTGTCAGCTCATAAATAACTTCAGTGATTCAGCAGACGCACGAAGTGCTCGTCCGCGACAAGGCTGAAGCGATAGAGGATGTGCCCTTCTTTGTCTTTGATGTAAGTTCGGAAGTCGAAGTTGATGTCGTCATGTTTCCCGGACTTCATCCTGCTATCAAGTTGGTTCTCTCTAAGCAAAATAGACAAACTTACCTTGCCGGCACCGCAGGGTTAGATCTGCATATCTGTCAATGTCAACCCGCACAGTTTGGTGAACTTGGGCATACATATTGATTGAAATAAATGTGAGAGGATTATGAGTTGTTGAACCACCGGTTTGCCCTCGTCTGTTCACAGTGTCGCAGGCGTAACTGGTAACAGGCACAGCTAACTTATGTTCTGGAGAGGTCAAGGTAGCCAGAACGTCAAGTTGAAGAGCACCAGGCCTAGCAAAAAAAATCAAAACCCTGTGTGTTCGAGAATTCGAATGAGACGGGTGGTGAATCGAAGCAGAAAGTTATATCAGCGCACGTTATGGGTTTGAACATGGTCGAGAGTCGCAGATGCATCGAGTTGACAGGAGGCAATCTCACATGCAGTCTTCGGATCGCAGTATGTAGTAACAAGGAAAAGGAAAGCAAGAACGGCTGGGAAAGGAGACTGATCAACAGTAAAGCTATGGCTATGGAATCCACCATTCAACGATACACCTACAGGATTTGTTCGCCATCTTATTTGTTCCTAACTTTTGATCATCCATTGCAATGCGTGCTAGGGAATAATGGCTTATGGAAGCAGCCTAAGAGTAAGTACTTGAAAATACGGTGCTGCTAATCTAGTTGTGTTCGAAGCCTTCAAAAACTTGTTGACATCCTGGAAAGAGCTTGAGAAATAAGATGATGAGAAGTTTCACTATTAACTTCCTTGAACTCGGTGTTAATGTAAAGCTGAGATTGATCATGGCTCTACAACGACCATCATTTGATAACAACGAAATTCCTAAACAGCATAATGATATCAATGCAAGTTGGTGTAAGTAACTGAAGTTTTAGATATAGACATGGTACTTATGTTGTGTCGAGTCCTGCCAGCCTGTTAGTATGATGATGATGATGCTCTGAATTCTTATTCAAGTAAAGTATAAGGAGACATGGTTCACCTTGGAACGTCTTATCGAGTAAAATCGTTTCATAGGAATGCACGATAACTGACCCTTAATTGGTTAGGATTTCGGGGCGGCATGTATAGTTAAAATCAGATTATCATTTGTCGGCTAACATGATGTGTAGAAAATTCAAACATACGGCGGAAGCAACCCAGATGTGCTACCATTGCTACTCGAAGATAGATTACGAGTGCTGTAATCAGCATGATGGCGAATTCTCCCAGACGATACTACTGGGGAACTCGCGAAAGGATCATGTTCCTGGTATCCATGCGCAAAGTTGTCGGCTCTGCCCTGTGGGCCTTGATATCCAGTCTCAATGGAAGGAGAGTAGTCATTGTAAGCATAAATGCGATGTTGGATCATCTCCTGCGGTGTTATGCCACCGTCGAAGTCTGCAGGCCCAGGTGATCTGGTTCCAGGTGGGGGTCCAAACCATTCTGCAAGTGGCTATCAGGATAGTGATGCATATATATGTCAAGGCTCAATACCATCATCCGCGCCAGAGTTCAACTCTTCAAGCTTCTTGTTCTGGAATTCTCTGCGCCGACGCCTTAGCATGAAAATAATGAAGCCAAACACTGCAAGCACTACCACACCGCCTGCAGTGCCCCCCGCAATAGCACTCGTCGGTGTTGCTTTGCTGTTAGAAGCCTGTGGAGCTGAAGTTGTTGTTGACGAAGTAGCCACTGCGCTGCCATCAGCAGATAAGGTTCCGGTGGATATGGCAGGGAAGGTAGACGTGGGATCAACGCCTGAAATTGACATAGTTTGGGTAGTTGCCGATGGAAGACGGAAAAACGTAGAGCTGTTTGAAGTAGCGGTCGTATGCTCTGCAGCAGAAAATTTCGATAATGTTGTTGAAGACCTTGTTTTGGTCAGACTTGAAGTAGTTTGGTTGCTGGTTGTTGAAGCTACGAAGAAAGCGGTACTCGTACTTGTGTCTTATTACTCGATAGCACTATATCATCTCTTCTTGTGGAACTCACCTTGAAGGAGAGATATCAGATGTTGATGTGGTGGTAGGTGTCAGCAACACGGTTGATGACAAGTCTGACGGAGTCTGAGAAGTAGTTAAAATGTCCAAACTTGAAGATGACGAGGAAGGAACTGTAGAGCTGGTTGGAAGGGGCGAGGATCCGCTAATGCTCAGGGTCACGTCAGCAGTAGCAAGTACTACACTTCCGTCACTACGAGCTCAATGGTCAGTTTGTACTTTAGAATGAGGTAAAAACCAATCCTACATGCTACTTGTTGCCCTGATTTCACATGGAATGCTGGATTTCAGTATTTCAGTAAATAGAAGAGATCGCATAGCGGCTCTTTAACTTACTCGCGCTGTATACCTCCAAGAGAACCAAATTGAGATGGACTAGGTATCACAGAAGCTACTCCTGCTCCAGTATTCACCGGGTGTGAAGTCAAGGGTATCGTAGTGGTCGGCCCAAATCTAGCCAACGTAGTACACACAGTATCTAGATTGAACGAAGGCGGATCACCAGGAACTGAAGTCCAGGTGACTTGGAATGAAGAACCAATAATCAAGGGAGTTCTGGGAGAGTTGAGAACAAGTGCTTGAGAGGCCCAGAGAAAGCAAAAGAAGCTGTGTTTGGTTAGCCAGGACAGTGGGAAGGAATGGTTTGGAGGACGTACGAAAGCTCAAGAAGGATAGACCTCTTGCAAGAAGGAAACATGTCTAGTAGGTTGGACCTATCGTTCTTGCATTCGTTGAAAAATATGAACTGTGGACTGGAATTTACGAAGATAAGTGGCAGATATATTATACTTGTTCATCAGTCAACGTTAATCACTGTGCGTCATACGAGATAGTAGATAGGCTGTTGAACAAACATGGATGCATATGTGAAAGAAAGCCCATCAGCGTGGCATTGAGCGAGGCTATGCATGCATGTGCCGCTCGTTATGTTCCATCTGCCAACACCTATCATACGTCAAACAATTAAACAGGTTACAAAAGACACATACGTGATTTTCCGACCATGATCGTGTTGGATTGGTTACCCTAGCATTGCAGTAATCATTGATCATCGAGAGCTATTTGGTCGTGAGAACTATAAGTTTCCGTTTTCTGTTGTAGTTCTAGAATGAATGACAGATTGAAAGAAAATGGCCAGCTTCCACGAGGATGGTGCGTCCAGCGATGAGGCCTGGGGGGCGGGAAAATAGAGGTAAAACTCTCCTTGACTCATACCATTCGCAACAGCTGGATAGAGTTCCCTACATTTCTACTAATTCTTGACTGTCACCCGACGTGATCGAGCGATAGGTTATCTTAAGGTCCTACTACAGCAATGACTTTGACATATTTTCGGAAAATACCGTGAACTTGAATTGTTCATCGTTGTCTTCCGTCAGCTGTCATTATAGACGTTTTTACATACGAGGATAACAGAGATTAAGTAAAGAGTGGAAAGGTTGATGTATTAGGAATGACGGGAGCATACTGCCATATGTTTATTATATTATTCGTCCTAGCAGATAGATAGTGTCGTCATGCATGGTGGATTTGTTGTTCGTAGGTATACGAATCCGTTGTGACACTGTATTCAGGGGGCGGAAGATATTCTGTAGAGGAATTCAGCCACTCCCTTTGCTGACCTTCCAATTGGGAAATTCGTTCCGTTAAATGCTGGAGCTGCCACTCGACACCTATGTCTTTTCTCGTCTCCTGTGTAGTAGTAACCTCCGAATCTTCCAAATCTTCTGAACAGCCAGGACCCCCGACTTCTATATCAACTCGTGTGGACGACGTGGTCTCCCGTAGTGGTAGACCTTCTTCTGACGGAACTAAGAAGTTTGCAGGTCAAGCTTGTGACAGAAGACATAGTAGGATAAGTACACACTACGAGGTTTTTCCGAAGGTTGATTATATGATGGATCATAGTCCATTGGAGAAATAGTCGTATTAGGGCGCTTTCGACGACGTTTAATGCAAGCGAGAAGGATTAGAAGAGCAAGAAAGACTACGCTCCCCAAAGTCCCACCGATGATAGAACCGACTTGGCTGGGTTTCAATTTAACATTCGAGGTAGAATCTGACGAGCCTGCCGATTGGGTGGGAACGTCAGTGGTGAAAGTCACCGTTGTGACACCAGTCGAGGATCCAGATATGAACGTGATCGTCGTCGTTTCTTCAACAGCAGTGAATCTGAATCCAGACGGGGCAGAAGTAAAACCACCGGCGATGTTCACAGATGCCTGAGACGTGATGGTCCAAACTTTACCAGAGGAGTCCGTGGTAGTAAAGGTTTCCATTATGGCTGTTGTTTGTCCTGACACCGACATCCCTATATCCGTCGTCAACTGCGCCGATGCCTGCGTCAGAACAGAGTTACTGGAGCTTTGAAAAGCCACAGATGCAAGGATTGCAGAAAAAGAACTTGAGCTTGACGATCTAGTGTAGATAGTGTAGAGATCAGATCAGGTCCACGGGTGTTTTTAGAGGCCACCGACATACGTAGTATCGGCCGCTGAAGGGGACGGAGTAGAAGTCTGTGGTAAAGAAGGAACCGTAGGAGTCGTGATGGTGGCAGCCGCAGGCTTCGTAGGATTCGTAGGATTCGTAAGGACAGACGATGAATGGATGGATGATGTTGGCGGATCTGCAGCAAGCACAGCTATTGTGGGACTCGAAGCGAGGGCGCTCGTATTACTTGGAGTATGTTAGTAAACGCCACGAGTATAATGAGATACTTACGAGGTGAATGTAGCCTGGATAAAACACGAGCTAAGGTGCTTCATGAGACGGGAGCGAAGGGGGAAGAAGAATCACTTGCCCCAGTGGCAATCGATGACCATTTCCCAAGGGGATGGAAAGATGCATTTCGCTTTTCTGTACAGAATTCTGAAGAGTCACCGTAAAATTGTTGTTACAGACTGCTTTAACATTGAACTCTGGAGGGTCACTAGGACTGGAAGTCCAGGTGAGATTTAAAGTCTGATCAGGAGATACAGACTTCATGAGACTCCCAAATTTCAGTCCATGAGCGTTCTCAAAGGACATGAGAGCAAAACTGTCAAGGAATCAGGAACATCTAGGACTGCATTGGAAAGGAGGGAGACATACATGAACTGAAGATACAAGAACCGCTTACTTTCCATGGTGAGGCCAACGACAATGATAGCAGATGTCTTTGGAGAAGATTTGAAAGAACGCTAGGTAATTATTATTTTGAAGGCGATCGACGTGATTCGCCCGATTGTTGATCACCACAGCCAAAGGACCAGTAGATCAAAAGAGAAGAAAGCCATAGATAGAGTCAAACATCTCAAAATAAGCTGCGGAGACTAATCTTAGGAGTTTCTACCGCATATATCCATGTTTGAAGATACCCCAAACTTGATAGGCGTGTATGTTGTTATCCATTTGTGTTATGCCGAGGAAGAATGCTTTTGATAAGTCCTTTCGTGAAAAAAGCCATACAGCTATACCATATAATTCCAGGCGTCAGAATTAGACTTGATAGATAGATGAGGATGTTCTTTTCTAGACCGCCCAATTGGGGAAGATATTTCTGCTGGGAAACCAGAGAATTACTTGGACATAGATATTGCGAAAGCCCGTCAGAAATGAGAGATCATCAGATACAAATATGAATTTTTGGCCGCTGACCATCATGAAAGACAGTAAGTCGTTTATTAATAATGGTGGCCATCTGAGGAGTCAATAATCCTGCTCGAAGTCCGCGCCGCAAGACTATCATCTCTGGTGAGCTGTCGAACTGACCATCTCTCGAAGGCCCAGATGTTGCAAGGTTGAAGAAACGGGGCAGTATATTCGCATGATGTATTCAATAGGACATAAGATCATGATGCATCCATCGATTGTTGCTCAAGCAACGATATGAGCTGACAGCCGTGGGTTCATACGCATAAAACCATCGCAAAATACGGCAAGGATCTGAAAGTGTACGATGGCCAGAGAATTATCCAGTGTGGTGAAAGAAGGAGAAGACTCGAAGAGGGTAAGGATTCAGTTCAGCTTGAGTCAATACAACTAAATAACCAAATTCGAACAAACTTTGCATCTCGTCTCTCCGCTTGCAACTTGAAAACTCCAAGTTTAACCTATAACAAAGTCACAGTGCTTGAAATTGAAACAAGCTTAAACAGATTCTAGGTGCTAGGATCATGTCAGAAACCGTTTTACCGGTTCTTTTACCCAAGGAATACATTCCACGAGAATCAGGTGTGCCGCATCTGGAGTGGAAACCGTCAAAATACCGTTCCGCGCCTCAACCGCCTCCTCAGGATGACGGGAAACTCCAAGAACTCGAGCTGGCAAGTGCTAGGCAAATGTTAGACGGGAAACTCATCAAGAAGACTAGACCAAGAAGGACCGTGGACTATAATGGAGGTATGGGTCGTTGGGCATTGGTATGTCGTACCACCAGACTTGCGGGACGGGTGTGACGGAATGTTCTTGAACACAGTTGCGCAAACTACGGCCCAATACAAACTATGTGCCATACATGCGACCAAGTCCACCGTATATTATCGATGTACGAGACTTATCATCGACGAACTGTAAATTACAACACGTTGATTCTGAATCGAACTTGTTTTAGCTGTTACCACCAAAAGCATATCCGGATAATTCCTCAACGTCCCTGTGCACCAAGTTTGTCCATACTTCAACAAACAAGATACGATGTCCAGTCAACGTCGTTACAGTATGTTTCGCGTCCAAATCATAAGGAGCCCATCTAAGCCATTGTAGTGGACGCCTGAAGGTCGCCGCGTGCTCACAGGCTCCACAAGCGGAGAGTTTACGTTGTGGAATGGCCTTACATTCAATTTCGAAACAATTCTCCAAGCCCATGATACTGCCATTTGTACCATGACCTTTACCCATTCTGGGGCGTATCTCGCCTCTGCTGACAAGAGCGGCATCATCAAATACTTTGAGCCCAACATGAACAATTTGACTGCATGGCAGGGTTCGAATTCACGAGAGGCTATCCGTGGCTTGAGCTTTAGTCCCGACGATCAACGATTTGCTACTGCTAGCGACGACTCGAGTGTGCGGATATGGAATTTCCAGGATCAAAGAGTGGAGAGCACTCTCACTGGTGCGAATTAATGGCCTGTCTTCCCAGAATGAGCTAACTACAATATAGGACACGGCTGGGATGTCAAATGCGTGGAGTGGCATCCAACCAAGGGCCTTCTAGTGTCTGGAAGTAAAGACAACCAGATTAAATTCTGGGATCCACGAACAGGAACTGTACTCTCAACATTGCAAGTAATCTCGATTGTCATCTACACTGCTATCCTCACATACATTCCGCAGACATCAGCACAAGAACACAGTTCAAGCTCTATCATGGTCTCCAAATGGCAACATGGTAGCCAGCGCGTCCCGAGATCAAACCGTTCGTGTCTTCGACATTCGCGCAATGAAAGAATACCGCGTCCTCAAAGGGCACAAAAAGGAAGTCTGCTGTACGTTATCTTCTATTCTACTGGTTCATACCCCATACTTACTCTATCGACCTTGCAAAGCGGTAACATGGCACCCAGTACATCCAATCCTCGTCTCCGGCGGGTCAGAAGGTGCCATCCTCCACTGGGACCTCGGCGCGCCCGAACCCTCATTCACCCAACCTCCTCCCGGCCCACGCGCCACCCTCTCACAAGCACACGACTCGAACGTCTGGTCGCTCGCGTTCCATCCACTCGGCCACCTCCTCGTGAGTGCGTCGAACGACCACACAACAAGGTTCTGGTCGCGTGAGCGCCCAGGCGACGTGGGGAGCGTGTTCTCAGGCGGGGGTGAGAAGCCCCCAGAGGCGACAGCCCAGGAGGATGACGAGGAATTGCCTGGGTTCGTCGGATACGCTGGACACGGCGGGGGCATGGGCGGACACGGAGGTGGTGCAGGTGCGGGTGCAGGTGTGGGAAGACACAGTGGGGATACCTCACACTCGTATGCCGGCGGGGACGGGGGAGGAAGCTGGTACGGCAACTCAGGCAACACACCGGGGCCCAACAACGCGGGTAGCGGTGGAAGTGGAGGGGGGAACTACGAGAATGGAAGTAACACCCGACGGAGCGGGGGTGGAGGCGGGTACTCGGATTTAGACGATAATGTTATCCCCGGCTTCGGCGCCGGAAACCAGTACCAGTCTCAGGAGAATACGAGTTCGGTCGGGAGGCAGGGTGGACCGCCGTCCTCTTTGCAGCAGGATATGTATCCCCAGGACGAGTATGGTCGCGAGAACAGAGGGGGAGGTGGGGGAGGAGATGATTGGGGCCGTGGAAGTGGGGGCGGGAACCGTCAGGGTCGGTGGGGACCACGTCGGGGCGGTGGTCGTTATTGATTCTCCATCCATATCATCTTCCGCTGTATTCAGATCCACCCGAATACATATCTCGCATGGATCAGGCCCCACGTTCTATAATCCTACAATTCCATGGAAAATCACGTAAACTTCCATTGCACGGCGATAACAGACATGCAAGGATGCGTCATCCCCACATTAAAAGACAGCATGAATGGTTACCATATCGCTTTCTCCATGTGTCTATTGGTTTCAGACTTTTTTTTAGAATTCGATTCATTTTTGTACATATGTACATACATAATACATGATATGAATCGTGAGCTAAAATTCTACCTTGATCGACGTCGGTCATTTTGTCATAATCGTAGGCATAGTCACTAGTATGAACGAATGATAAATACATAATATGTACGTTACGAAGAATTTTGGCATGGGTAGATAAGAAAGTGAGTTACGTGTACGTATACGCAGCTCATATAATACTAAAAATATGTCTAAGAAGTGAAATGATATGATATGTGATATGGTAATACAATAGAAATTACAAGTACAAGAATCCCCGATACCGTCAAAGACGGCATTGGTTGATCGGATGTGGATGGTTGGTACAGAGGGTAAAAGCGAGCGATGCGGAGCATCGTCCGTAGGGGAAAAAAAGAAAAAAAGAGGAATTACAAACACAAGGGGTAAAGACGAACGAAAAGGCCGCGTAGACGGCCCAATCACTCATCCTTCAAAATGTCGGGGAGGGGGGGGGGAGGAAGGAACGAGGGCAAGCAAGAAAGCACCTCCGCCCAGACGACTCAGAGGACCATAGGCGGGGACATCCCAGCGACCGGCGTTGCCGCCTCACTCCCAAACAGCACGTCATCAAAGCTCGATGAACGCATCGCGACTGCGCGTGCCTGCGGCGGGAGCAAGGGCATCGGCGACTCTATAATCTCCGATTCACTGTGCACGCGTGGGACGAGAAATCGTTTTTGTTGGTGAGGGTAGGTATGTGCGCGTATATGCGAGGAATGAGTAGGAAGACCGTGTGATGGGGTTTGTGAAGAGTCGGGGAAGACCCCGACGCCATTGCCGGTTCCTGTTCCTGTGAAGAAGCAGAATCTGCGTAGCAAGAACACCTAGTGGTTAGCATTGCCGAGAGACAGAGATAAAAAAAAGAAAGCATGTACAAACCTGCTCAGAAACTCTTTGTAACTCCCAGAATTGCTATCACTCGTACTAACCAACTTGTACCCCCCATCGCCCTCGCTTTCAGTCTCTCCCTCTGTCTCCGTATCGTCCGTCTCGATGCTCACTTCATTCTCAATCGGGCTCGGGCTCGGGCTCGGACTCGTAGCCCGCGAACTCCCAAAGCTGGGCGTTGAGAGCTCGCTGTCATCTCCCATGCTCACATCCATACCCATCCCCATACTCATCCTCATACCGATACCAATACCCTCTCCCAAAGCCACCCCCATTCCAACTCTTGCTCCTGCTTTCTCCATACCCGCATGTCCATCGTCACCACGGGCATCAGAGCCGCCAAAGATGCCAAGCGTCGCAGCCGCAGCCACAGCCGCACCCCCCGCGCTTCCCCTCGTCGACGTAGGCGGGAACGAATAACACCTCCCGGGCATCGGCGTCGTTTCACCCTCTTCATCATCCTCATCCTCACATTCGCCCGACCCAGAATCCTCATCATCCGATTCGGACGAAAGACAAACAGGCGGCGAGCAAGGCGGGGTTCTCCTCACCCCACTCCCCTTCCCGCTCTCCCCGCTCAAATGGTGGGCGTCAAAGTACCCTCTCCTATGATGCCTCCCCGTCGTCGTCGGCGGCGGCGTCGGAGTACGCACATGCGTCCGAGTGTCAGCAGGGAACGACAAATCCTCCGTATCCGCATCCCTCGCACTTCCAAGCCCGAACCTCGCAAAGGGCGGCCGATCCTCATCCCATACATCACGGGGACTCCCGAGCGGGGGCGTCCACCTCTCTCTGCCCCCCTCGTTGGCGCCTCGCGGCCATGGAATCGTGTTGGGGTTTCCGTGAGGCTTGGGTACGGGACGAGGCGTGGATCCGGGGCTGGGGTGCACCACGGTCCTTCCGAGTCCAAGCGCGTGCGATGCGGTGGAATGCGAGGGCGCTCGTGGTACAGGCGTATGAGGAAGCGAGGGGGGAACCCACCGGCTCGATAGGGACTGGGAGAAGTCGTAGCGAGGCACAGGCGAGGGCGCGACGACTTTTTCGAGAGTAGAGCGGAGGGAGGCGATGGTGGTTGGGTCAGGCGTGGGTCGGCGGCTGCGATCTTCGCGTTCGCGTTCCCTTTCCCTTTCCCTCTGCTCACGCTCAGAGTCCTTGGACTTGGACGCGAGTCCGAATTCGACGAGGTAATCCTGTCCGTCGTTGTTGTCCCACATCTCCTGTCCACCGACAGAGTACCGTACAGCGAGGTACATGCGTTTTCCGTCGATGCGCGCCATGAGGTCGTTCAAGCGTACGTTGAAGACGAAAATGTCTGTGCGCGGGGAAGGAGAGGATACATACCGGGCTGAGACCTCTGACGTTGTCTGCCATCCGTCGAACGTAAAGCGCGCGACTACGGATTTGGCGTAGGCGAGGTTGGCTACGCGTACGCGACCCACGACGGAGGGCGCGTCAGAGCTAAGTTCGAAAGACTCGAGTAGAATGTCTTTTTTGGTTGTAGAGGAACGAGGGGGTGCGTTGATGTGATGCATTGTGAGGTTGCGCGGAGAGGAAGAAGAGTTGGAGCCATAGACCCAGTCTGGGAAGTCGGTGTCAGTGCCCGAGGCGGTATCTTCGGTTGGACTGCTATCTCGCGAGACAGCGAGGGGTTTCTGTTCTGCGAGGAAAAGCTTGATGTGTTCGAGCTTTGCATCAAAGTGAACGTTCTTGGGCGCGTGTGTGGGTGTGGCCGGGGCACTTTTAGAGTTGGGATAGGGGGAACAGGCGGTAAGGAGGGACAACGACTTGGAAGGTTTCAAAGAAGACTTTACTAGTTGACCAGACTTTTTGCGAACCAGGCGGGGCTGAGATTGAGAGACGGGGAGGGTAGAAGAGGGAGAAGCAGGCTCAAAGGAGCCTATCATAGCTGCGGATAATTGTGCATGAGACTCGGAAAAATTACGCGGTACGCTCGGGCGCAAAGAGACACCAGGCGAGTACATTAATGGCGGGCGGCGGGGTGCCGCGTCGGACTGACAAGGCTTTTCAGTAGACGCTCTTTTAGCACGGATGGAAACAGTCGGACGGCCACTATCGCTTGACGAGGAACCAGAGTCGTCGAGGGGCAATGGATGCTGGATGACAACCTTGACAGGGAGCGACGAAGAGGACTCGCGCGAGAGACGCCTTGGAATGAGGGGAAGAGGGGCGCCCGCCTGATTGCCTGCAAAGACGGAATTTGGAGGGGAGATGCGCTGGGTTGCAAGCATCTGGGGCGTGCAAGGTGAGTGGCGGGAGATAGAGTTGAAATATAAAACTCGCCTTTGGGGTAGCCAGGGCTGGAGACGGGTCCGCGGACAGATTTGCGGACTTTGGAGGTTAAGATTGCGTGGCAATGCGACAAGCTCGGCCAGCAAGTGGGTGACCGTGTATGTTCGATATTCCAGCTCCATTTTATCCAACATTATAAAGCTGCGGCTTGTCGGCTGCCGTGTCTCACTTCACTCCACCCGTGCATCGCTTTCAATTCCAGCCAGTCCAAAGAACAGTCTCGCTCTTCTTCCTTCCAGATAAGAGCGGTCCAGAGCCAGTAAGAACAGCCTTTTTGATTCGGTCGATGATCAGTGAAGCACCCAAATGCAGGTAAAACATTGAACTGCTGACCAACTCTGATGGTTCCTCCACATCTTTCTGTCAAATTCCTCCAAGTGTGTGCCAACGTGCCTCGAACTTGCCTTGGACCCGATCTCGCCATAAACCCTCGTGTGTCACATAGTTCAGCGAAAATCTCTGTGCACACACATCCGAACTAAATCAAGGTATCTTGAACGACTTCCGTCAATTCAGATCTGAATGCTCTTATCGGGTGGAGATAAAGCTCAGTGTTTGTCAGCCAATGTCTTACACAAGACGCGTATCCACGGAATTTCGCGCTGAAAACAATTCCCCATCCATGACACGACAGAATAACGCCATCTCTGTCGGTCCGTAAACCTGGCCCCACGTAATGCTTCGTCTCTGAAACATAACGTAACAATACTTCTGTATCTACATACTCCAATCGAGCGAGACGGCGAGAACGTCCGGTTAGAAGATAACGGAGGTATGTATGCACAGGAGAACCACTGCTCCTCGGTCGTTTATATGATAAGAGTCAAATTCTATCAGGGTCTATGCATGTCAATAGATAAGCACTCAAAAAAAAACTTCAAACTCGACACACGAGAAGCGAATTCGCTTTCTTTCCATAATAATTTCCGCCTACATCCGATGCCGATGCTAGATCCTATATCTACCTATCTATACTTACACGACGTAAGAAATACAATTTGATACGCATCCCGTCATCAACCCCAATTCCAATACAGTACACCTCCACAATCAAGGTTACATTAAGTTTGAAGATAGATATCCCTTCCGTCCCATTTTCGGAACATTCCATTAAGGGTCGTCCATGTCCCGCCACATCAACCCGAACCTTAAAATAAGCCCTGAACGTTATCCATGCAATGCTTGTTTTCGTGCATAAGTCAACACATACCCACTATGCACTACACACAAGATCCTCGAAGCCTCATAACCCAACCTCTCATACATCGTACATGGGTGACAAGAGCAACATATCAAACAGGGGGTCTGGGTCTGGTGGTCTCCCGATGGTTATCCTGGGGCTGGGGGCCCTGGGTTGATCGGTAAGTACGTAGGATACCTTCCCCACATTCGAATTCCCGAGTCAAGTCAAATATACATACATAAGCGTACATATCCCTGATTTTTCCTTCTTGTCATACATACTTACTACTACATACTACCCTTCGTCGGCTTGAAATTTCACCGATTCGAGTGAGGATGCGAGGGAGTTCTTGATCGTTATATGTATTATTTGTTGAGCGTACGCGGTTTCGTTCTTGGATAGTATGTACCGATGTATGTATACGTATACGTACGATGTGGGATGGCTTGATCACCCTCGGAATTCGCGTCCCAGGTAGATTTTTGTCAAGTCTCTGCAGCTGCCCAAAAGGCGAACGAAATGGAATATTATCGAGATGGGTACAAAGAGAACCTATTACAATATCCCCCTTAGCTCAGTGGTAGAGCGCGTCACTAGTAATCATACACGAAATGACGAGGTCAGTCGTTCAAGTCGGCTAGGGGGAACTACCGTGGTAGGTTATGGATTTTTTATGAATTTCATACATACTTTCCCATATTCCAGACATTTTTTAATTAATACTCTCGATTTAGACATCTTTCCAGCTTTCTCCTCTTAAGACGTCGTTTAACCAAGGGACAGAACAAGCATTTTGGTGTGTCGATCATAAAGCCTCCTGGTGGTTTCCTGATTGATAAATCGAGTCAATAAGTTTTACGTGAAACACATGAACTAGCATGGGTGTAAAGCTTTGATCAAGGTTACCTCAGAACTGTTGAGCGACACAGGGTCATCGCATAGGGTCACGTAAGTGGCTCGTCATTAATATAATCAATCGTGTTCCTGGAGCAAAGCACTGGGACTATATATACAGACACGGTGACATATACATACACACCCTCAGTCAAACACACATGGACTGAGGGTGGGTACTTAGTATACATAAGAACGGACACTTACACTACCGCAGAGCACAATCCACATTGTCATTCTATAGGAGTTGGGCTTGTACTTAGATTGAGATAAATCAAGCAATCGAAGCAATCGAATGTACTGAGCAGTTCCATGACACAGGGACCTACCGGGTATACGCAGTATGAATTTACGAATCATTGGTATTAGGAGTTCTAAAGCACATTGTCAAGTTGTTCCTAGAATTGCGCAGACGTCGTCAACAGGAATAGGGTCGACGGCCAGTGAGAGGTGTATAGAAAGAAGCCCCGGGAAGCTCTCCGTCAACATGTGACGAAAGCGAGAGGTTAGGTTGCGTCACACAAAGAAAATAGGTAGAGTTCACTCGAGAGACTGTTGGGGCCCTTGATATACGAAAGCTACGGGTTACGCATTTTGGAGATCGATACGGAAACGACGAAAATTGTAGTAGGTATTCAGTAAGACGAGGTACTTTTAGGTTGTTATTTCGAATCCATCAAGTTGTGGATGATGCATCGATGATGAGTCGTCGGAAACCCGAATGGGTGTCACGATTCCGTCACGCAGCCCTTGGCTAGAAATTCCCCAACGGCTTCAAATCCGCAATAACAGACAACATATGCCTAAAAAGGGAAAGTCTCATTAATTTTAACTTTTTTCGAGCACTGCTTGCTGAGCTACATCGTTCTCTGTCACGAGATAGGATATCGATGGTTGCGAATGCGTCGTCTTCCTCGCGCCCTACGGATGAGGAGAGCTTCCCATGTCTGCGTGATCCCAACGCCGATACAAATGTTATCATACGTCTAAGACTCGTCAAACTCCTCAATTAAAGGCGGATGCTCTAGATTCTTTCTCAAATTTACTAAATTTCGCCCTAAGCCTCAAATCCGCTATTTGGCATACAAAGGGTTGGCGAGATTTCCATACGTGTGTCAAAACAGGGAATACTTATTTTGGCATATAGAATCATACATCGTAGATATCAGTCAGAACATTGCCTTTGCACTGCAGTTGATCGTCGAGCTATATATATAAATGTTGAACATACTCAAGACATATGCCATCTCAGAACTATGATTGGCTTCCTCCTGCCTTACACTGATCCTTCACCATATGCTTACTGGGTTTCTGTGACCGAGGACGATCCGATTTTGCGCCCTCTGCTATATTTACTTGACGTTCCGGGCGCTTTCCTTTATCGGGTCGCGAAGGCGTCGTTCTTTTGAACCTGGCTGGTTTTGGTGTATCCTGTAGAGAGCACGTTTACGTGTTTCGTCAGTCAGGTCTGCCAGAGGTCAGTGAAAAAGACACGAACGTGCAATCCGAACTTCCGCCGTTTCTCCATAAAAAGAGGCTCAATTTGATCGAGAAGTTGAGAACGAAAAGGGAGGACAAAACATAGTTCTCGTTGCTTCACCGCACTTCCACTTCCATCCAGAATGACAAAGGTAGGATCTGTGTATCTCGGATTGCGTTGAGGACAAGTATAGTGGAAAAGCTCTTGGAGAGCCCGAAGGATTAGGTCGGCAAAGAAGAATTCGAAATCTTTGAAAATATATTGATCAGAAATGCTGGCGACAATGGGGGCGAGGAGGATGAGGTCGAGGAGTACTGGAAGACTATCCGAGTCGAAGCAAGTTTGCTCAACCAATAAGGCGTTATTGCTCGGCCAAGCATCTAGCTTTTTTACAACAGTAGTTAAAGTGTGGGTGTTTAGGGGCACCATTTTCAAATATAAGTAGACAGGGTGCTCAGGGGTAGGCATAGCGGATATTGCAGCGACAAGATATTGGTAGAGGTTGCTGGATGCATGGTCTTTGTAAGCACGAAGCTCGACAACTTTTTCCCTTGAAATGCGAGATTTATGGGAACCATAATCACCGCTTTCACTCGACACGTAGACCTCCAGCACTTCCTTTTCCCAATCATCACAGCTACGTGTATGAGAGCGAAACTCCACAAAGGTGTCAGATGGATTTGGATGGGATATCGATCTTATGTTTGAAAGTGTTTCACTGAAACGGGCCGAAATGTTACGGATCGCCCCAAAGACGAGTCCTGAGCGTTGCATTTTTGTACTTTGGGTTCAGGTTGATGGGAATCGTGAGTAGCCACAAGATGTCGGACTACCACTCGTTGGGGAACAGATGCAGGTTGTATAAATAATTGAAAAATACAAGCATGTCACATCAGCTTCTTTCGGGACAAGTGCGTTGTCTGTGACGTTTAGGCTGTGCAGGAGAAGCTAATCGACGCATCTGCCTCGTGCCGCGATGTTCGTGAAGCTGGGCAACCCTAGGAGTAGTCGAAGATCCCCATCATCACAAACTCGGTGCTCCTAGACCCAAGATCGAATCATCGTCACATACGTTGTTGTCGTAGTAACAAATAGAATGGTTGCTACCTTTAAAGTAGCCGTTGTCCGACTCGAAAATAAAAAAAGAGTTCTGAGTCAAAATTCGCCAAGTAATATTGTTCCTAAAAAGGAAGATCGGCGATAGTCGGATCTCCCTCTCTTCAAGTTTAAACGCTTTTAAGATCTCCAGTTCTATGGTTGAAGAAATTGTTCACCAAATTGTAAAGCCAAGCTCGTCTAGAACACCGTATAATTCAAGAGTAAATCAGCAAGGACACTGTCTGAGGCATTTGAATATCATCCAGAGCTTGAAATCAGGAAACTCCACAAGATGACGAAATCTAGTCGACCCCCTAATCGGCTAAAGACCGAAATACGTACTTATGAGCACCTCTATATGGGAGATAGCTGTGAAGCGCGACTGCGGTCAGTTCCACTTGCGTGTGAGTCCTTAGTCAACTGGAGGAGATTCACCATGTTGACTGCCTCTGAGCGAGTCGAAGTGAGGGCAAGATGCAGCTTGGTAACCATCCTTGATCTCGTCGTTCGTAGTTTATCGGTTGAAAGGACCAGGTGATATTGGTTTGAGGGATTTCAAGGGTTCAGTGGGACTTGATCAGATGATACGTGCCTAGCAAGAATCTTCTTCCTTATCTGAGCGGTTGACTGCTAACTATGGCAGCGCTTCAGTAAGCGATGCTTTGGGGCTGCAAAAACATTACCCACACTTATTTATCGTGAGGAAAGAAGCAGTGAATTGACTGACACAATCAAGGACTCAACGCGTACCGATCAATATGGGTCATTGTCTCCTCACATCCAGACAGACATGGGTACGCCCAGTTCTCATCCAATCACGCAAGAGGTTATTTCTGCTTATGTATGTGGCGCAAAAGCGTTTTCACTTTTAAAAATAATTCACTGAATTTCTCAAGTTTCATGGGGAAGAAACGTCAGCAATCAGAGGGAAGACGCCATAAAATGGGTCCTCCTCCACTTTGACACAACTGTTAAAGATCAAAACACCGGATCTTATTTAGGAAAAGAATGATTTTTATTGGTAAACAAAAATAATTGACACATGACACGGACGACTGGTACACTCCCATGTCAAGTTTGCGGATGTGTATTTTGCCATTCCTTGTCCTGCACGATGGGCATTCGCCTTTCTGGTCAATAGCCTTGGAAATGCATCTGAAGAAGGAAACCTGTAAGTTTTCAATTTCAATCATGGAATAGCATCACTACTCACGGCACGCAGAAAAGATGTCCACAGCGAGTTGATGCAACACTCATCGGATGACCAAGACAGATTGCGCAACAGTACGAACGTGATTCGCTGGGTACACCGCGCTTGCGGCGGGACATAAATTTCTAGGAGGCCGAGTTAGCGGAAGCGGGGGAGATCAAGGAATATTTGCTAACCAACATCGCCTGTCTGCGTTGCACATTTGACAACCTCTTTTCTTCTTCAAGGTCAACAGAAAATGGCTATTCCACCTGAAGAGCACATGTTTCTCTCTCGAGCTGCTCAGCAAGTTCCTCTTCCCAACCATCGGGAAGATCATCAACGGCATCCTCGTCGTCATCGTCAGAATCATCCGAGTGACGAATGGAGTACTCCAGATGCACATTGAGTGCTGCATATGTTTTAAAAAGTTTGTCGCAGACAGCGCAGTAGATATGGTTGCAAGACAAGGAATAGTGCTGGGAGAAAGATGCAATTAGGGGATGGGACGCAGAATGTATGTGGCGCACAAAACTTACCCTTCTGCGGGAGTTCTTGTTAGGAACCCACGATTGCAAAGTTCACACCGCGGGGGTACACCAGAAGTCTGGACATGTTGAAGTAATTCTTCCAGTGATTCGAAGTACTCGTCACAAAGCGTGCAATATCTCGTCTCCTCGGTGGCAATGACTTCACAATGGGGTGACAATTGCGACGAAGACATGATTGGGTAATGTGGTGATAGATGTGATGAAGAGTTAGAAGTTAGAAGTTAGAAGGTCAAGCTAGATGGTGGTGGTTGATGCAATGGTAAGATGAGGACTTGTTGAAGAAATTGCTCGCCTTTTTATGTCTTTTCGCCACCTTCTCTTACGAACCCACTCTTATCCGAGCATCGCTTTTCTCCAACGCCACACATCATATTTCGCCACACACATCCAAGTGGGTCGCTCGATTGCACTGTGTTGTGCCAAAGGAAATGTTGCAAATTCTTTCAGGATGGACACACTGGCAACCACTTGTCACATCGATGGAAGAATACCGTGTACTTGTTGGAAAACAGTCAAATTGGGACAATGTATAGCCAAGCTTCTAAGGATTCTTCTTGAGGAATAGTTGCCATTAGGTAGTACGGCTAG
This sequence comes from Macrolepiota albuminosa, assembly GCA_027475525.1. Lineage (NCBI taxonomy): Eukaryota > Fungi > Basidiomycota > Agaricomycetes > Agaricales > Agaricaceae > Macrolepiota > Macrolepiota albuminosa. Next base: position 139,577 of record JAMWFC010000056.1, on the reverse strand, counting down.
TTGAAGGCCCAATGACTGACGGAAAGAATTAGAATTATTGCCCGACCTATATATTGACCAAGACTCCGATAGCCGATCCGGTGTCCTCTTAGGTGCAGGCTCGGGCCACAATGGTTTACGTTAGATCAGCAGTAGAGAAAGAGAGAAAGATTTCAGTAATTACTCCGCATGTGGATATATGTAGGAACAATTATATGCATGATGTTCATACAAAATTCTCCAAGTCTGAATCCAACCCCCATTTTTCCCAGTGCTTCTCCATAACATCCTCCAATAGCTTCCTCCACCAGTCGATAGACGACCTACCACGATACATTGCTTTTCTATACTCCCAATATTCCGGCCACCACCCTGCCATCTGCCAATCTATTATACCGGTCACTTTGCCTGTTTCTTTATTAACCATCACATTATCTGGAGAAAGATCTGCATGGGAAAAAACAATCCGATGATTATAACCAGCCAAGGGATCGTTGCCAATCTCCAGGCTTGCAATGATCCAGCGGTTTCAGGAGAAACGCGTTAAATTCTGCCTCTGATTCCCATGGTCCACAAGGATGTCCATGCATCCCGATTCTCGGACATATGACACCCTTCTTCCCCACGGACCCTATCCATCCGACCGGCGTCGGTTTTTGCTGTAGGGCACGGATTTCCGCAATATATGCTCGGAGCTCCGTCGCTGTACGAGCTTGCGATTCAAGCGTCATCATGGGCCACGCAGTCTCAAGGAGTTCTCCCGGAACTACGGAAAAGCGCAAGTACCCGATATCGGCACAATCATCTGTCCAACTGTCAAAAAGAACGGGAACAGGAACAGATGTATGTTGATGAATGAAGGCATGTGCAGCTGCTTCTTGTTGAGATTGCGCAATGCTCGTTGTCTTGATTACAGTCCATGGATCAAGGAGCAAGACGTTTTGTGTAAGCAATGGGTTTCTGGACAGAAGGTATGCGAGACGGATGCGTAAAGGGACAAGGGCGCGACCAAGACGACGAATGAAGTGGCGGATAATGTTTGATATCATGAAAACTTATTCATGTATCTTCAGGACTTCGTATTTGACGATAAAGTTCAGGTGAATAACCGAGCTAAGTCAGGAATGTATCAAGTTGGACGGATGCATCAGGTTTGGAAGGAGTGATGCGGTAATTGCCAGAAGTCGGAGTTTTGGAATACACTGGCACCGATTATTACTGGAACATGATCCCAGCTGATCAAATATGTTTATGGGTTGGTCAATAACTCTATAGGCCACGTTAAAGGCTTATGTTGCTGGTTTGTATGACTGATAAGAGATTTAGAAACTCACAGCTGGCTCGTGCTTGTGTTCCAGAGCTATAGTGGATTATATGGAAGTCAAAATCAGCAATAGACTTCAGCGAAAAATTTCCAGGCCCGTATTTTCAGGTCATAAGAATTTTCCTGATTTATATCCTGCGAGTTCAAGGACAGGAGATCTTCGAAGCTCAATCAATGATGTTAATGCTTTAATGGCCTGATGAGAATCCAAAGAACCTAAAAGCAATTCTATCCCGTCGTGTCAACTTTTAGCTGCTGCCTATCATCTGATCCTTTCTCAAGACTTTGGTCAGCTTTCAGGTATGCTTGGTGGCTTCCGGAAATCACGAAAACATGTGAGCTGTAAAAAGTTACGATGTCAGTCCATCGGCCTACTCCTCCGTTTGTTATTTCCTGACCATGTTTCTACGTTGATCAACATTTAGCTATAGTCGCAAAATTGGCAGCCACGGTTGACTCGGTCCGTTTGGCGCCAAGCATCATAAAGCTGGAAACCTAACAATTTCAGTTGCAGTGTGAGTTATATAACTGCGATGGATTATCCATGACTACCATATGTCAGCCTTCGAGGTATAAGGTCATTTTCAACCCTAATAATTAGTGAATAGGTAAGAGGAGAGTACGGGGACCAATGCGATATTGAGCATTTTGGTCATAAGTACGTAAGTATAACACTGATAACCTGATGGATGATCTCGGCCATTCGGTGATTTCCGTGCCATCGTCCATGAGTTCAGTGCCTCCATACCTTTCTAGCATTCAATCATGTCTGCAAATTACTATCTTAGTATTGTTGCCTACAGACGTGGCGTTCACTGGCAGTCCAACAAAGAAAAACCATATCATTGGTTACTTTTCATCCGTACTGGCGATGGTGACGATGCTGCGGAGCAAGGCATCGCGCATCAGCTTCACGGCATGCCCGGGGGCTTTCACTATGATGGACCCGAAAGTATCCTCGACATCAACAAGCCTATTGCAAAGTTCTTACAAGTCGATATCGGTTGCATTCCACGGGAACAACTCGATACAGTGACGAGGGTTTGCCACTTGGTTGATGTGATACGAGATGAATCTGCAGAGTGGAATTGCCAGAGCTGGACTGTGGCAGTTGTGGAAGACTTGAAAAAATTCGGCTACATTGATTCTTGGGTCGACGAAGCGTATCTCAGAGGGGTACTGAAGGAGGTGGATGCCTGAGAGGACAGGGGAGTTTCATGGGATATATAGAGCCATGAGTATGTCATCGTTAAATAGCACCGTTCGATAGCACCGTTATACTATGAAACTTTGGAAACTGAAATTGGAAGTACTTATTGAAGCCAGCCCCACCGTGAATGAGGCAAACAAACGCAAATATACGTGCAAGGGCAGCGTTGGCGGTTACATCACATTTTTCATTTCCAACACATTGGCTGGCCTAATGGCGGACGAATCCCCCAATCCGTTCTGTAAGTCTGCGTCTACCGCTCTTGGACAAAGCTAACGAGAGAATAAAGGCTCTGAACAGATGAGCTTGGTACAGCTCTTCGTGCCAACAGAAGTAGCCCATGACACCGTTGCGGAACTCGGTGAACTTGGAAACGCACAATTTAAAGATGCAAGTACCTATATCTCTTCTACGCGCTCTAGGACAATGTCTAACGGTACATGCACCAGTTAAACCCCAGTGTTAATCCATTTCAGCGTTCTTTCGTCGGTGAAATTCGGCGTATCGACGAGATGGCCCGTCGCGTTCGGTTCTTTGCCAGCCAAATAGAGAAGGAGAAGGACGTCGTTCCAATTCGTCCTTTGTATGACTCCGCTCCACTGATCACCGTGGGCCCCCGTGCGGCGCAGACTATTGACGAGCTCGATGTGACATTAACGGAGCACGAGTCAAGACTGGTCAAGATGAATGACAGTTATCAGACACTCAGTGAAAGGACGAAGGAGCTCATGGAGGCATGGCATGTCTTGCGAGAGACTGCCGTATTCTTTGAAAGAGTTGGTGTTCCTTGTACCGTTGCTTCTGGTTGCTTAATCTCTTTTTTATAGGCCCAAGGACAACATACCAATATTAGGTCATCCTTCGACGAAAGCTCGGCTCCCCTGCTTCAGCACGACGAGCGTGAAGTGCAGTACTCCGGTAATGTTCAATTCGACCTCGAGTAAGTCCTCTGTTGTGACATGTACATTTCCATGTTGACATTTTTTCGGCAGGTTTGTTGCTGGAACTATTGACCGTGCACGCATTCCTGTCTTCGAACGGGTTCTCTGGCGTGTCCTTCGTGGTAACCTATATATGAATCACACTGACATTGTCGAGCCTTTTGTTAACCCCGCCACTGGCGAAGAAACCCGCAAGAACGTTTTCATCATCTTCGCCCACGGTGATGCCCTCCTTGCCAAGATACGCAGGGTTGCTGAGTCTATGGGCGCAACTATTTACCCCATCGACCCCAATGCGGACAAGCGTTCAGAGTCGCTGCGTGAGGTCACTGTCCGTCTGGAGGACATTCAGAATGTCCTCTACAATACTGGCCTGAACCGTCGTTCGGAGCTTGTCAAGTTGGGAGAGAGCCTCCGCATTTGGCAGGATGTTGTTAGAAAGGAGAAGATGATCTACGAGACTCTGAATCTGTTTAATTATGATGTCCGGAGGAAGACGCTTATTGCTGAGGCATGGGTGCCTACTCGGGACATTAGTAACATTCAGATTGCTCTTCGGCATGCGACGGTGTGTTGGTCATTTCCATAGCTTCAGAAGCGTTTTACTGATACACGTATTTTCAGGAGCAATCTGGCACGAGCGTGCCGCCGATCTTGCATGAGTTGCGCACTCACAAGACCCCACCCACCTTCATCCGCACGAACAAATTCACAGTTGGCTTCCAAACAATCATGGACAGTTATGGTACTGCCAAGTACCAGGAGACCAACCCTGGTCTTTTCGCAATCGCCACCTTCCCTTTCCTTTTTGCTGTCATGTTTGGGGACATCGGTCATGGTTTCATCATCTTCTGTGCTGCGTTATACATGATATTCTCCGAGAGGAGACTTGCGCGCCAGGATCTTGGTGAGGTGAGTGCTTTTCCGAGTTATGATCGTCGCCTTTCCCAGACTAACGGTTTCTCAAGATTATGGGACAATTCTTCTTGTGAGTTGTATTTACAAATTCTCCTGATTTTGCTCATTTCATCGATATGATAAAAGCGGCCGGTATATTATTCTTCTGATGGGAATGTTCTCGATGTACACCGGTCTCATGTACAACGATATCTTTTCGCAATCGCTCCATATCTGGCACTCTGGCTGGAAATTCGCAGAATCGAACTCCACCTCCGTCACGGGCGTCAACACTGGGCATGTGTACCCATTCGGTCTTGATCCTGGCTGGCACGGCGCAGATAACGCCTTGGTGTTCACCAACTCGTACAAAATGAAAATGTCGATTGTGCTTGGTGTGACCCATGTGCGTATGGGTAATCGTCCCTTATCTTTCCTGGGACAATTTCAATTTACCGGTCTTTTATTGACAATGCATTTGCTCTACAGATGACATTCGCATTGTGCCTACAGCTTCCTAATCATATCAAGTTCAAACGGCCGGTGGATATCTATGCGAACTTTATCCCTCAGATGATCTTCCTGCAGTCGATTTTCGGGTACCTCGCGATTTGCATTTTGTACAAATGGAGCATCGATTGGTCCAAGACGACGGCGCAGCCCCCTTCGCTGTTGAATATGCTGATCGCGATGTTCCTGTCGCCTATGAGTATCAAGCCAGAGTTGAGATTGTATCCTGGGCAGGGCGTTGTGCAGCCTGTGCTGCTCCTGCTAGCGGCGGTGTGTGTGCCATGGCTTTTGGTTACCAAGCCCTACATTGCTTGGAAGGAGATGAAAAGGATCCACCATCAGGGATACAGTGGTCTGGGTGATGGTCCGCGGGACGAGCCTGATGACGTGCTTGAGGCTGAAGAAGAGGGAGATGGAAGAGCGATCGTTGAAGACGCGAGCGAGGAACACGTAAGTGGCGTGTTTGTGCTTTCATTTTGAGTTTGAGCTCAGATTGTCTTCGTTCCAGGAACAACATGATTTTGGGGAGGTGGTGATTCATCAGGTGATTCATACTATTGAGTTTTGCTTGGGGTGCATCTCGCATACGGCGTCGTACCTGCGTCTGTGGGCGCTGTCGCTCGCACACGCACAGTTATCAGAGGTGTTATGGTCGATGACGTTGGAACCATTGTTGGGGCCTACTTCTCTGTTCGGTTGGATCGCCCTGATCCTGATGGGCCTATTTTGGTTTTCTGGGACAGTATTCATCCTGTGCATCATGGAGGTGGGTGATGATCGTGATCAACCGTCCGAAACGGATTTCATTTGTTGACAGGGTCTGTCGGCGTTTTTGCATGCCCTGCGACTGCATTGGGTTGAGGCGAACAGTAAGCATTTTGAAGGCGGTGGACATGTGAGCTTCTCTCGACACGTTTTTTTGTCTTTTGTTCTTGGCTGATTGTCACGATTGCTTTGTAGGTGTTTACACCGCTCACGTTTGCGGATGATTCGGTCAAAGAGTAGATTATACGCTGTAGAAGTAGACGTGGACTGACTACTCAATAGCATTCATTTGTTGTCAAGGAATCACAAGTGACGGAACCTTAGCCGTGCACTGCCACCGTTTGTGTGAATTCTCGGGTGGAGCAATTTGATTTCAAACACCCACAGCGGCTGTCGATTGAGACTTTGGTGTATATTTTTTGAGCCCAAAGCTGTGAATCATAGGTCGTGGGAGGGCATACCGTAGATCGCGCATTCGCCCACCCTTCTGCCTTATTTTTGCCCCGCGTTTTGACCGCGGTGCACCGCCCATCACGGCTGTGATCTCGGAAGGAGCAATTTTTTTCAAGCTCCGACACAGGCGATTACAAGTACTTTAGGAAAATTTGTGATAGGGTTTTCTTCACCTCCACTCTTTCCTTTATCCCCTCCGCTTAGAGGTAATGTAGTGTCCGTCGCTGTGTTGAGTGTTGCTGATGTCGTCTGCAGGCATTATTGCCACCGATTAGATATAGAGCGATCTTTGTTTGACAAGGTCCAGTAACGACTTAGACATATATTCTTCTACAAAGGTCAGATTAAAAAAATTTGAATCGCACATCGTGGTTCTTACTTGATGTACAGATTTCAGCAATGCCCGCTGCCACCGCCTCTGTACCCGCAACTCCTTCTCCTGCCTCCCTTAAAGCCGCTGCTGCTCCATCGGAAGCCGTCGCTGCCCTCCTCGTCGCTGATGCCGCTGCTCGCAAATCTGCAGTCGCATCCTTTGCCGCCGTTGCACAAAGAGAGGGCCCCTCGGCCTTGACGTCCGCTGGTTTCTCCGCAGCCGTCCTCGCAGCTCTTGCCGACAAAAAATCGCCCGCTGCCCGTGAGGCCGCGGCAGATGCCATCGTCCAGCTCGTCGGCGCCGGTGCAGTCAAGGCGCTCGAGCCCATTTTCATAGATTCTGGCATCTATGCTGCTCTCATTGAGGCTTTTGCCGACAAGATGCCCGCTCCCAGGACTGCTGCCGTTGAGGCCGTCCGAAGCTACGTCGCTGCCATGAACCCCTGGGCGACTTCGCTCATCCTCCCAGCCCTTCTTCACGAAATCAAAACTGCCGGCAAGTGGCAGATCAAAACAGGTGCACTCGTCATCCTGAACCAGCTCGTTGTCAGCGCGCCTGCACAGACCGCTCGCCTCACACCTGATATTGTCCCCGTCCTCTCTGAAGCTATTTGGGACACTAAGGCTGACGTGAAGAAGGCCGCCCGGGATTCGCTTACCAAGACCACCGCTCTTGTGTCGAACAAAGATATTGAACGCTTTATTCCTGCTCTTATTAAAGCTTTGATTAATCCTGTTGAGGAGGTGCCTAACACTATTGCCCTCCTTTCCGCTACCACATTCGTTTCCGAAGTAGATTCGCCCACCCTCTCCCTGATGGTCCCACTTCTCTCCCGTGGTCTCAATGAGAAGCTCACCGCTACCAAGCGCAAGGTCGCCGTGTAAGTTTTATCTAATCTCACAACTAAAAGAAATCTTATTGCTGTTTTTAGTATCGTCGACAACATGTCGAAACTAGTCGACTCCCCTGTTACCGTTCGGCCGTTCCTGCCGAAGCTTCTGCCCGGCCTGATCAAGGTCGAGCAGACAATCTAGTCGACTCCCCTGTTACCGTTCGGCCGTTCCTGCCGAAGCTTCTGCCCGGCCTGATCAAGGTCGAGCAGACAATCGGTGACCCCGAAGCTCGCGGTGTCGTCAACAAGGCCATCAAGACTCTCCGCCAGGTCGGAGAGGTTCCCGAGGGTGATGGCTCAGACCTCCCTCCCCTCAAGCAGGCCGAGGGTTCCGCGCTGGCGCAATCCCTCGTCTCCATCTACAAGAAGCTCGGTGCAGAGTTCCCCGCCAAAGATGCCACCACGGTTTACGTTTCCGCCCTTGCTGCCAACCTTGTCAACAACAAGAACTTCGAGGTTCCGCAGTGGGATTCGCTCGCTCCATTCCTTGCTTTCGTCCTCGCCACCCCCGAGCCCACTGATGCTACACATGAGTGGGTCGTCCGCTCTGCCACGGAGGGCGAGGAAGAGGAAGTTCCCGAGGATGATGAGGAGGGAGAAGACCTTTGTAACTGCCAGTTCTCCCTCGCTTATGGTGCCAAGATCTTGCTCAACACTGCCACCCTCCGTCTCAAGCGTGGCCACCGCTACGGTTTGTGTGGTAAGAACGGTACCGGAAAGTCTACTCTCATGAGGGCTATCACCAATGGGTACGTAACTTCTTTCGTTATAATAAGCTATGCCTAATATTTTCCTCCAGTCAAGTTGAAGGCTTCCCTTCTCCCGATGAGGTTCGCACATTCTACGTCGAGCACGATATCGATGGCAGCGAAGCCGACACCTCCGTTCTCGAGTTCATCATCTCTGATAAGCGCATTCAAGCTGGCAAGGAGGAGATCATCGAGACCCTTGCTTCCGTTGGCTTCTCTGATGAGCGCCAGAAGCACGCCATTGGTAGCCTGTCCGGTGGTTGGAAGATGAAGCTCGCTCTTGCTCGTGCCATGCTCTTCAAGGCTGACATCCTTCTCCTGGACGAGCCGACTAACCATCTTGACGTCATCAACGTTGCTTGGTTGGAGAACTACCTCGTCAACCTCAAGACCTGCACATCCAGTACGTTTATGTTGTTTTAAATCTTATGACTTGATTTTGACGTTACGACTAGTCATTGTCTCGCACGACTCCGGCTTTTTGAACAACACGATCACCGATGTCCTCCATCTCAACCGCTTCAAGCTTCGCAGGTACCGCGGTAACCTCGAGAAGTTCGTCGCCCAGGTCCCTGAGGCCAAATCTTACTACACTCTCGAGGCTGCTGAGGACTACAAGTTCAAGCTTCCCGACCCTCCTCTGCTCGAAGGTGTCAAGACCAAGGAAAAGTCCCTCTTGAAAATGTATGTTTATCGTCTTCTTTCTCTTCAATGTCTGACTGACGTGCTTTGATAGGCGCAAGGTCGGCTTCCAGTACCCCACCCAGCCTGTCCAGCAGCTCTTCGACATCTCCCTGCAAGTCTCCCTGTCTTCGCGTGTCGCTATCCTTGGTCCCAACGGATCCGGAAAGTCCACCCTCGTCAAGTTGCTCATCGGTGACATGGAGGCCAACAAGGGTGGTGAGATCTGGAAGCACCCCAACTTGGTTATCGGTTACGTCGCCCAGCACGCTTTCCACCACATCGATAACCACCTCGACAAGACCCCTCTCGAGTACATGCTCTGGCGTTACCAGACTGGTGAGGATCTTGAGGAGATGCAGAAGGCGAGCCGTCAGATCTCCGAGGAGGAGGCGCAGAAGATGAAGGATGGTTCTATCGTCGTCGTCGAGGGTCAGAAGAGGATCATCGATGAAATTGTTGCTCGCAAGAAGCTGAAGCAGTCTTACGAGTACGAGGTTTCGTTCAAGGCTTTGTCGTCGTCCGAGAACATCTGGATGCCCCGTGACGAGCTTATCAAGCGTGGTTTCGAAAAGGTTCGTGGTTTGTCGTTATCGTTATATCGATCGTGGCTAATTACTGTCGTCTCTGTCTACAGAAAGTCCTCGAGGTCGATACTCGTGAGGCTCAGCGCCTCGGTCTCCTCCGTCCCCTTGTTCGTCGTGAGATTGAGAAGCACTTTGCCGACTTCGGTCTCGAGGCCGAGTTCGTCTCCCACAACACCATGCGTGGTCTGTCTGGTGGTCAGAAAGTCAAGATCGTCCTTGGTGCTGCGACATGGCGTCGTCCTCACGTTATCTGCTTGGATGAGCCGACTAGTACGTTATGCTTCATTTTTTTTTGGCAATTTTGGCTGTGAGCTGATCGTTGATTTCCAGACTACCTCGATCGTGAGTCGCTCGCTGCGCTCATTGAGGCACTCAAGGTCTTCGAGGGTGGTGTGCTCATCATTACGCACAACCGCGACTTCTCCGAGTCGCTCTGCAAGGAGTGCGTTTCTCACACTTACTCTCTTTTGCTTTATGTTGACTAATGAATGATTGCAGAGTTTGGGCCATGCGTGATGGTCGTCTTGAGGCCTCTGGCCATAACTGGGTTGAAGGACAGGGATCTGGTCCTCGTATTGACAAGCAGGATGGCGAGGAGGAAGTTCAGTACGATGCTATGGGCAACAAGATTGAAGTCAAGAAGCAGAAGAAGTTGACTGCATCTGAGGCACGCAAGGTTCGTTCATTATCTCTGTCTTTCTGCATTCGCGCATATACTTATTGGATATCTACCGCTTAGGCCAAGAAGGACCGCATGGCACGGAGGAAGCGTGGTGAGGAGGTCTTTACCGATGACGAGCTATAGAGTCGTCATTTCCTCCGTTCTACCTTTCTCTTTTCTTGCTTGTCCTTGTGTTTCAATCTTGTGCATGTGTGGTTACCCTCTTCGAGCGTCATTATATTTGTTGTCTCCGTGTACTCTCGTATCGTATAATCCCTCTCTGTTACTTATTTCCTGCCTTCAATATCACGATTCTACTTCACGATTCCCATTTGAGAAGTGTGATTGTATCCGTAATTAATCTTCGTGTCGTTAATCTCATCTAATCGCCTGGAGCTGAGTATTTGTTCCCCTCTTGGACGTCACGCAGAAATAAATCCTTCACGAGGTCCTGGCAGGCCGGGCGTGTTCCGTCGGACTACATCAAGAGACGTCTCCCTACTCACGCTAGCCTTGTTCCCCCCCACAACCACCCCGGGATAGATATTATATCGTGGTCATAATTTTGAAGTATAAATTTTCATGGCATCTGTGCATACATCCCTTGCTCATCCGACGATACAGTGTTCACCAACGAAATATGCACTCAAAAACCCTCCAGTATCAGAACACTCCCATACCAGCCTCTCAATACAGATCACTTCTCCTTCTCCGCACGGTTTGGCCATCGGTACAACCTCCGTGCACTCCACGCATACGATGATGACGAGTTTGGTTTCCCGGGGTGGGATGGAGACGTGGAATATTACGACCCAGACGATGCATACTATTTTTCTAGCGGCAGTGCTTCCCAGTTGACTTTATCTCGTTCGGGTGAGGAGATTGATACTTGTGCTGATTTCTGCGGTTGGTTTCGCGTGACTGATTTGTTTCTTGTAGATGCGCGACGACCAGCTCCCGAGCGCGACTTTGACGCGTTTCCCCCTCGCGTTACGCTGCTCAACCTCCCTGTTGAGATTATAGAGTACATCGCTGCGTGTCTGCGCGATCCTATCCCGGTTCTCGATGCTGCGAGTCGATATATCGATGATCGATATTCGGACTTTGCGCGTACGCGTTTCTCCCTGAGCGCCTACTCGAAGACGTGCGCCAAGCTTCGCCCGATAGTCGAGCGGGTCTTGTACCGCGATATACAGCTGGATTTCACAGGATGGAAGGGAAGGAAACATACGCAGTGGCCTGCGGCTAGTCTGTCTCTCCTCTTGCGTACACTCAGGAAACGACCGCTGCTCGGCAGACATGTCCACACGGCTGCGTTGGATTATCAGCTATCTACCGACTCGCAAGCCCTCGAAGACAGCCTAGAAGAGTTTCTGGAGCTCACACCGAATCTAAAGACCTTATACCTATGGCAATGCCCACTCGCCCTCTGGAATTTTACGCCCCTTAAAATCACGACTTTTGCTACGACTTATGCCCAGGGTATAATTCACTCTGCCCTTGTCCATTTCCCAAAACTAGAGAATCTATACCTACGCGATTGTTCCGTCATGAACTTCTCCCTGGACCTCCCTAGACATAATTTAAAATCTGTCAGGCTTGACAGTAACCATCACAACGCCGTTTCACATTTTTCGCGCGCCCTAGCATTGTGTTCGAAAACCGTCGAACATCTGGATATTCGCTTCATCGGCGCCCTCCTTCATCAATCACCAGAATTCGCTCCCAAGATAGATCACGTCCCACCTGCCCTCGCGACGAACCTCCGGAGTCTCCGGCTGGACAACATAAGTGTCTTCAGCAATCTGGACAGTGCGTACGCGCAGCTGCTGCAGAGCTTGACAACGCTCGAACACTTGCACGTGTCGCACCACAGTTGTTTTTCCCCGCGTGCCTTTACGATTCTGCCGCCGTGCCTCCGCAGACTCACCGTGTCAGACTACCACAGCTACTGGGAGAGCAGGCCTTCGGAGCCGCATGAAAGGAATAGGCTTTTCATGACGCGCTTTGGGTCATGTTTTATGTTCTCACCGTTGAAGATATCTAAAGTCATCGCTTCCCCAGGCACCGACGATGATGAAACCCTCCGACTTGTTTTCGAGATGGCGGCGTTTGAAAAGATCAAGTATTATCAGGTTGACGATAGCATAGCGTTCATCGAGGTGTTCTGTGAGTCCCCTATTTCATTGAGTGGGCTTTGGCCAGTGATGAATCATTTTGACAGTTGTGCATGGTCAAGACATCAAGTCCAAGTGCGATTGACGACGTTAGTCTGTTCGGTCTTGCCGATTGTTTTCAAGATTCGTAATATGATACTCTGGTGATTTACATGCGCGAACGGTACAATGACGCCTCGCTTCGTCTCCGCCTATATATCTGGGAACAGGCGTTGCCATACATCTCATCCATCGACTCTAGTTCTTACTCCAGTGAAAGGGATATGCCTAGTAACTTCGATGGACGTTCTCACAGGGACTTATTATGCTAATATGAAGCAGTGCGAACTTTTGGTAAATCCCTTGAGCCCTTCTCAATTGAGACCTCGGAGTTAGAGAGATGACTTGGATTTGGTCAGATACGGACTGAATTTTTACTTCATTCCGGTGCGGTAAAATAGCAGTGTTTCATGCTCAGTCCGCATCTTCATGATTGATATCTGGTATTCTTAGCGTTGTGGCACTAATAGTTATAATTGGAAGTGAAACAGATGCCCTGTGCTTGTACCGCTCTACATATTACCAGAAGACTTCATGGGTAAGAAAGGAGCTACTAATAAGAACCAAAAGACTTAGAATCACTGTATGATAATAGACGGATTGCGTCAATCCTGGATAGGAACCAATGTTGTCCCATTCAGTAACAGATCACACCGTCATCCTACTATCAAGACTATGAATATTCCTTTGTGGCTACTCTAGGACGACGAAATCGTCCCATTTTGTTTTCCACATACTGCCAGAAGAGTTCATAGTCGGGAACGGAGCCACTGATAAGCCAGCGAAGGTCATTCCATGTTTTTGGGTACATGCCATCATAACGTTTCATCGTGAGAGATTCCATCCATTTTGGATAATAACCGCTGTTGCCCCAATCGATGACCCACAGTACACCATCATCAGCAAGGAGAATATTCGTGAGGTTCAAGTCCGCGTGCGTCAGCACCAAATCCCAATCATCACCAAACACTGGAGGAGGTGGTAGCGGTTTCGCGGGGTTCCTGTACTTGACCGCACAATTCCAGGAATACTGTGCGATAAACTCACAGTAGAAGCGAAAATGTGTTGCAGACTTGAAAGGACCAAGTTCAATATAGTCACTATGGATACTACTGACGATGCCATCTTCAAGTCTTCCCGGAAGAACACCTCGCAGTCGCCTAAGCTGGCCTATGTACCCTCGCAGCGTACAGGCGACACGAAGTTTCATAAAGAAGGAAAGCGACGACCAACAGTCGTGCAACATCTCTCCTTCGATAAAGTCCATCACCAACCATTTCTGGAGATGAGCATATCTGGGTTGTGGAACGGGAATAGTGGTATGCTTTCGGAGAAGTCTCAGGGTAGCTACCTCTGAAGCTGAAAGATTTTTAGCAAGCAGGGTAGGTGTTATCTTATGGGCCCTTATTGAGCCACCGAGTCCCATTAGACGTTTGAAACTAAGGTCCCACTGTTTAGCTAAGGGGGATCTCACGAGCGATGTCACTTTGGTGTCATCGAGCTCCAACAAATCGGCAGTCTAAGCACTTTTAAGCAACAATTGAATGAAAAATCAGCTTGACTAACATCCTCGTTAACGTTCTTTGGCAAAGGTAGCGCAAGTATTTTGGACAAGGAGTCGAGGATCCAGTTCCATATCCGGTTCCATGTGCCATCAAGGGACAAGTATTTCCTTTGTGGTAATTGAGGATGTACAGCATCGGCTACAAAGAATGATGAGTCTTTGCCATAACATCTCATTCGACATCGCACCAATGTGACGAGCTAGATCATCCAGACCTTCTCCTGTACCGTGGCATAGAGATATTGTCTGTATGTTGAAGAGAGACACAAGTTGCCGAGCCCGAAAACGGGTATCCAAAAAATCTAGTTCAGAAAGATCTTTGCGAAGATTGGTGATAACGGAACATATCCGTAGCTGAGGCTCGCAGAACGTCTTGCAGACGTTTCTGATCATCAGAAATGCATCATTAGCACTGTCCTTGTCTTCGTAGTCATGGATAACAATGACATATTGGAATTCTTTGAACAAAGAATCATTTGCATCGCTACAATCCTTTGCAACAAACTGGAATTCTGCTCCGTCATATTTTCGCCGGTAGGTGTAAGAATTCTATAAGAATCATTAGGATATTTCTCCACCAGTTCCTCACATGTACAGTACTCACGATTAAGTTGATAAGCCTGGTCTTATTCTCTCCTGGCGAGCCTAAAATGTGTCTGAGCAAGCGAGTCCTGGAGCTTGATTATCTCAATACCAATGGCAGCTACTTGAAGAGTTGTCCCCATGACGACAACGTAGCAAAGACGGTGAACTTGGGTAGAACAAGTTGTGAACAGTTCCACGTATTGATAGAAGCTCTAAAGAAGACAACCAATCTAATGAAGAAACTTCACAGCCACCTACTTAGGCGTGGTACATCTAAAAACAAACTATCTCTGTGCGCAGACGGCTATTCCACGACGGTGGTGAACGCAGAAATTTTGTGGTCAATCAGCGAGAGCCGGTGGTGCCACATACTATGCTTCCTTGAGCCTTGCAGAAAATATCATCTATGGCGATAGGGAGATGGTCCTCTCAAGCATGGAAGTCTTGTATCCGCGACAACCCATGTGTTCGAGCCGCTCTAAAACTAGCAAACTTGAACTATCATCGAAAATGGTAATCTCACACACTCCTCCCCTCGATCTTTATTCCTCAGTTCCTTGCCACATCTCCCCATCACCTCCACCGTCCCCACCTCACTCCAATTCAGTCCTTTATAGCCGTCTCGTTTGCCTCAGAAAAATCTCATTCTTTGGGCCGCGGACGGCGCGGCCGTTTGCGCTATCCCGTGATCTGAACCATCCTTGTTTTCTTCGAATTTTCACTCTAGACCTCCTCTGTTCTGTGACTAGCAGAGGCCCATTTTTTCTGAATCGCCCTCGTGCCTTGGGCTTTCATAGAACGATATCATTGGCAGAACGAACTCGTATACGCTCATTGACACTGCCGAACGTCGCCAAGAGTACATACCCATCCTTAAATTTGCTCTGAAAGAGACTGCTAAACTGATCCCAAACCCTTCCCACCTCTAGCCTTCGCGTTCTCCTCTATCGTTCTCTATGTCCCACAGGATCGTGCCCTCTATACCGCGGACACAGTACTTGGCCACGGAACGTCCGTATTCGAAGACCTCTCCACGTACCTCACGAGCCTCAAGGAGATTCTGGACTTCAACCAAGGGGACGAATACACCTCCCTCTACCCCGGACACGGCCCCGTAGTCCCAAATGGGAAGGAGCTGATCAGCGGGTATATCAACCACCGTCTCGAGCGCGAGGCCCAAATTCTCAAAGTCCTTCAAGATTCTCCCCCTCCTGCTGGCCCAGACGCGTCTGTTGCCCCTGTGAACTGGACAACATGGACCATCGTCACCACGCTTTATGCCGCTTACCCCGAGTCCCTCTGGCTTCCTGCTGCTCACAGCGTGGATTTGCACTTGAAGAAATTGGAGAAGGATGGCATCGTAAGGCGACTCGCGGGAGAGCTGCAACATACTAGCTGGGAACTTGTGGATGCGTTGCCGGTGACGCCTCCAGTCGACAGGAGCAGTTTACTTTGATTACTTAGCCATGGCAATCTTTCCCGTCCAGGTTTGTTATCTCTTGAGGTGTCTTTTGGCTTATTCATATCACTGTACGTAATTTTCAGGCTACTTATCTCCATCTTCTGTATGAAAGGTATCATGTATCAGTGAGAACGGTGTTGCTTGTATGACAACTTTTTATAAAGTTGATCGTTACATTATTATCACCGAGGAGAAATACGGAAAGGAGTGGACTTTCCTGGGTCCTGGTTTGTAATCTAGTGCTTTGTGCATTCAGCACCCCATCGAAGACTCGAAATTCGTTCTCTGTTAATGCGTATTTATTGTCCTTGCGTAGCATTGTTCTCTTTGAAACCAAGAGTGCTAGGTGAATAGATCATTCAGAGTACTAGACTTTAATTCTCGAATGCTGAGAATCTAACACTTGTCAGCTTTGAGTGACGGATGAATTCCGGTCTTCCGTATCCTCGTACGTGGACCGCATCAAGGACTCTCCAAAGTAAACTCCCCTTTCTTTATGTTAATTCCCACCACCGGTCATGTAAGATATTTGTCCCGATCTCTTTCATTCCGTTCTCACCACTTCTCAGAATTATACACTGCTCAATTATTCGGTCCACAGTACGTCCTCTTTAATCTACTAAGACCGTATATGAATATTCATTGCAGAGTCAGGTTGTACAGATATGGAGGGACAGATACATTTCCGCGGTGGATCTATTCCAAAAGGTTCCCATCGGTAGGCACGCCACCATCGATTTCTTCCAAGTCTTTCAACGTGAGGCTCACAGAGCCCAGTTCTTTGACGTTCTCCACCTTGAATTCCATCGGGACCTTGTAATCATCAATACCATCGTGATAGATACCGGCTATGTATAGGGTATGTCTAAGGACGGAAAAGAGAAATCAGGATCAGGATTTAGGAATTTGTTCAAGAGGCATAGCGACATACCCAACCAGTTGGAGGTAGGTTACGTTGAATGTGCTGCCATCATCCCAGCGTTTGTCCAAAGACTCTTTGAGCCGCTGCAAGAGAACGAATGTCAGCAAGGTAAGTACATTTAGGGCGACCTGCAAGAACGCTAATTACCCTTGCCACCTCCTGCTGTGGAGTCAATTCCATGATGATGAATTGGTTGCGAAGATTGGAGGTTGCTTGTAGAGACGAGGAAGAAGTCGAGCGCTATTCGTGTGCGAGGTGATGCATATGCCGTGTTCTGCTCAGCTTTTATATCCAGGAAATGGACGCCCGACTTTCAGCACAATTGACAGAGTTGCCATGGCAAGAGTGAAGAATAAGGAATCCTACCATGGGTTGGCTACGGTTGCTGTCGGCATATATCACGTTCCTGGTGTGGTGAGGGCGTCACAAGGCAGAGAGGAACAAAAAAAATCAGCCCAGCAGAAAACAGTAGACGCCAAAAGAAGGACAGAGTGAGTAGCTGGAACAAAAGATTGTCGTCGTCAAGGTAGATATAGAATGGAGAAAAGTCTTGACCTCCTTGAAAGAGAACATGTTTTTGATGTCGTCCCTGAAGAACTTGATTGAAATTGAAGCCAATAAGGGTTCTTTTGTCAAGTCAGAAGAGATGTAATCTGTGCTTTGTGGGTGTAATATTGCATGACCGCTTCGAGGAAGGACAGTCTTTTTTTTATTTCCTAAAGTTCGATGTCCCTGTGAAAATCGGAAAATAAATATCGGATCTTTGATATTCAGTTCTCGAGTGCGTGAGCAAGATAGTTAGAAAAATAGGCACAAGAAAGGTAACATTACACTATATAGGACTGGGAAGCTGTAGGAATGATTATGCTTTTGTTTGGGATCAATACTTGACGCGATTCTCGGAATCTGTTAGCCTCTTGTCAGTAGATCGCAACGCGGCATGACGAGGGTGTCTAAGACGAAATATATATTCGTAATAAGCACGATACAGTGTGGTTGTAACATACCTAAGACGAAATGAATCAAACTAAGGAAAAGTAATCTAAGTGCGCGACTACTGTAGGCTAGCGATCACGTGTATACATGTGTAACATGACACTCGCTCCTTGTAAGGGGCAGGCACGGAAAAAAAGGGTCCGCTCCCGGGCGCCTATCCTGTGGCGCTAATCACTCGCCGCGCTTCTTGCCACGTCAACGTTTCCCGCGCGTCCTTTCGTTCAACCTGAACTCCTGGATTGCTTCCAGCGCATGCGGCATGTCATATTCCCTCAGCCACTCGTCCTCGCTTTCATCATACCCCTTCCACCTCACCAGAAACTCAGCAACCCCCCCTCTCATTCTATGTTCTCTCAGGATTCGCTCTATTTCAACTTTCTCGCCGGTCTTCAGCTGGATCAGTGGCAGGGGTTCCTGGTGCCAGCCTAGGATGGTGTCCTCCCGGGCTGGGACCAGGCATGAGACGTGAAATACATTGTGAATCGACCAGCCATCCGGGAGTTCCAACCGGTAAGCCGTGCTTGATACCTTCTGAGAAATTTTGAAGGGGCCAAAGCGTCTAAAGTCCAGCTTGTGACTGGGTCTGTCCAACCGCAGATCTGCCTGCTCAAGGTAAATGCAGTTGCCCACAATATAGTCTGGCGCCTCGTCCATCCATGTGTCATAGAACCTTTTCATTCTCTCTGCTGCCAACTCCAGCAGCCCCCTCAATTCCCCCTGTACCTTCCTGATGCGATTCAGGCGGTCATCGGCCTTCAGCACCAACTGTGAGTTGACTGGGTCGATCGAAAACATTGGATTATAGGCATACTCAGCATAGAAAGGAGACATCCCAGTCGTGCTGCTCACATGGTTATTGAAGGCAAATTCCATGAAAGGGAGCCAGTCCGCCCAGTTGTCCTGGTAGTAATCCATGAAAGCCCATAAGTAGATCTCAAGCTCCTGGTTTGTCCTCTCTGTCTGACCGTCTGTTTGTGGGTGATGCACCGTCGACAATGCCTGTTTGATCTCCAGCCTCTCCCACATCCTCCTCACATATTGTGCTACAAACTGCGGTCCTCTGTCTGACACCACCTTTTTTGGTGTACCATGTAAGCACCACACCCTCTCCATAAACATGTCACACATCAACACCACATCATCCATTGAGTGGGCCCCAAGGAAGTGCACACATTTGGTCAACTTGTCGCAGACCATCTGGATAGCATCATAACCTCTTGACATCGGTAATGGGCCAATGTAATCCATGGATATGTGTTGCCATGGCCCGCTTGGCACTTCCAAGGGCTGCAGAGGGCCATGGGGCTTCTGACATCGCAGTTTGATTCTTTGGCAAAGTTTGCAGCTGTCGACGTATTGGTGCATGAAGTCAGACATCCGAGGCTAGTAGTAATTCCGTGTGATCAATGCCAATGTGTTGGCCTGCCCAGGGTGCCCGGCAGGTATTGAGTCGTAGTTCAACTGGAGGATCATGTGCTTCACCTTGTCGTCATCCAGGACATAGATCAGGCCCTGAAATCACACCAGGCCACCATCAAGCATGAACTCCTTCAGCCTTGACCTTACCAATGCTGGCACGTCCTGGAGCTGCCACAGTGGGGCAAGCTTTGAGTCCTTTGGTGATGCCACATGAATCTGCTCCACTATACTGTCATCTGCCGCTATCACCTGCACTGCTGCCACCCTCATTGTCACCGCCGACTCCTCGCACTGCTCATTTTACCACCTGTTCCTCTCCTAGCACTCTCTGTCCTTGGTTGTCACACTCACCATCTGGCACCTCATGGTCAGGTCAATGCAACAAGCCATCAGGTCTGGCACTGAGACGACCTGGGCAGTGCTGTATCTGGAAGACAAACCGATTGAGGAACAGGCTCCACCGTGCCTGGCACCTATTGAGATCCTGAGCTGACATGAAGTACTCGAGGTTGTGGTGGTCTGAGAAGACTTCTACTGGGAATGGGTTCCCCCCTAGGTACGGCCGCCATATCTCAAATGCCCATATTACTGAAAGCAGCTCTTTGTTGTGAATGTCATAGTTCCACTCAGCCAGTTGCATTGCCTTGGAGAAGAAAGCAACAGGTCGCCATTCTCCATCCTCCACCTTCTGAGACAAGACCGCTCCCAAGGCAAAGTCCAATGCATCTGTTTTGACACAAAATGCTGCCTTCATGTTTGGCATCACCAGCACTGGGGCCGCCACAAACACTGCCTTCAACCTATCAAATGCACCCTGCTCTGCCACCCCACCTCCAAGCCACATCCTTCCCTTTCAGCCTCTCCAGCAGGCATGCCAATGATGCATAATCCTCGACAAACCTGCAGTAGAAATTGCAAAAGCCCAGGAACTGGTTGACTTGGCATGTGTTGCAGGGTGCGGGCCACTCTGTCACCCCAGTAACCTTAACTGGGTCCATACCGACACAGCCAGGCGTGATCTTCATTCCCAGATAGTCCACTTTCATCGTACAAAACCTGCACTTCTCTGGCTTCAGAAAGAGGTCGGCCTCCCTCAAACATCGTAGAACTTCACAGACATGGGTGTTGTGTTGTGCCAGGTCTTTGGAGAAGATGATAATGTCATTCAGGTACAGTACCACATACACGTCAACCAGATCATGGAAAAGTTTGTTGATAATCCACTGAAAGGCTGCTGGGGTGTTGTGCAGCCCAAACTGCATCACCAGGAACTCAAACTGGCTATAGCATGTCTGAAATGACGTTTTCCACTCATCACCATCATGGATTCTGACATTATAGTATCTCCAGCACATGTCCAGCATTGTGAAGACTCTTGCTGCCTTAAGCCGGTCCAGTAGTTCGTTTGTGAGTGGTATGGGGTAGGTGTTGGGCATGGTAACTGCATTCAGCGTGTGGAAGTCAACGACCAGCTGAAGCGACCCATCTTTCTTCTTTATAAAGAACACTGGTGCACCACACAGAGCATTGGAAGGGTGGATATAACCCCTTCTTTAGGTTTTCATTTATGAACTCCCAAAGTGCATGCAGCTCTGCCAATGCAAACTGATAGAGTTTACCAGGAGGGGGAATACTTGCGCCATCTACCAAGTCAATTGCCAGGTCATGCAGTCAGTGTCGCAGCAGTCTCTCTGAACATTGCTTGTCACACATGTCGAGGTAATTGTGATACACTCCTGACACCATGTCCTCAACTGCATGCTCCTCACTGCCCCTCTGCCACGCTTTCTTCTCCACCAGCATTTGAGACATGCTAGCTGTTGCTGCCACCCATCTCTCCACTGGCAGCAGCTGCAGGCCTGACACGCCCCTGTGAGACTGCAGATCCCACCGCTGTTCCAGATATGCATGCTCCTCTGCCCCTACCAACGCCTCATCAATGCATGCTTTTGCTGCATGCACTGCCTCCCAATGTTGAGCACGCAGAAACCTCATCTTCCTCATGCAGGCCAGCTTCAACTTGCAAAACTTCTTCACTGGGCTCGGCAAGTGTGGCCTCAGCTGCTGTGGCGTTTCACACTTCCTCACAAACACCTGAATGGCAGTGGCTGCCCATGGCGGAGCTGCCCCTGGCAAACATCTCTCATGGCAGAAGCCTGACTCGAAGCACACAGTCGATTGCTCCCAGTCAATAGATAGGTTGTGAAGCCTCAACCAGCTGACCCCAAGTATGAGGTAATTGTCCCCAATATCCATGACATCAAACACTAACGTCTCCTCATGGTCCCCCAGTACCATCCTCAGGTGGACTTTGTTGGTAATGAGGCCAGAGCGAATCTCTGAATTTTCAATCATGCAGAGATGCATGGGTCGTTTTTTGCATACTGTAGGCAATGCCTGCTCTACTATGAAGCAAGGGTTTGCAAAACAGCAGCTAGCCCCAGAGTCCACCATTGCCCTGGCATCAACCATGCATGGAGTGGGAGAGCCAGGCATCTGGATACACAGTGTGACTGGGAGCTCAAGTGCAGAGAATGGTGAGCGTGGTGAGCGTGCATGTATCACTGCTGCACAATGGCTATGGCGGTTAAATACCTTAAGGTTCGCATTGCAAGGTTCATGGTAGCACAATTCCATTACTAGGTGTGGTTACAGGAAACCTATTGGTTGCACTTGTCGCAATAGCATGAGGCAATCCTACACAAAATCTGTGGCTGGCTGCTCCTCCTTTGGCTGCCCATCCTTCTTGTCCTCCTCCTTCTCTGCATCAAGTGCCTCCTGAACAGCGGCCTTCAGAAAAGCCATCCATGCCGGGCACTCCGCAATCAGGTGGCCTGGTTTTCCACACTTAAAGCATTTCCTTGTGGCATTCCTCTGGGCTCAGTCAATGTCCATGGCATCCGGATCTTTCGGCACTGGTGGGTTGGCCACCTGCGCAGCCGTCATCGCAGGCTGAGAAGCACCTGAAGCCTTTGATGTGTTCACCCTGTGCCACTGGCCCTTCTTCCTTGCTGCTATGTTGGCCAGCTTGCTCTCCCGCCGAAGTAGGATGTTGTGTGCCTCCTCAGCAGTTGAAAAATCTGTGTTAACAAGGGCCTCCATCGCTGCCGCACTTAGTCCCTTCCAGAACCTGTCCTTAACATACTCACTGCTAGCATCCGCCGGGCCCAGCTTGCCCTTGAGTTCGAAGAAGGCCATGCAGTATTCTGTGATCGACCTTGAGCCCTGTTGTAGCACCCTGATATGGTTCAGCGTGTCCTGAGTCGGGTCACGCAGCCCAAAAGCTGCCTTGAAGTCTGCCAGCCACACAGTCCACTCAAACCTCTGTGGGTTCATGGCCGGGTCGTCCGATCCTGTAGTAATGACACAGGACCAGGCTAGGGCCAACCCTGTAAGGTACGACTGCGCCCATCATGGAATACCTTGAACTCCACCACCGCTTTGACCTGGCTGATGAATTGATCCACCAACTGTTTGGACGCCCCATCATACTTCTCCAGGGGGTTGATACTGGGCTGTGGTGTTGATCTGCAGCTGCCGAATTCCATATGCGAGACACAAGCTGCCAATGCCTCCAACCCACCCTGCACCTCCGCCAGGCTAGACTGCAGTTGCGCCACAAGTTCGGTTTGCAGGGCGTTGAATACCATCTTCACAATCCATTCCTTGGATGAGGTCATCGTTTCCTCCGTCGAATTGGGGTTGGACATCGGGGACGAGCAAGGAAAAAAAAATTTGTAGTTTGATTCAAGTGTTAGCCTCTTGTCAGTAGATCGCAACGCAGCACGACGACGGTGTCTAAGACGAAATATATATTCGTAATAAGCACGATACAGTGTGGTTGTAACATACCTAAGACGAAATGAATCAAACTAAGGAAAAGTAATCTAAGTGCGCGACTACTGCAAGCATGTTGTATATCCAAACAGCGTGCTATTGAGCAAGGTCACACTTGACAATTGACAAACCATATCGACGAATCAAATTAATCTCAAATAATAGACCACAGATGGCTTGGCTACTATGCCGAAGTCGCGCGGTTCCATTACCTGATGTGGCGCATGGCAAACACCAGTATCTAAGCTCCAGACAATCAAGTTTTCCAGATGGATGACAATACCCATATAGAAGAAGAAAAATCAACTGTGAGATATGAGCATATCTTGTTGCGTCTTGTCACATTGGGATACAACACGTACCCCCAAACCAAATCCTTAATCCTTTTTACCCAACTAAAAGACAGCTTATCATTTTCCCTACTTCCAACAGACGAAGATGGGTAATGTTATAGGATAGTACATTCTTCATTGTGCCTTAACAAAAGATCCGATATTTATTTTCCGATTTTCACGGGGAGAATGAACTTTAGGAAATAAAAAAGAAGACTTTCCTTCCTCGAAGCGGTCATGCAATATTACACCCACAAACCACAGATTACATACATCTCTTTTGACTTGACAAAAGAACCCTTACTTATTGTTTCAAGTTCTTCAGGGACGACATCAAAAACGTGTTCTCTTCCAAGGAGGTCAAGACTTTTCTCCATTCTACATCTACCTTGACGACGACAATATTTTTGTTCCAGCTAGTCACTTTGTCCTTCTTTTGGCATCTACTGTTTTCTGCTGGGCTGATTATTTGTTCCTCTCTGCCTTGTGATGCCCTTGCCACACCAGGAACACGATATATGCCGACAGCAACCGTAGCCAACCCATGGTAGGATTCCTTATTCTTCACTCTTGCCATGGCAATTCTTTCAATTGTGCTGAAAGTCCGGTGTCAATTTCCTGGATAGAAAAGCTGAGCAGAACACGGCATATGCATCACCTAGCGCACGAATAGCGCTCGACTTCTTCCTCGTCTCTACAAGCAACATCCAATCTCCACAACAAAATTTATCATCATGGCATTGAGTCTAACAAAGACATTGGTAAAGGTAATTAGCGTTCCCGCAGATCGCCCCAGATGTAATTTACCTTGCTGGCGTTTGGTTCCTCACAGGATATCAAACAGAAATTTGACGGAGTACAGCCTGATAAGAAAAAATTCAGCGTGAACTACCTCGCAGGGTATGTCGTTTTATCTCCTAAGTAAATTACCAAATCCCAATCCTAATTTCTTCTTTCCGTCTCTAAATATACCCTACACATAGCCGGTACCTTTTACGGCGATGGTTTCATGTCCGTGCAGGAAGACAAGGTGGATAATGTCAAAGACCTGGACTTTGCAAGCCCCAAATTGGACGACATTAAAGAGATCGATGGTGACGACATGCCTGCCAACAGGTTTACCGATGGAAATCTTTTGAAATAGATCCTTCACCACGGAAATAATGTATATGTCCCTCGATATCTGCACAACCTGACTCTGCAATGAATATTCATATACGGCCTTGGTAGATTAAAGAGAACATACTGTGGACCGAATAATTGAGCAGTGTATAATTCTGAGAAACGGTGAGAACGGAATGAATGAGATCGGGACAAATACCTTACGTGACCGGTGGGTGGGAATTAACATAAAGAAAAGGGAGTTTACTTGAGTCCTTGGTGCGGTACACGTACGAGGATACGGAAGACCGAAATTCAAAGCTTACAAGTGTTAGATTCTCAGTATTCGAGAATTTAAAGTCATATAGTACGAGGATACGGAAGACCGAAATTCAAAGCTTACAAGTGTTAGATTCTCAGTATTCGAGAATTTAAAGTCATATAGTGATTCAAATGCCTCAGAATGCACAAGATAGTCAGGAAAACTGCTGAGGGTATTTTAAACGAATAATCAAAAAGATCGTAGAGCACCATGACTAGACCTTCCAGTACCACTGTCAATGTGCATCTCGATCGTTTGATCATATTGCACGTCGATGGGTGAGGAAGTTCAATAGCACTCTAAATGATCTACGGTTTAGAAAGACCAGATGATCGTGGAATTCGCCGAGCGAATTTAGAGTCTTCGATGGAGGTGCTAAATGGAAAAAATAAAATTACAAACTAGGACCCAGGAAAGTTCACTCCTTTCCGTATTTCTCCTCGGTGATAATAATGCTCCACCCGTAATGATCATCTTTATAAAAGTTGTCATACAAGCAATACCGTTCTCACTAATACATGATACCTTTCATACAGAAGATAGAGATAAGTAGCCTGAAAATTGCGTACAGTGATATGACTAAGCCAAAAGACACCTCAAGGAGGACAACAAAGATAACAAACCTGGACGGGGAAGTTTGCCATGGCTAAGTAATCAAAGTAAACTGCTCCTGTCAACTGGCGGCGTCACCGGCAACGCATCCACAAGTTCCCAGCTAGTATGTTGCAGCTCTCCCGCGAGTCGCCTTACAACGCCATCCTTCTCCAATTTCTTCAAGTGCAAATCCACGCCGTGAGCAGCAGGAAGCCAGAGGGACTCGGGGTAAGCGGCATAAAGCGTCGTGACGATGGTCCATGTTGTCCAGTTCGCAGGGGCAACGGACGCGTCTGGGCCAGCAGGAGGGGGAGGGTCTTGAAGGACTTTGAGAATTTGGGCCTCGCGCTCGAGACGGTGGTTAATATACCCGCTGATCAGCTCCTTCCCATTTGGGACTACGGGGCCGTGTCCGGGGTAGAGTGAGGTGTATCCATCCCCTTCGTTGAAGTCCAGCATCTCCTTGAGGCTCGTGAGGTACGTGGAGAGGTCTTCAAATACGGACGTTCCATGGCCAAGTACTGTGTCCGCGGTATAGAGGGCACGATCCTGTGGGACATAGAGAGCGATGGAGTCGGTTGTGTGGCCGGGTGTGTGGAGGACGCGCAGGCCAGAGGTAGGCAGGGTTTGGGAGGCATGAAGATCGTGAAACACCTTGCCAGACGGGGACGGAATATAGAGATTGGTCGGAAGTTTGGCGAGCGTGGATGAGATGTCGCTCTTTGCTTCGTGGGTTTGGTGAGGGTCATTTGGGCTAGTAGGGTACTTGTGCAGACGAGGAGGCTTGTAAGGCAGCGTCGGGTTGCGTTCTGCCCATAATTGTTCGAGAAGAGCAAGCACAGTTGGCAGGCCACCAATGTGGTCCGGGTGCCAATGGGATAGGATGATGTCAGAGACATCTGGTTCAGCAGGGTTGATCGGTTTGGCAGTCTCTTTCAAAGCAGATTTAAGAATGGGTATGTACTCTTGACGACCTTCGGCAGTGTCAATAAGTGTATACGGGTTCGTTCTGCCAATGATATATGTGTTGGTGCCTAATCAGAACGATATGTCATCGTTGTTACAGAGGAAATAACGTAAAGCATACCCTGAAGAGTAAACTTTCCCGGGTTCTGATCTGGAGGTTAGTGGCAAGCATAGGCTAGAGTTATCGGGAACATACTTGGCCTAGGACCCGGACGACTTGATCACTCAGCTAAGATATATGAGTATGGAACTAATACATTGCAGCATACTCACCCGGGCCACTGACGGGAGTACTTCGAGCTGATCCATTGTACTATTGCTCAGCGACGTCGTGGATGTGCTTGAGAAATATCGAGCTCTAAGTACGAAAGACACAACAATGCTCATGTGATTTCGGCCTCTCTGAAAACCGGACACAACAGGATTACAGAAGCGCGTCCACACTATCATGATACATCCATTTACAACTGCAATCTAGTTCACAGTGTAGGCAAGAAAGACGTAGCAGTACTAGTTGGAAAGCAATTGACCATGACAATGAGAGAGTAAATAAACATTTGCTGTGCAAGCATTAAATGTGCAAACACGACCAAGCATCGTTCTCAACTTGTCCCGACAGCGACGAAGACTCGATTATGTCGGTTGCAGTGATGCCCTCTCCAATTGACACTGATGGCGCTCACAACAAGAGGAAACGGTTCGTGTCGGGTTTGTATGCATCGTCTGCGGCACTCACACTTCTTTAGGTCTCGTTCTCCTTCGCCCGAAAACGATGGTGCACCACCGACATCACGAAGGAGGTCTTATTCCCCACCTTCAAATAGAGTTGTAGAACGTCCTAGGGTCGCTGATGTTGATCCCCAACGCAAGGCGGAGCGAGAACGCCAGCTTGCGGCTCGCGCCGCAGCTGCAGAGCTCGAAAAGGCCGACAAACCAAAAGAAGAGAAGGAATTCGATGCTCAGGCCGAGTTCGCAAAACTAATAAGCTCGAGGTCTGGTGGCGTGTACATGCCGCCTGCACGACTACGTGCTATGCAGGAAGCGGCTGCAAAAGACAAGAGCAGTCCGGAATATCAACGTATCGCTTGGGACGCTCTCCGTAAATCCATCACGGGTATTGTCAATCGAGTCAACATTGTCAACATAAAGCAGGTGGTGCCCGAACTCTTTTCGGAGAATCTCATTCGTGGACGTGGCCTTTTCTCTCGAAGTGTGATGAAGGCGCAGGCGGCCAGTTTGCCCTTTACCCCCGTCTTCGCTGCACTTGTGGCGATTATCAACACAAAATTACCCCAGGTTGGAGAATTGGTACTCATGCGACTTATCAGTCAGTACCGGCGCGCATTCAAACGAAATGACAAGGCTTGTCGCGATTATTCATTGGATATGTTATAGAAACTAACTGTCCTATCTAGATCGTCTGCAATTCATCTACTACATTCCTTGCTCATCTGGTTAATCAATCTGTCGCACCTCCAATTGTCGCACTACAGATCTTCATGCTTCTTCTTGAACACCCCACAGATGACTCTATCGAAATTGCTGTTAGTTTCATGCGTGAAGTCGGCGCTTTCCTCACCGAAAACTCTCCAAAAGGCACCACATTCGTCTTTGAGCGCTTCCGTGCTGTGCTGAACGAAGGCGCCATTAGCCAGCGTGTACAGTACATGATCGAGGTGTTGATGCAGGTCCGGAAAGACAAGTTCAAAGACAACCCGATCATGCCGGAGGGCTTGGATTTGGTGGACGAGGATGAGCAAATCACTCATCAGATCGAACTTGAAGATGATATGCAGGTTCAGGAAGGACTCAGTATGTATTGATTGTCATCCTACCATGTTTTGAAAACTAATCAGATGCTTAGATGTCTTTAAGTTCGACCCCGAATATTTAGAAAACGAAGAAAAATACAAGTCGATCAAGTCTGAAATTCTTGGTGAAGATTCTGATGAGGAATCAGGGTCGGAAGAGGAATCCAGTGACGAGGATGAGGACGAAGGTATCTATCAATTTGTGCTGCTACTGTGTTTTCCTGCTAACCTAACTACTCTTCCGCCATAGTTGCTGAAGCCAAAGAAGGCATTGAGGACCGTACAGAGACGAATCTTGTCAACCTTCGACGTGTAATTTATTTGACAATCATGAATGCCCTCAACTACGAAGAAGCCGTTCACAAACTGCTCAAAGTTCAGATCGATGAGGGCCAAGAGGTGTGTACGAACTCGAAATGTTACCTGTTGAAAGGCTTATCACTACTAAATATCAGATCGAGTTGATAAACATGATCATCGAGTGTTGCTCTCAGGAAAGGTCATATTCTACCTTCTATGGTCTTGTTGGTGAACGACTGAGCAAGCTCAACCGTGTTTGGACCGAGTGTTTTGAAACTGCCTTTGGCAACTATTACACCACGATCCATCGCTATGAGACGAACCGCCTGCGCAACATCGCGCGCTTTTTCGGACATCTCTTCGCAACAGATTCGATTTCTTGGGTCGTTTTTGAATGCGTCAAGGTTAATGAAGACGATACGACATCTAGCAGTCGTATCTTCATCAAAATACTTATGAATGAGATGATGGAGAGCATGGGGTTGAAGACACTAGCAGAACGATTCAAGGACCCGGAGATCAAACGCAGCTGCGAGGGCATGTTCCCTATCGATGTGCCCAAGAACACTCGGTTTGCGATCAACTACTTTACCAGCATTGGCTTGGGCATCATCACTGAAGACATGAGAGAATTCTTGAAGGTACGTTTCCAAGGTTCTGTCTCAAAAAGAATCGTACATTGATTCTTTTTAGAATGCGCCACGGCTTATCATGGAGCAACGACGGGCTATGCTCGAAGCCGAATCTTCCTCCTCAGATTCCTCCGACTCAGACTCTTCCGACAGCGATTCGGATTCCGAGACTACTTCAGACTCTGACTCTGAATCAGATGCATCTTCTCGTGATCGTCGCCGCCACTATTCTTCTACCCCTCCTCGTCGACGTGTCCGTGACGATTCCAGGTCTCCGCCTCCTAGACACAGGGATTCTAGATCGCCACCACTGCGTCATCGACGTGATGATTCTAGGTCACCCCCGCCTAAGCACAGGCAATATGACTCTGGTTCTCCCGAACCAAGACGCAGACGATTCGATTCGAGGTCTCCTCCACCTCGAGATTCTCGGCGCCGGCCCTCTATCTCGTCTCGCTCTCCTTCTCCGCCCCCTCGTGCGCCCCCTCGTGGTGTTCCTCCCTCTAAGTACGACGGCTCGTCGCGCTACAACACGTCGCCACAAGACATTCGCCGTTCAAGTGGCACTGGCGTGCCCTCCAAACAGGAACCCTTACTTGACCGTCGAGAGCGTGACCGCCGCGTGTCGACGAGCCACCGTCTAGAGCGTTCAGTATCAAGGGACCGTTCGCCTCCGCCACACTTGAGTAGGGATGGACGTCGTTCGAGGTCGCCGCCTGGGCGTGGGGACGATAAGAGGGGCTACTCGAGGGAAAGGAATGGAGCTCCGCCATCGAACGCATATAGGGAGCGGGAGCGCGATAAGAGGAGGAGTTCGCCGGGAAGGGAGGACAGGGATCGACGCGGCGGCTATGGGGCTGAGAGAACGAGGGATAACGGGTACCAACGCCGAAGGTGATTTTTTCGATGTGGGGAATTTCATTTGCTATGGGAATTTGGGAATGTGCGCTTCTACGTTAGTTGTAAACCCCTGTAAACCCATCTGCTGCTGCCATTTATTAGACCTGTATCAAGTCCTTTTTGGGGCTGTCATTGCAAATGTTAAGAGTTCGGCGGGGCAACCTGACTTCCATCAACAGAAGTCATAGATACAGGACATCGTTGAGATAAACTATGCATCCCTTCTCTCCCCAAATTATATTGTGACTCAATCTACATATTGTGTTCTTTCGAGTCAGGAAGTTTTTGTGACATGACATTTGAAATTCTGACGGAGAATCACTCTGTTCTTCCGGATTTGGAGGTCTTCTGCGTGTGAAAAAAAGAAATAACGTTCACGCGCCACGCGGTGGGTCCGTTCAAAATCTCGCTGTTCGCTTTGAGTGCCGTTTGTGGCTAAAGCGAAGAAAGGCGAGAGTTAAATACTTGAAGCTTTTTCTGAACATCTTGACACTCGCATTACCGTGCAATTACAGGGCCATAAGTAGGAACGCGAGACCATTGTACCGTGATTGGTGTAATTGTGTTGTTAAAAGATCAGCCTAAGAGAGTATCCGTGGGTAGTGAATAGTCGTCCCTACATAGATTCCCTAGATATTTTGACTTCTTTTGGACGGATATACATTGGCTGATACCTCGGTCCAACAATGTCTACGTCTACCTTTCCAGAGCAACCAACGGACCGCCGGCACCCATGGTACCGCGGCATAAAGACTCACGGCGTTTTCTGTGTGCCCCGGAATCAATGATACATATCGGTTCAATTTAAGTATGAACAAAGAATAGTGTACAGGGTAACGAGGGTATCGTGAATTATTGCTATTGCTACATTTAGGAAGGATGTATACAGTCCAAGTTCGGAATATTCACCAGCTGATGTTATTTAAACACGAGCGAGTTCAACTTTTAGAGCATATTCACCTGAAATCGAAAAAAGTCACATTTGGAATTTTCTGTTGAGAACCCGTGATACTGACTAGATAATGGAAAATATGTTCCGAAGGTTTTCAGGGCTTGCGTGAGCACGTCTAAATTGTGCCGGTAGCCGCTAGCCACATCGCTGAGGTCCACAGAGAATACATCTCGTTTCGAACTAGCAATCGCAATGATGAACATCTCTGCAGTGGAGAGCCAACATGCCTACAGGAGTTACAGTCAGCGGAATATTTTTTTTCAGAAGTCGGGTCGTCGCACACAAACGATCGGATCCAAGTGAGACCAGTCGGCATCAGATAACTGACATATGAGCTTCACGATGGAGCTTCCCGCTTTTAAAGCCCGGCAGTCGGACGTTGCGTGCCGTTGAAGATGGATGAAAGAAGCGTAAATCATCGTCTGGATCACGAAATAGTCGTGATTGAACGGGACGGCGGGGATTGTCGAGGAAAACCTCTGCACTGCATTCTCTGAAAAGCGATATTTCCAGTCATTGGGATCGGAACCTTGGGAATACCTTGTAACTATGTACAATTCGACATCGACGATATCCCATCAGACGCACCATTTTTTGATCGCGACGATAGTTCGTAGAGCGCCGCCGTCTTGGCTTTCAAAGAGGGGATAGTCTCTTCGGATGGATTTGACAGTTCCGCGCCATCAAAAAACGCACGGAGCGGGGGTTGAAAACTGATTGTATCCTAGATGATTGCCGTACGGTTGGCGAAAAGGGTTGATCAGAAATTTCAAGTCACGTACCCATTTGCCAAGTCCGAGGGGCCACGGAGTTAGGATGCGACACTGGGGTACATCCTTGTCCGGTAATGCGAGAGGTAAGCCGGTGGCTACAGACCAGCATCGGTCAATCATGAAAATCTGCCAAAATGCAAGTATGCGATCTTGTAGTTCCATGGGGTTTTGTGGTGGGGCGACTGGGATAAGGGGTGCAGGTGCATGTACGGGGTAGATACCTGTTAATACACTTTGCGGCTGGATTTGGTGAAGGCCAATCCCAACGGCGAGTTTGATCGCAGAGGAGATGTGTCGGTAGCCTTCTATAATACGATTGTTCATGTACAGGTAGGTGGCAAGGAGTGCTGACGCTTGAACGATATCGGGAAGCCGGTCCGAGGTGTCTAACGCCGCATTGATTTCGTGTTGTACTTGTATGAAGAAAGCGGGTTCAAGGTCCGAGTAGACCTGAGATCTTGCAAAGTAACACGCTAGGAGGTACACTGCGTTTTCAAGAGCGGGGTGAGGCTCGTTTCCTGGCTCGAGGAACCGGTCCATACTCGCATAGGACCAGCATTGATGTCTGTGAACCATGAAAATGTCAAGTCTTAGAAGGGCAATCGCAGGGTCAGTAGGCTGTACACGTATCAACTCGGGCGATAAATCTCACAGATATTGTCTCGCATGTGAAGGCAGGGTCATTCTAGGGTCAGTATGAGAAGGTCCCACAAGGGGGGAAGCCGAGGAGGAACGAGAGGTGCATTCTTCTGTTGAGACACGCGGTTCTATGGGATTGAAAAGCATGGATGGAGCCACCGAGCTCGCTTCAGAAGTAGGTGGGGATGGTGAGGTGGAAGTGGATGCGGAGTTGTACAAAGAAAGTGGAGGGTTTAAACCATCCGGTGGAGGTGTGAGTCCCAGGTCTAGTTCGACATTGCAAGGAGGCGATGACGTTCCTAATTTGCTCGTCGATTATAAAGAAAGTTGTGCAATATAAATGATACCTACCGGAACTTGAGCCTGAGCCAAACTCGAGATCGCGCAAACGACGTTCTAGCTGGGCGAGTTGCTCTTTGAGGAGCGCTGTCCTGCTTTTTTGTTGCTTATCGTCGTACGCGCAGGCATCAGCGCGGTTCATCTTCATGCACTGACGGCAGACAGGGCGTATTCCGTCACATTTCTGGTATTGATTGATATCATGAGCTTATTGAGAAGACTGGATCATTGTTTTTTATAATGCCCACCAATTTCCGTTTTCTATGGGATGGTTATCAAGTACGTTTATGGCGCAGGGACTATCAGTTCTTACCGGCAGGCCAGACAGGCCGTTCCTCGTCTGAGTGTGGTTTCTGTTTTGTGGGGAGGCATATTTTAATATGAAAGCCTGATTTCAACATGATACGGTTTTATAGGTCAAGCGTGTCCTCAGATTTTAGCATTGCCTGAAGATCTGATCAACTAGATTTTCTTAGCGATGTCTAAGGATGTGGGCGCAGCGTCGTGCGACTGGATCCCTCGATCAACGAGAAATTATGCAAGTCAACCGAATATCCAAAAGCAGAATAAACACAGCCATGCCCCACTAGGTATGTAGGAAAATCTAGGATCACCGTCGGCCGTTTTCTGCACAAAGTTGAATCATGCAATTCACTGAATCTTCCACATGATTCTGCTGCAGTCCGAGCCAGTTCGCTTGTAGAATTCCTAAACTGTATGGGAGAGCTCAACGAGTTTGTTTCTTTCCTTCATGGTTTTACTTTACTGGTCGTCCCGAGCTCCATACCCCATGACCGTTTTCCTTGAGTTATAAGGTTTTTCTTGTCAGTAATGCTCAAGTAATACCGATCAGATCGTGGGGTGTCGCCAGAAAATTCGCTCCATCACATGGTATTGCGTCTATTGGTTAAACCCTAGGTAACAATTAGATTACTTCTGATCTTTACCAACAAAGACACTACGAAGATGGTCCCAAACAACCTTCGGAGATTGTGCCGCATCAATACCGTGCCATAAGCCCTTGTTTCGATAATAGTCGACAACAGGACCTGTTTGGGTATGGAAGGCCCCAAGACGTTTGCGGAGGGTTTCTACATTGTCATCCGAACGCTGGATAAGGGCTTCACCAGTCACGTCATCGGTCATTGGTTTTTTAGGTGGGCTGAGGAATATCAGTTAGATTCTCGCTTAACGGGTACTAAAGAACCCATACTTGAATTCCTTGTGATAAGTCCTTCCACTCGCGGGGTGGATCAACCGGCCCGTAATGCGAGAAATAAGCAAAGAATCGTCAATTTGAAGTTGGACCACGGAGTCAAGTTTCTCCTTGCGTTCCTCGAGCATGTTATCTAATTTCTGAGCTTGAGGTACTGTTCGAGGGAATCCGTCAAGAACAAAACTGGAGAAACGTGATTTAATATGATACGAAGACAACGCCCACATGTCCGAATGACGTACCCGTTTTTGCAGGCCGTGTTGTTTTCAAGTTCGCTCTTAATCATGCCTACCATAATGTCATCAGAAACAAGGCCTCCGGTATCCATGATCTTCTTCGCCTCGACTCCTAGGGGTGTCTTCTTGGCTACCTGCTCGCGCAGCATGTCACCCGTCGCCAAATGGCAGACGCAAAACTCATCACGAATTCTAGGGGCTTGCGTTCCCTTTCCTGCAGGAACAATTAGTCAGTGAAGACAATCGGCTTTGTATCCGTTATATGTACCTGCTCCGGGAGGCCCAACAAGAATTGTACGGAGTTGCTGAGCAGGAGTTTTGGGGGCGGGTTTTGACTTTGCCTCTATGGCTGCAATCTTCTCATTTAATTGTGTCACGAGGGACTTGAGATATTCAAGCTCATCGGAGACAGTCATCGCGTGAAAGAAAGGAGAACGAAAAGTTTAGAGAAACCAACCGAGTGACTGTTGGACAAGGTCGCCAGCGCGTATGCAAATGATTTCTGGTCGGGCTTTATCGGTGGGTATCGGATGTCGGAACTCGGAGACTCTGTTTGGCCCAAAAGCTCCTGACAAGCGCCATATTCTAAAAATATCCGGCGCGCGACGTGGAGCTCGTGTACAGCGCCAGCGGTTGGGAATTTACTGACCTTACTCCGTTCATCCACGGCAGGCGCCAATGTTACGGCTTCGTTCCCTGTTTTTCCTTGCTGTTAGTTTGATTACGTGCCTCTATGCCAGATCTAGCACAGGCGATTCTGTCTTGGTAATTGTTGAGCCAAGCAAGCAGGACGACTATTCTCTCTTCTTCGATGGATTGAAAGGTTTGTATGAAATAATAATGCCTCAATGACTATTTTTTGACAGCCTACTCAGAACAGGGATATGAGCTGACATTTCGCGGCCCCAAGGCTGAAGTACCTCTCGTTGTTGAGTACGATGTCCCCAGCTTCGCCCATGTCATTATCTTGGCGTCCGAAACGAAGAGTACATCATTAATAACTGTACCAGCATTACTCTTGCTGACTCTTGATAGATTTTGCGAAGGATATCACACCACAATCTCTTGTACAAATTCTGGGAAAGAAGACTAACCTGGTCATCGCATTATCCTCCAAGCAGACATCATTGTCATCTCTGGCCGCAGAATTTTCATTGATCCTTCCACCTCCCGGTACACCACTAGTCTCATACTTCCCAGAACGCGAAGAATCGCCTCAGGTCATTCCCGTTTCTGTCCAAGCTAACTCAGTAGTTTCCTCGAACATCAACCCAGTCTGGTTCTCTGGTGTTCCACATGCAATTGGAAACAACCCTATGGTTGTACCTATCCTTCGTGCACCCGCAGAGAGCTTCGCTTCTGAAACCGACGGTGGATCACCTGATGCTCTCGTTGATGCTACAGAGAGAGGCGGCGAAGGTTTATGGGCCGGATCTCAGCTTGGTTTAGTCACTGGTTTCCAAACTCTTGACAATTCTCGCGTGACCTTCGTGGGTGGGGCTGACGTGTTCAGCGATGAGTTTGCCCAAAAAGAAATAACCAAGTGGGTTCTGTATCATGATCTGAAGCTGCGCGGAAATTCTAAATTATTCCTCTCTTAGAGGTGTCCCTTCTGGAAATGTTGCTTTTGCTCGCGATGTAATTGCATGGACGTTCCAAGAGACACAGACGCTACGTATTGAAAGCACTACCCACCATCGTGTCAATCAAACCGAACCATCAGAGCAATATACCACTAACGATGAACTTGTGAGGATTGAATTACGCCTACACCTATTTACGAAATAACAACTCCTTCAGGTATACACTGCCTATATTTCCAAATACGACCCGAAAACATCAACCTGGGCGCCGTATTCAGATATCGAAGATCTTCAGCTAGAATTTACAATGCTGGATCCACACGTCCGCACAGCTTTGCTTCCAGTATCGGGCATTCCGGGCAAGTATTCAGCGACTTTCCGCGCACCGGACCGACATGGTGTCTTTAAATTTATTATTAACTACAAGCGCAGGGGGTGAGTGTTTCATCTCCATATCAGAGATCTCCTGAGTGATCTAACTCAATTTCACAGTTTCACATATCTTACGAGCTCTACGACTGTCCCGGTGGTGCCTCCACGCCATGATGGTTACCCACGTTTTCTGAGTGCTGCATGGCCCTACTATACAGGTGCCATCAGTACGAGCATCGGTTTCTTCTTGTTTTCGGCCTTGTGGCTAGCCGGTGACTCGCGCGAAAAAAAGGCAAAAGGGCACAAGGCAGAGTAGACATTTGTGACTCTTTCCGTGTAATAATAATGTGGGAAAATGTATTTATGGCACACACATCTGCCCTTCTAGCGCACTAATACCCATCACCTGGTCTTTACGATTGACTGCAAAAGCTGCAACGCTTGCTACAACTAAGTATCAATTCTGAGAGTGTGTCAAAATATTTCCGCGATGATCGGTTGGATGTTGTCCTTGCCGGTCATGTAATACTCTCCCTATGGAAGACTCGGCCGTTACGTATCACATTTGTTATTCTATGGTCAACTTCTTTCTTAGTAAAAATCTCACAGATACCTGCCCATCGATCGAGGATTCTCGGGCCGTTGAATCGGAGCTATATAGCTACTTTTCTGAGGACCATACTGTGTTCATTTTACACGAGGCAAAAACGCCCAATTGTTTTTTTCTGGCTGTGCTTCAGTGATAGTGAGAAATTCATTGCTGCTGAAACAATGGACATACCATATTGTACTGGGCGTGCACTCCCAGGAGCATCAAGTGTGGGTCCTTGTCGTTGACGTGCACTGGCACATCAGACATTGATCCTGACCTACGCCTACACAGAACACCAATGGAAGAATGGAGAATGTGAACGAACAGGGAGTCAGTTTGAAGAATGAATCTCACGAGCTACTGTTGTACCTCGCGGGGGCAGAAAATAGGCAACACTTGTTGGAAAAAAAAGTAAGGGTTTATCTATACTGTTCCTAGCATTGCATTTTCGCGTTTCTAACACAACGTCATTTTTCAGTTAGCGCTGGTCCATTCACAGGTCCTTCAATTAGCTGCTGGAGTACGCCAGAGCAGGCTGACGGCAATAAAAAGACGTTTTCCCCATATACCTTTTGTAAAGGATGGATTCGAGTCAGCAACGTTAGCACTCAAAAACAATTCTGATATACAGATGCTGATGTATCTGTTGGCCATGGTGAGAGGATCAATACATGGTCTGTGGATTTATTTTCTCAGGAGCTATGTATCTCTTTTAGGATGTAAACCAAACTAAAAGGTACTAGTTTGCTTGAGAGGTGAACCGTTCAAATGGCTGATCATTTCATTCCAATGAGTATGTAGATTGTATTTCCTTCCAAAGCCTCCCACTTGTATGCCCCTGTAAGAAACGTAGTTGTGGTGTATTCTGGTGAAATCTGACCAGCAAAAACATAAATACCAAGCCACGTTCCTTCATGTGGTCGTTCAGGCTATTGGTTCTATCCTCTGGCAGTGCCACAGAATTGTCCCTTTGAACTTGTTGTACAGGACGGTGTAGGCAAAGTATACCTACTCCATATTACTTGATTTTTTCCTCATTGTTTTGGTCCGACAGTGGTGTTACCTAGGGACATATGTTACTTCATCTCTTCCGGAACATCCTATGGCTCTCTCCGAATGGATGACACTTGACGATGAGGTTAGCTGTTGCCCTTTATCCCCCTTCAGTGCAAACAATCTACACTCCCACTTACACTGGCAGACTAAAATCTCACACTGCGCACGCTTCAGGGCCCACCTTTCCGACATCGGACGCCCAGCAATGTCAGCTGATTTGATCAAAGACAAATATGACAGCGGTCGTTGGAAGATCCCGTGTTTCGTTCTACACTGCGTTGGATTTGATGGAGAATTATACAATACTTTCCACACAATTGTTCAACGGATTCAGATTCTTTCATCTAATGACTCAAGATAGCCCTTTCTTCAGTGTATCATCATGTCGTTTTTTTAAGTACATATATACAACTGTGAACTATCATCTCCAAATGGCTCATTACTCTATTGAGGACATGCAGGACATACTAAATAGATGAAACAAAACAACCTTCAAAAGTATATAATCTCTTCGCCTGGGAGTCGAACCCAGCTTTCGCGCGGACCTATCAGGAAATGACAGGCGCGTGTACTAACCGATATACTAGCGAAGAATACATTGAGTTAAAGGAATCAACTTATACCTTCTAGACTGAATCGCTGTGCCACCTTTCATGAATGGTACATTTTCCGGCCGAAAAGGGTAGAGTTCTCTAGTTAGAGGGGAGCTGAGGTTACGGTACATGCGCGCGCAAGTGGGTGAGAATGAATCTTCGTAATTTA
Source organism: Macrolepiota albuminosa (assembly GCA_027475525.1). NCBI lineage: Eukaryota > Fungi > Basidiomycota > Agaricomycetes > Agaricales > Agaricaceae > Macrolepiota > Macrolepiota albuminosa. Next base: position 101,076 of record JAMWFC010000056.1, on the reverse strand, counting down.
TATTTTTCGTTTTGTGAATGGCTGGCATAGTGACGCACGAATAAAGCAGAGAAATGAAAAAACTTGCACCCAAACTATCTATTCAAATTTTCTTGTATACTTTCAGACTTCGTCAATCACTTATCTCCCAACACATAAGTTCACTTCTTCAAATCTTTACGTCGACCTTGGCAATTCTATAACATGGATGACAGGTGAGGCCGAATATACATGCGAAACTGAGTCAAAATTCACCTGGAAGAGCGCAAATTAGTTCCATATCCGGTCAGTGATTATCAAGGACTTGAGGATCACCAACTCCTGAAACTGTAAAAGATGCATTTTTAGCTGACACACAAATGGCAGTAGAACTTAATAATAACATTCCAGTTGGAGATATAGAGTACTGACATCGACGCTAGGAAGGTGAAGAAGGTGACGGTGAGGGACATGAAGGTGTACATGGTTGCAAAAGTTGAAAGGCAAGTGGGTACTTTCCCTGAGACATCGAAGGACACTGCTTTGGGTTTCTTAGGCCCACGGGTGCTTCACTCAGAATCCTGTTCCTGCATTGCAATCGATCTGAAGAGAAAGGAAGAACTTTTGGAACACAAGAGATTTGCGCCGTATAAAAAAGGGACGTTTCCTTTTTTTTATTTGAGTGAGGCGACTATTTCTGCTGCATTTATAGTTCCATGAAAAGATGACGTACGCGGACACGGACACAATCTAGTCGGTTACCCAGTATGATAATATCCAGATTGGAATGACCGTCGTGCACGGATACAAAAGCGACACGCTTAGTCCTTGAGTGGCGGTCGCTCTCACCCTGTTGGGGATCACCTTGCGCGTAGTCGTGTCGAGTATACCTTTTGCACATCCAAGTTATAAATGTCATAAATATACATGGCAGTGTTGTAAAGCCTCGAATAAAGTAATCGGGAGCGGAGTGAAAATGGTGTTACCGGTGGACCACGCCGGGATTGGATTATGAAGGGCTGGTTGAGGCAAATGAGGATGACTCGGAAGAACACATGCGGTGGAATTGACGAACACCAGTAGATAGAAATAACGGACCAACTGCATCCTCTGTCCAACTACCTTGGATCTTCCGCAATCACATCGCTGACTCCTTACTTGTATCAACTCATTCTACGATCTCGCTCAAAGTCGGCAGTGGGACCTGTAGGTACGTCTAAAGGATACGAAGATGGAGATCGGGACTCGGTCGAACACTGGTCGGAAAGTTATGGAGACTGGGAGGAAGCACTTGCAATGAGGAATGTCGGGTTGGGGGTTACAAGTATAAGCATGGAGATGTTTAGTGTTGGAGGTACGGCGTCTAACGACTCACCCCGAGCGGGCCGGCTAATCCTGAACTTGTTGTCGAACACTATATTCGATGGTCAGTTGCTTGGTAAAAAAGGAGAAGGAACAAACAGATTTCTCCAGATGAGACTGAGAGTGTGTGCCGCTAGGAAAAAGCACCCCGATGAAAAGCAGAGTGGTGCTGAGGAACTTGTACATCATCCGTATGTGTGTGGTGTGAGCACAACTCGGATGACGTTGGGAGGATCCAGGAGTCGCAAGAGATTTTTAATCTGCATGAGTGTTCAGTTTGACTGGCGATATGGCGGCTTGGGCTTGAGGTCCTATAGTAGGCTAGGCCAGGCTTTGTACCAGCCAGGAGAGTCTGTGGCGTAGCTTTGCATCTTCCAAAGTCTGGGTCAAGCTTAGTTACCACTCCTACGACCTGTGCCACCAGCCGGATTACCACCACAATCTTCCAACGAGCACAAATCTTTGCAGGACAAATGTTTTGAAGTCCATGACTCCTCGAGGACAACTCTGACACTGGCTCTGGCAAAACCGACGAGAAAACCAAACAGAAAAGTGGGGAATCTGCTGTGACATTGAACTTTGTTGATGCATCGAATGTTAGTTAGTCAGGGCAGGGATGCTTTCTTTTCTGAAAATGGAAACTACTTCTGATCCTGTTGCAGGTATTTCCCCCTCGATCTCCAACCTACCTTCGGCCATACTCAACCTCTTATCATGACCTGATGATTTTCTGTGAAGCGAGTACTGCTCACCACCTTCAAAAGCTATTCCGAAACGTCTAACCTGTTATTGGACCACGGATTTTTCTATTGTCAAGGCCTGATGGTCTAGTAGTATGATTCCTTGTTAGGGCTCTAAGATCAAGGGTTGTTTCGAGGAGGTCCCGGGTTCAATTCCCGGTCAGGCCCTAAATTTCGACTTTGCGTCGCAATTAACTTTTGTATTGGATCGCAGGGGGTTTTTATGGGTGAGTAGTAAGTTGTTTACTATCCTATTGTAGATTTAAGTAACTAGTGTGTAAATTGAATGAATTATGCCTTTACATAGCTTTTTCATTCAAAGCACTTGTTGCAGATCATGTAGAAAGGAAAGCTATATTTAGCAACAAAAAATGACTTCAGATATAACAACTCTCTTCATTTTTTACATATATGCAATTGTCCCAGTTAATTTGTTAGAGGTTACTGAATTTTTCCATTACAGATTACTTATTGCATTACCATTTTTTTTCCATCTATGGTGCAAGTTGCTTAGTCACCACCGCTTTTGTACAAGTAAGACTACACCTTAAATAATCATCCAATTTCTTATTTCTCTTGACAAAATGCATATTTTCATAAAAGCAATTGATTGTCAAGATTGATTTTCAAAATTCTCAAATTTAATAGAAATATCATTTCTAGTCCAACTCAGTTCTGCTGCTCTTATAAATAATGATTTACATGTCTACAGGTGCTGCAATAGCATCAGAAATCATTTTGTGTAATTCCTATCAACTGTCATATCAATGTTGAGAGATCTTGGAAACAAGGCACTTTGTTGTTGTTGCCTGTACTGTGAGTTAGTTGTAAGTTGACAGGCAAAGGATGACAGAATATGACTTAACAAGTGATTCTATGGAAGGGTCATAGTGCCTAGACTGTATTTACAATACAGTGGGCTGTTCTGTGTTGATCAAGGACAAAGGAGATAGGGAAGGGAGATGCAGTCATATTCTTTCCCTGGATGTTTGTGATGGAACAAGCTAGTGGAAGGACATGAGATCAAAGTGTGCTGCAAGGAGGAAGAGGGACAAACTGATGCTGCTCAGCAATGGGACTTGTGAGGTTCAGCAATGTCTAGAATCATTGTCATTTGAGTAGCTGTGAAGAATGCATTGGGAGTGCTTATAGAATGCTTCTTCAATTTGTCAAGCACTCCATTCAGATGTTGCCCACCTTCCAAATGCCACTACAATACAATTCTTGCAGCCCTCACAGCAGTCTCCACACCTACCATACTAGTCCAATCCCTAGGCCCATGGATCACCACCACCTTCTTCATTATCAAGAGCTCTGCTCTATAGGTGCTGCATGTGCCTTCAATACAGTATTCTTGCCAATGAGAAGAAAGCTGACCCTAGCTGAACAAGCTGGTGCTTGTGTTGTTTTTAACTCTCCAATTCAACAGGCTTTAAATCAAGCAGCAGCTCTATTTGAAATCATGCAAAAAAAGATTGAATTAACCCTATGGAACATAGATGAAGGCTTGGAACCAAGAACAAGCAGCTGCACAAGAGTTGTGTATTGTTGAATGTGGCAGCCATAGACAAATAATGTAAAATGTTACCAGAAATTTCAATCAGACAAGTTTTCATGCACTGCATGGATTTCCCACTGCTTGAGCCTCCTAGCATCCTTCAGACAGCCATATCCTGCACTAGTATGTTGTGATTGAGGCTCTGCATTGGAGCAGATGAAATGAAAGCTGTACTAAGTAATAACATTAGTGCAGCAAATAACAAGATTTAAATATTTACCAAACTTGGTGAGTACAATAATTGGTGAGTCAGAAAGAGCTTATAAGCACAACATTGTGGAGATTAAGTAGTGCCACCTACTAGAAAGAACACATTAAATGCAGGCTGTAGCATGAGGATTAGTGGTTAGCCAAAAGAAAAAGAAAATAATAAACTGAAGTTGTCCCACATATGATGATGTGGCACTTTGTCATTGTTGAAGTCAACAAAGACAGAGTGTGGCTTAACATGCAGTGGCAGAATGTACCTAGAGCAAGTGTTAGTTATAAAATGTGACAAAATCAATATAAAAAAAACACTTACTATGCATTAAAATGTCCCTAGAAGGAGTTGAACCTTCTGAGGACCTGCTGCAAAATCTGGTGTGCAATGTAGTGTTCAAGGGCTCACAAGAGGCTGCATATCATGCAAGTTATAAGAAAGTAGTACATACTCACAATCAAGTAGTGCTGTTGGTGGTTAGAGTATGTAACAAGAAGATAGGACTCTTTTTCCTGCATCATGCTGTTATGCGTGCATTCAGTACACATGGTGGCATTTGCTGTTGAACCTTGGAACAGTTGCAGGCATGCAAGACAGTGCCTGCATTGAAGGAGAGGTCTTGAGGGAGGTTGTAAAATGTTGATACTTAAAACTATTTTGTAAAATATAAAATAAAATATGTTTCAATAACTTACTAAGCAACAGTTAGATTTTCCCAAGGTAAAACTGCACAATATCATTGCTATTTGCTAGCACTTGGCTGCCATGTTCTGGCCTAGCTGGACTTTTTAGCTTGCTGGTGCAGCATGGCTTGAGATTTTTTTTCTTGCTTCTTGGCTAGTTATTCTCAACCTGGCTTAAGAGAAAAAGAAAAAGGTTAGCTATTGCTGAACTTGCAAGCCAAAAAGTCTAGCTAGGCCAGGACAAGGCTGCTTAGCTCAAGCAAATGGTGATTTAAAGCAACAACTAGGCTGTGCAAGAAAAATGATAGTAAGAAAATTTCGATGTGGCATCTACAACTCCTGTGAGAAGTAAGCTTTGTACTTTCAGACCAACCTTGCAGTATTCAATTTCCAATCTGCTCATTTATCAGGCTTCTCAGACTATGAATTTTGAAAGTATATCATCTCTCTTGCAGTCTATGGCAGAAGACTCTGCTGCTTTATTTTATTTGGCCACTAATAATGTGGACAACTTTTTGGTCTGATTAAATGAACTGGCTAGGCAGCTAGGGCTAGAAATGAGGCTAGAAGAAGTAAAGAGTCTGCAGACTTTTGTTGAGTAGTATGAAAAGCAGGAAAATGTTGATAAGAGGATTCAAGAGGCTCTGGCTTACAGAAAGCAGTTTACTAAGGAACTCAGGAGAGCAAAAAGCAGAAAACTAGGGATTGATTGGAAAGAGGAGGAGAGGACAGCATTTCTTGATTCACTTCCTGTCATTAAAGTGGCCACTCTCCAACACAGTTATTCTCCACATGATTACTGCATTGCTGAGTCAGAAATCATTGCAGCCAAATGGCAAGACCATTTTGAGAGGGGCTATTAGCCAGATAAGAGAAGGAGGCTGCCTGTTCATCTCCTTGATAGTTCTAAACTATCAGTCAATATTCTAGAGGATGTGAGCTGCATTTTAAAGGATGAGAAGAGAAAGTTGATTGGTTTTGTTTTGCACAATATACATCTTTCAGCAGAGTTGATAAAGTAGGCAGACTAAGTAGTGGAAAGAGCAGTAAATCAAAAGAGGAATATCAGAGTGAGTAGCCAGCTTGCTTAAATAATGAGTTAGCTAATATTGAAATTCAAAAAGAAGATCCAGGAAAACTGGTTCAAATAGGATACTTGGCTGGCTCTAGGAGCAAAACAGAATTCTATTGGGTTAGAAATTTACTATCACAAAAGAAGGAAGCAAGAGAGAAAGAAGCCAAACTTGATGTGGAAGTGAGTTTTTTTTTTTTGCATTTGCTTGGCAAGTTGCCAAGTCTAGGCTGCTAAAAGAAGTCATTGAAGACTTTATTGACTTTGTGGAAACTTCAGGTCTCAAAGAGATGGATGGAAATAGACAAGTGACCGGAAATACTATGAAAGGACTTTCTTCAACCAAGGATTGAGCATGTAAATGCCATAGAACTAGCCTCCCTAACTTTCATTCTTTAGAAGTTAAACCTGAATTGGCTCAGCAAAGACTTTCATTTGTTACATCTCCTTATATTTTTAGTTTATAGGAGAATTATATTAAAGAGCAAAAACTTTCAGTCTATAAAGATATGTAGTATGATAAAATTGTAATTATCATACTTAATTAAACGTTTTTTTCTCTCTAACTTGTGAATTAATAATCTCTTAAACTTCTACAACAAACTCCTCTTTTATGAATAATACATATATTATAAGTAATAAAGACTGCATATTATGTGGTATTACTCAGCTTAAATGTCACTGTTTCTTCTTAGTTACTCTTGTCAGTGCTTTAATCTTTAATTCATTCTCCTTGCATCCCATCAAAGAATTGTCCACTAATAGAACCCTATACAGGACCAGCACATCAACAGCAGGCTACGGCAACACAGCACTGACTCAGAATACCTTAGCAAGCGCTAATTGCTCAATTTTGGCAACATTTGACAGCCACACATGGCAAGAAGCAGATCCAATCAATAATAGCACTGATGGCAGACAGAATGACAACTGACAAATGGCATCAGTTACTGACAACAGTGCTTAGCAAGAAGACTAATGATCTATCAAAACTGACAGACAGCTTGGCATTTGACCTTGGTATCTGACAGCACTTAGTGCCTCAATTTGGCACCTGACATTGCTTAGTATCTTGGACAGACAGAAAGTTGATGGATTGATGGTTTAGCATTATGATCTGCTTTCTGGCATTGCTAAGTGTGTTGAATGGATGGTAGAGATCTGAAACCGTTGGAGCCACCCTATAAAATTTTCCAGTTCACTGCACTTTGGTGTCATTAGTCACTTGGCAATGGTGAACTTCTTGTAGTATAAAAGTACTTACTGACTTGTGCATAGATATTATCAGAACAGAGTTTCCTGCCCCACTTACTCTAAGTCTCTCTTATGACACAAGTCTCATTTATAGTCAGCAACATCAAAGTAATTGGCAGTTGCAGACTATTGCTATCCCACAACATCCTCGTGCCTTGTGTCTATAGCAGGCATTAATGTTGCTTAGACCTTGCTAAGCTTACCATATTCTTGCCATTCATATTGCTGTGTTCACTTACTGCCTCTTTCACAGGTGCTTTTACCTTAGCACTTGACACTTGCCAACCTCCTTCCTGACTTTTCATCAGTTTAACAGACATGATTTCTGGGACCTGCCCAGGACTCTCCTCAACACTTTAAGCATGCCCAATGCAAGCTTTTGATTTGATAACACTATTCTTACATTTGATACTGACCAAACTTTGGGTGTCATCACCACATATCAGCTTAGCAGAAGACAAAGAAAAAAAAAACTCAGACTACCTTACTCTTCCAACTCTCTTCTAATCTTCTTCTCCAATGCCATCTTCTTCCTCTTCAGCAGCTATACTGCATCACTAACTTTCTCATATATTCTATCTGCAATTGCAAGCAAACTAGAGCAGATATTATCTTCTCTCTCCAGCACTCCACTACACTTTCTCATCTTTATCTGCAGGTTTGATTTTCACTCTAGACTAGGATTTCAATGGAGAAGCTTTTGTCTCAGTTGCAGATGTTTGAGCACATTTATTTTATAGATGGCAGTTTAGTCTTGTGTTTTTATTGATGGAGTAGTAGGAGTAGATCTAGCTTTGGATTTGGCCTTGGCTTTGTCAAGAGTGATGAGGGCATTGAGAGTACTGCAGATGTTGGCAAGCCTAGATGTCAGTTGAATAGATATATGTCCTGCTTTTTGAGGCTGATGATAGCAAAGGTGGCATGCTCTGCATGGGACTTGTAGTGGAATACTAGGTCCACCATAAAGCAGATCAATTCTGCTTTGTTTTAGGTGCCATTGATGTTGTACACAGAGATGAGGAAGAGGAGTAGTTGGGTAGTGAGTGGGTGCTGCTCCACATAGCCAGTGTCTATGAAGAGCCCCATTATGTCTAGAAGAGCAATCACACTCTGGTCAGCTGTATTGATGATGCCAACTGTGGTTGGATGTGCTCAATGTTATGCAGTACAATGCTGTATCCAGCATTTGGTATAGTGTGTGAGGAGTTTTGACAGGGTTCTAGTGTGCTCAAGCTGATGTGATATGACAATGCACTAATTACTAGTGCTTCTGATGCTACCTAGTAAGCTGTAAGCACCTTAGTACTAATAGATATATTGCAAAAAAAAGAATAGCATAGCAAAATATGCTTATAAGTGGCACTATAAACAACAAAGACAATATAAATAAAGCTAGCGCCCAACTTAGTGATAAAGTTAAGCCTAGCAGGCACAATTTGAATGCTGAGGGTAATAGTGAGCTAAGGAGTTACAATTTGGTGTTAATTATATGTTAAATAGCTATTTTTTATACTATATGCCTCTGTATTTTAGAAATAAGTCCATCTGTGGCACTACTAATTAGTGCCTCTTCTTATGATTACAGCTAACAGTGACCTTTCAACAGTGACTGGCAACACATGGGTGACAGCAACCAATGGTGTTACAGCCTATTGGCCATGGCAGCTCTAAAACTACTTAAAATTGTAAAAGTCTGCTCACTTTTTAATATAAGTCCTATTGGCCAGGGTTCTTTGGAGTATGGTCAGAAAATCCTCAACAGATGCCATGAGCACTTACTCTGATGCTAAACACTATACTTTTTTCTGATAGGTTAAAATGTCAGATTTTAGTATATCCTAATTCTGTTGTCATTAATTCTATATACTTCTAATTAGAGTGCCTCAACCATTGGCAGCACCTAATGCTAACCCCTTTTAGAATTGATCAGAGTTTGGTCAGAGTTACTTCCCTGTTGTCATGCTAGTGTTATGAGTTCTGAGCCTCTTAAGTCCTTGGAGTCAATAAATGGTGGATGCTGAATGGCTGATAAATAGTGGTTGAGACTGGTAAGTGAAGCCTGTATTGGGATGCCAAAGCCAGAGCTGTCCTGTGTCTAAGAAGGTTGCTTGAGTCTCTAGACTGACAAGTGTCAGTAGGCCTATAGTGTCTTTTGATGTGCTCAGCCTGAGTAGAAGCCTATCACTAGTTCCTTGCTTGACTCTTGCTCACCTCTATGCTCACTCAACTCTTGCTTGTCACTAGTGCTTGCTGGCTCTGTAGAAGGAGTTCTACAAATGTTAAGCATTTCCTTTACAGAATGCAACTGAGAGTGAAAGAGAAGCTGTGACTGAGATTGACAATAGAAATGAGACTGAAAATAGAAACAAGATTGAGGCTAAGAATAAGACTAAGAGTAAAATGAGAATGAAATAGACTATCCATCTTTGAAATACAAATAAATCACAGTGTGTCAGATGAAGAATGCTGTGCTACCTCTTGATCTGGTATATCTTCATTGTATCTTGGTAATTCCTGATTTTCTCAGTTCTTTAGTGGCTGCTGCAAAGCTGTACTAGCCATAGCTTTTCTAGTAGTAGGCTGAGATAATGTTGCTGCCACTGGATAAAGTCTTTTATAGTTATAATATGTTTCTTTAAATACTTTTTTTCTCTGTTTGCAATAGAAGGGACAGTTACAGAAATAGTGCTGCTTTTCAGGAGTAAGAGAAACAAGACTTGAGGACATGTCAATGAAGATAGCAAACCTTGTAAGGATATACAATCTCAGTGTGAAAGCCTTAGGAAAGGAAGTTGAGGTGAAAGAAATCAATCAAATTCAGTTACATAATAAGAACAGTATAAAGATACATTGACAATTATATGATACTATTGGTAGATGTTCAAACGTTCACATTCAACAATATCACTTTCAACAGGCTTCAACCAAGATTTCCAACTTTTCACTGGGATTTAATATTTATGCTTTAGATCTGATATAATCAATGAGAAGACTTGGATATATCAATGTGTATGTATAAGCATTTACAGTACCATATTTTCAAGAATGACAGATGCTACACCTACTTCTATATTTTGTAAAGAGTTGGTTAAAGCTGTCTCATCATGCAAGAAGAAATGAAGAAAGTGATGTGAGCAAGGACATGAAGAGCTTCAATGTTGCTTACAACGATGATAAAGATAGTAGCATACATGTTCACTAGTTTAGACAAATATAAATACACGATATATTAGGCATGCATATTGAAAGGGATACGATGAATTGACATGATGATAAAAATTATACATGAATGACAAATGAAGTACTCTCTGCCTGGGAGTCGAACCCAGCTTTCGCGCGGCCTCCGGAAATGACAGGCGCGTGTACTAACCGATATACTAGCAGAGACGATGGCAAAACTTAACTTGATACCATGCATAGAAGCAGTGATGGCGGAGGAAAAATTTAAACGACGGAAGTATACAGGACCGTCCGGAGTGATGTGGCGGAGTTGCGACAATTAAACTGATCGAGTCAATCTTCCTGTCGTCGTCGTCCACGATGCTCCAGCCCTCGCCGCCGTCGTCCATCTCGTCGTCGCGCTCAGGCTCGTCGGGGTCCCGCCTCTCGTTCCTCAGCACGTCGTCGTCCTCGACGTTCTCGGACTTTTCGGTGTCCTCGCTGCCGTCCCCGCCGGCCTCGGGTTCGAAAACCCACGCATTCTTCGCGTCGCCGTTCCCGACGCGGCCCCCGTCGCCCACACCCGCGCCCCAGCCGCCGTCAACAAAGACGCATGCCTTCTTCGCCATTCCCGCCATCGACATCTCGTTGCCGACGCCAACGACGCCGAAGCCAGCGCCGACGTTCGAGCATGTCGTCTCAGCGTCCAACGAGCCCACGCCGCGTCCCAAGGACCGCGAGCCCGACCTCTCCGCCCTCCAGCCCCTCCAGATCCCCGCAGACGAGCCCACCGCAGGCTCCATCATTTCCTCCGAGCCCGCCGCACAGAACACCGCCCTCTGTCTCCTGAAACCCCTCGGCCACGGCGCCTTCTCCAGCGTCTGGCTCGCCGACGACCTCTCACCCGTCCCCCTCGTCCTCCGCTCCCGCAGAAGCCTCCACGACCTCCGTCGCCAGGCCTCGCTCAAGTCCTCAAACAGCGCCAAGTCCCCACCTTCAGCCACCACACGCTCTGTCTCTCTCTCGTCTTTGAGCCGCGCCGGTTCGCTGCGTAGACTCCGCGCACGCGTGCCTGGTACCAGACCCATACGGAGTCTCGAGAACCACCAGGCGACGCCGGTGGACGAGCAGGGTATGCTCACTTCTAGTCTTTCCAGGGCCTCGTCCACGTCTTCGACGTCGTCCTACCACCTCAGGCCTAGACCACCAGCCATATCGATTGTGGACCCCGCGTCTCCCCCGGGCAACGTGGCGTTGACGTTGAGCCAGAGTCAGAGCACAAAAGGTCGGCTTGTGGCTGTCAAGATGACTGTGCGCGGGGGCGCGGTGGACGGTGCGACCGTCGAAGATGAAGAGAGGGAGAAAGAGAAGGAACGGACGAGGGTCGCGTTTGTCAGGGAGGTCGAGGTCCTTCGCGTCAGTTTCTTTTTTTTTTATTTATTTCTATTTCTATGTTATTCTGAACTGAACTGGTGCATCCTACAGCACATCTCCCACCCAAACATAACGCCTCTCCTGACCCACCTCTCTACCCCAACGCACCACGTCCTCGTGCTTCCCTTCCTCCCAGGCGGCGACCTCCTGCAGCTCGTCAACACCGACGTCGCATGGTCCCGGCTCAGAGAGAACGTTCTACAACGGATGTGGCACGAGCTCTGCAAAGCCGTCGAGTGGATGCACAGCGTCGGGCTCGTCCACCGCGACATCAAGCTCGAGAGTACGTCTCCTCTAATCTCTATCACACGCCTACTAACCCCGCGCTATCTAACCAGACATACTCCTCACCACACCAATATACACTAACCTACACCCCACCTCTCCCGCTCCGACACCCGCCGACCTCCCCCCGCCCCCGGCGCCTCTCATAAAACTGACAGACTTTGGGTTATCCCGGTTCGTCGATATACGTTCGCCGGAAGAACGCAGGCGTGATCGACGTGCGCGTCGAGCCGCGTCGGGCGGAATCATCCAGGCGGATGAACAAAACGAACAAAACAACGCCGACGAGGAAGACGAAGACGAGGAAGACGAAGAGGACGAGGACGAAGGCCCGCTGCTCTCGACGCGGTGCGGGAGCGAGGCGTACGCCGCGCCTGAACTCGTGATGGGCGGGTCCGCGCCGTCTCGGAGCGAGCCTTCGCCGCCTCTTCCCTCCACAACGACGGCGGTGGGGGGCACGCTCAAGGCGAAGCCGAAGATCAAGGTGGTGCGGGAGGGGAGAGAGGGGGTGTACGACGCGCGCGAGACGGACGCGTGGGCGTGTGGGGTTGTGTTGTATGCGCTTGTGGGGCGGCGGCTGCCGTTTGGGGAGGGCGAGGGCGGCGGGGGTGTTGGGAGGGAGCGCGAGAGCGCGGGTGCCGGTGCCGGTGCCGGTGCTGGTGTTGGTGTTGGTGCGGGGAGAGGACGCGGGCGGATGGCGAGAAGAGCGTGGTTGATGCGCATTGCGAGGGGGGAGTACGAGTGGCCTGAGGTTGAGGACGAGGAAGCAGAGGGAGGAGAGAAGGAGTTGGTGGGACTCACGCTTGCGAGGTCGGAGGGTGCACGCCGGATCGTGGGGAGGTTGCTTGTTAGAGATCCGAGGAGACGTGCGAGGATAGGCGATTTGTGGGGAGATGTGTGGATGGGAGGGACTGGTGAGGTGAAGAGTCCGAGTGTGGTAGATGCTGCGGACGGTGAGGAAGAAGAGGAAGAAGAAGGAGAAGAAGAAGAAGAAGAGATGGGAGAGGAAGAGCTCGAAGAGGCGCTTCGAGAGGCCGAGGAGGAAGTCGAGACCGACGGCTGGCTGGTCGATCAGGAAGGCATTGGGGACGTTGCGAGGAGAGAAGTTGTCTGAACCGTCAAAAGTCTGAAGAATATCCGGATCCCTTGAAAAGTCTAGTGCCCGTCTTGACGTCTGCCTGTCTCTCTCTTGTTTCTTGTCTCCGTCTGCGCCCGCTGTCTTGTTGTCATGGCTTTTACTTCCCGTTTTTGCCTCTGCCTCGCCGTCTCCTCATCATCAAACAGATAAATATACATGTATGTCAGGTATCGCTCACATATGCGCCACATCCCCCCCTCCCCTGTATCTCCCCACCCCCCGCAAACACCTTTGAAATGATGTAAAATAAAGAAGTTGACATACAATACACTTACACTAGACTACTACTCCTGCTACTCCTTATTATTTATTCCCTCCCTCTCCCTCGTTTTCCTTCCACACCACCCAGCCTAACCCTAAACTAACCCAAAGTTTGTGCTATATCCACTGTACACACACCTGCCGCGCCATCCCCAAAGTCTGTTGTATTCCTTCCCCTTCCATGCTTCTCCAACCAACCAGTCCCGATTATACTTATTATGTTTTTTTCTGTGCTGTGCTTCTCGTTTTATATTCTTGTTCTTCGTAAAACAGAAACGTAATGTGTGTTGTTATTGTTGTAGTACGTAGTATGTGCTAGTGTTATTAGAACCTCGTGTTTGGTTTTTAAGAGGTGGAAGTGGGGTTTGAGAGGGCGTGGTGTATGTGGTGCATGTGATCCCGGGGGTACGGGTAATTTTGATCGAGAGTAGATGATAGTAATAGAGTTACTCTGTGTTTCGCGTGGATGCGGACTTTAGCTGTGGGATTCGTGAGGAATCTCAAAGTGGGTGAATGGGCAGGATTAATAAAGGAGTCTATGATTGTGTAGAGCCCATCAACTTCTCCTAGGCTAGCCTTTGGAGACATGATGCACGTAGTAAGTATACGTATACACGGCCCCGAGTCGGCCTGATGAAAGCAGAACCAAAGTTCCTTAAGCTTCCAAGCCTCCTGATCTAGTACGAGAGAGGCCAGAGAGGCTAAAGTATGTTCCCCCTTCCAGCATGCATGCATGACCTCGATCAGATTCAATGCCAAGAAATAGTTATGGTCTGCAGAATCCAGTTCTGCTCGAGTAAATACTATCGTCCGATCCCTTTTCTAGATAATTAATGCCTTTATTGTCCGTGCTCACTTGGTCAATTTTATGAACGAATCGGTGTTCCGGTTGATTCTGGGTGAGGAACAGTCCAAGCCACCAAGGAAAGTAAAGGTATGCACTACATAATTCAGACGGGGCCAGGGAGGCTTCTAAGTGAATGAGGCTGAACATAATTACCTGATCGTTCTCAGCGAAAGATCGAATTGCGTGGAGCCGCTGGAGCCTCGAGAGTATTTCTCAGATCCCCGGCTGAACGCCGTAAGTACGCGGGTTCGCCGCAGTCCTTGCCGTCTACGTAAGGCTGTCCTTATGACATCCGGTTTTACCAGCAGAATGAATGATGTGCCGGCAGTTTGGGATCGTGACCGTCTCTTTGAGGTAAAGTCTTTCGAGGCTTGAATAAAATTCGGCATGATGATGAATGAGGTCTGCGCGCGGGGAAATATAATTGACCTGCAAAGATATATATCGCACGAACTTATTAAAAGCTCCTGAACACTTCCCGCCGGTGCTCAAGCGCTCAAGTTCCATGTGGTTTTTTTTCCCCCTTTTTTCTCGTATAATTTATAAGAACTCAACGTTAGAGGTAGGACTTACGGGAGAAAAATTGTCTAAGACCGGGCGTTACTCTGGACCGAGTCAATTCCACCCGTCACCAGTCAAACGTTAAAGGGTATGTCAGGCATGATTCGAGATCAATGTATCCCGAAAACGTGCTTAGTGGTCGTCATGTTATACTCACATATCCTGTCTCTTTGTATCTCGATTTGCAAGGCTTGTAACATGAGGACGTTACCTTGTGAATATCATCGACTCGATGCTTTTGAACTTTCTTTGCTGGAAGCTCAGGCTGTCAAGTGGATGAGAGTAATTCTCTTCTCAACCTCTGAGACGGTTTGCACCTCAGAGATTCTCCCAAAACTCTCTGGAGCTTTGATGGCTCCACACACTGGTTAACAACCAGTTTACACCAATCCAGCAACAACAAGCAGGATATCTTCTGCTTAATGAATTTAAACAAGTCAGCCTCAATTGCCATCCTACTGCTAGAGACAATGTGATGTTCTTACTGCTCAAGGACAACCAATACAAAACAATATTGGTTCCTTTTGTAAGCTTGGAGAAGCAGGAGCAAGTCCTGCATATGATTGTGCCCTCACAGCTGTACTGCCACAAGGATACTGAGAGAATTGCCTTTATAGACATGACCACCCTCCCAACCCAAAGCAACCCTTTGCTTTGGACTTTTTGGGCTCCTATGCCCTTCTATACAAGTGTCATAAGATGCCCAATGTGTGGACTGGTCTCACCATGGATCAGGCCATGTGCACCTACTATCACAGCCTATTTGAGTTTGCACTTGTCTATGCACTTTGCACAAGCCACCACTCCAAGTCCATAGTGCATACATGACATCGAAGATGACTGAAGAAAATGCAGAGTAAGTGCTTATGTTGTCTTGTTCATGTGCATTGTCGTTACACACATGTATAGGTCTTTGATTTGAGGCCTATTGTGGGTTGAACATGGCTTATACGTGCATTCAGCTTGCATACATCCTGATAATCTTACTGCCAAATCTTGTCGCCTTGCTTTAAACTATGGGGGTAATGTCTTTTGCATTGACATCATGTTCGGCGTCGTGTCTGCTTCTCATCTCTTCGATTCTGGCATAGAAGTTGGCAGTTACTCATCCTCCTATAAACAGAAACATTTGATGATTGTGCCATTCCAGCAAGAATTCCTATGTTCTATAGCCAATGTTGGAAACATGTTGGGTTTGCATTCTGATCTCATGGGCTCTTACTCAAGCTATGGGATGGCCTTTGTAACCAGAGGCAAAGGGAAGAGCGTGTCTTTTAAAAACTGTAAATTTTCAACTTGCATGTAGCATACCTTTGTGTTGACATCGTTTTGTAGCAGGTGGCTACTCAGTGCCTGCTCTTTCAAAGCCTCCTGTACTTTCAAATGATTCGATGTTTTCTGTTGAATCTGCTGCTATCATACCGACTCCAAATTTCAAGAATTCTATGGAGGCAGTAATAAATTATGAATCGACGGGTGTGTATTTCATGTCATTATTTGTCGACTTTATTTATTTATTTCCAGTGCCTGTATATGATGGTCGTTTGGAAACTGGACCTGCCTTTCGATTTTTGGCTGCTGACTTCAATGCTAATGCTAGTTGGTGCTCATACAATGGTAACATGTCCGATGTTCCCGAGAGGTCCATTGTTGCCATGGGTTACACAGCTGGATGGTTTAAAGGGTCCTCTTCAGTGTATGTTGACCATTTATTATGATATTCTTATTGGTTATTTATTTATTTATTTATTTGTAGTTTCCTTTCGACTAACATCAAGTTTGTCATGGTTCTTCACACTCCTGATCTTGTTGTGGTTGGTGGTGCAGGCACCAGGTGCATGGCATCCTTAATGAGACCCGGTGGTCTTGAAGGGTCTGAATATGGCGCTCTGGGAGGGTTGAAAGATATTTCTTCTTCTGATTCTGTGAGTGGTATACCCTCCGGACACCACAGTGCCAGCTCCAAGACGTCTTGCGACGCTGGTTTGACTGCTTCTTCCCAATCTGGTGTTGGTAAATCGGCTACAAATTGGAGTGCTACCTCTAAGCCAGCTCGTTCTGCTGGGCTACCCAAGGGAAAAGGTAAAAATAAAGAAGCAATCTGATCGCTGGCATGTGGACCACATATAGTTCCTTCAATTTTCTGTGCTTGTTGATATAATTTTGATTTTGTTGTTTGCCATGTTCTGATCCCTTTGCTGAACTATCTTGTACCATTTTTGTGTACATCACTCTGTTTGACTACAAAATTTGGAGTGATGAATAAAATAGACTTTATTTGCAATGTGCCAGTGGTCTTGTGTAAGAGTGTTGTGGATGGATAAAACTAACTCGGTATGACCTTCATATTCATTGATATTATAGCACATATTTACTGTTTAATTGTTTTACTTGCTGAAGGTTGTGTTGTCTGTTTTATATGACTAATCCTTGTTGTTCGAATTTGTCCATAGTTAATCCGATGTCAATCTAAATATGGGCCGCTATTACATATATAATTTTATTTACTGAAAATGTTGATTTTTTATTTTATACATATATATATATGTGGCACATTAACATCCCCAAACCTCCATCTTGTCCTCCCTCCTGCCCTCTCCACATATACACATACTTTCTGATATTTTTATTATATGTCTGTGACTTTCCTGCATCCTCGCTTCTTAAACGAGGCTTTCACATCCTGTTCCTGGTTTACTGATGCACTGCTATTGGACAGAGATCTTGCTACCTGCTATGGATGAGACACGGCAATCCACGTGAGTGAACGTTGTTGACTCGTTTATTGTTGATGATACCATAAGTACATGCTGTTGTTGTTTTGTAGCAACTTGTTAGCTGGATAATTACAGAGGAAGCTAATTGTTGATGATACCATAAGTACATGCTGTTGTTGTTTTGTAGCAACTTGTTAGCTGGATAATTACAGAGGAAGCTACGGTTTCTCCTGCCTGCAAGGATGATCAGTATTCTCTGTTTCACACTCTTATAGTGGGAGATGATGTACCTATGATACCTGAAAAGATCCTGACGGATGCTCAATTTCGGATTCTCATGGCCTATCGTGTTGTGGACATATTTGAGATGATGAATGGGGGGGCTATTTGGAGACCCTCTTCATCTGGTTCTGTAGTTGACAACTACAAAGCAGTACATGTCATTGTTTCTATTGGCTTTTATCAATTGGTTAAGTACAATATTTTATGTATTACCTAGCCTATGGGAAGCCTTAATAATATTCCTGCTCTACTGAAGAGATTTCAGAATGCCCTAAACTCTCATATATGTGCACTTTAATTTAAGGCATGTAGAGATAAACAATTTGACTCTTCCGCATATTATTTGTTGGAAGATGGTCCCTTGATTTGTTTGTACTCAAGTCTTGCTCAGCACATTGAGAAAAAAAATGTTGTCACTACACTCATCAACTTGACTTCTGTGGCCCTGCATTTGGGATGTCTTCTTAAGATATGTTAATATCTATATTGTATGTGTATTGTTAATGCTGAAAATATTGGTGCTCGTATCAGGGAAATTTATTTCTGCCTACGGACATTGAGTCCATCGAGAGTATAATAGTTTCTGGGTACGATACTTTTCAGTTTAATTGTTATTTACATTTTAGATTTTGATACCGCAAGTCAGAGAATGACCAGTCTGGGCTTGCGCATATTCGCCAAGTTCACAGTTCAGCTCCTCAAGGTCACACAACTGTTCTTCATAATTCTTTGTATACTGTGTTGGCCATATTGCCTCTCATGTTACTCAATCCTCATGAGTATAATGAAGTGGGCGTAAAGGAAACAGTGTTTAAGGTGTGATCGTTCTCTTGCATGCCATATTGATAGTTAATTGTATTGTTAACATGGTAGTTATGGAATCACATAGGAGGGCTAGAATGACCTCTTGCTGTAGTAGAAGCAGATTGGGCATTGTGGAAGGTGTTGTTTTCTGCAGCTCTGGGGGGGGATCTCCTGCAGAAACTCAGATCCGCATTTCAACATCTGGAGAGGGTGGTGAGGGATGCCGCACCTCATTGGCTGAACCTCGTTAACGGGTCTTCACACGTCCCTGCTATCCTATCTTCGCCATCTAATGTAATTGATCAGCTCAATATGGTGGTATATTCCGATGTTTTACCTTTTTCTGACAATTCTTTACTCCTGATCTCACTAACCAGAAGCGCCTCTGGTACTGATGTCTCTGTACCCAATGATTCCTGTTTGTCTGCAGTTACGTATAATAACGAGTTTGATAATGATGGGCTTCGTGATAAAGAGGTGTATCCTTCTCGATCTGCTGGTAGCAATCCATATCATCCATCTATCGATGATGACAGTGTTACCACTATTCATGGTATGCCTGTTTGTGTGTTCTTGCATTCTATTACATATACTTACATATGATAGATTTCACGTTGCTAGATACTCAACGTACGTATAGAGGTTCTCCTATTGACGTGTTCGCTGCTGTTTTGTCTGTGGAACCATGGGCTCTGAGCGCTCTCAATATGCCTGCAGTATGCAATCCATTTCCTATCTTATCCATGTTCAGTGATTGGTTCACGTGGTTGTAAGTAAATGGTCAATCCTCGTACTGCGACTCCTCTGACAATTATCTGATATCTGACATGCAGTGGGCAATAGCATCAACCGGATCTGCCCATCATTACTAGCACATTGGTTCTAACAGATATGGTACTTTCTTACGGATGGAAACAGGCTTCAAGTTACTGTACGTTGCATGACCAAAGTTTAGGTCTTTCAAGGATTTCGCTACCATATCTATTTTTATGGATAAATATGTAATGCATGAGGCGAACACTGACTTGTGGGATACTGAAGTGGTTGTATTGGAACCTGGTGATGTTTTGTGCATGGTGCCCTTATGTTGCTGCATAGAATATCTGACTAATCCCGTAGTATCATGTGCCCTAATGTGCCACTTTGTGTCGTGACACCAGTGTTTTCCATCTGCGTTGGAGGTTATTATTATCTAGCAACCACTCTTGCTGATTCTGTTATTGGGATATATCATCATTTCGTGGGTAGTCAAACACTCACAAATGCTGATCATGGAACGGCTTCTCATTATATACTGGTTTGCATGCTCGTGCATTACTACCGGTATACAAAGAAACTTTTTGAGGGTGACCTAGGTAAGCATATGATGTTAACTTCTAATTTTTAGTTTATTTATTTTATTTTTTTAAAAAAATATTTAATTTCTTGTAGACTGGGAGTATCAACATGTGCTGGATTGGGATACCTGGGAAGGTGCACTGTCTATTTTCTCGCTGTGCAATTATTTCAAATCACATAGAAACATCACAATAGTATGTGTTATACGTTGTACGAGAGCTTGCTTTGTGCTGTACCATACATGTCCAGCAGAGTCTGCTATACTTGAGCGGAGCAGTCCCCACAGTGCCATAGAATACAGAGCTGCAGACATGTCACAATGTGCTGTATGACATAGTCCAGTAGATCAATAAAAGGTGGGCACACATATGCACATGCAGGCCTGGCGGATGCCAGCGGACACTAGTGGACGTCAATGTGTGTCAGCAGTCACCGGCGGGCATCAGCCCATGAGTGAAAACCTCCTTCATTGGCAGACGTCATGGCATGAATAAACCCTCCTCGAGGTTCCCCACTTCCCTCCCCTCTCCATTCCTCCCTGCAATAACTCAAGGCTGCGCATCTCCCCTTCCCTCCTTTTCCCACCCCCCACTTCCCTCCCCTCTCCATTCCTCCCTGCAATAACTCAAGGCTGCGCATCTCCCCTTCCCTCCTTTTCCCACCCCCGATGCCAGCGTACATCCACAAAAGGGCCCTGCAAACCTATGCAAGCCACCAGCGGACATCTACGCAGACATACATCAACGGACTCAAACCTACGTGAGCCCACACAGGCCTGTGCAGGACACCAGCAGACATCCACAGAGGCCTACGCAGGTCCATGGGGTCTGGTTGGACCAAGAAAAAAGGTAACTTTGTCTTGCCCACCATATGTCTGTGGGGGGGAATCAAACCCCCAGCCTTGGGAAAGCCTCCAGCAACGGAACACACATTTAACCATTGCACCACAGGTCTGTTATTAACAGATAGATTCAAAGGTCAGATAACACAATGAATGGACGCCCACCTATGTTTCCACAGGTTTCCGTATGGATTTTTTGAGGTGGAAGGGGGGTGGCATACCTCCTAAAAGAGTTTTTGTGGCTTGAAAGGGGTGTTGGCATCAGCAGCCATCAGCTGGCCATCAGCTGGCATTCGTTGGAGTTTGTCGGCAGCTGTTGTGACCTGCTGGCATCTGTTGGCATCTGTTGTGCATCTGTCGGCATCCACGGAAATCTGTCGGCAATCCCTGGCATCGTCCGGCATTAGAGTGGGAGAGAGGAAAATGGGGTGCGTGGGTGTCCGCTGCATGGGGTGGCGTCTCGGAGAGCGTGGGGGGTGGAGAGAAAGAGGGGGAAGGGGGAAGGGGAGAAGCATGGGTGTCTGCTGGTACACCAGTGGACGTAGCAGACATCGGATGTCAGGTCAGGAGGGAGGAGGGAAGTGGGGTGCATATGATGGATGAGAGTGGCGTGTGAGGTAGTGTGGGAAGTGGAGAGGATGGCACTGGGGAGAAAGAGGGGGAAGGGCGGAAGAGAGTGCATGAGTGTCCGCTGTCCGCTGGCATGCCAGCAGATGGTAGCAGACAGTAGCTGATATCAGCATGTGAGCCAGCTGACATCAGCAGTGCAACCAGTCCCAGTGGTTCAGTAGAATATTCGTTTATTGATATTCAATATTGTATACAGTGGTGGGTTCTACTCTCCCTACTCCACCTTAACGGGGACTAATGGTGTGTTTTTATATGGGTGCATTTTTGCTCTACATGTACATCGTACTGACCTGTAGTAAGCGCCTGTGGTAGTTGATCTGACCAAAACTCTAGCAATTACTGAAGCGGGATAGGATGGAGGAGTTGACACATGAGATCATTCCAGTACACATGACAAGTGACGCTACACCAAGGCTGACTACCTTTTTTAGCCAGCCACAGTGCATCATCAACTTGTCATGAGCACTGGAATGAACACACATGCAAACTTGTCCATTTTATGCCACTGCAGAAATCTCTGGAGTTTTCAACAGATCAAATTCATGACACTAGCAGACGTCAGCGGCCTGCTGCTATTATATAATGTGAACTAGCGGGAGTTAAACCCACCTCTTGTGCACAATATGAAATATCAATTTATGAATATTCCATTGTACCACAAGCGCTTACTACAAGTCAGGACGGTGTTCATGTAGTGCACAAATGGACCCATACAGAATTTGAATGGATAGAGATTTTACTGCAACTGGTGCATCTGTATTGAATTGACAATATTAGACTGATATTTATTTACACTATAGAAGTATACAGGAAAGAGGAAAACCATGGGGTGTAGTGGAATATTAGACTGATATTGATATACACCATTGCATATACAGGAAGCGTCTGTGGTGTAGTGGAATATTTCCAATTGGTATTCCTTGTATCTTGCAATAGGTGGATTCAACTCCCTCTAGTGCATTGAGATCGAACTCAAATATTTTTGACCACACACAGAGTATTAGACTGATGTTTATCTACATCATAGCAGTGCACAGTAAGCATTGGTGGTCTAGTAAAATATTATTCATTGGTCTTTATTATGTCTTGCAGTAGGCGGGTTCGATTCCTACTAGTGCATTTATGTTGAACTGTTTAGAATTTTTGACCTGCTTAGCTAATTGTTATTTACTACACAGTATGATAAACAAAGTAAGGTCCTAATTTAAACAGGGTGACATGATATCTATTTAGACTATAGCAGTATACAGTAAGCATCGATGATCTAGTGGAATATTATCCATTGATGTTCATTGTGTGTTGCAGTAGGTGGGTTTGACTCCTGCTTAGTGCAATAAACATTAAGACATTTGCAATTTTTGACCTGCTTAGCTAATTGTTATTTACTAAACTGTAAAATAAATAAAGTAAGGTTTTGTCAAGCAATAAATCAAACTTCTTTTGTAATTTAAATAGGGTCACATAATATCTATTTTCAGAACTTGCTTCGTGTAAAGTTCTCGTCCGTTTCTTTAATCCTTCATCCACCATGTCTAATAAAAAACTCCATCAACGGGTCATTGATGCAGATGTTTGAGTATTATATCTTGCTCTCAGAGGAGACCTGCGTCAACTCAAAGCACAGCAGAAGGACCTGGTAAGATACAAGCACTCTTGCCTAATAGACATGCACTAATAGTCGTCCTGTAAATTGACATGTGGTTGATGGTTAGGGACGTCAAGGATGACAAGAAACTCCTCCTTGATGCCAGGAGAAGTTTCATCAACAAAGTTATCCTGCTACTCCAGAGGACGTCAAGGATGACAAGAAACTCCTCCTTGATGCCAGGAGAAGTTTCATCAACAAAGTTATCCTGCTACTCCAGAGCAAGCTTTCTGATGAGGATATGACCAGGCAGTTGAAGGACGCTGTAAAGAAATGGATCCAGAGGAGTGGAAGGGGGAAAGAACCAAGTGGGGGCAAAAAATGACCTGATCTGTTGACTGAGGCCGGTCCGTTGACGGCACTGGCATGAGAAGACTGGATAGATCATAGGCCGGCAGCAGGAGATTCATCTGATTCATCACCAATTCCAAAGAAGAGAAAACGACTGAGTCCTTCAGCAGCAGGAGATTTGTCTAGTCTGTCACCAAATTCCAAGAAGCCAAAATGGGTGGCCTATATTGGTCAATGTTCTCCTGGTACCTATTGTCGACAGAAGGAGCAGGAGGACAAGGATGAGGACGAGGATGAAGAGGAAAAACAAAAGGGCAGGATACCGAAGGGGGAAATTACTGGAGGGATGCTATTGGGCAGGTATCTGAGGACAGCACCTCGTTGCGAGGGTCAGCACATCAACCCCTCTTGCCAATATTGCACAAGTAAGTGGCTACAGTGTGTCAGGACAAAGGGTGGCACCATATGCAATCCCTGCTAGCTCATTTGCAAATGAACATGCAGCCTGACGATTGTGAAGAAAACCATCAAGCCCGGCAACAAAGAAAAGAGGAAAAACCACTGAGAAAGAAGTCAGTGACGATTATTGAGAGTGATGACGGTATGAAACTCTTTTCCTGCTCAAATAGCTAACCAATAGTTAGCAGATGAACCAGCCAGTCCAATTATGGGACCATCAAAACTGTCCATCCGTCCATCTCAACCATTGACCTTCAACTGCCCAGCGGATCCTCTTCTGGTCAAGGGAAAGGGCAAGGAGTGGGCAATGTAGTCTAGTTACAGTGAGAACATTGTGGCTGGTGTAATGGCAGGGGTGGAGAGCCGTTTAGACAGGATGGAGAATGAGTTCCAGGAAGCATTGCAGAATGTTGGGAAGCAGGTGCGGGACAGGTTTGTCATGGCTGAGGTGAGCTGGTTACCATGTATTGAGGACTTCTTCTGTTGCTACCAGACTCAGGTCAACATGCTCAGTGGCCGCATGGAAACCCTGCAAACCAATGTTTCTTGTATGGGTGAGACGCTTGCATCCCACAATGGATGGATCTGTCAGACGGAGGAGCAGATCCACCATATTCGGAGTATGGTTGACACTTTGCAGAGTCAACTTCACATCTCCACCTGTCTCTCCAGTCCGTCAGCTCAGGATGATGTGGCAGTGCATCCAACAGGACACAGTGGACTTGGACCCATCATTGAAGAGGAAGAAACCACTCCTGACCCTATTGCTGACCAATCCCCTGCCACTGCTGACATATCCATTCCCACTGGTGACACCTCTGCCCTCGCCACTGACCAATCCCATCATACTGCTGACTTATCCGCTTTCACCATTGCTCCATCCCTGCTTTAACAAACATCCTCAGGGACGTCTCCCGCATGAACATCTCCATCACCTCCTCAACTATCTTCCGTCCCTCTGCCAGTTCCTGCCGAGGACCCTCTCCCTGGCCCAAGGGAATGGGCTTGCAGCAACTCCTGAAGTAGTTGGCTGCTGATGCAATGGACCTGATCATCCAGTTGGCTTACTAAGAGACAGAAGGCAACAGAAGACAAGTGAAGATGGATGGTTTAAGATGGACAGCTTATTATTGCATTGCTTTTTTTTGCTATGACAGACATTGCTACATTTTTGTAATACTATAGTTTACAAAAATGTAATGTAACATTTCCCCCTTCCCCACATCAATAACGGCGGACTGGTTGAATGACCTTAGTGCGGCTGCTACTCCTTTTTGCTGGTGTAGACATATCAATGTATCGAGCTGCATCCTCCTGTAACATTTGTGCTTGAGACTTGCGGGGTTGCTTGGAATTTGTTGACAATTGGTTAGGCAATGCCTTGCGCTTCTTTTGGTTTTGTAATGCCAGCCTTCCCTCATCTTCAAATTGGTTATTGTCCTTATCTTGAAGAATGTCGAGCACCCTTTTTGACACTCTATATCTAGGGGAACCATCACTAGGGCCATTAATTGGAGGGTCTGGATAGCTCCATTCTCTTTGTTGTAACTCTAATTCTGATGCAAAAAATGAATCTGCAACTATTTCTGAATGTGAGTCCTCTTGTTAACATTTCTGTTATCATTACATCCGTTCATGAACATATTTCTTCAGTTAATCGTGTTTATTATCTACGTGCTAGAGCACAACGCAACAAATGAACAGAGGAATGTCAGCTTGTCACGAGTGAAATGGAGTGGACAGTTTGGTATTTCTTCAACCAGGCAGATATTTGGTTGAAGCGTGGTATGTCAGTGAAGAAAAGAGGTCTCCAGTCATATGCCCACAAAAAGGTGGCCATGTGGCAAGAATTGGCCTCAATGGCAATTGATAAATTTAGGCAGGTGCTTCCTGATTTTATTCCCCTCCAAACTGCAAGAGATCTGCTGTGAAAATGGTGGATGCAGAGATGGATTGATATGATGGACGCAGAGACGGATTGATGTGACAGATGCAGAGACAGATTGAACTGATGGATGCAGCTTGCTGCCATCAGCGGATGATCAGAATGGATTTGTGACAGTCACATGCAATGGAATTGTTGAAAATCACTTTTGTTTACAAGACACAAAAATCTGATACATAGCAGTATCCGCTTCTACAAGCAAGAGTGCAATGGCATCTACATCTCTACCACACAATGTCATGTCCCAAGCTACTGTACTAGAAGATTTGCAAGAGGTTGTTGACTACATTGAGTCACACCTCATTGCAGCACTTTCCATATTTGGCAATCTTGCACCAAGTCTTGAAGCGGAAGAGGCATGGATTATCCAGCATCTAGACAAGGAGTTGGTAAGATGACTTCAAAATGTGTAAATATATTAGGATCTGACTGTGTGCCATAGAACTTTGTATTGTCATATCTGGGGGCTGCATCACTGAATAATGTGGTCTGCAATGTCCCAGACATTATCAAAAGCATGAGCCAATTTTTCCCTCTCCAAAATCAGCAAACTTTGCCCACAAAGATCCTGGAGTTTGTTGATGGCTGTCAAGGTCTTATCAGGAATCTGTATGGCTATGATTGGTGGAACCACATTGGCCGAGAGGATGTTCAGGTCTTAAGCAATGAAACACTGGAGCATTGCCTTCTCGTACATCAGCAAGGCTTCTACTCTCTTGAAAGCTTCTTGGCATGCAACCACTGGCCACCCATGACATGGCTATCTGATGAATTGGTGTCCGTTCCAGCACCAGACAATTTGCTCCATGTGTTTGCAGGTAGCAGATCTGCCAGGAGCCACCAGCAGATGCTTCTAGCCCTAGACAAGTGGCGGTCACTGGATAGGATGGAACATGTGCCAACGGCCAATGATATGATCCACCTATTTGCTAGCAGCAAGTCCATTGCTGCTTCCATTGTCAGTTCTGTTGCCAGGTCTGTGGATCCTGCTCAGATGGGCCAATTGACAGACATCGAGTCCCATACCAACAGTATTGATGGTGAGCAGCCTGATCCTCAAGACTGCCTCTCCATGGCCTATCTTACCACTCTCTCTGATGTCAACTTTCTCCAATGGCCATCCTTGACGCATATTGAACACTCGAACGCACAACATTCATTTCACCACCTCTACAGTCAGAGTAAACCTGGACTGGTCTATGGCTCTACAATGGAAAACTCTTGTCTTGTGGTTCAACCAGCATCCCAACTTCCTTCTGCCCCAGCAGCTCATGTCCGTGGGACATTCAGGGAGCTGGAGAAAACTGACGATGACTAGGTGGATATCCCTAATCCATCCATTAATGACCCTGACTTAGAGGGTATCCCTCCTTTGTTCATTGTGGTGGATGACGAGATGGAAGACAAATCTTTGCCACCTTTGTTCATTCCTGTGGAAGAGGAGATGGAAGATGAATCTTTGCCATCTTTGTTCATTTCTGCAGAAGAGAAGATGAAAGAGGATTCTTTGCCTCCTTTGTTCATTCCTGCAGAAGAGGAGACCGAAGACAATGATTTGCCCCCTTTGTTCATTCCTGCAGAAGAGGAGATGGATGACGATTCTTTGCCACCTCTATTCATTGTTGGTGAAGGAGCAGAAGGACTGACAGCAAACAAACGGAAGTCTGGAGCGGTGGACGTATGGTGACTGAGGACGAAGAAAATCTTCCACTGCTATTTCTTGTGATGGCAAAAGAGATGGATGGAGGCATGGCAGCCAATGATGAAGAAAATCTTCCACCACTTTTTGATATAATAGCTCTTCAAATCCAGTCTTCTCCCTTCCAACAATCTCCTTCTCCAACCCTACCTACTAGTAACAATGTTCAGGAGTGGAAGGAATATGAGACACGTATGACTCAACGTGAGGATCAGAGAAGAATTAACGAATTGTATCAACAACGTGAGTATAATTTGGCACTGGTAATTATAGTTAATTTATTTCAACAGAACAAGAATTTTGTGCTAGAGCAAAACATGGTCGATGTAGGCCCATTGGCCCTTTCAATCAAGCTGGTCGTACTGATGATGTGTCTGTTGATATGTCAGAGTCATCCTCACCATCTTCATCATCAGGCCTGATAGCAAACTATGAAGACATCACACTTCCCAGACCTCAGGAGCCATATACACTGGACGACTTTGCATTTTTGACAGCAGACTACCTGTTTGATGAGAATTTGTTCTATTCAGACGCATTACATGAATCTAATGAAGAGGAGGAATACACATCAGACAAGTAATTTAATTCTTAGTTACTATAATTCTTGGCTTTTCCGTTGGTTATTTTTTGTCAAGATTAACCGTCCCGTTGTGCCACTGATGAATCCATTATAAATCCATTTGATCCGTTACCTCCAGTTATGCACTGAAAGGAACATAAACTAACAATATTCTGCTAGACCACAGAACATTCTGTGGATTATACATAATTATCACTCTAGTATTGTGTATTAGGCTACAGCACTTTACTACAGACATTTCAATTAGTTTGGACAGGACTCAGATCCACTAAGATTAACCATCCCATTGTTTTGTTCCGTTATGCCACTCTCATGAATGCAAAAAACCACACACTATTCAATGATTATACAAGAGGGACTTGAACCCTCAAATTGTGCAGTAGAAAGAATATAGACTGACAATATTTTGCTAGACCACAGGACGTTGTAAAAAATTACAACCTTACTTTGTTTATCATACTGTGTAGTAAATAACAATTAGTAAAACAAAGTTATGTCATGTCTAATGATGTGCACTAGTGGGATTTGAACCCGGCTCTTGTGCACAATATGAAATATCAATGTATAAATATTCCATTGGATCACAGGTCCTTACCAAAAATCAGTACAATTTACATGTAGTGCAAAAATGCAGCAGTATAAAAAGACACCATTATACGTTATTATAGTGGACTAGAGAAGTCTGGACTAGGGGAGTCAAACCTGCCACTCCACACAATACTGAAACTTGAGTGGGTCAGATCAACTACCACAGGCGCTTACTACAGGTCAGTACGATGTACATGTAGAGCAAAAATGCACCTGTATAAAAACACATCATTAGTATCAATAAATGAATATTCCACTGAGAGGCAGGTTTGAATCCCGCTAGTGCACATTATATAATAGCAGCAGGCCACTGATGTTTGCTAGCGTAAACACTGTTCTGACTTCTAAGTAAGTGCCTGTGGTACAATAGAATATTGATAAATTGATATTTCATATTATGCACAAGAGGTGGGTTCGACTCCTGCTAGTGCATATTAGAGCAGCAGGCCACTGATGTCCACTAGCATCATTAATGTGATCCGTTTAAAACTCCAGAGATTTCTGCAGTAGCATGGGTTGGTCATCTTTGCACATATGATCATTCCAGAACTCGTGACTATGTGCAAATTCGTCCAACCCATACCCATTTCAGTAATTTCTAGCATTTTGAATGGATCAACTTGATGATGCTAGCAAGTGATGAATAGATATTTTATTAGGGCTTACAGGCCCTATTAAAATATTTATCACTAGCAGGAGTCAAACCCGCCTCTCAATATTCCATTGTCACCATTAGACCTCATTAAGGTGAAGTAGGAGTAGAACCCACCATTGTACACAATATTGAATATCAATAAATGAATATTCCACTGAACCACTTTAAGGTGAAGTAGGAGTAGAACCCACCATTGTACACAATATTGAATATCAATAAATGAATATTCCACTGAACCACTAGGACTGGTTGCACTGCTGATATCAGCTGGCTCACATGCCAACATCAGCTACCGTCTGCTACCATCCACTGGCATGCCAGCGGACAGCAGACACTCACACATCTCCTTCCGCCCTTCCTCCTCTTTCTCCACAGTGCCATCCTCTCCACTCCCCACACTACCTCACACGCCACCCCCATCCACCACATGCACCTTGCTTTCCTCCTTCCTCCTGACCTGACGTCCGACATCTGCTACATCTGCTGGCATATCAGCAGATACCCACGCTCCTCCCCTTTCCCCTTCCCCCTCTTTTTCCCCACCTCCATCTCTCTTCTGCCACCCCCCATGCTCTCCGAGACACCATCCCATGCGGTGGACACCCATGCACCCCATTTCCTTCTCTCCTGCCCTGATGCCAGACAATGCCGGACAATGCTGGGGGTTGCCGATAGATTTCCATAGATGCTGACAGATACCAGCAGATATCTGACGGATGCCGACAGATGCACGACAGATGCTGATGGATGCCAGTGGGTCACGACAGCTGCCGACGAACTCCAACAGATGCCAGCTGATGGCTGCTGATGCCAACGCACCTTTCAAGCCACAAAAACTCTTTTAGGAGGTATGCCACCCCCCTTCCACCTCAAAAAATCCATACGGGAACCTGTGGAAACATAGGTGGGTGTCCATTCATTGTGTTATCCGATCTTTGAATCTATCTGTTAGTAATGGACCTGTGGTGCAATGGTTAAATGTGTGTTCTGTTGCTGGAGGCTTTTCCAAGGCTGGGGGTTCAATTCCCTCCCAGAGACATACGGTGAGCAAGACAAAGTTACCTTTTTCCTTGGTCCAACCAGATCCCATGGACCTGTGTAGGCCTCTGTAGATGTCTGCTGGTGCCCTGCACAGGCCTGTGTGGGCCCATGTAGGTTTGAATCCGTCGACGTATGTCTGTGTGGGTGTCCGCTGGTGGCTTGCGTAGGCCTGCGTAGGTTTGCAGGGCTCTTTTGTGAACGTACGCTGGCATTGGGAGTGGGAAAAGGAGGGAAGAGGAGATGCACAGCCTTGAGTTATTGTGGGGAGGAATGGAGAGGGGAGGGAAGTGGGGAACCTCGAGGAGGGTTTATTTATGCCATAATGTCTGCCAATGGAGGAGGTTTTCACTCGTGGGCTGATGTCCACCGGCAGCTGCTGATGCACATTGATGTCCGCTAGTGTCCGCTGGCATCTGCTGGGCCTGCATGTGCATGTGTGTGCCCACCTTTTATCGATCCACTAGACCATGTCATACAGCACATTGTGACACGTCTACGGCTCTGTATTTTATAGCATTGTGGGGACTGCTCTGCTTCAGTGTAGCGGACTCCACTGGACATGTATGGTACAGCACAAAGTGAGCTCCCGTACAATGTATGACACATACCATTGTAATGCCCTACCCTGTTCAAATTGCATAGTGCTCTTATAAATTGGAACTACCCATTTGATACAGATGTTCATATATTTGAATCATCTATCAAAAACTGCTTGAGGGCCCACAAAATTGTGTATTGGTACTTCCTCTGTCATACCTTTTATAGGCCTGGTAATTCTTTAAATGGTTACGATGCATTCCAGACCATTTGCTCCGTGTTTTTGGCTTGTCTCGCTTGCATGCTTATTCTACTTAAGAGAGCCGCTCCATGCATCGGGAATACAAAGTGAGGTTGAAGGGCTGGGTACCTCTTCAGTTCGGACAGCAGTGTGCAAATGTATACGTGGCGGGCCTGCATGGGATTATTTCAAAACTATGATAGCCAGTTCTTCTGACCGATCATCTTATTAGAATAGCCCATCATACACTGTAGAGAAGTCTACTTGTGATGCATACAGTGTGTATGCTACAGTGTTGTCAGTATTATTTTCTTATTGGTTTATTCATTTATATATAATAAATTGTTCTTATCTCGATGGTTTGGTTTATGGTGATAAGGAAACAGCATCTGAACTCAGGTACTCTCTATTGCACATATCACCTCGCCTAGATCGGAACAATCCTAAGGATGATGACATTTACAAAACCCTTGCACACAGCGATAAAGACGATTTTGATGATGACTTCAAGTCTCTTACTAATGCTGTAAATGAACCGTATTTGCATCAGTCTTCAGGCTACAAACTCTTGACAGAGAAAACTGTTTTGCCATCTAATTGTTGTTTGACTGCAGGATCTGCCCAAAATATCTGCAAATGGGATCGTTTGTCTTCAACTGCTTTGGAATATACTCGTCGCCAAGATACATATTTATTATTGTAACACATCCGTATTAGCAGGTGCTTACTCATTTAGCCCTTGTAGTCCATCCTAGAATTGCATTTTCTGATCTCTGAAACCATACTATTATGCTACATGCATATGTATGTGTGTGTGTGTTGTTTTTTTATTGTATTTTTTTTTTGTTATTTTTTATTAAAAAAATACACCAATGCATAGATACGGTGCTATTCCCTACTGCACATTTGACATGCCCCCTTAGTCAGCACCTTCTGATGTAGCAACCATTATGGCTCTATCATATGTAAACTTTTGCCAGTCCCTCCTTAATTTTGTAGTGTGAGATATACGAGATTCACCTAAAGAAAAATATACAGAAACTATTGAGTCCTTTCTCAGTGACAATTTGAGAGTTTGTCACTCTTGTTGCATCTGCCACACAATGCTATAGCAAACTACAAATGATTCCTTTGTTGATCCGAATAATGTATGCCAGATCCTGAAACGTAGATGTATCCTAGCTTAAACACAGCGTATATGTGCCTTTAAATTTTCTGATGACTTATCTCTCCTCATTGCTATATTGTTTGCTCGGCGTTGGTATTATGTATATTTGATATACTCGACTTTATTCATTGTATTATTTGTATTATATAGGTGTTAAATATTGTTTTATAGTATACAGTGGCATATGTCTGTTGATATATCTATATTCAGTCTTTTTTGTATAGATATATAACATTATGGTACATCATAAACCTTACATGCTATGTGGACTGAATATTTATCAGTCGTCTGTCTGTATGCTTATGTAATCCTTAATAATGGGTCTTACCAGTCATCCATACTGACGCTTATATAACAACTATTAATATACTACGCTTCAATGATTATTAGTATGTGATTCACCACCTTTTTTGTCAAGCAATGGGCTAGGATCTATCTGCTCCTTGTGTGCAGTTTATATGTCCTTGTTATATCTGCAAATGCATATAATATTGAGTCAGTTATACCCTATATTTGACGTTTCATATACACACTTAACTGAATGTGATTAGACACTCTTTAACTAATGGAAAGACTGTTGAACCACTCTACATGGTACACAACATTTCAAACACAACCTGCATGCATTCGAAATGCAATGTATTATGCATGCAACTTACTAATGGTGGCTCTGCACCTCTTATAGGTCTATGCACCCATCGTATCATCTGATGTGATTATGCTGTGGTAAACCAGGACCACTCTTATGATGTCCTTTTATGTTGCACATGTTCATGGCTATATGTATTCAGACACCTTTCACAGTGTTTGTGTATTTATCTGTGCATTGTGTCAATTAAACAGCAGTTTATTTATCTAGATGAACAAATGTATAATCAATGGTCTCCTTATAGTTACATTGACATATACAATTTGCTATATCCTTGGGTATATGTTTGCCGATTTTGGACTGGTATGCACACTGTGAGAACGTGTCATGCTTTACGAGTTCTGTCAACTAGAAAACACATCTTACAGCACAATTTTGCAGTTTCCTTGAGGTACTGTATGTCTGGCACCGGTATATTTTGACTTGCTGTAAAATACGGCCTGTGTAATGCTGCAGTAATAGTATATTTAATTAAAGATAGTGTTGACCTTTCTGATGGCTGGCCGTCCTTTGTTTATGTAGTCGCACTCAGGCACATAATTATTATTATGGAGCATGCACATAATGTACTCCGTCCATCGTTCGTCTTACAAAACTGTGTTCGTACACTCCATTACTTGAATAGATACGTATTGCATTGTATACTTCACTTTGGTAGTGGCAAGTTCTATTCATTTTCTGTAGAGGCAGTTAGTCCATATGTATCTGCTGGTCACAATCATGTACTGGTAGGTTGGGTATTCAAATATGTTAATCATGTAGATGCCAGTGGTCTTGGATTGTATCCTGTAACAAAAGGCTTTGTGCACATGCAAATACCTGTACGAGATTTAATCAACCACTTGTCTATAAAAAATATCTATCTGGTGGCCCGCATGCATGGTATCAGGCTGAGTAGTTCTATACTGAAGGAAGAATTACTTTTTAAGTTTGATGGTCACAGTTGTCCATTGTGCGTCATCAACACTACAGTGTTATAGTCTGAACCAGATAAACAAACCAAAGACGCAGCACAGCAGGCAATCGCCTGTTGCACATGTAAACAGAGACAATCCTCATATCCTTGTCGTCACGGTACAGTAGACATACCTACAAATCCACATGCATTTAACAAAGCATTGCCGTACCTTTTGAAGAAAAATATCTGGATCCAGATAAAAGTGTAGTATTTCCACCACATCCGCTTAGTAAGTCGCAAACCATGGATATTATAGAAAATTTTTGTTCTGGCACAGGACAGAGATACATGGAGGAAGCAAGTTGTGTGGTGTGTGGTCTCCTACATCCTGTAGTCAATATGAATACTCTCAAGAGTATGAAAGGTTATCTAGATGTACTCTGTGTTCTAAGAGTCACCAAAATAGAACAATTATCCGATATAGACCATGTTAGAGAGCTGAGAGGACCAGTAATTGATTACTCATATAAACATGTTTGTCAATTGTGCAGACAGCAATTGTTCAATGGGCTCATTCCAAAAAATGCACTAGCTAATGGCTTTTGGATTGGCTCTATACTTGACGTGTTAAAACACCTTAATTGGATCGAACAGATATTAGTTGCTAGAGTAAAAAAGTCCTTGTGTTACGCTCATGTTTCAGCCTCCAGTCTGAGCAAGATAAAGGCGCATCTTATTGCTTTTGAGTCATCTATTCAAAAGGTATATCAAGTACTTCTACCTCCTGTAACTGACCTTGATGATGTGATCACTATTTTATTTTCTGGTCCTTGCAAGCCATCTGCTAAGGAGTTACAGAGGCTATCTCTGCTCATGAGCAGAAGAAATGTTCAGCATGCGTTAGAATAGCTCAAACTTAACTATTCTTTATATAGCAATCTGGAAATATTGTACAGCAATTTAGAGAGATATTCCAAAGATATTCCTTCTGTGTCCATTGTTCATTGCCAAAGCGCTGACGAGGCTGGTACGATAGACCCACCTGTACATGAAGATAATAAGGATTCTGGTGTCAACATGGGCAATTGCCCCTTCATTGTCCATGGCCTCATCGATGATGCTTTATCAGCCAAGACCATGAACAAACTTAAAGGCCTTGCAATACAACATTGGATGTCTAATGGAAAGGCTCTGTGTATTGGTCATTCTACATATCTCAAGAATACATTCAGCAATCTGAATTTATATCCACAAATGTTTCCTTGGCTGTTCCCCTACGGTCTGGGTGGCATAGGCGGTAACAAGTGCAGTGTATCAGTGTATGCTCATAAAGCCAACTTGCTTATGTATCATGATCAATACTTTCAAACAGATACTGGATTCCTGTTCACTGCTTTCAGCCATGAACAGATAAAGGCTGCTACTAGTGGAGGCTATCTAGCAACAGAACATGCAAACTTTAACAACATTTCTGACCGTCTTACAACTGTCAATCCAAAAGGGTTTTCTGATCTTTCACAAAGAATGGTAGCTGGAGATATAGTGAAGCCAGTTACCGAGGATGAAAAAACTTGTTTTCATGTAATAGATAACTTGAATGTAATTTCTGGTGGTGTCGAAGGAGCTGTTTTCAAAAAACACATGTAGAATGAAATCTGGTCCCTTGTCATAAGCAAAGGTGCTCCTTCTTGGTATATCACCTTATCGCCTGCCAATGTAAAACACCCTATATGTCTTTATTATGCAGATAGCAAGACGTCCTTCATGCCATCTGTGCCCTATACTTTGGACAATGCTTACTGTCTTATATTCAAGAATCCTGTTGCCGGCACACGTTTCTTTCATTTTATGATAAACACATTCATAATCCATGTATTAGGAACAGACTCAGATAACCCAGGATTGTATGGGCATACTTCAGCATACTACAGTACAGTAGAGCAACAAGGTAGGCTTACCCTCTATTTACACATGCTTTTGTAGATTTAAGAAGGGTTAACACTGAATGAAGTTAGGGAAAAAATCATGGACCTGTCGTTGGGGTTTCAAAAGGCTATCGTAGAATATCTAGAATCAGTATATCGAGGTGATTTCTTAACTGGAACACTGGAAGACATTGAAAAGTATATATTGTTAAATAAAGCTGCATCGGGATATATGGATCCTACTAGGTTGCTTCTGAAACAGCCATCCATTCCTTGCAAAGAAGAATGCTCATTGTGTGCAGCGTGTGATAATGCAGCAGGATGGTGGGATCGCTTTTGTTATACGGTGGACGATCTGCTGTACTGATCAAACATACATACATGTACTTTCATTAAGGACAAACATGGCATACAGAAAAAAAATAAGAAACATAAAGGATGTCTTGATAATCCATGGGGTAAATGTAGAGCAAGATTTCCTCATCCATTGTATGTGCACACAGAAGTTGATCCAACTACTGGTGCTTTGAACATGCGGAAGATGGAACCTTGGCTCAATATGTTTACAAGTCCTCTTACTTACCTGTTTCAATGCAATACTGACGTAACAAGCCTTCACTGTCAGGGGACTCCTTATTTCTTCCTTTTCTCACTCCTTATCTCTTCATTTTCCCTTCATTCATTCTCTTATTTCTTCTGACATTATTTCATTTTACTGTTTCTATTCTTTCAACACTATCTGTTAGTACTACTCTCAGCCCTTGAGATGCTCTGGTTCTTTAGCTACTATTCAGACAAGTGTGGGCCCTTCAGCACTGCTTCCAGACCTTATATAAGCTGGAGTTTGCCTTTCTGACTTCTAAAGTCTGGAGTTTTCCTGCCTTGTTTGCACAGTTGTTTGGTTAGTCAATTTTTAAGTTTTTAAGGTTTTGTTGTACTGTATAGTTGTTTCTCATGCTTCAGAAGCCCCAGAAGTGTCCAACCTGGCATAGGGAATTCCTAGACTTGTTCTCTTTGAATCTCCCTCTGCCAGGTGAGTAGTTATTATGATATTGTCAGTACATACTCTAATACACTTTGGATCTCCCTCTGCCAGCTGTGTGACTGAGCCACAGCCTCTAGAGGTTGCCCTTACATTTGCTCTGGGGACTGTTTTGTTGTACGTCACTAAATACGTTACAAAGCCCATCTTCAAAACATGCACTGCGTTTGAGGCGGTTGCTTCGATATTCACTAAACATGCAGATATACTGAACGGTCCACTTAATTGTCAAGAAAAAGCCCACATGCTAATGACCAAGATAGCTAATGTTCTTAGCGCTAAAATGGAAATGGGATCGCCAATGATTTGCATGTATCTATTAGGCAATCCGGATCATTATACTGACCATAATTTCTCAAATTTGTATTGGCCTACTTTCGTTCAAAAGGCCAGACGTCCTTGGGTGGACAATGCTGCTGATCAGTTACATGACAAGTTTTCCGATAAGTTGGCAATAATTAAGAAATGAGGACGAGTGATAGGGCTATCACCCATATTTGATTATATTTTCAGAGGACTGGAGTTGGACTGAATGACTTTGTATGAGTGGTTATTGAGATGTAAGAGAGTAAAGTTGACCAACAGAACACGTAATATATTGGTTGATGATGACAACATATCCCTTGGTGGAATGAAAAATATGCAGGGTTCAGTAGTTATTAAATTCTCAACTTGTCATCCACTTTCCAATACTCATGGTACTTATGTGTATCCTCCTTTATGTAGGCATGTCCCTAATTTAGTAGGCAGACATTTACTTAAGAAGGATCAAGGGGATAGAGAGTACTATTGTGCGACCATGTTAATGCTTTTCAAACCTTGGCATACAGGACATGACCTTAAAAATACTGGAGAAACATGAGATTCAGCTTTTGAATATACATCCTTCAATAAGCGTCAACTCACATTGCTCAAGAACATGAACATACAATATGAATGCTTACAGTGGCTCAAAAAACTGTCCCAATGTTTCATACTTTTTGAAAGATGACATTGGCATGAAGGATGGGAAGTACATAAAATTCTGATTAAATCATGTAAAATACTATGGCATCGTAGCTACAGAATGAATTTAGGTTTATGTAATCAAGATCAAAACTGATGGAGCAATAGCCATTTTAAAATATTCACTCATTGGGACAGTTTTTTGAGCATCTCTAATTTTTCAGGTTTATCCCTATTTTACTCAGAAATAAAGAGTAAGTTGCATGTGAAAATATAAACAAAGTCATGTGACCATGTTTAGATATATTTGGGAGTAGTTCAAGCTGGTTGAACCACATCTTGACCTTCAACCACTATCATGAAACCTATTCCTTCTGCACAACACTCTACTGTTGTTTCTTTTCTTGCTCAAGGGTATTCTCTGGTCAGATTGGGGCTCAAACTGGTCTAGGGAAGTCTACTACTAGGAGGATTGGTAGAGAGTTGGAGATGGACAAGGAAAACCATCCTGGAGGCCATCCTGCTAAGCTTACTCCATGTGATAAACAGGCTATTGTTCGACAAATCTCAACTGGGAGACTTGATACAGCTGTCCAGGCCACTAATTTTATCAACAACATCATTTCCAACCCTGTCTCTTCCAAGACTGTCTGGAATGTGTTGAAGGAGGAGGGGTATTGGTCTGCTACCAAGAGAAAAGTTCCTATGCTCAAAGCTAAACATTGACAACTACAGCTTAAATGGGCTCAGAAGCATCAGAACTGGACTATAGAGGACTGGAAAGGTCAGATAGGAAGCAGTATGTGTGGAGGCTACAAGGAGAAGACATTTCAGACTGAACAACTACACCTACTGTGAAGCATGGAGGAGGGAATAATCTCATGGTATGAGGCTGTATGAGTTGGAATGGGGTAGAAAAGCTTGTAGAGGTGGTGGGGATCATGAATGCAGAGCAGTACTGTGAAATTTTAGATGATGGAGCAAAGGAGAACTTTGAGAAGTTGGAGATGGAGGAGGGTGCCCACTACTTTCAACAGGACAATGACTCCAAACACAACTCCAAGAGGGCTGACAAGTGGTTTGAGGACAACAACTTTAATGTCCTTTGGTGGCCAGCCCAATCCCCTGATCTCAACCCTATTGAACATCTCTGGGAGTACCTCAAAGAGCAACTTAGGCAATATGAAACACCTCCTTATGGTGTGCATGAATTATGGGAGAGGGTTGCAAAGGAGTGGGATGAAATACCACCAGAGGTATGCCAAAAACTAATAGAAAGCATGCCTAGAAGGATTCAAGCAGTTATCAAGGCAAATGGAGGACATACAAAGTACTAGATACTAAAATTAGAGATGCTCAAAAAACTGTCCCAATGAGTGAATATTTTAAAATGGCTATTGCTCCATCAGTTTTGATCTTGATTACATGAACCTGATTCATTTCGTAGCTACGATGCCATAGTATTTTACATGATTTAATCAGAATTTTGTGTACTTCCCATCCTTCATGCCAATGTCATCTTTCAAAAAGTATGAAACATTGGAACAGTTTTTTGAGCCACTGTAGATGCAGCCGACAACTTTTATGCTCAGCTGAAGAGCGGAGGTGTATGTCTTACTAATTCAACGCTGACCAGAGATGAACTATCTAACATGATGCAGTGGGACAAAACTGAAAACTTCAAGAATATAGACGATATAATCGCATGTAGCGTAGTCTGCTATGTGGCGTTGACCACATAGCTTATACTTACAGTAGTAGTTAATATTATATTATATTTATTATAATATAATATTATTTACATTATTATATATATATACTTATACCAGCTGCTTACAAAGCAGCTTATTTTTTGTTCTGTACTACATAGTCAATAGACCGGACTGGTCTGATTCTGTTATACCAGCTGCTTACAAAGCAGCTTATTTTTTGTTCTGTACTACATAGTCAATAGACCGGACTGGTCTGATTCTGTGCAGTGTGAACATTAAGCTCACAAATTCCTGTAACTTCGTTACATTGCAGGTGCTGATGAAGAAGCATTTGCTGTGTTTGGCAAGAAAGAATTAAAACATAGATCTGATATGCTGCAAATGTCAGCAACTATGGCAGATCTGGGGTGGAGAGATCCTATAATGGACCAGGTGTTTCCTCAAATTGAATGCTGCAAATGTCAGCAACTATGGCAGATCTGGGGTGGAGAGATCCTATAATGGACCAGGTGTTTCCTCAAATTGATGCCGTTGAACCTATCAATGAAGAACGTAACTCTTCTTACTGGAAAGCTGTTGTTACAGTGAAGCAGGATGAGGTGCTGAAGAGCCAAAATTCCAGCATACCTGCATGCAGTGGTAAGTTACCAGGCAGCATACCAGAACTACTGGGACATGTTGACATAGTAGATTGGAAGTATCTTCAGAAAATATATGTGGACAATAAATAGGAACCTACTATCGCTATTATATCTTCAAACTACAGGCTGAATGAAGAACAGCTGAGAGTGTTCCACATTGTGGCTAATCACACAACGTTGTATATGCCTGAGCAACTTAAATTGTATATGGGAGGAATGGAGGGCACCAGAAAAACCCAGGTGCTCTGAGCCCTCATCAAGTATTTTGAAGCTAGAGGAGAGGCATATCGTCTGGCTGTGGTTGCACCTACTGGCACTGTTGCATTGCTTATAGGTAGCTCAACATATCATTTGATGTTCGGCATTAACAATATGGTTGGTGTATTGAAGAAACAACTCGCTCAAATTAAAACTCATTTACTAGGTGTCGAATACATGTTTTTCGACAAAATATCTATGTTATCGTGTCAAGACTTGTATAAGATTTCTGCAAGACTGGCTCAGCTGTCCAGTAGACTAGATATCTCTTTCAGTGGTATGAACATGGTATTTGCAGGTGATTTTGCTTAGTTGCCCCCTGTTGCTGAGCACAAAGGATCCGCGTTATATAGTAGAACTGTAAGTTTAAATACCAAAAAGTTGAAGGATCAGGAGTCTGCCATAGGCAAGGCTGTATGGCATCAGGTAACGACCATTGTCATATTGCATAAAAACAGTTGAAGGATCAGGAGTCTGCCATAGGCAAGGCTGTATGGCATCAGGTAACGACCATTGTCATATTGCATAAAAACATGAGGCAGAAAACTCAGTCTACGGAGGACGTGGCTTTGCATACCGTGCTCAAAAACATAAGGTATAGAGCATGCACCAAAGAAGACGTGAAGTTTCTTAGGAGCAAATTATTGGCTATCTCTAATAGTTGCCCATCTATATCTGATAAACAGTTTAGAAACATTTCTATAATCACTGCACAAAACATAGACAAAGACGCTATTAATATTATAAGAAGTACTCAATTTGCAAGCGAGAGCCATCAGAAACTAGTGCATTTCTACAGCAAAGATAGTCCGTTATCCAGAGATGGCGATGAAACAAAAAACCATTCATCTAACTACACACGCTCTAAAGAAACCACAAGATTTCCTCCAACTATACAGCATGCATTGTGGGACCAACCTCCATTATCTTGCAGCATTCAAGTTATGGAAAAGCTGTCGTTGTGTGTAGGCTTGCCTGTTATAATCAAGAATAATGCAGCTACAGAATTATGCATCACCAACGGACAAAAAGGTTTTGTGTATGGTTGGAAAAGTTGCATCGGATCGGCTGGACAAATTATGCTGGATACGTTATTTGTACTACTCAACAATCCTCTGTAAAGAGTAAAAATTGATGGACTTCCTGGTAATGTGGTTCCGATTGTATGTACAAGTATGCATCTCAAATGTAGACTCCTTAGCGATGACAGTGTGTCTTTGTCTTGATCACAGGTAGAGGTATTAGTAAACTACACCATGACAGATTATGTGAGTCAAGGAAAAACTAGACCTTACAATCCAGTAGACTTAACCAAGTGTCAATCGCACCAAGCCTACTACACTGCACTATCCCATAGTGCTACAGCTGCAGAAATGCTCATCATACGAGGATTTGATGCTAACAAAATACAAGGCAAAGCAAGTGGCACATTGCGCAGGGAATTTTGTGACTTGAAACTGCTCAATGAAATAACCAAACTCAGATATATGAACCAGCTCCTTAAAAGTTTTGTTAATTCATCTAGACAATCTGATCTGATTTATTCATTTAGACAATGCAAACAAAAAGATTACATGCCCCCTAACCTTCATATGGCCTTACGTTGGAGTGACAAGGACCCTTACAATGATGCATCATTCCCAGATATCAAATGGCAGGTTGCTAATGAAGATAGACCTATTAAGCTACCGCAGTCCCCTAAAAGCAGATTTATTCCAGCTAAGGGCACTCAGCCCATAGTGCATCCTCAATCAATACACAGCAAAATAAACCGGAACCGCGATGATGGTTCACCCAACTTGAAAATCTCAAAAAATCTTATAAGTGGTGAACAGGAATTAAATTTGGACAGATGTGGAGGACTAGTTGGAACTAAGTGGAATGCCAACAGTTGCGCATATGATGCAGTGATAACTATATTGTACAATATATGGCAAGATGACATGTCACTATGGTTGACGACTTTCCAATCATTTGGGACATCAATTATGCGAAGCATAGAAAGCAACTTCTTATCAACACACAAAAGTAAAATCACACTGGAGGATGCAAGAGAGGATTTGAGAAATTGTATGAACAATTGCAATCCGAGAAACTTTTTGTATGATGAACTAATGAGTGTTCATGCTGTGATCAAAGAGTTGCTTACATACAAGCAAAATGTATACACATTATACATGCACTGTCCATGCAGTCATGCAGTTAACAGAAAAGCTGTTACGTAAAATTATGTCAGATTGCCATACTAGATAATTCACAACTGTCAATACAACATTTCCTAAGGAACATGAAATTTTTTACCAAATCTTGGTACAGAACATGCATGTCTGAATTAGTTAGAATAATGAGAACAGTATACACAGCACTGACACTGTCTTTTGATGTGGCGTCAATCGACATTGCGATTAATAGATACGTCGATGTGTTGCTTTATGGGTCAGGAGACAGACAATATATCTTAAAAAGTATCATATATTTTGCAAACAGTCATTTTACTTGTCGATACATGGATTTGTCCTTGAGGGTGTGGTTCCATGACAGTTTAATTACTGGTAGAAGGTTGATTGTCAAAGAAGGCAGTCTGGATACATTGGATATACAAGTCTGCAGAGGTAGTAAAGCAACAATAGTGTTATATGTCAGAGTGGCGTAATCGTATATGTATTACTAATGAAGAGTTGTTTAGTTTGAATCAAGTCTGTGTATTTAAAGATATAGGTTGTATTACTATATTACTATAAAGCCATCCACCTATGCTAGAAGTGCTATTATTCAAACGACCCCCTTGCAAAATCAGGACAGTTAACGTGAATTTGGACGACATGAGGTCATATGATCTTCAAACTGGTTGTACACTCAAATGCTGACATAATATATGTTAAATGTGCCCATAGAGAATACAATTTGATCTGATTTAAACTAAAATATAATTTATTTTCATCAACAACAGCTAAATAAGGACTAAGTAGTCTGTAAAGACGATCCTCAGTATACTTATTAAGTGAACAAAGGTGCATGTTATATAAGTGTTCAGTGGGATGATCAGTTTACTTATATATTTTATTTATTTAATTACTTATTTATTTTTCTGCTGTGCATCTGAACACTGATATAATATGTATTTACGTGTATTAAACTTGGTTTATTAGTTAGTAATCATGAGTTTGGACACATTATGTCTACCATATGTTCACCTGACCAATTTCACGACCATGAAATTTTTAACATGATGGTATATTATGTAATTGTTTGGTGGGACTGGAACAATTGGTTTAATTATATTTGTTTATTTATTTTGTTATTATTTTAAATGATTATTAAATTATAAAAGGAATGACTAGTAAAATTAAATACCAAATTTGTAAACGTGACTTTGTATTATGTAATAGTTCAGTTGAATAACTGTTTGGATATTATGTAGCAAACACACATATATACATTTACTCATTGTCATGCCACTTCGTACAAGGCTAGCCAACAAGCAAAACCAGTTTCTACTTGTAAAAGTAAGAAACACAATTGTTTATTTAAAAACAAAAGGTACAAATTTATGGTATGTTGAAACCAGTTTCTACTTGTAAAAGTAAGAAACACAATTGTTTATTTAAAAACAAAAGGTACAAATTTATGGTATGTTGAAATGACTTATGCTATGTGTATATTTGATGATATGTATTACTGTTTTGTTTTTTATATATTAAAGTACATTGATAGGACCCCATACAGGATCAGCGCATCAATAGCAGGCTACGGCAGCACGGCACAGGTCCGGGATACCTTAGCGCGCGCTAACTAACCATTTTTTGGCAATATTTGACGGCCGTGCACGGCAAGAAGCAGATCCAATCAGTGATAGCGCCGATCGGCAGACAGAATGACAACTGACAGATGGCATCAGTCACTGACGACAGCGCTTAGCGAGAAGCCTGATGATCTATCAAAAACTGACGGACAGCTTGGCATTTGACCTTGGCATCTGACACCGCTTAGCGTCTTGATTTGGCGCCTGACATTGCTTAGGTACTCTGACAGACAGAAGGGTGATGGAGTGATGGTTTAGCTTCGCGATCTGTTGCCTGGCGTCGCTAAGGCTCTTGAATGGATGGTAGGGATCTGAAACCGTTGGAGCTACCCCTATGAAATTTTCCAGTTTACCGCACTTTGGCAATGGTTGGTCACTGGCGATGGTGAACTCCTTGTAGTATATAAAGTACTTACCGACCTGTACATACCCACAAAACAACAGACCAGAGTTTCCTGCTCCCCTTTCTTCAAGTCTCCCTTACGCTCAAGAGCTCATTCACGGTCGGCAACGTCAAACTCATCGGCAGTTACAGACGCTCGCCAACACTCGACACACTCACGCCTTGCAGCTACGGCAGGCATTATCGACGCTTAGACCTCGCTAAGCATACCA
Source organism: Macrolepiota albuminosa (assembly GCA_027475525.1). NCBI lineage: Eukaryota > Fungi > Basidiomycota > Agaricomycetes > Agaricales > Agaricaceae > Macrolepiota > Macrolepiota albuminosa. The sequence goes on along the minus strand of JAMWFC010000056.1, from coordinate 56,611 downwards.
GGTTCTTACCGCTTACCTTTCTGTGTTCACTTACCGCTCATTCCCTAGGCGCTTTACCTTAGCGCTTGACCTTTGCCGACCCCATTACCGACTTTTCCCCATTTTAACAGACGCGTTCTCTGGGACCTGCCCGGGACTCCTCACATCACTTATAGCACGCCCAACGCAAGCAATTGGTACGGTAACACTATAGTCACATTTGTTACTGACCAAACTTTGGGCGTCATCAACATACGTAATCCTTCATCTCTTCTCCCCTGATGTGCTCTCCACCTTTCTATGCCTTTCAGTTTGTTGGTTCCTTTAGATGGTTTCTTATACCGGCTATGTTACATCTGGCTCCCTTTTACAAAATGCTATTGTACACTCTAGAAAATGCATTCCCACCACCGCTTGGTTGTACTGGTACTAGCATTTTATGTTGCCGTGTACTTGCTCAACAGACACCTGATGGAAGTAAATACCGTTGCTGTATATTGACTTGGTACTTATTACTCGCTCCGGGCTAGAACACTCCAATGGGTAAAATTATATCAAGTAATACAGTACAGAAAAAACATCAGTCTGCTCGATCTATGGATTCCCGTGAGTCAAAACGAAATGTTTCTGCACAAACCTCTATGGAAAATATAACGTGTTACTCACACACCGATGGGATGAACTACAATACACTAATTTGATAAACCAGCCAATATGTTGAGTTATCATTAAAACATATAGTTAGCGTGAACTCACTACTTTACACAACAAATGTATGATGTCGATGTGTCCTCTCAATATATCTTCATATACATTTACATTTGTTATTCCACTCACATAACATCATGTCTGCGCTCCTCATAGCTAGTATTCAGTGTTGGCACCCCCGCACTTCCACTACATCATTGCGTGGCAGACAGATGAGGAAAATGGTGGACGTTGCCTTATCTACAGTATCTAGTCAGTACTTTGATGTATTGATGTGGGTAAACATTGCCAATCTAGTGTTCTGGTAAGTTTTTCTGGACATTTTAGTATTTATAGGCAGTTTTATAATGTCGAATTTATATATTACCGTCAGCACTTATGCTCATAGAAACTGTAACACGCGACATCTCACAATAAAGGGATTTGACTGAGAAAGTCATCTCATTGTGGCTTTTCACTTATACCTGAGCAACGATGAGCAACACTTAGATGAAGTATACACTTATTTGTATGCCAGTGCATCGTACAGCTAGACAGCTCGGGCCATAACAGTAATGCACATCGTTCTGACTAGCGTAACTCATCATCACGTTTTCAACACCTCTTTGAGAGAAATCATGAGTATTCAGTCGTCCGGTATTTCATCGTCTAATTTTATTAGTGCAGGCACATTACAGACCTCATATGAGTGGAACATATAAATTCCATCTGTATTTTTCATAAAAGTAATAAATAACTAAATAAATAAAAGTAATAAATAAATAAATAATAAATGTTATATAAGCGTTTGGTTGGATGGCCTGTTTACTTATATATAACACACGTGCAAGCGCCTTAAATAGATAAGCAGGCTTTCTGATGAAACATGTTTCTGAAATCAGCGGTTTATTCTAGAATGAAGTGGAATATTTTATATAATGTGACCTGCCAGATATACGGCAATCTCCATGCAACTCCAGAGCAGTTTAGTTGTCAGCATCCACTCTCATGGAGTCACTCAAGCATGCGCTGCTGGCATTCAAAGTGCTAAGTATGTCTCCTCCCAACTGCATAACCCTATGTTCTAAAAAATTTATATAGCCCCATGAGTGGATCACATACAGCCAAAACCAAATGTGAGTAAAGTTGGCAGATAGTTAAAGGGCTATATGTGTCTCTAAGACTATGATGCAAGTCAACAGTGTGTCATCAAATCTGATTCAGGCGAAACCCGAAAGCTCTGTTTCATTATTCTGCTATATATCAAAGCATTGAATTCACTGCTTCTATTTGTTGCCCCTCCAACATCATTCCACAAGTTGGTTTCTATTCAGTATTGGCAACATATGACAATAAAACAATCTACATGCAGCCAAGGATGCAAAAGACTGTCTGCCTTCCTTTACCAACAGATAGTTTCTCACCAAACACTTTACACGTCTCAGGCAGTACCTTTGTTTGTCTGCACATAAGCCTTCAGTATAGCCAGGACCGTTATCTTGATGCTCACTCTATGCCAGAGCTTGTATAGTTCGTTGCTTTGCATTATCCCAACCATACTGTTAGCGTTCATACTCACACTGGTGAAGATTCATCTTACAACATTGCATTAGATTAGCTCCAGGCAGCAGCCGAATACGTGTCATAATGGCTGGTCAGTAGTGGATCAAACAATTTTATTATTATTATTATTATTATTTTTTTAGAATGTACAGCAAAGCCTCCGGCCATGTCTGGACTCTCCAAGGATGACGAGGGGGCCAGCGTTGGCCATTTAAAGCCAAGGAGAGCATCATGGGCAGGTATTTGTACTAAATTGGTATGTCGGTCTTATCAATTGTACTTTGAACCTCTTTTTTTTTTTTTTTTTTTTTTGACTTTAGATCGTGCAGCAAAGCCTCTAGCTGCATGTGGATGCTCCAAGGATGATGTGGGGGGGTAACATTGGCTGTTTAAAGCCAACAGGAGCAATATTGATGTGTATATGTGACTGTCACATGTGTATTTGACGTGTCATGGCATCCTGGACATTGCTCAGTGTTAACGCTGCTTTGAACGTTCATTCCCACCCTGTAGCATCCATGATTTGCTTATCAACTTCCAAACAATCATCCCATGCGGTTTCCTGAACTATTGACAGTGATTCATTGTATAAAATCGGAAAAAACAAAAGCAGAAGGACTGGTATAGTTCAGAGCATCAAGTGCATATATTTGCACCTTTTTTTTGGCTCTGTTATACTCACAGATGCCCAGATCTGCACACGCATATGTTATTTGAGCATTCAGGCACATCAAAGGGGTTATAGGGAGGGTCAAGAATCTGAATTGTAACAAGAAACAGGTTCGTTGCCAGTTTTTGACATAATTCATCAAATAACACCCCTTTACAGGCTATGAATACGAAGCCTCATCATACAGGGATGTACTTATTCTTGTATGGCGGTCATGTTGATAGCAACACATTCTACGCATACAGGGACAATGTTGACAAATGAAGGCTCTACTTTTTTTTTTTTTTTTTTTTTATATATTTGTGTTATGTTTACAAATACTGATATATACGAATCAGACATTGAATATTATACAAACATTGCCGGTATTTCTCCTTTCTGCGCTAAGTTAATGTACCCACGTCATGCTGACATGGTCACATTAACACTGCCACATCACGTATTCAACACCCTATGCTGTAGACCTTGGTCTGCCACAGGCCCATACCTTTTGATCAAGTGCAGATCTTGGTCACGCCATGCTAGCAACGGCCCATACAAGCAAGTGCTTACAATAAAGGTTTAAATGGTAAACAGGCAGCATGTGTTAGAATTAGAATTGAATTGCCTGGGCCACCACAGATATTCACCGGACTGGCCACCCCTGCTTTGACCGGCCACCTCTGCTTTGTCTGGTCACCCTGACCAGACAATGGCCATTGTCTTGTGGTACAAGTATATAGAGATACGTTACATGGACGGCACCCTCAATCGATTGTTACGAGACTGAGGGTGAGTACTCAAACATATTTATTATTGTGATAGAAGACTTACTGTACTTTTAGATTAACGTACTTACATTGATCTTAGGTACAGTGCAATATAGTCGATTGTTACGAGACTGAGGATTAACGTACTTACATTGATCTTAGGTCTGACAGCGTCTCTGCTTGATTTCCAACAGCATGGGCAGGAAAAAAGTACCGGGGTCATAGAGTACTGCCAGAGTCATTGATGAAAGACTTAGAAGATAGTAGAACAGCCCAAAAATAAGTATATTTCATGTCCACCTTACAATGTATCCTCAGTAGATGAAAGACTTAGAAGATAGTAGAACAGCCCAAAAATAAGTATATTTCATGTCCACCTTACAATGTATCCTCAGTACGCGCGACTAATTAACGCGCGACCGAGACCCTGGTCACACCAAGTCACAGCACGTGATGTAGGCGCGTTTTACAAGTGCCATATCTTAGTAAAACCTCAGTCTACTAAAGTAGACCTCGGAATCATTTGCTTTGTAATGTGACATGAAAATAGATGTGCTATGCACCGGACCATCCTCATCATCGAACATCACTCAATCGCTTAACTATGGCTTCCGTTGATCTTGAAGACGAGGAAGACGAGAAACCGCTGTATAAAAGGATATTCAATGTCGAAGAGCTTGAATTGTACAGGCCTGGTGGCTACCATCCTGTACACATTGACGATGAAATCAAGAACAGATACCGTATTGTTCACAAACTTGGATACGGGAGCTATTCGACGGTTTGGCTTGCGAGAGATCAGCAACTGAACCGATTCGTTGCAATCAAGTTCATCGTCGCCTCACCTACAGGAAGCTCGGAAATTAGGATTCTACAACATATCAAAGTGGCAGGCCACCAGCACCCTGGGCAAAAATTTATTTCGACCTTACTTGACAATTTTGAGCTTGAGGGCCCGAATGGTCGTCATCACTGCATTGTCACCGAAGTGACTGGTCCTAGCGTTGGCAAAGTCAGATACCAGACCGCTGCCGGCAGGCTGCCAACGTCGGTCGCGCGAAGAATAGTGTCGCAGAGTGCTCAGGGGCTTGCGTTTCTACACTCCTGTGGTGTCGTGCATGGAGGTAAAATTAACTCGTATTTCTCACTTGTTCTATACTGACCATTTTGAAGACTTTCATCATCATAACATTCTCTTTGACATTCCCGATTTCCACTCATGGTCGATGGAAAAGGTTTATCGTTGTCTTGGGGAACCTATAAAAAAACACGTCAGGAGAATCGATAGTACCCCTAGTACACCTACAGCGCCTTCTTACGTGGTAGTGCCTCCAAATATCCAACTAGCCGGAATGGCCTTCGATTCGAACGATTGCTCAATCAAGATAACGGATTTCGGCGAATCATTCCTTGTGGCTGATCCAGAGAAACCATTCCCCCACACCCCAATCTCTTTGGCTGCTCCTGAAATCATTTTCCAGGACCCGCTTATTAGTCCCAAAATTGACATTTGGTCTCTCGCATGCCTGATCTACGAGATGTTCAGCAACCACAGGTTTCTATATTCATTTTTCAACGAGCGAGACGAGATCATAGTCGATATGGTTCGCACGTTTGGCAAGTTCCCCGAGCGATGGTGGACGAAATGGGAAAACCGCGATCGATATTTCGAGGAAGATGCCACCTTCAAGCTGGATTCGGGCGACTCGTCAGGAAAGCCTAGGACAGTAAACCTCAGGGAACGCCTAGAAAATATCCGGATGAGGGATGAAATGGGACAAAAAGAGCTCAGCGGAGATTTGGAGGCATTGGAGCTGGTCCTTGGGAAAATGTTACCGTATGAGCCAGAAGAAAGGATTAGTATTGATGAGGTTGTGTCACTTCTGCCATTTTAAACCGAGGTTCCTCATGCGCAGCATGGTTTGACTCAATGTCCAGAAATCTTTTGCATGTTTATCACTTTCCCTTGCTTGTGAACTACATCCTTGATAGAATTAGTATGGTTCTATAAGAAATGCATTGGTGTTCGTGTAAATGATTGTCTTGCTTCTGGTGGAGAAAGAGCGCTCTAAATTTGACAATTTAGTAGGCTCCTATGCTGTACGGTATTAGATTATGTTAGAAATCAGAGAACCAGTGTAAGTTTTACTCCCTCAGTCCAGTATAAATGACTCTATTAGACTGTACCTAGGAACCAGTGTAAGTTTACTCTACCAAGGTACAGTTAGTTAATGTGTGAATCATGTAAAGTGCATAGTTACTCACCCTCAGTCCTGTCAGGTTCTGCTGAGTCAGGGGCTTTCTGGGAAAGCAATGCCTTTACAAGGCAGACTTGATCTATGTGTACTCGGGTGTCTGGAACTCCGGACTGTGCTCTGGGGTTCAAGACACAAACAGGGGATTCCTGGGGTGAGGGACTTAGTCCAGAAATCAGGTGAAGTTGAAAGGATCAGGAGGTTAGGGTCGAGTCAAGAACTGGGAGTTCTAAGATGAGACTGGGGTTAATAAACTTTAAGTTGCAAAGTGCATACCAATCTCAAGAGCACGCAAATAAGTTGAGCATACCAGTCAAAGCATGCCAGTCAGTGCGTACCAGTCAGATCAAAGGGCACACAAACAATCAATGTAATATCAAGACTAAAGTATGACAAGTGGGTAGCTACTCTTTAAGTACCAGTGGGGGTTTGTAACTGTTGGTTACGAGTTAGAACTATCTTGTGTGTTTCACACAGTGCTGAATCAGACTGCAATATCGGATTGACTAGAACTAGAGTGAATACAAGATGTTGTCTTACATAATACTCTACTGTAGGCATATAGTGTCGTTGATGCTAGTAACAAGTGTGATGCTCCATTACATACCCCCCAATGAGACCAAATACTTGGTCTTATGAGAGGAGGTGAAGTGGACTGGAGTAGGCATGGTAGTGCAAGCATTATTCAAAGATGCACATCACATCGCTGCAGGATGTTAGTGTCGTGCTCGAAGTAGTCGTGCTCAAAGTAGTCGTGTCTTTCAGGAACACTGAATCGAGCAAAATCTTAGTGTGCGAGTACACATACTATGCAAGCAGCAAAACTAGAATGAAATTTGAAAGAAACAAACAAGAGTGACTCCTCCCATGAGTCCGCTGTATATACATGCTACACTGGAGTGTGTGTCAGCTTGAGCAGATTGAGTGTTTTACTCAAAGTTACCTAATTGAAATATGGGTCTATGACCTGTCTGACAATGCTCCCATGACTGTGCCCGTCTCTGTCACCATTGACTCCTCCTCCATTGCGACATTAATCATGGAAGGGGGAGGTGCCGATTCTGTCCTTAGTGGGGTTATGGGCCCCTTGACTGCAGGCATGTCTACTACTATAGGTTCAGTTAGTGCAACATTAATTGCTGAAGCAATAGTGGGTAGTGTACCATGCGCTGCTGTGCGTTTTAGAAGGTGGACCTGATTCAGGTCCATGCCAATAAGGTAATAGAGGCCATTGGCCTCAGGGTTTTCAGGAAAATGACTTTCTTTATTGTGCTTGAACATAAGATGATAATGGTCGTCTTTGGTCATCTCCTGCCATCCATCCCATTGTGGGATTGCAGGAGGGGTTCCGTATTTGTTCAAGCACTCCATGTGCTCATTGTTGATTTGTCAGAAGATGTCCATAGACATTGTTGGAGCATGGAACTGCTGTTCCAGGAAGACCACTCCGTAAGTATATGTGTGGTCCACCCAGTTGAGTGGTATCCAGTTATGTAACAAGACATGTAGGGCATCGTCGTCTGAGAAGTTCCATGCAAAGTCATCAGGCATGTGAACTGGGTGAAGTTTGAGCTGTGGCCCTCTCTGGGGCTCGAATGGCTGGTCAGGAAACATGGTGTCATAAGAGGCAATAGCCTCACAGTACAGACCCAGGTGGGCCATGACAAAGAGTCATGTGCCATACTATTATGGGCTTGGCTGCGCTGTTAGCGCAGAGGGCTCAGCATAACACAAACCCAAAGAGGGTTTGTAAGTGCATGCAGTATGCATGATCAACCGCGATGCCCTGATACATATTTGTCAGCCCAGAGCAACCAAAGACCAGCATGTACTGCGCTAGCTGATCCAGGTCAAATGGCATGGCTGGGTCTTGAGTGCGCATTATGCACAGCACAGTGGTTCCATCCTCTTTCGTGCACAGAAAGTGCCCCAGAATGTATCAGCGCTCCACAAGCGCAAGATCATCAGCCCCTTGCATTGGGCTGATGAGGTTATGGTAGCAAGGGTCTGTCATCAGGAGCCTCATTGTACAATTGTGCAGAGACTCATCTGTTTGCTGTGTGAACATCTGGAGCTCTGTGATGAGCAAATATGCAGTTATTCTGTCATGTTGAGGGGCATGCAGGTTTGAGTAGTATTTATAGAGCCAGTCAAGCTCTAATAGGGTGCAGGAAAGACTGTGAGGGAAGAACTTGTAGATGATGGTGGCGGGTATGCCAGCACGGTGCCCAGAAGCAAACTCATAAGCTGCTGCCCAATCAGCTTCAGCTCCCAACAGCACAGTATTCAAATGATATGAATAATAGGTGCAGTGGCTGAGTACTCCTCTGAAGCACGAGTTCATCTGCTCAATGTCAAGCAGGCCCCACACCTTCACCTCCAATCCATTGGGGATCTTCCCCAAAAACTCATCCTTGGCCCTATATTTCAGGGCCTGCAACTCCTTGGCACAATTTGCCTTTTTCTTTGCAATGCGCTTATTGCATGATACTCATTGGAATTGGTCTGCTGCCGATTTCCCTTCCTCTCCCTCCTCCTCATGCTCTTAGCTCAACTCTCCATAGTTGCTCTTGTCAGACAAGGACACAACTGGAGCTTTGCCTTTTCTAGGCATAGACAGGTTTCTCAAGGTTGCAATTGTGTGCCTGCGGTGCTGGCACAGTGACAGGCAACAAAAAGAACATTGACACTTTCCCAGCATGTGTGGGAATGCCAGCAGGGAACTCTATCACCTCCAGTTTGGAGGCATCAAGAGGCGGCTTGCAGCCATGATGTTGATGTGAAGGCCCCAATATGGCTGGGGCAGATGGTTCAGATAGTGGCTGAGCCACCGAAGAGGCAGGCACATTTCATGCCAGAGTTCTCCCCCCAGGCTCAGCATGAGGAATGTTATGAACAGGTGCTCGTGGCACTACAGTGATGGATCTGGACCCCATAGGTGGGGCCCGCAACAATGCGGGTTCCCACTGATCCAGAGACAGTCCTGCCAAAGGCTTACTGACTGCAGCCAGTGATTCTGAGGAGGCCTGAGGGGCCAGGGCAGGTAGCTGCGATGATGAAGCAATGGGCTGAGCAGGCTGCTCAGGGCATGCTAATTGCATTGTCGGTAGCATCCTAGCCCATGGAGGTTCGACTGGTTGACTTGGCTGATATCTTGCCCTCTTGACCTTGGTGGTCAGTTCCTCAAAAGTTGAAACTTTGCACTTTGACGCACAATCAATTTGTTCCAGCACTGCAATGTGCTGCCTCTTCATCAGCTTGATCTGATCAAGCAATCCCTCCATTACTACCATGGCCAAACTGTCCTGTGGGAAGAATGCAGTTGCAGAAACTGGCTGTTCCACTGCTTCCAGTCTGCTGAGGAGTGCGTCTGGCACTGCTGATTCCTGCGCTTGTGGTGCAGGTTCTACATACAGTTCTGCAATGGGCCAGTGTGCCCATGGTACAGATGGTGGCCTGGTCACCACACCTGCATACATCAGTATCAATGCATATAAGCATGACAATGGTGCCTGATAATAGCGCTCCTGGCACCCATAGTGCCCCTCATCATCGACCTCCATCTCTTGTGAGTGGTGATGACGCCAATTGTGGTTGGGTGCGCTGGACGTATACGCAGTACAACACCGTCTCCAGCGCTTGGCGTGCGTAGTTGTGAGGAGTCCTGACAGGGTCCCGGTGTGCTCAAGTGGAGGTGGTAAAACAATGCGCTAGATTATAGCGCTTCGGGGGCTACCTGGCAGATAGTAAGCGTCGTAGTTTAGACAAAGATATTAAAGAAAAGACGAGTAGTGCATCGTATTGTGCCCGTAGGTGGCACTGTAAATGATGAAGACGAGATAGACGAGGCTAGCGCCCAACTTAGTGACAAAGTCAAAGGAAGCTAGTGCGATTTGAACGCTAAGTGTAACTGTGTGTGTGCAAGGGGTTACGATTCGTTGTTATATACATGTAAAGTAGCTATTTTATATACTATGCGCTACCATGTTTGCCAAGATACAAGTCCATCTGCGGCACTACCTCCTAGTGCCTCTCCTCATGGTTTCCTCTAATGGCGACCTGTCAACGGCGACCTTTTGCACATGGATGACAGCGACCAACGGCGTTCTGACCCATGGCGACCAGCGGCAACTCTCCAAATGGCCAGGCTGTTTCGGTGTATGATCGGAAAATCCTTGACAGACACCGTGAGCGCTAATGTCAGCGCTACACATTGTACTAGTTCCTGACAGGTCCAGATGTCGGATTTAAGTATATCCAGTGCCGCTGTCACAACCCCTCCCCTCCAGGCCCACCCCGGGACACCCCCGGAACACCCTCCGGGACCCTCCCTCCGACCCCACAGGACACGCCCCGCCATCACGACCGCCGACACCACCATCATGCGCATCAAGGACCGGGACCCTCCCTCCGACCCCACAGGACACGCCCCGCCATCACGACCGCCGACACCACCATCATGCGCATCAAGGACCGCCATCAGCCGCCACCAGCCCCGATCAACGATCGGATCACGCGACTCGTTCCAGCCATCGCGCATCACGCATCACGGCTCCATCCGCACCAATTGATCGTGCGCCCCACACACGCGATCCCGGTATGCAGCCCCTGCCGCTACTCAATGACCCCCGGAACCCATTCCAGACATCTCGGAACCCCAAGACCCGGCCCCGTAGTACTTATAGCATAGTTCCCTGTTGTATTCGCTAGTCTTGATATTACATACACTGTTACTTTGCATTACTTGGATTGTTGCGTGCCCTCTATTTGACTGGTACGCATTGACTGGCACGCTTGACTGGCACGCTTGGATATTTGCGTGCTCTAAGACTGGTACGCACTTCGCGACTTTAACTTACTAACTTGGTCTCGTCTTAGAACCTCTGGTTCACGACTTGACCCCCACCCAAACTCCCCCGTTACCCACCACCCAAAACCCCCGGACTAAGTCCCCTCTCCCGGGATTTCCCTGTCCACGTCTTGAACCCTGGAGTCCTAGCCCTGGAGTTCCAGACACCCGAGTATCCATGGGTCAAGTCCGCATTGTAAGGGCGATTGCTTTCCCTGGAGTCCTAGCCCTGGAGTTCCAGACACCCGAGTATCCATGGGTCAAGTCCGCATTGTAAGGGCGATTGCTTTCACGGAAAGCCCCTGACTCAGCAGAACCTGACAGCCGCCGTCATTGATCCTTTTAGACTTCTGATTGAAGTGCCTCGTCAAATGGCAGCGCCTGCTGCTGGCTCCTTCTGGAAGTGATCAGGGTTTAGTTAGAGTCCTCTCCCGCCGTCGTGTTAGCGCTATATGTTATGAGCCTCCTTTGTCCTTGGGATAGGTGAATGGAGTGTGCTGAAGGCTTGGTAGCTAGTGGTTAGGATAAATGTCTAAATCCTGTAGTCGGTTGCCAGAGCTAGGGCTGCTCTATATTCCCAACTGGTCGCTAGAGTCTTCAGTACGTCAAGTGTTGGTTGGCCTATAATGTCCCTTGATGCGCTCAGTCCGAGTAGAAGCCTATCATCTCCCCCCAACTGAAAAATTGACTGTCCTCAGTCAAACGCCGTCATTAATTTGACTGCGCTACAGTCCGTATGATGCCGCCGGCGCCTTATAAAAGTCATTTTCAGCACTTCACCTTCTCATGTTTTCCTTCCCATCTTTTCAGCATGTCCACTCCTTTCGATGCCTCTGCTCTCTGCAATTTCCTGGCTAAGGCCTCCTATTTATTCGATCTCGCTAAGTCTGTCGGTCCCGCCGATGCGCTACAAACCGTCCCTGGCATTATGCAACTCTATTGGTGCTGGCTCGTGGTCCACGGCTCTGACAGTTCCTGGGCATGGGATGTCGAGGTTCGTGAATGGTGCATGGCTTGGTACCGCAAATATGAGGGTGCCGATTGGTTACTACCATTTGCGGACTTGTTTGTAAGTTTTTAGGTTTGATTTTGGATTTGTGGGACTAAGGTTCAGCGCCCATACTAGGCTCCTTCTCTGTCCGACAAGATTGACGTCCTGCTGGCTAGTACCGAGGTTGGCAAAGTGAGTTCCCTCCTCCTCTTCCTCACATTTTCCATGTTAACCATGAGTAGTCGGTTGCTACGTCGCCCACCGTTGCCAGTCTTCCTAGTGCCCTGTCAGCCCCTACCGTTCCTTCCGCTCTGGCCACTCCTGTTTCTGTTCTGCCTCCTCCCATTCTTGGTAGTCTTTTTCATGGCAATGCTTCTCCTGCTCGTACTGTACCCATCATCGCTTCTCCCACTCGTACTGCACCTCCTCACTCGGCCATCAAACAGATTGCTGTTACCGCCAGTGAGCCCCAGCCCGGACCTACCCATACTATTTCTCGCCTTCCCCCCTGTAACTTTGCCGTTGTTATTAATTGCGTGCCCCCTGCTCTCGCTAGCCCTCCTAAACGTACCGTCCATCTGTCAGGTTCCGCTGAGTCGGGGGCTTTCCGGGAAAGCAATCGCCCTTACAATGCGGACTTGACCCACGGATACTTGGGTGTCTGGAACTCCGGGGCTAGGACTCCGGGGTTCAAGACGTGGACAGGGAAATCCCGGGAGAGGGGACTTAGTCCGGGGGTTTTGGGTGGATGAGTAACTGGGGAGTTCGGGTGGGGGTCGAGTCGTGAACCGGAGGTTCTAAGACGAGACCAAGTTAGTAAGTTAAAGTCGTAACTGGGGAGTTCGGGTGGGGGTCGAGTCGTGAACCGGAGGTTCTAAGACGAGACCAAGTTAGTAAGTTAAAGTCGCAAAGTGCGTACCAGTCTTAGAGCACGCGATTATCCAAGCGTGCCAGTCAAGCGTGCCAGTCAATGCGTACCAGTCAAATAGAGGGCACGCAACAATCCAAGTAAAGCAAAGTAACAGTGTATGTAATATCAAGACTGGCAAATACAACAGGGAACTACACTATAAGTACTACGGGACCGGGTCTCGGGGTTCCAGGGTGTCTGGGGTGGGTTCCAGGAGTCATTGAGTAGCGGGTAGGGACTGTATACCTGGATTGCGCGTGTGGAGCGCGCGATCAATTGGCGCGGAGGGGGTTGTGATGCGTGATGCGTGATGGCCGGGAGCGAGTTGCGTGATCCGATCATTGATCGGGGCTGGTGGCGGCTGATGGCGGTCCTTGATGCGCATGATGGTGGTGTTGGCGGTCGTGATGGCGGGGCGTGTCCTGTGGGGCCGGAGGGAGGGTCCCGGATAGTGTTCTGGAGGTGTCCTGGGGTGGGCCCGGAGAAGAGGGGTCGTGACATCACCCCCCCCTCAGCGCCGAGACCCTCCAAGGCGCGCGTAGCTGGTGGTTCGGACTGGGGTTCAACTGTGGAATCCGGCACCTGACCTGCCACGTATTGAAAAAAATTTTACCGTCAAGTTCAAACATGTCGCGTATGCCAAGCCATTCCCCGACACCCCCACAAACCAACGAGGTCGCGCCCCTCATGGCCTGGGAGGCCCGGGACGTGCGGTACCAAGCCCGCCAAGACCAGGAGCGCGTGGCGGTGCTCGTGCAGCAACATGAGTGGTTTCCGTGCCGCTCGCTTGTCGCTACTGACCTGCCTTTTTCAGAACAACACAACACCACTGCCCCGGAGGTGGGTCCCAGCCGGCTCCCGGAGTCTGTCCCCGGGGCGGGTTCCAGTTGCCCTGCGCCGACCTTCACATGCATGACTGTCCGTCCTCCCCGTCCGCAGCCCCCTCCCCGCCCCTCGATTCCGCCGCTCCGGAATGGCGGTAGGGACAGTTACAGTGGTCCCGGACGACCAGCGCATTGCGTGGGCAGACGCGTCGCAGGAGGTGTTCGAGGGGGTGCTGGAGAGGCCCCGGGGGTTGCCCGCGCACAACTGGTGCGTGAGCAATGGGCCAGTGAGTGGGTTCTTATCTCGGGTTTCCTGGCTAACTCCGGCATCACAGTGTCTGCATTGTGCCCGCCGGGTGGTACCGTGCGAGTTCGAGGTCCCGGTTCCTTCGTCCCGCCAAGACACGTCAGTATGCGAGGTGTGCTGCCTCAACCATGAGCGGTGCTCTGTCTCGGCGTTGTGGAGGGCGCGCTGCGTCGCGTGGGAGCAGGGGTGGCCGCTGGAGGGGGTCACCCGGAGGATGGGGGTCAAGGAGCGGGACTGGGTGGTGGAGCCGGTGGACGAGGAGGTGGAGCTGGAGGGGGAGGTGCCTGCAGCGCCCGTGCAGTTGTCCAGGTGGGGGGCCGGGGCCGGCCTGTGGTCCTCATTACTCGTCGGGTGACCTGGGCCGGGACTGGGAGTCACGAGGGTCGAGGGGGGCACCTTGACAAAGGGAAGAGGCGGGCGTCGCCCAGCCCCTTACCAGGTCCGTCCAAGAGGGCGCGCCTACCCATGGAGACCCCGTCCCCAGCTCCCCAGTCCCCAGCTCCGGCTTCCCCAGTGCGCCTCTCCTCAGCGATATTTTCCCCATTGTCGGGACGACCGCTGGACGTCGGAGTGGGGGCTCTGCAGGAGCGCCTCGAGCAGGCTGACCGGGAGCGGGAGGAGCAAGAGAAGGCGGCGAGGGAGGAGGTGGTGATCCGGAGGGGGCTGGAGGAGGACCGTGAGACCGCCCTCCAGGAGCTGGAGGAGGCGAGGGTAGCCCGGGGAGGAGCCGAGGCCCAGCTGGACGCTATGAGGGCCAGGCTGGAGCAGGGGGTGGGGATCCTGGCGCAAGGTCCCTCGAGTCCGGAGTTGGTTGAGGCCCTGCGCCGGGACGTGGTCATCAGGCGCATGGCCTCCCTGAGTGAGTGCCTCCCCTTCGTGGCTGGGTCGTACTAACGTTTCCAGGCTGGGCTCGGGAGCACCGCCTGCTCCTGGACGAGGCCGCCGCGGCGTTTGCATCTCTCCAAGAGAGGCTGCGGTCAGAGGGAGGGAACCCCGGGGTGGAGTGGGGCCTGGATTTGCTGGGGAGGTTGGTGGGTGCTCACCGCCGGAGGAACGTCCCGGCCCCGGGGTCGTGGTTCGAGCGTGTTCTGGACGAGGGCGAGCAGCTCTCATCCTGGGATCAGCTAGCCAAGGAGGTATGGCGGGAACACGGTCCGGAGGGGGTGGGGAGGATTTCTGGGGTTGGCCGAGGGGGAGGTCTGGCGAGGGGAGTTCCGGCTAGGGGCGGCATCCTTTCACGTTTTTCTTGTTGTTTCTTGTTTGTCTTGTCATCCTGGCTGCTACTGTAGAGTATGTAAAGTAGAAAAATGTATATACTTGGTTTCCCGGGGTAAAGGGTGGTGTAAGGGGCAAAAGAAGACTGAAAAACAGAAGGCACCTTGCCCAGGTTCTGGGACACCACTATGAAATGATACTAAAAGAGAGTAAGAAAGAAGACTGAAAAACAGAAGGCACCTTGCCCAGGTTCTGGGACACCACTATGAAATGATACTAAAAGAGAGTAAGATCTAGAAAGGGAAAGCAGAAAGTATACATGGGAGTTGAATCCCTACTGAGCCCAGAGGCGGGGGTTACGCCCACTACTGCCGTCTGTGAGTTCTGCGCCCGGGAGGGTCATCTCCCGAGTGCCGTTGTTGGAAGTCCCGGAGTTTGTCGAGGGCACCTTCGAGGTTTCGGCGTGGTTCCCAAGTGTCGTCTTCCAGGCCGTATCCCTTCCATCGTACGAGGAAGTGGGGTCGTCCACAAATGTTCTGGGAGTCGAGGATGTCTTCGACCTCGTAGTGGTATTCGTCCTCGACCTCGACCGGGGGAGGGGGCTCGGGGCGTTGTTCAGGGAAGGGATCCGGGGGGTGCCGTTCCAGTAGGCGGACATGGAATACCGGATGCAGACCTTTTAGCCCCAGGAGAAGCTCGATTTTGTAGGCGTGGGATGAGACCTTCTTCAATATTTTGAACGGGCCGAGGCGCTTGTGATCGAGTTTTGGGGAGGGCCAGCGGGTACGGAGGTGGCGTCGATCTAACCATACCTTTGTCCCGGGGGCCCAGTCGGGGGTGTCTTCCCGTTTCCGGTCAGCGTGTTTCGCATAGGCCTGGTTCGTGGTGTTGATCTCTTCCCGGAGAAACTCGTGAAGGGACTGGAGATCCTGGGCAACCTCGTGGGTGGCGTGCGATGGGATGTCCTGGAGCGAGAGTGTCAGTCGAGGGTGGTATCCCTTGTTGGCGAAAAAGGGCGATACCCCAGTGGCAGAGTGCGGCGTGTTGTTGTAAGTGAATTCGGCCAGGGGGAGCTCGGCACGCCAGTCATCCTGCAAGTAGTTGACGTACAGTCGGAGGTACTGCTCGAGAGACTGGTTGACCCTTTCAGTTTGGCCGTCAGTTTCGGGGTGGTAGGCGGTAGAGAGGTTAGTCTTTACTTCGAGTGCCTTACACAGGGAAGTCCAAAACTTGGACACGAAGAGGGGACCACGGTCAGAGACGATGTTGTCTGGGAGTCCATGTTTGGCAAAGACGTGCTCGAGGAACAGTGAGGCAAAGTCCAGGGTGGTGTCTGTGGTATGTCGTCTGGGAGTCCATGTTTGGCGAAGACGTGCTCGAGGAACAGCCGGGCGAAGTCCGGGGCGGTGTCCGTGGTGTGGCAGGGTAGGAAGATGCCCTGTTTGGTTAGCCTGCACACAACAACGAGAATGGCATCGAACCCTTCAGATTCCGGGAGTTTGACGATGTGGTCCAGGGATATGGAGGACCAGGGGCGTCGTCCGACTGGCAGGGGTTTCAGGAGTCCGTATGGTCAGTGTCGGGGGACCTTGGCCCGGAGGCAGGGTTCACATGATCGAATATAGCGGGTCACGTCCTTTTTCAACCCTGGCCAAAAGTAAGTCTGGGAGATCAGCTGGAGAGTCTTACGTATTCCAGGGTGTCCCCAGAGCTTGTGGTCGTGGTGTTGAAAAAGTAAGTCTGGGAGATCAGCTGGAGAGTCTTACGTATTCCAGGGTGTCCCCAGAGCTTGTGGTCGTGGTGTTGACGGAGGACATCGTAGTGGAGTCAGGCGTGATTTGGGACATAGATGCGGCCATCCTGGAGGAGGAGTTTTTCATCAGGGGACAGGGAGAAGGCGGGGTCCTGGTCGGTTCCATCGGGGGGGTTGCGGGGGTCGTGGTCAGTAAAGTACTTGTCTCGGGGGGCGCGGCGGATCTGGCTCAGGGTCCCTTCATTGTTTAAGATCAGTACGGCATTCAAATGTTCGGGAGGGATCACCACGCGATGATTGAACGCATTGCGTTCCGCCTCTTGTTTAAGATCAGTACGGCATTCAAATGTTCGGGAGGGATCACCACGCGATGATTGAACGCATTGCGTTCCGCCTCGAACGACTTCTTGGGATAGACGTCCGGACGACGGGTGAGGGCATCAGGTTTAGCTCCGAGTCGTCCCGGGCGGTACTGGATCGTGAAGTCATATTCCGAGAGGACCTCAGACCATTGGGCCTGCCGTCGACTAAGCTGTTTGGTCGTGGTGAAGTACTGCAGGTTGTTGTGATCCGAGTAGACCTGAATCCGGTGCTGGGCTCCCTTGAGGTAGGCTCACCATTGCTTGAAGGCTTCGACAATGGCGAGGAGCTCCTTGTTGTAGATGTCGTAGTTGAGCTCGGCGTCGATCATGGACCGGGTGTAGAAGGCAACTGGTCGGGGCTCCCCTCCATCAGGTTCCATCTGTGAGAGGATCTCGGCGATGGCGTAGTCGGAGGCGTCGCATTCCAGGATAATCGGGAGGGTCGGGTCGTAGTGCCGGAGTACGGGGGCGGTCGTGAAAGCCTCCTTGAGCAGGTTAAAGACACTCTGGCACTTACTGTCCCAGTTCCAGGCGACATCCTTGCACGTGAGCCGGTTGAGGGGTTTCGTGATACCGGAGTAGTTATCTATGAACCTCCAGTAGAAGTTAGCAAAACCCAGGAAAGATTGTACTTCCTTGACGTTCCGGGGCTGCGGCCAGTTGACGATGGCCTCGATCTTGTGGGGGTCCATGCGAACGCCGTTTGGGGATACGATGACGCCAAGATACTCAACCTCTTCCGTATGGAATGAACACTTCTCGGGCTTGGCATGGAGGTTGTGCTCCCGGAGGCGTTCGAGGACTTGCCGGACATGCTTCTGGTGGTCCTCCGGTGAGTCGGAATAAATGAGGATGTCGTCCAGATAGACGATCATGAAGACGTCGCTCATGTCGTGGAAGATGTCGTTCATGAAGTATTGGAACATGGCGGGGGAGTTAGTCATTCCGAAAGGCATCACAAGGTACTCAAACAGACCATACCGCGTGCGAAACGCGGTTTTCCACTCATGTCCTGGGGCGATGCGGACGTTGTTGTAACTGGAGCGGAGGTCGATCTTCGTGTAAACCTTGGCACTGCGGAGTCGATCGACCAGATCGCTGATGAGCGGGAGCGGGTAGCAGTTCTTCTTGGTGATCTTATTGAGTCCTTGATAGTTGACGCAGAGTCGGAGCGAGCCGTCCTTCTTCTTGGCGAATAGAACCGGGGCTCCAGTGGCGGAGGCAGAGGGTCGGATGAATCCCTTACCGAGCATTTCGTCAAGGTAGTCCTTGAGGGCCCGGAGTTCGACCTCCGACATGTTGTATACCTTGCCAAAAGGGGGGGTGGCTCCTTCCTCAAGGTCAATGGTGTGATCATAGGGGCGGTGAGGGGGGATCTCCTTGGCATCTCCTTCGGAGAATACGTCAGCGAACTCGTGATGATGGTGTGATCATAGGGGCGGTGAGGGGGGATCTCCTTGGCATCTCCTTCGGAGAATACGTCAGCGAACTCGTGATACTCCGGGGGAACTACTTCTCAGAGGATTTGCTCCTCAGTTTTCTTTTCTGGGGGATAGCGTCCCCTCGTAAGTGTTTTTCTGGGAGAGAGGGCGAGGTGTGTAGCTGAAACGTGGGAGTTCCATCCCTCATGAGGCGGGCGAAGGGGGCGGCCCCAATGATCCTGAGGGCGAGGTGTGTAGCTGAAACGTGGGAGTTCCATCCCTCATGAGGCGGGCGAAGGGGGCGGCCCCAATGATCCTAATGTCGAGTGCGCTCGGGTCGGTCGGGGTCACGGAAGCATCGGCCGGAGTGGGTGTGACGCGTGTCTGAGACGGGCAGGGGTAGTTCGGCCCTTTGTACTTGTTCCGAGGAATGTTTGGGGGTCGATCGGGGGCCTTGCGGTCTCGGACGGGCAGGGGTAGTTCGGCCCTTTGTACTTGTTCCGAGGAATGTTTGGGGGTCGATCGGGGGCCTTGCGGTCTCGGACGGGCGTGGGTGGTGCATGCGTGGGGGGCGCGGCAGTCGTCCCGGGGGTGTCGGATGTCGGGTTGTTTCCTAGGGCCCAGAGGTGCACGGCGGTCGAGGGGTGGTCTTTGGATCCTGGGAAGGTCATGGTGAGCGTCCTCCAATCGATGTCGGGGTTCGTGTCGCGCAGCCAGGGTAGTCCCAGCACCATCGGAGTCGATTCGTGAAGTCGCGTGACCAGGAAGTCGACGGTGAACTTGTAGTCATTGTCCAGGGTCACGCGTCCCGAGTGAGACCTCTGGATGGGGCTGGAGGAGGAGAGGGTGCCGTTGAGGCGTTGCAGGTGGAGGGGCTGGTTGAGGGAGTCGTGGGGGAGGTCGAGAGCGTCGCTGATGAAAACTCTGGTGGCTCCGCTGTCGATGAGGGCCGATATTGGTCCTGGGCGCTGTCCAGCCTGGCATTGATGATGAAGGATCAGGACAAACGGGACTGGAGTCCGGGGGGTGGTGGGTGTCAGGTTCCACTGAGTCGGGGGCCTTCCGGGAAAGCAACGCCCTTACGATGCGGACTTGACCTACGAATACTCGGGTGTCTGGAACTCCGAGGCTAGGGCTCCGGGGTTCAAGACGGGGACAGGGGTAATCCCGGGATAGGGGACTAGAGTCCGGAGGTTTTGGGTTGGAGGTAACTGGAGTTAGGGGGGGTCGAGTCGTGAACCGGAGGTTCTAAGACGAGACCAAGTTAGTAACTTAAGGGTCGCGAAGTGCGTACCAAAGCTTAGAGCACGCAAATACTAAGGCGTGCCAGTCGAAGCGTACCAAACAAGGCGTACCAGTCGAAGTGCGTACCAAAGCTTAGAGCACGCAAATACTAAGGCGTGCCAGTCGAAGCGTACCAAACAAGGCGTACCAGTCAAGCAGAGGGCACGCAATATCCAAAGTAACAGTGTATGCAATATCAAGACTAGCGAATACAACAAGGAACTACGCTATAAGTACTACGGGACCCGGTCTCGGGGTTCCGGGGTGTCTGGGATGGGCTCCGGGGGTCATTGAGTAGCGGCAGGGGCTGTATACCGGGATCGCGCGTGTGGGGCGCGCGATCAATTGGCGCGGAGGGAGCTATGATGCGTGATGCGTGATAGCCGGAAATGGGCCGCGTGATCCGGTCGTTGATCGGGGCTGGTGGCGGCTGATGGCGGTCCTTGATGCGCGTGATGGCGGTGTCGGCGGTCGTGATGGCGGGGCGTGTCCTGTGGGGTCCGAGGGAGGGTCCCGGATGGTGTTCCGGGGGTGTCCTGGGGT
Organism: Macrolepiota albuminosa; assembly: GCA_027475525.1. Taxonomy (NCBI): domain Eukaryota; kingdom Fungi; phylum Basidiomycota; class Agaricomycetes; order Agaricales; family Agaricaceae; genus Macrolepiota; species Macrolepiota albuminosa. Next base: position 36,249 of record JAMWFC010000056.1, on the reverse strand, counting down.
GGGCCCGGAGGGGAGGGGTCGTGACATCACCCCCCCCTCAGCGCCGAGACCCTCCAAGGCGCGCGTAGCCGGTGGTTCGGACCAGGGGTCAACCGTGGGATCCGGCACCTGACCTGCCACGTATCGAAAAAAATTTTACCGTCAAGTTCAACCATGTTGCGTACGCCAACGCATTCCCCGACGCCCCCGCAAACGAACGAGGTCGCGCCCCTCATGGCGTGGGAAGCCCGGGACGTGCGTTACCGGGCTCGTCTTGACCGGGAGCGTGTGGCGGCGCTTGTCGAGCAATGTGAGTACTCCCGCGCCGCCCCTTTACCCCACTGACCTTTCCTTTTCAGAACAACGCAACATTCCGGCCCCGGAGGCGGGTCCCAGCTGACTTCCGGAGTCTATTCCCGAGGCTGGCCCCAGCGTTCTCCCGGAGCTCCGCCCCAGTCGTGAAGAGGCGGGCGTCGCCTAGTCCCTCCCCAAGGCCTTCTAAGAGGGCGCGTCTGTCTGCGGAAACCCCGCCCCCGACTCCCCCAGCACGCCTCTCCCCAGCGGCGTTCTCTCCCCTGTCCAGGCGACCGCTGGACGTTGAAGTGAGGGCTCTGCAGGAGCGCCTCGAGCAGGCCGACCGGGAGCGGGGGGAGCGCGAGGAGGGGGCGAGGGAGGAGGCTGGAGGAGGACCGCGAGATGGCCCTCCGGGAGCTGGAGGAGGCGAGGGTGGCCCGAGGGGGAGCTGAGGCTCAGCTGGACGCCATGAGGGCCAGGCTGGGGCAGGGGGTTGGGCTCCCGGAGCGAGGTCCCTCGAGCCCAGGGTTGGTCGAGGCCTTGCGCTGGGACGTGGTCATTGGGCGCATGGCCTCCTTGAGTGAGTGTCCCCCCTTTCATGCCTAGGTCGTACTAATATTTCCAGGCTGGGCTCGGGAGCACCGTCTGCTCCTCAACGGGGCCGCCGCGGCACTCGCGTCTCTCCAAGAGGGGCTACAGTCGGAGGCGGGGAGCCCCGGGGTGGAGCGGGGTCTAGATTTGCTGGGGAGGCTGGTGGGCGCGCACCGCCGGAGGAACGTCCCGGCCCCAGGATTGTGGTTTGAGCGCATTTTGGACGAGGGCGAGCAGCTCCCGTCTTGGGAGCAGCTGGCCGAGGAGGTGTTGCGAGAGCACGGTCCAGAGGGGGTGGGGGAGGATTTCCGGGGTTGGCCGAGGGGAGGGGGGGTGAGGGTGATTCGGGGCCCCAGATCTAGGGGCCTCCGTTTTCTTGCCATTTGCCGGTTTCCTGGTCCGTAGCTGTAACTATAATGTATCTCCCAGAAAATGTATATATTCGGCCATTGTACTCGAAATGTAAGTAAAGTGGTAGGAAAAACGAGAAAGTGTACCTTGCCCAGAATCCGGGGCGTTACTGTGAAGAAAGTACTAAAAGAGAGTAAGATCTAGAAAGGGAAAGCAGAAAGTATACATGGGAGTTGAATCCCTACTGAGCCCAGAAAGTACTAAAAGAGAGTAAGATCTAGAAAGGGAAAGCAGAAAGTATACATGGGAGTTGAATCCCTACTGAGCCCAGAGGCGGGGGTTACGCCCACTACTGCCGTCTGTGAGTCCTGCGCCCGGGAGGGTCATCTCCCGAGTGCCGTTGTTAGAAGTCCCGGAGTTTGTCGAGGGCGCCTTCGAGGTTTTTGCATGGTTCCCAGGTGTCATCTTCCGGGCCATATCCCTTCCACCGTACGAGGAAGTGGGGTCGTCCACGAATGTTCCGGGAGTCAAGGATGTCTTCAACTTCGTAGTGGTACTCGTCCTCGACCTCGACCGGGGGAGGGGGCTCGGGGCGCCGTTCGGGGAAAGGATCCGGGGGGTGTCGTTCCAGGAGGCGGACGTGGAATACCGGGTGCAGACCTTTTAGTCCCAGGGGGAGCTCGATCTTGTAGGCGTGGGATGAGACCTTCTTCAATATTTTGAACGGGCCGAGACGCTTGTGATCGAGTTTTGGGGAGGGCCGGCGGGTGCGGAGGTGTTGCCGATCTAACCATACCTTTGTCCCGGGGGCCCAGTCGGGGGTGTCTTCCCGTTTCCGGTCGGCGTGTTTCACGTAGGCCCGGTTCGCGGTGTCGATCTCTTCCCGGAGAAACTCGTGAAGGGATTGGAGATCCCGGGCGACCTCGTGGGCGGCGTGCGACGGGATGTCCCAGAGCGAGAGTGTCAGTCGAGGGTGGTATCCCTTGTTGGCAAAGAAAGGGGATACCCCGGTGGCAGAGTGCGGCGTGTTGTTGTAGGTGAACTCGGCCAGGGGGAGCTCGGCGCGCTAGTCGTCCTGCAAGTAGTTGACGTACAGTCGGAGGTACTGCTCGAGAGACTGGTTGACCCTTTCAGTTTGGCTGTCGGTTTCGGGGTGGTAGGCGGTAGAGAGGTTAGTCTTTACTTCAAGTGCCTTACACAGGGAAGTCCAAAACTTGGACACGAAGAGAGGGCCACGGTCGGAGACGATGTCATCCGGGAGTCCGTGTTTGGCAAAGACGTGCTCGAGGAACAGTCGGGCGAAGTCTGGGGCGGTGTCCGTGGTGTGGCAGGGTAGGAAGATGCCCTGTTTGGTTAGCCTGCACACAACGACGAGAATGGCATCGAACCCTTCAGATTCCGGGAGTTCGACGATGTGGTCCAGGGATATGGAGGACCAGGGGCGTCGTCCGACTGGCAGGGGTTTCAGGAGTCCGTATGGTCGGTGTCGGGGGACCTTGGCCTGGAGGCAGGGTTCACATGATCGAATGTAGCGGGTCACGTCCTTCTTCAACCCTGGCCAAAAGTAAGTCTGGGAGATCAGAGGCAGGGTTCACATGATCGAATGTAGCGGGTCACGTCCTTCTTCAACCCTGGCCAAAAGTAAGTCTGGGAGATCAGCTGGAGAGTCTTACGTATTCCAGGGTGTCCCCAGAGCTTGTGGTCGTGGTGTTGACGGAGGACATCGTAGTGGAGTCAGGCGTGATTTGGGACATAGATGCGGCCATCCCGGAGGAGGAGTTTTTCGTCGGGGGACAGGGAGAAGGCGGGGTCCCGGTCGGTTTCGTCGGAAGAGTTTCGGGGGTCGTGATCGGTGAAGTACTTGTCTCGGGGAGCGCGGCGGATCTGGTTCAGGGTTCCTTCGTTGTTTAAGATCAGTATGGCATTCAGATGTTTGGGAGGGATCACCATGCAATGATTGAACGCATTGCGTTCCGCCTCGAACAACTTCTTGGGATAGACATCTGGTCGACGGGTGAGGACGTCGGGTTTAGCTCCGAGTTGTCCCGGGTGGTACTGAATCGTGAAGTCGTATTCCGAGAGGATCTCGGACCATCGGGCCTGCTGTCGACTGAGTTGCTTGGTCGTGGTGAAATACTGCAGGTTATTATGATCCGAATAGACCTGGATCCGGTGCCGGGCTCCCTCGAGGTAGGCCCGCCATTGCTTGAAGGCTTCGACGATGGCGAGGAGTTCCTTGTCGTAAATGTCATAGTTGAGTTCGGCGTCGATCATGGACCGGGTGTAGAAAGCGACTGGCCGGGGCTCCCCACCATCGGGCTCCATCTGTGAGAGGATCCCGGCGATGGCGTAGTCGGACGCGTCACATTCCAGGATGATCGGGAGGGCCGGGTCGGCTCCATCTGTGAGAGGATCCCGGCGATGGCGTAGTCGGACGCGTCACATTCCAGGATGATCGGGAGGGCCGGGTCGTAGTGCCAGAGTACCGGGGCGACTGTGAAAGCCTCCTTGAGCAGGTTAAAGACGCTCTGGCACTTACTGTCCCAGTTCCAGGCGATGTCCTTACGCGTGAGCCGGTTGAGGGGTTTCGTGATCCCGGAGTAGTTGTCTATAAACCTCCGGTAGAAGTTAGCAAAACCCAGGAAGGACTGTACTTCCTTGACGTTCCGGGGCTGCGGCCAGTTGACGATGGCCTCGACCTTGTGGGGGTCCATGCGAACGCCATTCGGGGATACTATGACGCCAAGATACTCAACCTCTTCCGTATGGAATGAACACTTCTCGGGCTTGGCATGGAGGTTGTGCTCCCGGAGGCGCTCGAGGACTTGCCAGACATGCTTCTGGTGGTCCTCCGGTGAGTCGGAATAAATGAGGATGTCGTCCAGGTAGACGATCATGAAGACGTCGCTCATGTCGTGGAAGATGTCGTTCATGAAGTATTGGAACGTGGCGGGGGAGTTAGTCATTCCAAAAGGCATCACAAGGTACTCAAACAGACCATACCGCGTGCAGAACGCGGTTTTCCACTCGTGTCCCGGGGCGATGCGGACGTTGTTGTAACCGGAGCGGAGGTCGATCTTCGTATAAACCTTGGCACTGCGGAGTCGATCGACCAGATCGCCAATGAGCGGGAGCGGGTAGTGGTTCTTCTTGGTGATCTTATTGAGTCCCCGGTAGTCGACACAGAGTCGGAGCGAGCCGTCCTTCTTCTTGGCGAATAGAACCGGGGCTCCGGCGGCAGAGGCGGAGGGTCGGATGAATCCCTTACCAAGCATTTCGTCGAGGTAGTCCTTGAGGGCCCGGAGTTCGACCTCCGACATGTTGTAGACCTTGCCGAAAGGGGGGGTGGCTCCTTTCTCGAGGTCGATGGTGTGATCATAGGGGCGGTGAGGGGGGATCTCCTTGGCGTCTCCTTCGGAGAATACGTCAGCGAACTGAGGTCGATGGTGTGATCATAGGGGCGGTGAGGGGGGATCTCCTTGGCGTCTCCTTCGGAGAATACGTCAGCGAACTCGTGATACTCTGGGGGAACTACTTCTCGGAGGATTTGCTCCTCAGTTTTCTGTTCCGGGGGAATAGCGTCCCCTCGTAGGTGTTCTTCCGGGAGAGAAGGCGAGGTGTGCAGCTGAAACGTGGGAGTTCCCTCCCTCATGAGGCGGGCGAAGGGGGCGGCCCCAATGATCCTAATGTCGAGTGCGCTCGGGTCAATCGGGGTTGCGGAAGCATTGGCCGGAGCGGGTGTGACGCGTGTCTGAGACCGGCAGGGGTAGTTCGGCCCTTTGTACTTGTTCCGAGGAATGTTCGGGGGTGAGCGGGTGTGACGCGTGTCTGAGACCGGCAGGGGTAGTTCGGCCCTTTGTACTTGTTCCGAGGAATGTTCGGGGGTTGATCGGGGGCCTTGCGGTCTCAGACGGGCATGGGGGGCGCGGCAGTCGTCCCGGGGTTGTCGGGCGTCGGGTTGTTTCCTAGGGCCCGGAGGTGCACGGTGGTCGAGGGGTGGTCTTCGGGTCCCGGGAAGGTCATGGTGAGCGTTCTCCAATCGATGTCGGGGTTCGTGTTGCGTAGCCAGGGTAGTCCCAGCACCATCGGGGTCGATTTGTGAAGTCGCGTGACCAGGAAGTTGGAGGTGAACTGGTAGTCGTTGTCAAGGGTCACGCGCCCCGAGTGAGACCTCTGGATGGGGCCGGAGGAGGAGGGGGTGCCGTCGAGGCACTGCAGGCGGAGGGGTTGGTCGAGGGAGTCGTGGGGGAGGTCGAGAGCGTCGCTGATGAAAACTCCGGTGGCTCCACTGTCAATGAGGGCCGATACCGGTCCTGGGGCGCCGTCCAACCTGGCATTGATGACAAAGGATCGGGACGAACGAGACTGGAGTCCGGGGGGTGGTGGAGGCTCGTCCGGGGGGTCCTTCGGGGTTGGATTTGGGGAGTGGGGATGTCGAAGGGGAGTTGCTGGTCGTCGGGGGTCGGGTCCCGGGTCAGGCAAAGGGTGAGGTGTCGCCAATTTGGGGGATGTCGAAGGGGAGTTGCTGGTCGTCGGGGGTCGGGTCCCGGGTCAGGCAAAGGGTGAGGTGTCGCCAATCGATGCGGGGGTTAGTGTCCCGGAGCCACGGGAGCCCTAAGACCAGGGGTGCGGAAGGGTGGAGTTTTGTTATCAGCATCCGGAGGTTGTGAGTCTGTCCGTTGGCAAAGGTAACGGGCATACGCACGAAGTGGGTGATGTCCCCCGCCGTGGAGGCATCTCTGTTGAAGAGGCAGAGCCGTACCGGGACCGGGAGTCGCTGGGCGGGTTCCGGGGCGAAGGTAGACCATGTTTCATCGACGAAGTTGTCAGTGGCGCCGCTGTCGACGAGGGTGTTGAGGGGGTTCCGGAGGGGGTGAGGCGGGTTTTGAGGAGGAGAGAGTGCGAAGAGTGGGAGGGTAGATAAGCAGTGAGGGTGTTCTGTACGAGTGTTGTAGAGCAAAGATGTGAGACCGGGGCAGAGAAGACGTCGGGGTCGATTCCGCGATTTAGGGCGTCTTCCGGGTCTAAATCGCGCAAAGATGTGAGACCGGGGCAGAGAAGACGTCGGGGTCGATTCCGCGATTTAGGGCGTCTTCCGGGTCTAAATCGCTGGGTCGTTTTCCGAATACTCGTAGGTGGCGTCCTCCCCTTCGAAGGTTCAGGTGGCACGTCCCATGACCTGTCATTTGGGGCACTCGGAGATGAAATGGTCTTTCTCACCACAGAGTATGCAGACATCCTCCCTTCTCCGTCGTTCCTGCACATCCATCGGGACTTCGATCCAGGGCCGTCTCTTCTTTTGAAGCCGGTTGGCCCGGAGGGCCTCTTCGTCCCGTTCGTCGTCGAAGTCAAAGTCTTCGGGGTCTTCCGGGGGTTCCTCGAGGCTTGGCGCGTCGCCCGGGTCGTGGGCGGCCACGGCGGCGTTGAGTTGGGCCTGGGGGCGGGCGCCGCTGCCGGGGTTAGTATTGGGCGGGCCGCGACTCACTGGGGGTCGGCCACCAGGGAACGTGGGGGGGCCAGGGTTGCGACCTTGGGGGTTGGGGGTTTCGCTGGAAGGCCAAGGGGGTCCTCCTCTAGGGTTCCATGGGGGTCGGGAATTCGAATACTCGCTGCGGTCTTCCCAGTAGCGCTGGTCGATCTGCATGACGAGGGCCTTGTACCCATCGTAGGAGGGTTGCTTCGGGGCAAGTCGGAGGACGTCCTTAATGCGTTGTGGCAGGGCGCGGCGGAGGGCGTACCAGAGGGCGCTGTAGTTCCAACCTGTTTCGTAAGCTTCCTTCTCATGCGTTGTGGCAGGGCGCGGCGGAGGGCGTACCAGAGGGCGCTGTAGTTCCAACCTGTTTCGTAAGCTTCCTTCTCAAAACGTACGATAAAGGTGGTGAAACGTTCTTCCGAGCGCATCCGGAGATTGAAGAGGTTGTCCTCGGCCTCGGCCACGGTGTCGTAGATTCCGAACTTCCCGGAGAACTCGTCGACGAAGGCTTGCCAGCGAGTGAGTGCCGGGTTGTTGGGGTCGAACTGGATGAGGGCCGTGTAGTGATCGAAGGCGATCCCCTGGAGGTACAATGCGGCAAAGGCCACCCGGGAGCTGTCAACCTGAAACGTGAGCGGCTTTGCCTGAAATGTATTGAGACACTGAGTGAGGAAGGTACGCCATTTTCGGGGGTCCCGGCCCGTGAAAGCGTCGGGCTTTTGGATGTCCAATCGTCCTTCGCGGGCGAGGGCGTCGCGAGCGTCGTCCGGTCCGGCAGCGTTACGGGGAGGAGGGCCAGCATTGTAATAATAGTAGTAATGATTACCCCCCCCTCCTTGAGGAGGAAAAGCACCAAGGGCGGAGCCCCACCCGCCGGGAGGTCCTCCTCCGGGTGGCTCACCTGGGGGTCCACGCCCAGGAGGCCCGTTGTCCCAAGGGGGTTCGTTCCTGCCAGGAGGGGGCCCGGTCTCCACGCCGGGAGTGGCGGAGGTGGAGGGCCTGGGGGTCGTCCTCGAGGTTCAGCTGGGGGTGGCGGAGGCCGGGTCTCCACGCCGGGAGTGGCGGAGGTGGAGGGCCTGGGGGTCGTCCTCGAGGTTCAGCTGGGGGTGGCGGAGGTGGTCGGGGAGGGTTCGGCGGTGTCGGGTCGGGCGGAGGGGGGTTAGGTGCTGGGTCGGGTGCCGGGTTGCGCGGGGGACGTTCAATCCGGGAGGGTCGGGCTTGCATCGGGGGTCGCGGGGGGTTCCGTAGGTCGAAGTGGGGTGGCGGATCGCAGCGGAAGTTGCGTTCCAGAAGGGCCAGGGCGGACATGGGGGGTGGTGCTGGTGCCGGGGCGGGCGCGGGCGATCGCGGCGGAAGTTGCGTTCTGGGAGGGCCGGGGCGGACGTGGGGGGTGGTGCTGGTGCCGGGGCGGGCGCGGGCGCGGGACGTTGTTCGTTGTTGTCGCGCGTGAGCTCGTCAATGTAGCATAGCGTGTCGTCCGTACTAGGGGTGTCCACCCGGGCTCTACCGGGGTTTGTCGGGGGCGGGGGTTGGGTGTTGTCCATTCGCGGGAGGGGTTCCAGGGGTCTCTGGAGCTGCCCCCAGGTCTCGAAGGTACTAGGAACGGAAGGGCGTTGTCCATTCGCGGGAGGGGTTCCAGGGGTCTCTGGGGCTGCCCCCAGGTCTCGAAGGTACTAGGAACGGAATTAGCCCTGCGACGAGTTGACAAGCCTACCGTGCAGGCAGCGGGTTGGTCGAAAAGGCCTCCAGTTGGGTTGAGGGACCGTAATATGGCTGAGGCGTTCTGCCGTTCTTCCCGTTGTCGTTGTTCCGGAGTGGAGACCGTGGGGGCTGCCGGGGCTGCTGGGGCCGGTTCCGGAGGTTCCCGTCGAATGTGAATCGAGCGACCTGGGTCCGCGGGGTCGTTGAGGGGCCGAGGGGAGGGGGACGCGTGGACTTCGTCGAGCAGTTGCTGTAATTCTTCCCGGAGGATCGTATTGCGCCTATACTTTACCATGGTTTGCTCCGGGAGTTCCCCCGCGTGAGGCAATCCCCGAATTCGACCAGGCAGTGAGCCCATTCCTCCGGAGTGCCTTCAAAGTTGTCGTGTCCGAATTCCACGAGCAATCCCCGAATTCGACCAGGCAGTGAGCCCATTCCTCCGGAGTGCCTTCAAAGTTGTCGTGTCCGAATTCCACGAGCAGCGTCCTTGTCCGTTGCGCGAAGTTCTCTGGCGAGATCCTGAGGGAGCGGAGTACCTCGTCCCGTTGCCGTTCATACTCCTCGAGGCGTCGTCGTCCCATTGGCGAGGGAGGGGTTCGAGCGGGTGGAGCGGCGGCCGGGTAATGACGAGGGGGGTAGTCGGGGTAGGGGGGTCCTCGGGGTTCTCGGGGTTGGGGGACGGGGCGCTGGTAACCGTAGTAGGGGGTGGGTGCAAAGGGGCCCTCGCTGGGGGGAATCGGGCGAGGTCCGCTGGGTACAGGTGGGGTCTCCGGCAGGCCCCCGGGGATGCTCCGGTACGAGGGGACCTCCACAGGTCGCGCCATGGCTAAATTGGGCGGAGGGGCCCAGCTGGCTGAGGGCCCCAGGTCGTAGAGGGACGGGTCGGGGGCCCAGTGGCGGTGGAGATATGGAGGTTCGTACGGGAGAGGTGGATAGACGGGGCGGGGGGTCTGCGCGGAGTAGTGCTCGGGTACCAGGCGTCCGTAAGGGTCGGTCTGGTACCCGGTGGGGTAGTAAGTGTGAGTGTCTGCGCGGAGTAGTGCTCGGGTACCAGGCGTCCGTAAGGGTCGGTCTGGTACCCGGTGGGGTAGTAAGTGTGAGTGTTATCACCTCTGCTTGAGCACACCGGGACCCTGCCGGGACTCCTCACAAACCCGTATGCCAGGTGCTGGAGACGGTGTTGTACTGCGTATATGTCCAGCACATCCAACCACAGTTGGCGTCATCACTGAACGTCTTTACCGTCCTGCTATCTTAGACCAATTGGAGCAGTTCCTCACGCTCATGCCTACTGGCAGCTTTCCCCACAAGAACGGCAACACTATGACCCTGGTATGCAGGTACCGAATTCTTCTCGACGCTTCTGAGAAATGGATGGTCGCCGTCGACCCATCCATAGTTACTGTACGCCTCCCCTTAGCGCAGGTCGTGAGTAATACTCATGCGTTGTGCAGGAGCCGGTTACAGATACCGCTCTGAGTCTGGCCAGCCTACTCCGTGAAATGGGAACTTTGGTTAGTTTTTATTTCTTTCTAACCTGAGGTTGTTAACTCCATGCCGTCTCTAAGAGTCTCTCCTGGCTCCCCCTTCCCCCTCTCATCGACCTTGATGCACGTCGGGCAATATTAGAATGCACGGCCTTTCCTTACCCCTTGTTTGAGTCCCGCCTGGATGAGGACGGGTGGTACTCTTCCCCCAACCCCCCTGCCGCTCCTCCAGGCACTCCTCATGCTCCTCGCCCAGGTGCTCCTCCCGCACCTCCTCCTAGCGTTCCCATTCCTCCCATTCCCTCTGCTAACGCGCCACCTCCAGGCGCTCCTCCCACCTGCAGGCGCCCTAAAGATCAAGTGAAAGGTCCACATCGACGGTCTGCATCTTTAGGGTAGTTCAATTAGGTGTAGTTGTAGTCTGATCGCCTGTTCCCTGTGTACTAGTACCGCTTGTTTATTTATTCTTTTCTGGTTTTCGGGTTGCCTAAGTCTGATCCCAAGGAGCGCTAACAGTTAGTGCCTTGCGTTTCATATAAGTTTATTGCTCCTCATCTTCATCCAGAGTGTTCTCATCATCGTCCACCAACTCAGTCTCTTCCAGCTCTCGAAGCTTGGCAGTGTCAATGTCCAGCGCCGGCAAAGGTAGTGGAATATGTTCACGTGCTAAATAGGGAATGAGTCGGAACGCCGCTACCGGTTGATGCAAAACTGAGCCGTCCAACTTGCAGAGTACGTAGGCACCTCCCTTATTGCGGGAAACTACTATGAGGGGTCCTAGGTATCAGGGTCGCATCTTTTTGTTGTGGGTGACTTCGATTTTCGAGTTGCTCATTAGTACTAAGGTGCCAGCTGTAAAGTTGTAGTCTCGGATAGTAGCACTATGCTCGCTTTCAAATCATAATGCGGCCTGTCGTCTAGCTTGAAATACCACCTCGTGTAGGCGCTCTAGATCCTCCATGTGTCATTGTAAGTCAATGGCGCACCTAGCGATAAGATCAGTAGAGGACAGGATTGAGTTAGGTGGAGGTTGTAAGTACGTTGCCTCCACAACGTCCGCTGGAAGCAGGGGATGGGTGCCAGTCGCCGCGTAGTAGGGAGAACAGCCCATCCTCTTCCATACGGTAACTCGTTCAGACCAAAAGACCAAATAAGTCACTTCACTCCAGCGACTTTTGTCGCCGTCTACTGCCTTAAATAGTGCCTGTCATACATCAAAATGTGGCCTTTCCACTATACCGTTAGCATGTTTATTGTATCCTGAGACTCGAATATGCTGTATGTTGTATTTCTTAGCGAGGTAGGTAAGCGCCTTAACTATTGGCGCTCCATTGTCTGTAACAATCTCGTGAAGGGCTCTCCACCTGCAAATAACATCTTCGAAGAGCCACTTAGCTATAGCATCGGTATTTTCCTGTTGGAGCATACGAAACTCCGGCCAATGTACCAAAGAGCACCTTCCTTGGATAATGTACTTGTAGCGCCCTGACTTGGGCATGTGCATAGTGTCGATATATATCTTTCTGAACAAGGGTGCTGGAGTCACTACAGTTGGGGGAATAAGAACTTGGTGTGTCTGTTGGATTTGGCAGAGATGACAAGTGCAAATATACCATGCGATATCGGCGCTAACTTGAGGCCACCAAAAACATTCCAATAAATTTGCTTGCGTCGCGTAGAGTCCTCAATGTCTCAAGTCGTCGTGCATGGCGTGCAAAATCCTAATATGGCCCTCTGGTTTGATTACCAATTTGTGAGCGCCAGCCCTATTTCATTGCCAAAGCCGGTTCTCAACCATAAAGAAAGTCGTTGCGTATCAAATGAAGGTGGCGTATTCCGTATCTGTAAGGTCTGATGGTCGGCGCAAATCCAGTAACCACTTCCTAACCTGATCAACTTGTTGGTCTTCTGACTTAGCCTTGGCGCTACAAGGTACCGCCGAATATGGGAGGTTGCGACTATCTTCCCGTAAGGGTCTGGGTTCCTTGACTATCTTTAGATCATTAGATGGCTTAGCAACGTTATAGATACTGGCCGTGTAAAAAGTTGATGGAGCCTGATACGGTTTAGGTCGATACAGAATGATAGGGTGTAGCCAGGTCAAGACATGTTGGTCTTTGCGAAGGGCCGAAATAGGCAATTGAATAATATGTATGAAACTGTGCAACCGGTCAATCCAGTCGTCAAATACGTCGTTATCGTTTTCATCCAGCGCTTCGTCCTCTGGCTGCCTAGGTCACCTAGATAGTCCATCAGGTCCGTAAAACGCACTCTTGACATGCACAAGCTCGAAGTAGAACATTAGTATCACTACTACCCAGTGATTCATGCTAGCCGAAGGTTGAATGTCTGGATTCTAGAGCATTCCTTTGATGTAGCGTGCGTCAACTTTGACAATCAGGTTTCAAACCCCAATAAGATACATGCATAGCGCCTGAAACATTCGAAACAATCCGTATAATTCCAGTTTGGGCTGACTATAGCGCGACTCTCTGTCGTTAAGGGTAATTGATCCGAAGCGATTGTAGCGTCTGATTTTTCAATTCACGCTATCACATTGACATAAAAAGAAGCCAACCACAATGTAAGAGATGTCAACAGCAAGTATAACGGGATCGGACGTAGTATAGTCAATGGGTACCAATGGCTTCGCTTCCTGCAGCGCCTTCACTAAATTTTTTTGGGCGTTAATTTGGTCAGGTCCAAATTTGAAGGGGACCCCAGAATGAGTTAAGCAATTAAGCGCGTGTGCTCGATGTGAAAAATGGTGTATGAACATGCGCAGCACGCCCACCGTGCCTAGAAACGCACGAACTTCCGAGAGGTTATGGCAGACTCCCCACTTTTCCAGAAGCGCTAATCAGCTCTCCTCCAGGATCCTGCCCTCTGGTGTGCAAACGTGCGCAAAGAACCAACTTGTGTCCTGAGAACGTTCTGCCACAATACTTCATGCGCTGGAGCACCCGGTTAACCAATTGGAAGAAGTCCCATAGTGCCATGCGGATATTGGGATTTTCTGGGTGCACTTCAGGCTTGCTATCTACAAGGCGCCAATCTTTTGGGCCCTTAATGCCTACATTGTCGATAAAGCTAAGCACATGGTGGGGTATTTCAGGTTGTAGAATAAACGTAATGTCGTCGTGGAATATGGGTACCAAATTAGTCCATCCCATGGGAAGTGTAACCAGTCGTAGCGCTCTGAATGGCGTTTGAAATGTCGTTAAGTCGCGAGAGGAAGGGTGAATCAAGCGCTCGTTATAGCCAACGTACAGATCCAGGGTAGCGCCACATATTCTTCCCGCAAACAATTCAGCAACGTGATCGGGGAAGGGCGGTACCCCTGAATGACAAATCGTGACTTTGTTTAGCAGCTCCAAACTGTGAACTATATGTAGCTTTCCATTTTTCTTCAGTATACAAAACCATTGTGATCGGTAGGCCGAATTGGAAGGCTCGTAAACTCCTGCTGCTATTTTGGAATAAATAATTTGGCAAACTTTGGCTTCAATACCTGGTGGTATAGGTCAGTTATGCTCGGTCCAAGGTATGTGAAGTATTGTCGGTATAACCACTGGTGGAAAGAAGTCAGTTCTAAGTTTACCACGTTCGGAATCCTCCCAAGCAAATGCTTCGTTTTGCTTTTGCATAATGTCGGTCAATACATCTAGTTCCGCCATTGATAGAAAGCCTGTATTGTGGGCACTAAGGAATAGCACCCGTCGTTCTTCTGTAAATTGTCCAGTAGGCTCGAAGGGTGGCGGGTTCGGATTAAGCTCGGGAAGGGTTGCTAACAGGTCTCCAATGATCTTTCTCTCGATGCAAAATTCTTCAGGTATGCTGCTTGCTACCGGTTTTGTTTTAAGCGCTACTGGTTTGTACTTCTTTTTAACCTGAACCCCTTTGCGCTTAGGGGTACTGTTGTTAGCAAACATATTATAAATGGAACTCTGGTTTCTTTCTTTTTAACCTGAACCCCTTTGCGCTTAGGGGTACTGTTGTTAGCAAACATATTATAAATGGAACTCTGGTTTCTAGCAAAACCGGATATCAAAGGTTCTTTAGAATCAGGGGTAGAAACGAAATAAGTGTCTGTCGAAAGATTTTCAGTAATATCGGATGCAGTGAGGTATAAGTAGGATAAAGCTTTGCTAGTAAGCGATGTAGAAGTGTTCAAGATTTCAGGGGCTAAAGGGGTATGTGATATAAAGGTTACTTGCCTAGTCTGATGATTATAGTCCAAGATAAGCGCTTTATCTCCATGTTCCTCATCACTCATCTCCTTGATGGTACCAGAAAACACTTGCAAGGTTTGTCGCTAACATAAGGTCACTTTCTCAGTCCCGGCTTCTGGAATCTTTCTCGAGGAAATGTCGGTACCGTTCTCCTGACTCCAGAATTGGGGTCGCCAATAGTTAGCGTTGTTTCATCCTCGGACATTGTTTTGACTACTGATCGCGCTAGCACATCGAAGGGTCTTCCTAATAATAAATCGTAGGCCGGCAATCTAAGTATGTGAATTTGCAGATAGAACGTAAGATCGCCAATAGCACATAGCACGTTCCGAGCCATCCCCAAGGATTGATCAATTGTGCCGTTAGCACTCTGCATGTTAAGAATGATTGTTGGATCATAAATGATGCCCAGCTCGTTAATGACGTCGGCAGCCATTGAAATAATTTGTGATCCGCTGTCCACAATAGACTCTATTTCGCTTTTCCCATCAACTGTCAGCATAATTGAGCAAATCGCGTGAGAGTCTTGGGCTGCAGTTAAGATGGCGGGATCATTGCTAGATCTTAGCGATTTGAGGTAGGTTTCGACCAGGTTGACGGATGTGGCTTCTTTAGGTGGTGCGACCTCTTCCTTGGTTTCTGGAGCTATCATCTCGGTTATATATGCGAAACCAGGCAGCACGTTGTCGCATTTGTCCACCGTCGCTACATTGTTAGCTACGTTTTGTCGAGGGGTAACCGCGGTACACATCTGGTTCCTGACGTCTGGCGCCACGCTGCATAACTCTCCTACCGATAGCATAACCTGACTTTGCATGATGCGATCAAAAACTAACTTAGACTTTTTCAGATCATATATAGGCGCTGTGGGTTGATATCCCCCTGTAGGTTTATCTGGCGCTCCGAAGTTACGATTAAGGGGCGGGGTGTAGTTGCCCCCGAGACCAGCGTAAGGATGTAGCGGTGGCTCCGGAACGGCCGGCGCCTTGGTTGCTTTGGGTACTTCATCGTTAGTGCTAGAGGTTGAGGCTGGTGCTGGGGTGGGGCCTGTCGTCATGCCCAACGGTCTATAATCTTTCAAAGGCTGCTTGCCCTTTTTGATTTCTACCCCATCGAAGACCTGATTCTTTAGCGACTTCAGTTCCTTCTCTAGCGTTTCAATTCTCTCCTCGCAGGACAGAGTAGGTCAGTCACTGATAGCGTTTAGCTGGAGTACTTTGTGAATTAGTGCTTGTTGAGGAGTTGCCTTGGCTTCTGTTGTCACCGTGCTATTCAGGTTGCCTGTTGCTAAGTTCCCGGGGTTCTGACGGTGCCACTCGTCAATGCGTCCCTGGAACGTCTTATGTTCAGGATAAAGGGGAATGTTAGCGCCCGAAGGTAAGACTAGTTTCCTGTCCATTCCACGGCGTGCCTTCCTGTAACCTGAGTTACAAGGTAGAACTATCTTGTGTGTATCCCACAGTGCTAAATCAGACCGCAGTATCAGATTTGACTAGTACTTAGAGTGAAAACAAGATGTTGGCTTATGTAATACTCTACTGCTAAATCAGACCGCAGTATCAGATTTGACTAGTACTTAGAGTGAAAACAAGATGTTGGCTTATGTAATACTCTACTGTATAATTATAGCATCGTTGACACTAATACTACGTATGACTCCGTTACATACCCCCCAATGAGACCGAATACTCGGTCTTAGGAAGGAAGTTGGAGCGAGATGTAGGATGCACGATAGTGCATACTCTCAATGAATACACATGTATTGCGTGGCTGCCAGACGTTAGCAGTTGTTTGCAGCGTAGATGCGTCATCTAGACACACTGGAAGTCAGTCCTTATCAGACAAGGGTGCACATTGCACCAGCAGTAGATGCAGGATAAATATGTATATACTAAAATAAAAAAAAAACAAAAATTAAGAGTGACCCCACATTGCACCAGCAGTAGATGCAGGATAAATATGTATATACTAAAATAAAAAAAAAACAAAAATTAAGAGTGACCCCGCCTCTGGGTCTGCTGTATCTACACGCAACTCTGGGGTGCGTATCAGCTGAAATGGTTCGAGTGAATGACTCGGAGGTACCTACACAACAAAATATTAACATGGGTCTAGGACCCGGATGATGATGCTCCCGCAACTGCACCCGTCTCAGTCACCATTGACTCCTCCTCCAGTGCGACGTTAATTGCGGAAGGGGGAGGCGCCGATTCCGTCCTTGGTGGGGTTATAGGCCCCTCGACTGCAGGTGTGTCTACCACCATAGGCTCTGTTAGTGCGACGTTAATCGCTAAAGCTGTGGTGGTGAGCGTACCCTGCTCTGCTGTGCGTGACAGGAGATTGACCCGGCCTGGGTCCATGTCAGCTGTGGGCAGGTCATGCGCTGCCGTGCGTTTTAGGAGGCTGACCCAATTCGGGTCCATGCCAATCAAATAATAGAGGCCGTTGGCCTCAGGGTTTTCCGGGAGCTTGCTCTCCTCGTGATGCTTGAACATAAGACAATAGTGATTGTCTTCAGTCATCTCCCGCCATCCATCCCATTGCGGGATTGCGGCAGGGGTGCCATACTTGGAGAGGCGCTCCATGCGCTTGTCATCGACCTGTTTGAAGATGTCCATTGACATCGTGGGGGAATGGAACTGCTGTTCCAGGAAGACTACGCCGTACGTGTACGCGTGGTCCACCCATTCCAGCGGGATCCGGTTGTGTAGAAGGACACGTAACACGTCGTTGTCGGAGAAGTTCCGTGCATGGTCGTTGGGCACGTGAACTTGGTGAATCTCGAGCTGCGGCCCACGTTGGGGCTCAAATGGCTGCTTGGGGAACATGGCGTCATACGAGGCAATTGCCTCTCGATAAAGCCCTGGATGCCGCACGATCACCGGCTTGGCTGTGCTGTTAGTGCACAGAGCTCAACATAAGGCGAACCCGAAGAGGGTCCGCCAGTGCATGCAATAGGCATGATCCACGGCGATACCTTGATAGGTATTTTCCAACCCAGGTCAGCCAAAGACCAGCGCGTACTGCGCCAGCTGGTCGAGGTCGAACGGTGTGGCTGGATCCTGAGCGCGCATTATGCGCAACGCCGTGGTGCCATCGTCTTTCATGTGCAAGAAGCGCCCCAGAATGTGTCGTTGCTCGACAAGAGCAAGGTCTTCAGGGCCCTGCATCGGGTTGATGAGGTCCTGGTACTGAGGCTCCTTCATCAGGAGCTGCATGGTTCAATCATGCAGAGCTTCAACTGTCTGCTGCGTGAACATCTGGAGCTCTGTGATCAACATGTATGCGACGATTCTGTCACAACACGGGACGTGCACATTCATGTAGTACTTATAGAGCTGGTCCAGCTCTAACAGAGTGCGGGGAAGGCCACGTGGGGCATGCTTAAACACAATTGTACCTGGGATGTGGGCGCAATGGCCAGAGAAATACTCATATGACGCCACTCTATTAGCGTCAGCTCCCATCAGCACCGTATTTGTGGCATACAAATAATAGATGCAATGGCTGAGTGCTCCTCTAAAGCACGAATTCAATTGCTCGATATTGAGCAGCCCCCACACCTTCACCCCCAAGCCATCAGGGATCCTCCCCGAGAATTCATCCTCGGCCCTATACTTCTGGGCCTGTAGCTCCTTGGCGCGAATTGCCTTCTTCCTTGCAACGCGCTTATTGCGCAATACTCGTTGGAACCGGTCTGCAGCCAATTCCCCCTCCTCCCCATCCTCCTCCTGCTCTGAGCTCGACTCTCCATAGTCGCTCTCGTTGGACAAGGATGGTACTGGTGCTTTGCCTTTTTCAGGCACGGTCTTCCCTCTCACAGTTGCCACCAGACCATCATACTGCTCCGGTGTGCGGGGGTCTGGGGTCAATACGACCATGGAGTACTGCTCCGGTGGGGCCGGTACAAACACTGGCAACATAAATAACATCTGGACTTCTCCTGCTCGTGCGGAAATGCCAGCAGGGAAGAGTATAACCTCCAATTTGGAGGCATCGAGAGGCGGCTTGCAGCCGCGGCGCTGACGAGACGGCCCTGACTTGGTCAGGGCAGACGATTCTAGTTGTGGCTGAGCCACCGGAGGGGCAAGCGCATTTTGCGCCAGAGTTCTCCCTCCAGGCTCAGCATGAGGAGTGACAGTAATGGGCGCTCTTGGCGCCACAGCGACAGTTTTGGGCCCCTAGGTGGGGTCCAGGATGATGCAGTTTCCTGCTGGCCCAGGGACAGACCTGCCAAGGGTTCACTGACTGCAGTCAGCGACTCTGAGGAGGCCTGAGGGCCCGACTTGGGTAACCGTGATGACAAAGCCACAGGCTGAGCAGGCTGCTCATGGCACGCAAATTGCGCATCCAATGGCATCCTTGCCTGTGGAGGGTCGACCGGTTGACTGGGCTGATATTTAGCCCTCTTGACCTCGGCGGTCGGTTCCTCACCCATGGCAATTTTGTGCTTAGACACGTGTTTGATCTGTTCCAGCACTGCAACGTGCTGCCTCTTCATCAGCTCGATCTGGTCGAGCAATCCCTCCATCACCATCACGGCCAAACTGTCCTGCAGAAAGGACACAGTTGCAGGGACTGGCTGTCCTGCTGCTTCCAGTCTGTCCAACAGCACGTCTGACACTGCTAAACTCTGCGCTTGTGGCGCAGGCTCCCCATATGACTCTTCCACGGGCTGATGTGCCCATGGTACTGATGGCGGCCCCATCACCACACCCGCATATGTCGGATGCGACACAGCTGGACGTGCCAATGGTTCCTGGTAGTAGCGCTCACGGCGCGTGCTGTCCTCCGGGCGCCCATAGCGCCCTTCATCATCGACCAAAGAAAGAAAAAAACAATCTCCCAACTCCACTAGTGGTGTAAACAACCACAAATACATGCCACCCGGCCTCTCACTGGCGATCAAAGTGGACTTTGTCCACATTCCACCACCACATGCACGTTACATGCATTTTGCTAGCTGTTGAGGGTGTTTCACGCCCTGCAACTCTAGATATCTGTCCATCGCTGCAAGGTCTTTGCAGTTCACTAGTGGTTCCCAGGTAGTATCACCTAAGCTCCACCTTACCTTGAATTCGAGGCTTCCTTTTGTCCACCAATGACCTATGAGGTTATTTACAAACCACTCCTGGTCATTGCCAGTTCCAAAGTTATATGGCTCCGGAGTTGCATGGTTAGAGAAGAGCGCATCACTACTGACCATATACGGTTGCAATAGCGACACGTGAAACTTGGGCACTATCCTGCACGCTTGCAGCGCCTGGGATAGTTCCAGCACATAGTTAGATGTGCTCGGCTCCACCTCAAGGACCTTATATGGTTCAATCCACTTCGGACACAACTTACTCGCCCTGCCTTTTGGCAGGTTCAAGTTCTTCATCAAAAGGTACACTAGGCTCCCTTTCTCGATGTCCAGCTCATCATGTCTGCGATTATTTGCATGTTTGGTCTGCCATACACGTGATTCTATAATTGCGTCATGGGCATCTGCCAGATTCCTTAGCGCGTTGTGCGCAAACTGCTTTACTCCCACATGAATAACTTCGTCCGTACAAAGTTCACAAATCATGGATGGCATGTAGCCATTGTTGAGTTCAAAGGGTGAATATCCTGTAGTTTCTGATATGCTTGCGTTTATCGCAAATTCCACGAGGGGACATCTATCCACCCAGTCCTTCTGATCAGGACGTACAAATGCTTGCAGGATTTGCACGATATTTCTATTTGCGCGTTCAGTTTGACCATCCGTTTGTGGATGAAATGACGTTGACATAAGCAACTTTGCTCCCAGCAGTTTGTGCAACTCCTTCCACCATTTGGAAGTGAACTTAGCATCTTGATCGCTTACGATTGAACTTGGCAGTCCATGGAGGCATACTATCTCCTTGAGATAGATCCACGACAAGTCCGACGCTGTCATGGTGGTTCTCACCAGAATAAGATGGACCATACTGGTCATTCTGCAGATCACTACCCACAGGTAGTTAAAGCCTTTCGACTCAGGGAACGGACCTATAGATGGACCATACTGGTCATTCTGCAGATCACTACCCACAGGTAGTTAAAGCCTTTCGACTCAGGGAACGGACCTATAAAGTCCATCCCAATCGAATCCCAAGGTTTGACCGGTATAGGTAGCGAGTGAAGCTTTCCTGGTGGCTTCAATGTCAAGACTTTCGACTGTTGACATAGCTCGCATGTCGAGCAAAATTGGCTCGTCTCTTTGGCCATTTGCGGCCACCAGTACCAGCGTCGCACATAGTCCAGCGTTTTCTGAGTTCCGAAGTGGCCCACTACTCTATGGGCCTGGTCCAGGATAGTCGTAATCAACGACCTCTCCTGGGGAATGCAGATGACTTTGGACCCCGTGGGTCTGGTAAGGTAGACAAGCTGCTGCTCCACCTTGAAGTGCGGATGCGCTTGGATATTGTTCAGAATCTCTAAGAAGAGATTATCATCCTTGTATCCTTGCTGGATACGTGTGCGGAATTGCGCATTGCCTAAGTCGGCCGGTGCAGGTGTATGGTCCTGTAACTCCAGCGCTTGCTGGAGTGTCATACCAGTACCTCCTGTAGGCACCCCTTGCCTCGTCTCTTCACTTGGCTGAGGGGCCTCATGATCCACTAGCACCTGGGCTTTGATATCATGAGTCTCTCGCTGTTTGTGCAGTTGCTTACTGCGACGTGTTTCCTGCGCTCGCATGGCACGTAGCTTGACCCTATGTTCCCTGATTTTGTGGAATTGATGCAGAGGCAAATCTTCGCCCTCTGGGTCAATACGTTTGTCCGCCTGGACATAGTCATGCGCATCATGGACGTCATCTCGAGTATCACTCTTGAAATATCGAGACAGGCAATCCGCGACTTTGTTCAATTCACCTTTTACATAGGTGATGTCGAACTGGTACCATGACATGTAGTCAATCCAGTGACGTTGTTGCAGAGACAGGTGCACCTGAGTCTTGAAGAACTCTAGTGCTTTGTGATCCGTAATAATGTGGATCTTATATCCCATCAGTTTATCCTCCCACTTTAGGAGGGCTTCCAGGATGGTGAGTGTTTCTAACTCGTGCACAGCATAATTCTGCTGAGCAGCAGTGAATTTACGGGACATAAATCCTGCTGGTCGGCAAGTCTGCCACGTTTTACCCTGGCCAAACATGGCCCCAACCCCAGTCTTCGACGCATCGCAAATGAGCCAGATGGGCTCGTTGATGCGTGGGTCAATTGGCCGGATGACCGGCGTTTTCGCGCATATGCGCTTAATCATCTCAAAACACCGCTGATGCAGCGGTCTCCAATGAAACGGTGACCCATTCTGGGTCATGGCCATAAGTGGCCCAGTGTATGCAGTGATGTCTGGCAAGAAGTTGCCAATATAGTTCACCAGTCTGACAAATCGTTGGATATCATTATATGTGCGTGGAGTACGCCACTCTCGGATTTGGTCGAGCTTATCCGTATCCGGATGAATGCCCTTCTCGTCAATGACGTGACCGAGACAATCTATACTCGTTGCGTACAACTCGCACTTCTTCCATTTGAGATAGAGACTGGCCTTCCATAGCCGTTCAAATACGACTCGTAGGTGCTGCTCATGCTCCTCAGTGGAGTCAGAAAATATGAATATATTGTCTAAATAGACGTGCATGAACTTCCCGATTACATCTCAGAAGATTGAGGTCATTAACCTCTGAAATGTCGCCGGTGCATTACAATCACCAATCTGCATGATCCGATTACATCTCAGAAGATTGAGGTCATTAACCTCTGAAATGTCGCCGGTGCATTACAATCACCAATCTGCATGATGTTACTCACAAACGTCCCCATCAGGGACGAGAACAGCGTCTTTGGTATATCCTCTTCATGTATGCAAACCTGTTTGTATGCATCTGTAAGGTCAATTTTTGACCTATACTTTTCTGTTGCGACATCTTCTTGTATTACTTCCTGATCTGGAAGAGGTGTCACATCCTTGACTGTATTATCATTGCGCTGTCGCGCATCCAATGCAGTCCTTAACGTTCCATCCTTCTTGGGAATACAAAGTAATGGTGCAGCTTGCACCGCTGGTCATGGTTCCCACCACTTTGTGTTTATGTATCTATTCGTCTTTTCATGAAGTTGATCCTGTAGTGCTCGCAGGCAGCGAGGCAAATGATATTTGTACTGCTTGTTATTGTCAATAAGGTTAATCTCATGATTAACCTCCCGCCACGGAGGAAGCTCTTCTTTTGTTCCATTGACAATATCAGCAAACTCCAGTTGCCATTGCTGGTGCAATCGAGGAATATCATCCTCTGTAAGGCTCACAGCCTTACCTTTTCCTTTGGCTACGCGTGCTGTACATGGTTGAACCTTTGGTTCAAATCGCTCCCATAAGGCACGTACATGCTCCTCTGTGAGATCTCCCGGATTCAACCTTACAACTGGTTGTTTCCTTGTCGTATTCGCCGACGACTGCACACTTCTCGCTTTCAGCGAGAGTCCATCAAATACAATATCTGATGTTTTGGAAATCTCGTCCTCTCGTGTGTGATGGTACACTTCTCCCGTCTGGGTCGCCTGCACCCTTCCCATAGCCTGTGTCACCATTGACGCTACCAACTCATTCCACTCCCATGGCATTCGTGGGTCATACGCCCATTGCACTCCTGGCCGAGGCACTGGTCGGTCCATCAGCGACCTAGTGCTATACACAGTTCCCATCGTACTGTATACCTCGTCCTTGACGAGATCCTCAACCTTCACTCGAGAGCTAGTTGGCTGGCATTCCAGCAACTCCACCACACGTCTACCATGCTCATTCTTGCACTGTACAGCCTGTTTAGGCTTTCCATTGGTACACCCAATCACATCCAAGTGCTTCCCTTCTTCAGAGTTCCTTGAAACTCTTCCTCAGACATCAGTATAGCCGGCGAGTCTGCCGGCAGGCTTTTCAGTAGGATGTGCTTGTCTTCCACCTCCTGTACAGTCGCTTTCTTGCGACCATCTAGTCAGTTGCATTTATCATGCTGCTTTTCAGTTGCACAATAGCGCCTCAGACGACCATCCATGTCGTTCAACATGACTTTCTCTGCTTTCAAAGGCACACCATTTACAACAACCATGTCATTCATGAAATCCAGCGACACCTTGTTCTTACGCATGAACGGCGTATCAATAATCATGTCGTAGCCATCAAAATTTGCTATATCCACATATTCTTTTGTCGACGTCCCTGCTGTCTTCATTCTCACTTCTGTGTCAAACTGTACCATAGCGCAACTCCCGACAGTCCCCAGTTGGAGCATCAATGGCTCCTCCAGTTCATGAATGCAAATCGCGTTGACATGAGCAAACTGGGGCGTAACGCCCGTAGTGGTACTCTCCGAGTCCCACAACGTCCATGCTGGATGTCCATTGACATCAACATACGTGACCAGACACTCCTTCTCTTCGGGAGTATAGCGTGGCCGCTGCAACTTATTCGTTGCCTTCTGCAGGGTTACACATCTCATTTGGACACGCTGATCTCCACGGCACTCAGTCAGTGCAAACAGGTGTTCTTCCTCGTCCTCACGAGCATAGTAGTCACTGTCGTACACATCCACTGCGACGTATTTGTCGCCATCAATCTGGATGCTCTCAGCGTCATCCACTTCCGACCCGTCAGCCTCTACTTGCGGCTCCTCCTCCGTTTCATTGACAATCTCATCGTCCTCATCGTCACTGACGACACCACTCGGTGCCGCAGCCGTATGGGCTGCTCGGATGTGTGCCTTAGGAGGGATGGGACACTCCTTAGCAAAATGTCCGCTCCTGCCACAATTGTAGCACGCTGAGGGATCCCCGGCAGGCCTTCTCTGGGCCGCTCCTGGAACCCCAGCGGCTTTGCCCGCCATACGTGCTGCAGGCGCCACCACTCCTCTCAGTGCTACTTGATTCTGACCCAAAAAGGGTCAACTATCCTTCGCTGGCAATTGTCCAGCAGGCTTTGATCGAGGCCATTGGCCTCCAGGGATTGTCTTACAAACAACAAATTGCGGATTGCAATTGTTCTCCATCTTTGTCTGTTTGGCCAGGAAGGTTCCCACCTTCACTGCCTGACGGTTCACAGTTCCTCGGTGGGAACTCCGCTGCTCATAATGGTTTGCCGTCTGTGTTGACTGCTCATAATGGATGGCATATGCCAAGAATTTGGTCACAGTATTGACCTCTGGAGACAAATTGTCGTTGCATATCAATGCTCTCCTCATGTCTGCAGGTATTCCATCCAGGAATGTCTCGCGAATAGTGTATTCATCTGGATAGATGGCCATATTCTGTGCATGACCCACCAGGTCATCATAAAAGGTCTGGACGCCAGTCTTAGTGTCATACACTGCCTTTCTAAAGGCATTACGGGCTTCCTGCATCGTAGCAGCATTGACAAAACGATTGTACAGTCCTATCAGGACTTCTTTAAATGTCCAATGCGGTTTGTCGCGATTAATGTGAAGAACATGGCAACAGAACCAATTCTGAGCCTCTCCCTCCATAAATTCGTGTAGCACGAATATCCTCTCCTGGTCCATGTCGTCTCCACCATAGCAGCAGGCTGCGAGGTGGTAGCACACGTCCATGGCCCAGTCCTCCAGTTGAGAGAACCTATGTCCTCCGGCGTATGCATGTATGTGCTTACCATCAGATTTACGGGGACTTACCCCAGCAGGGAACTTAAATCTGACTCCAAGGGAGTCATCCACCAGATGAGTGAGATGGTCATGCATATGATCCATATGGATCCTGACCGCTTCATTCATTCCCGGTGTAGTTTCACGCAATTCATGAGGCACGGGCATTGAAAATGCCTGGGAACTGTGAAACAGGTGTTCATTGGCTGTTCATTCTGGCCGTGGGGTGGGCTGTTGCCCTACTTGTAGCTCTGCTGGTACTCCACCAGCCTGCCTGCCACTATCACGACGATTATTATCGTCTCAATCATTATTTTTGCGATCACAACCTCCACCGTCGTTATTGCAACGACTTGGCTCCCTCCATTCATAGTGACCACTACTATCATCACTACCACCTGAACCTCTGTCTGGTTCAGCCGTCCAAGCCGCGAATTGTCGCCGCATATCATCAACAGGCGTTACACCCTCACGCCCTTTAAAGGCTACCCCCTGGTCGTCAATTAACGACTCACCATGATTGCGCAAGTCCTGGTTGCATATCCTCTGGTAATTGATGCGTTCATTTCAGTTGTCCACTAGGTGGACGTGTTGCACTACGTGTCGTGGTCACGTTTGCTCCTCAAGAATGTGGACTTTGTCCACCTCTTCCTTGATTGTAACTTGCTTACGAGGTATTTTAACCTCCTGCACTGCAAGTAGTGCCTCTGGCTCTGCCGGAGTCGTCGTCACAGTCTCCACCTCAGACAATGCCTGCTGAGGCACTCCACTAACAATGCGTTGACGGTTTGCAGCGTTCTGACGCCGAACGTAGTCTTGCTGAGACTCATTAGCCTGATGAGGCGCATTGAGCAATTCCATCGCGTCCGCGATTAATGGCGCTCGTCTGCGCACACTCATCTCACATTCTACTGAGTCGGCTGGAGTAGCCGTTGAGACTGCTGACCCTCGCGCCGCTTTGCGCTTAAGGTATTCCACTACTTTGAGTTCGAAGATGCGCACAAACAATTCGATATATTCATTCAAATCTGCACGGGGTACATCGTGGCTCCTAGCAGCCAGCAACTGTAAGTGCTTTACTACATAAAGCTGCAGACGCTTTCACGTCGATTCCTTTGTGACCAACAGATATCGGTCCAACACCAGCTGTAGCTGGATAGACAAGGTCAAATGCGACCTTTTGCTTTCCTCATTGTCTGAGGATTCCAGCTCAGATTCTAAGTCCATAACTTTCCTGAGGCCGTCATGCCTCACCTGTGGCTGTTTGCCGGTTCTTCTGTGCAACTCTGGAATTCCAGGCGCTGTTGACGCCTTTTCCAACCTTATGACATTGTCGTCCTCCCTACTGACCACTATTGCTGGTCCTTGCTTCTGTCCTTGTGTCGTCAACGACGACGGTCCCGGTTCAGTGGCAGCATTGGCCACATATTCCAAATGCCGTTCCGTAGGTGCAGTCCGGAATGGGGTGCTATGCGCAAACGCGCTGCCTTGTACCATTTCTGAGTACTGGGTAACGTCCGGTTGACCCTCAGAGGGAGCTGAAGAGCTCTCGGGCAATACCGGATACATCAATGAAGGCATTTGGCTCGCTGGCAGTGACACTCCTGAGACCACGAATCTCTCTCCTGGTTTACCACCAGGTTGTACAATGGACATCATCTGTGATACAGATAGCCCACCAGGCATTCCAAAGCTCGCACTGACATCACGAGGAATCTTTTCATCCCGCTTTGGCAGAGGTTGGTATGCTGATGCAGATTGCGTCTTCACAGCTTGAAGCACAGGTAGGTCACCTGTGTCTGCAGCTGGGAACGGAGGATCCGGATCAAGAGAGCCAGTCATGGAAGCACGTTTTCAACGTGATGCCAACAGAAAATCGAGAGGTTTTGATGATAGTTGCCTAGTCGGGAGCCAGTCATGGAAGCACGTTTTCAACGTGATGCCAACAGAAAATCGAGAGGTTTTGATGATAGTTGCCTAGTCGGTAACAAGCCTAGAGTTTAAAGCCGATAGCAGAAGATTTAAAAAAATGTAACCTGAGTTACGAGTTAGAACTATCTTGTGTGAATCACACAAGTGCTAAATCAGACCGCAGTATCGGATTTGACTAGTACTTAGAGTGAAAACAAGATGTTGGCTTATGTAATACTCTACTGTATAATTATAGCGTCGTTGACGCTAATACTACGTATGACTCCGTTACACTTCCCTTGTCGCAGATACTGTTCAAGGATAGCGCACCTACCCCAGGTCATGGTATGTCCTGTCTCACCATAAAAATGGCAAAGTCCCGTCTGTACGTTGTTTCTAGACACCGAAAGACTAGTCGAGGTCAAGGTTTCCAGTTTATTCATGACATTAGCGACTGCATTGTTGACAGCATTTTCCAAATCCTCCTTCTTGACGTACCCATTATGGTCATTGGCAGCACTAGGCGCTGGCGACTCTATCTTGGATGCCATTCCTCCATGGTCCACGCCAGGTCGCTGCAATGGTATACCCATATCCGTGCCTTTTAATACCCACTTTCCTGCCTCAAAGACCTTTTCTATGTTGTAGGGTTCCTCAGGGTGATGGTCATGCATAATGATCTCCAAGCGTCGTGCAATCTTAGTCCATAACGAGGTCAGGAATCCTTGTTGAAACAAACGGCGCTCCTTGTTCCCATATAACTTCCCATTTTGGACCAGCCATCTCGCTATCCGCTGGAAGTCATGATAATAAGTTGATAACGCTCCTAGGGTATAGATCCCGGCCGCAAAGGTGTCCTGTACTAGCTTCTGGATCTCCATTACCGTATAACGCATAGCTTCTTCAGCGCCAGGATATAAATGAATGATAGCCTTTTTCCATTCATCATAGGTAAAAGGCCTTGGTGCTGCGTCACTAGTAAGTCCTTAAAACTCCTTCAATCCTGTCTATGATTTGGCTGTATCGTATGAGACGTATCTGGCAGCATATTCCTTCATCTGTGTATTGTCGGTCACCCGGCAATCGCGTAGCAAATATTCCAACTCTTTGAAATACTGCGTTAGTTCACGGAGCTTTGTTTCGTCCCATTTTGGCAACGAGAAGTGGTTTCTGGGTGGCATGCACTGATTGTTTGGCTGATCCATACCAATAGGTGTGTTTGTTGAGGTAGGAAGGGTGGTGGTGCTCGTGTTACTTAGCATCGATGTCGTAGGTACCAGCTCAGTTGGCTCCAAGTTGCTAGGTTCTGGCGATAATAACCTAGATAACTCTTCTAGAGGAGTAAGCGGCATATGGTTTTCACCTGCTAAGTACTCAAACGGTCGGAAAAAAGGGAAAACGCTTTCAGCTAGGCTGTCTGGGGCGGCCTCAAGCTCCTGATCCAAAGTCTGTCTCGGTAGCGTGCCTGGTAAGTGTGGTGAGTTGGTGGTACTTGGTTTAAACGCGCTCTTCAACAGGAGGCGGCGCTGTTGCTGGGCTTGAGTTTCCAGCGGAATTCTGTCTCAGAAGAACCCCTTGCAGTGGGCTCCAAAATAATGACGCCAATTGTGGTTGGGTGCGCTGGACATATACGCAGTACAATGCTGTCTCCAGCGCTTGGTGTGCGTAGTTGTGAGGAGTCCTGACAGGGTCCCGGTGTGCTCGAGTGGAGGTGGTAAAACGATGTGCTAGATTATAGTGCTTCGGGGGCTACCTGGCAGACGGTAAGCGTCATAGTTTAGACAAAGATATTAAAGAAAAGACAAGTAGCACAGCGTATTGTGCCTGTAGGTGGCACCGTAAACGATGAAGACAAGATAGACGAGGCTAGCACCCGACTTAGTGACGAAGTCAAAGGAAGCTAGTGCGATTTGAATGCTAAGTGTAACTGTGTGTGTGCAAGGGGTTACGATTCGTTGTTATATACATGTAAAGTAGCTATTTTATATACTATGTGCTACTGTGTTTGCCAAGATACAAGTCCATCTGCGGCGCTACCTCCTGGTGCCTCTCTTTGTGGTTTCCTCTAACGGCAACCTGTCAATGGCAACCTTTTGCACGTGGATGACGGCGACCAACGGCGTTCTGACCCACGGTGACCAGCGGCGACTCTCCAAATGGCAAGGCTGTTTTGGTGTAGGGTTGGAAAATCCTTGACAGACGCCGTGAGCGCTAATGTCAGCGCTACACATTGTACTAGTTCCTGACAGGTCCAGATGTTGGATTTAAGTATATCCAGTGCCGCCGTCATTGATCCTTTTAGACTTCTGATTGAAGTGCCTCGTCAAATGGCAGCGCCTGCTGCTGGCTCCTTCTGGAAGTGATCAACTGGTCGCTAGAGTCCTCAGTACGTCAAGTGTTGGTTGGCCTATAATGTCCCTTGATGCGCTCAGTCCGAGTAGAAGCCTATCAGTGGAGGGGCATTTGGTAAAGGAGCAGTTCCTCGCAGCCTGGATATGGCAGCTGCCTCTGGTATTCAACAGAATTATCTTGCATCTATATATTCAGGGGTCTTCCCTCTCTATTAAAGCCTTGCAGGCTCTGATCACTTTTCTGTGGCCCCCAATAGGCCATTTTCAGCAACACATCAGCTACGTATATTGGGACTTAAGAGAGAGAAGAGAAAAAAAATCTCCTAACTCCACCAGTGGTGTAAACAACCACAAATCTCCTAACTCCATCAGTGGTATAAACAACTACAAATATCTGCCACCTGGTCTTTCACCGGTTATCACAGTAGACTTAGTCCACATTTTACTACTTCTTGTGCATTATGTGTGTTTTGCTAGTTGTTGAGGGTGTTTCATGCCCTGCAGCTCTAGATATCTGTCTATTGCTGCAAGATCTTTGCAGTTCACTAGCAGTTTCCAGGTAATATCATCTAAGCTCCACCTTACCTCAAATTTGAGGTTTTCTCTTGTCCACCTACAACCTATGAGGTCATTTACAAACCATTCCTGGTCATCACCAGTTCCAAAGTCATATGGCTCTGGGGTTGCATGATTAGGAAATAGCACATTGCTATTGGCCAAGTACAGTTGCAGCAGCAATACGTGGAACTTAGATACTATCCTGCACACCTGCAGTGCATGGGGTAGTTCCAACACATAGTTAGACATGCTTGGCTCAGCCTTGAGGACCCTATATGGTTCAATCCACTTTGGACATAGCTTACAGTTCTTTGTCAAAAGGTACATCAGGTTCCCTTTCTGAATGTCCAGATCATCACATCTGTGATTATTTGCATGTTTCATCTGCCATACTCGTGATTCTATAATCACATCATGGGCATCTGCTAAGTTTCTTAGCGCATTGCACACAAACTGCTTCACTTCAACATAAATAGCTTTGT
The DNA here is from genome assembly GCA_027475525.1 of Macrolepiota albuminosa. Classification (NCBI taxonomy): domain Eukaryota; kingdom Fungi; phylum Basidiomycota; class Agaricomycetes; order Agaricales; family Agaricaceae; genus Macrolepiota; species Macrolepiota albuminosa. Next base: position 6,179 of record JAMWFC010000056.1, on the reverse strand, counting down.
CAGTGCGAAGTTCACAAATTATGGATGGCATATAGCCATTATTGAGTTCAAAGGGTGAATACTCCGTGGTTTTAGATATGCTCACATTTATTGCAAATTCAATGAGTGGACATCTATCCACCCAGTCCTTCTGATCAGGACATACAAATGCTCACAGAATCTGCGCAATATTTCTATTTGCCCATTCTGTCTGGCCATCTGTTCGCAGATGAAATGACGTAGACATGAGCAACTTTGCTCTGAGCAGCTTGTGCAGCTCCTTCCACCATTTGGATGTAAACTTAGCATCTTAATCGCTTACGATTGAATCTGGTAGTCCATGAAGGCATATTATCTCCTTGAGATAGATCCAAGACAAGTCCAAAGCTGTCATGGTTGTCCTCAATGAAATGAGATGGACCATACTGGTCATTCTGCAGATTACTACCCACAGGTAGTTGAAACCCTTCAACTCTGGAAATGGACCAATAAAGTCCATCCTGATTGAGTCCCAGAGTTTGACTAGAATTAGAAGCAAATGAAGCTTCTCTGGCAGCTTCAATGTCAATACTTTCAACTGTTGACATAGCTCACATGTTGAGCAGAATTAACTCATTTTCTTGGCCATTTGTGGCCACCAGTACCAGCATTGCACATAGTCCAACATTTTCTGAGTTCCAAAGTGGCCCACTACTCTGTGGGCCTAGTCCAGGATAGTCATGATTGGCAACCTCTCCTGGAGAATGCAGATGACTTTGAACTCAGTGGGTCTGGTAAGATAGACAAGTTGCTGCTCCACATTGAAGCATGGATGCACTTAGATATTGTTTATAATCTCCAGGAAGAGATTGTCATTCTTGTATCTTTGCTGGATATGTGCATGAAATTGCACATTGCCTAGGTCAATTGGCATGGGGTGATGGTCATGCAAATCCAGTGCCTGCTGGAGAGTCATCTCCACACCGCTAGGAGGCACCTCTTGCCTCATTTCTTTGCCTGGCTGGAGGACCTCATGATCTACCAGCACCTAAGCCTCGATATTGCAAGCTTCTCGCTGTTCTTACAGTTGCTTGCTATGATGTGATTTCTGCGCTTGCATGGCACGTAGCTCAACTGTATGTTCCTTGATTTTATGGAACCTATGCAGGGGCAAGTCTTCACCCTCCAGGTCAATGCATTTGTCCACCTGGACATAGTCATGCATGTCATGGACATCATCTCAAGTATCAGTCTCAAAATATCGAGACAGGCAATCCGCCACTTTGTTCAATTCACCTTTTACATAGGTGATGTCAAACTGGTATTGCAACATGTAGTCATTCCAGCGACGTTGTCATGGTGATAGGTGCACTTGAATCTTGAAAAAGTTGAGTGCTTTGTGATCCATGATGATATGGATCTTATATCCCATCAGCTTATCCTCCCACTTTAGGAGGGCTTCTAGGATCACGAATATTTCTAACTTGTGTACAGCATAGTTCTGCTCTGCAGCAGTGAACTTATGGGACATAAACCTTGCTGGTCAGCAAGTTTGCCATGTTTTACCTTAGCCAAACATGGCCTCAACCCCAGTCTTTGATACATTGCATATGAGCCAAATAGGCTTGTCAATGCGTAGATCAATTGGCCAGATTACTGGCGTCTTTGTGCAAATGTGCTTAATCATTTCAAAGCACTGCTGATGCAGCGGCTTCCAGTGAAAAGGGGACCCATTTTGGGTCATGGCCATAAGTGGCCCAGTGTATGCCATGATATCTGGCAAGAAATTATCAATATAGTTCACTAATCCAACAAATCGCTAGATATCATTATACATGCGTGGAGTACACTACTCTTGAATTTGATCAAGTTTATCTGTGTCTGGGTGAATATTTTTCTTGTCAATGACATGACCAAAACAGTCTATACTAGATGCATATAACTCGCACTTCTTCCATTTGAGGTAGAGGCTGGCCTTGCATAGTCATTCAAACATGACTTGTAGATGCTGCTCATGCTCCTTGATGGAATCTAAAAAGATTAATATATCGTCTAAATAGACGTGCATAAACTTCCCAATTACGTCTTAGAAGATTGAGGTCATTAACCTCTGGAATGTTGCTGGTGCATTACAGTCACCAATCTGCATGATATTGCTCACAAATGTCCCCATCAAGGATGAAAACAGTGTCTTTGGTATTGTCAGGGGACTCCTCATTTCTTCCTTTTCTCACTTCTTATCTCTTTACTCTCCCTTCATTCATTTTCTTATTTCTTCTGACATTACTTCATTTTACTGTTTCTATTTTTTCAACACTATCTGTTAGTACTACTCTCAGCCCTTGAGGTGTTCTGGTTCTTTAGCTACCATTCAGACAAGTGTGGGCCTTTCAGCACCACTTCCAGACTGCTTATATAAGCTGGAGTTTGCCTTTCTGACTTCTAAAGTCCGGAGTTTTCCTGCCTTGTTTGCACAGTTGTTTGGTTAGTCAATTTTCAAGTTTTTAAGGTTTTGTTGTACTGTACAGTTGTTTCCCATGCTTCAGAAGCCCCAGAAGTGTCCAACCTGGCATAGGGAATTCCGAGACTTGTTCTCTTTGGATCTCCCTCTGCCAGGTGAGTAGTTATTATGATATTGACAGTATATACTCTAATACACTTTGGATTTTCCTCTGCCAGCTGTGTGACTGAGCCACAGCCTCTAGAGGTTGCCCTTACAGGTATATCCTCTTTGCATATGCAAACCTGTTTGTATGCATCTGTTAGGTTGATTTTTGACCTATATTTTGCTGTGGCAACATCTTCGCATATGACTTTCTGATCTGAACGAGGCGTTACATCCTTGACTATATTATCATTGGGCTGTTGCACATCCAATGCAGTTTATAACGTCCTATTCTTCTTGGGAATACAAAGTAAAGGTGCAGCTTGCACCGCTGGTTGTGGTTCCCACCACTTCACATTTATGTATCTGTTCGTCTTTTCACAAAGCTGATTCTGTAGTGCTTGCAGACAGCAAGGCAAATGGTACTTATACTGCTTATTATCGTCAATGAGGTTAATTTCATGATTAACCTCCCACCACGGAGGAAGTTCTTCCTTCATCCTGTTGACAATATCAGCAAACTCATGTTGCCATTGCTGGTGCAATCGAGGAATATCCTCCTCTGTAAGGCTCACAGCCTTACCTTTCTCTTTCCATATATGTGCTACATATGGCTGAACCTTTGGTTCAAATTGCTCCTATAAGGCATGTACATGCTCTTCTGTGAGATTCCCCAGATTCAATCTTATAACTGGATGTCTCCTTGATTTGACGACAATTGCACCCTTCTTGCCCTCAGCGATACTCCATCAAATATGATATCCAATGCTTTGGAAATCTTGTCCTCCCATGCATGACGGTATACTTCTCCCATCTGGGTCAACTGCACCCTTTCCATAGTATGCATCACTATTGACGCTACCAATTCATTCCACTCTTATGGCATTCATGGATCATATGCCCATTGCACTCCTGGCTGAGGCACTGGTCAATCCATTAGCGACCTTGTGCTTCCCACAGTTCTCATCATACTATATATCTTGTCCTTGACGAAATTCTCCATTCTCACTCAAGAGCTAGTCAGCTGGTATTCCAGCAACTCCACCATGCATTTACCACGCTCATTCTTACACTGTGTAGCCTGATTAGGCTTTCTCTTTGTACATTCATCTGCATCTGAGTGCTTTCCCATCTTCAAAGTTCCTTAAAACTCTTTCTTAGTCATCAGAATAGCTGGCAAATTTGCTGGCAGGCTTTTCAGTAGGATGTGCTTGTCTTCCACCTCTTGTACAGTCGCTTTCTTGTGACCATCTAGTCAGTTGCATTTATCACGCTGCTTTTCAGTTGCACAATAGCGTCTCAGACGACCATCCATGTCGTTCAATATGACTTTCTCTGCTTTTAAAGGCACACTATTTACAACAACCATGTCATTCACAAAGTCCAAGGACACCTTGTTCTTATGCATAAACAGTGTATCAATGATCATATCATAGTGATCAAAATTTGCTATGTCTACATACTTCTTGGTCAACATCCCTGACGTCTTTACCCTCACTTCAGCACCAAACTGCACCATGGCATGACTTCTTACAGTCCCCAACTGGAGCATCAACAGCTCCTCCAACTCATGAATGTGAATCACATTAATATGAGCAAACTGGGGGCATAATGCCTGTAGTGGTACTCTCGGAGTCCCACAACGTCCATGCTGGATATTCATTGACATCAACATAGGTGACCAAGCACTCTTTCTCCTTGGGAGTATAACATGGCTGCTGCAACTTATTGGTTGCCTTCTGCAGTGTGACACGTCTCATTTGGACGTGTTGATTTCCACAGCACTCGGTCAGTGCAAATAAGTGTTTGTCCTTGTCATCACGAGTGTAGTAGTTGCTGTCATACACATCTACTGTGACGTATTTGTTGCCATCTATCTGGATGCTCTCAGCATCATCTACTTCCAAGCTATCAGCCTCCACTTGTGGCTCTTCCTCAGTCTCCTCAGCAACTTTCTCTTCCTCATCATCACTGACGATGTCACTGGAGGCTGCAGCCATATGGGCTGCTTGGATATGTGCCTTGGGCAGGGCAGGATATTCCTTAGTAAAATGTCCAGCCCTCCTACAATTGTAGCACATTGAGGGGTCTCCTGCAGGCCTTTTCTGGGCCACTCCAGAACCCACATTGGGTTTGCTAGCCATACATGCTACAGACACTACACCTCCTCTCATTGCTACCTGATTTTGACCTGAAGAGGGTCGATTATCTCTTGCTAGCAAATATTCAGCAGGTTTTGGTCAAGGCTGTTGGCCTTCAGGAATTCTCTTGCAAATGACAAATTGTGGATTGCGATTGTTCTCCATCTCTAACTGTTTGGCCAAGAAAGTTCCCACTTTCACTGCCTGATAGTTCACAGGCCCTCAGCATGAGCTACACTGCTTATAATAGTTTGCAGTTCATGTAGACTGCTTGTAACAAATGGCATATGCCAGGAACTTGGTCACAGTATTGACCCCCAGAGACAAATTGTCATTGCATATCAATGCTCTCCTCATATCTGCAGGTATTCTGTCTAGGAATGTCTCATGAATTGTGTATTTGTCTTGATAGATGGCCATATTCTGTGCATGACCTACCAGGTCATTATAAAATGTCTGGATCCCAGCCTTAGCATCATACACTGCCTTTCTAAAGGCATCCTGAGCTTCCTGCATTGTTGCAGCATTAATGAAGCAATTATACAGTCCTATCAGGACCTCTTCAAACATCCAATGCAATTTGTTGCGATTAATGTGAAGGACATGGTGGCAGAACCAATTCTGAGCCTCTCCTTCCATAAATTTGTGCAATACGAATATCCTCTCTTGGTCCATATTGTCTCCACTATAGCAGCATGCTGCCAAATAGTAACAGACGTCCATGGCCCAATCCTCCAGCTGAGAGAACCTATGCCCTCCAACATATGCATGTATGTGCTTACTGTCAGATTTGCAGGGACTTACTCTAGCAGAGAATTTGAATCTGACTCCCTAGGAGTCATCCACCAGTCAAGTGAGGCGGTCATGCATATGATCTATATGGATCCTGACTGCCTCATTCATTCCTGGTGTAGTTTCACACAAATCATGAGGTGTAGGCATCAAAAATGCCCAGGGACTGCAAAACAGGTGTTTGTTGGCTGTTATTTCTGGCTATGGGGTAGGCTGTTGCCTCAGCTCTCACTCCGCTGGTAATTCACCAGCATGCCTGCCACTATTACGATGATTATTATTGTCTCAATTGTTCTGTTTACAATCATGACCCCCACTATTGTTATTGCAATGATTCGGCTTCCTCCTGTCATAGTGATCACCACTATCATCACTACCTTCTGGATCTCTGTCTGGTTCAGCAGTTCAAGCAGCAAATTGTCACCGCATATTATTGACAGGCATTACACCTCCACGCCCTTCACAGGCTATCCCCTGGTCATCAATTAACGACTCACCATGGTTGTGCAAGTCCTAGTTGCACATCTTTTGGTAATTGACACATTTATTCCAGTTGTTTACCAGGTGGATGTCACGACCCTCCCCTCCGGAATCTCCCCGGGACACCCCCGGAGCCCCATCCGGGGACCCCTCTCATCGACCCCACAGCACGCCCCGCCCCCACAGCTGCCGACGCCGCCATC